>JALIZH010032928.1:417500-1015000 GCA_030522465.1 Rhipicephalus appendiculatus | reverse complement strand
TCACTATGCTAGAGAATAAAAGGAGAGACCGTATCTTGCGAACTGTGCGGGAATAAGGACAATTGCACGACAATGTTCAACTTATGGCACCTTGGTGCCATCATATAACATTTCTTGCTTTCCTGTCGAAAATACGGGTCACGCACGTTTTTATTTTGAGATTATGTGCGTTTATGTAAAATTTTATTGCGCCCACGTTTATGATGTTGGAGGTTTAAAACGTGTTTTGTCTGCCTATTTTTGGTGCTTAAAACGTTGTTTTGCCTGCCTATTTTTCGGCGCCTAAAACGTGCTTTTTTAGTGCCTAAAAATCCGGCCTCTAGTCATTATCAAATCGTTCTTTTTTTTCTTTTGACAAATGGTGTCATAAACCCCAAAGACCGCTCATTAAATACGAAGTCCACGGCCATTGGATTATTTGAGCATCGTGAGCTGCATAGTTATTACTGCGGCCGCGGGATGCCGCCACGTGCCCGCGTGCGCTCTCGTGATCACACTGAAAGTAAACCGCGCGTTCGAAGAAAAAAACACAAAAACAAGTGCTCAAGGTCATGACGCGCGCTGACCTACGGCACGCATCGTCTTGCCCCCTTGTCAACTCCCCATGCGTAGCTTTCAGCGCGCTCATTGGTACGAAAGGAGAAAGCGCTCGAAGCGTGCCACAAATCCCTGCAACTCCGTTCGTACTTGACGGATTCGCAAAATTTTTGCGGCGCTCGATTCATGAGGCAATAAGCTCTTTTAATGAAGCTATTCGATAATTACTTGCAAAATTGTTGCAGAGCCCCCTCAACTTCAACAATAATCCAGCCAGACTGATGTCTGTCGAATGTGTTTAAACAAGAAAATGTGGAGCAGGCGCGGGCCCGTGGGTGATAACAGTAGTATGGTGGCGAGACCATAAAATGAGATCTTGAAAAGCAGCGTGAGAGATAACACGGTAAATGCATACGTTGTAGGGAATCATAGGAGTCCATGTGTTAAAAAAAGTGGCGGCTCATCAGACGTTTACAGCGTCCCCCCCAGCAGCAAGTGCAGTAGCCATGGTTGTAAATAACCTTATGTTGCTTAGCTCCATCAACGCGAGAAGGTGACATTTCAGGCAGAAGCAAAAAAGAACGCAAGTTAGAGCATATAAAAAAAAAAACATAATATTGACGTCACGTCGTCAACAACGCGTTTTTTTTTTTAGTATTTTTTTTTATTTTTTGTAAGCTTTCAACCCGTCTCCTAGGTGAAAGGCATAAAAATTTCAAACTCCACTCCGGCGAGCAACAATGAAATAACTATGGCTTTCTATCAGGCCTGCCGCAGTTTCACTCCGCTTTATTCAGGGCCGAAGCTATCCCCTGGCGGCAGCTACAGACTGACACTTATCCAAACCAGCTCGCTTATCATTGATTCTACATTGAGATAGATCACGACAGCATCTGCAAGGTCTGCGGTGTAGAACCTGCGACACTCAAATACATGCTCTGGGAATGTCAAAGAAATACTGAGGGCATCAATCCCGATGTTCTCTCGGAGAGGTGGGCCGATGCTCTGCTCAGCTCAGAGCTCGCCGATTAAATCTGGCCGGCGAGGAGGCCCGCGAAGCGGCAACTACAGCCAAGCCTGGACGTCCAGACGTGGGAGAATCGAACGCGGGTCATCAAACTGGAGGACACTCAGTAAACGTTTTTACCAACCAACGAACTCGATGGGTGATTTATGCTGCACTAGATTTCTAGATTTAAAACATTATCAGCCGTGAACTCGTGCCTAGTGACAAGCCAATGAAACTTGGGAGCACAGCCGTTTCGCCTTGAAAATTATTATTCTGCGATCGTGAGATTAACTTGACCCCTGATTACTATTTCCTTTCAGTTCGGCATTTCCTTTGTCATGTAGCTGAGCGCTGTAATTTGGCTAATCGGGCGGCGTTCGGACGCGTTACGCTCGCGCGGCGCAGCGCGCAAGGCAACTCCTGCTGGATAGAAAGAACAGCCCTAGAACACCGGCGTGATGAGCAGCGTCGCCAGTGCCGTTGCCCAGGTATGGGCATCGTAACTCAATCCACCCAACCCCAACCAAACCCAAGAGGACTGGGAGGCGGCCCTGCTCGGCAGCCATGGTTCGGCGTGTAAGGACAGCGGCCACGAGCATAGGCGTGCGCACGGGGGGGGGCAGAGGGGCGAGAAGGGGGGGGGGCGCAAAGTCAGCGCTATACATTGTAGGGGGGGGCGATAGGGGGGGGCGCAAAGTCAGCCCAATACATTGACATAATAGGGAGGGGGGGGGGGCGCTGCGACGAACCTTCGCCCCCCCCCTGAAGGGGAACCCTGCGCACGCTTATGGCCACGAGTCCACGACCAATGGGATCCCTGACTAGGGACTCCACCTAATATTGTACGGGAGCTGACCACTGGTGTTGGTTTCCCGAACATTTCCCGAACAATCCCTCTGTACCAACACCACCCAGGTAGTACTTGCTAAGCTCGGCCAGACGGAGCCCATTGCCAAGTCCCACGGCGAAGTCGCCTTTCGAGACCGCTGTTGTAGCCCACGTGAAGCGCGCTAATGAGTGGGGGGGGGGGGGGGTATTTAATCCCCCCAACCACCTCCCCCCTGGCTACGCCAGTTCGGGGCAACGCCTGTCCGAACCGGAAGCGCGCAAACATGTTCAAACAAAAAACGAAGGAAACTACTCAAGGTCAAGAAGCACACCGAAATCACTTCGTGCTCTTTTGTCACTCCATGCGTAGCTTCCAGCATGCTTGTCGGGACGAAAGAAGACGGAAAGTGCTCGAAGCCTGCGACAGATCCCGGTAACTCCACTTATACTTAATGGACGAAAAAAAAAGTAGCAAGAGATTTGCGAAGCAATAAACTCCTACAGTGAGGTCATTAGATGATTACTTGGACAGCTGTCACAGGGCTTCTTTACCACAATTTAAATCATACCTTTAATTTCCAAAGTCATCTAGTACTCTACTTTTCACCCTATATATAGACTGTTGAGACCTTAAAAATGACAATATGCTCTGGGGTGAAAAAAAAAAAAGTCAGTTTCGCCGCAACGGCGAAGCAATGAATGCGATTGCTACTAATTTAATTGGAATGTCACGCGATCGAACGGCAAGCAGATCGAAACATGCAGCGCGCTGCTCAAGCACAAAGGACGCACGAAAAGAACACACACAGGACGAGAGCGAACTAACAACGTTCACCACTCGACACTTAACACGCTGCTCAAACACAAAGGACGCACGAAACGTACGCACAGGTGTACACAGGGCGAGCGCGAACAAGTGTCACAGTTGTGACTTCACTGTGTTCTAACAGTGCGCTCCTTTCGGAAGTGGAGCCTCTGCCGCGAGCGAAATCAGCTTCGCGCGCTCTGCAACTTCAACGCAACTTTCCGGTGAAAGCACACGACGTAGTACAAACCGCCCCCCACATAGAGTTAACATAACAGACTCTAGAGGAGAAGCTGGGCCACTAAAGCTATAACCACGCGAGCGGCGACATCTTGGAACGTTGTCACAGCTGCCATTACAGTAATTTACACAAGCGCTAAATATGGCTTTTAAAAACACTCAAATTATCGCAATAAAAATAGTAAACAAGCGTGTTTACGTATTATAAACGAACGGAAATTGTTTGATGTTCATATTAACTACTTTTAGGAAAGATACAAGAGCCATTTATGCAATTTACTGCACGCGGAAAGGAGCGTTTGCAGGTTTGTTTACGAGATGGCGCCACCATCCTTGTATCGTGTCAACATTTCTGAGCGTTGCCGCGCAGCGTGCGGCCGATTGCGCCGGCTTGCTTGCGTGCGTGTTTTTTGTTGCCACGAGCTAAAAGCTCGACTTTATGTGACAGTCTCTTAACTGCGATGCAATAGAGAGCCACGAAACGAGCAAAAATGCCAGGGGTTATTGCAGCATGCAGTGGCGAGTGTGAGTGAACGTCACCCGAAAAGCTGAGTATCGTTCCATCATGGCGGCTCCCGAGCGGTTATAGGTTTTAATGCACGGACCCTATGGGGAGCTTTTCCTCTAGAGTCAGTATATTAACTCTATGCGCCCCCCATCTCCAGATAAGCACGCGCGCGCACGTGGAGCAAAGTACGCGTGATAGATGAGTGCATCAGCGCGCGCATCGCAACGAGCGGGGCGCCGAGCGCGCCCTTCGCGCCATCTCGCTGGCAATTCTGAGAACACGCCGATATTCGCCCCGAGATCGGCGTACCGCCAGCGGTAAATGGTGTACAGCGATGTGATCGGCCGAAGCCAATTCGGCGCAGCTTTTGGAGCAGCTGAAACCTCGTTCTGGAGCAGCAGATCAGTCTTTTGGAGCAGTTGCCTCCCACACATTTTGGAGCACAACTTTTTAAGTAGCTAAGCGGGAGCAGTTTTACCACATTTAACAAATAAACATATGCACGCATACATGTATTGGTGTATATATAGTTTCCCCAAAGGTGGAATTAACTCACTGCTCTTCGGTTTCCTACGGAAAGCCCTAAACTTCTATATATCCGTGACACATAAGGCCGCCCAATATTTCTTCCCGATGCGCTACAGACAGCAAAAGTTTTCCACGCATATTCTTTTTATTAAAAAAAAAGAACTATATTGTGATGACGTCTGTGCTTGCCGGCACAACCTAGACGCTTGAGCAGTGTGGTGAAGTAGATGCTGTCGCACTTTATAGACAGACTCGTAAGGATTTGGTTCATTGGCGGTTTATAACATGGAGGGTATAATAAATAATTGACAAATTGTGCTACAATTGCAACGGTGCGCTCAAAGAAATTTCGTGATGATGACAGGCTTGCATTGTATTTCGACATGTCCTCTAAATTGAATTTTTGCTGAGTCGAGAAGCAGCACCGATACAACAAGATAGCGCGCCACCGTGGTTTCCCAAGATGCCACTGTAGCGGCTGAAATTGCGGATAAATGCTGGCCGTTAGATGGTATTAAAACTCGAGTGCCCTGTATGGAATCTGTTGGAGGTGAGCACAAATAGCACATCTTTTTTATAATATAATCTAGCCAGAAATTATAATTACAAAATGTAATGCTTACTGTAATTTATCCAATCAATCATATAATAGACTGCCATTTCACAAAAACTTGTGGTTGTACAGATTATTAATTTTTTTTCTGGCTCCTTAACATTGTCGTTTTACCCTGACTTGACGATGTAATTTCATAGTATGGGTAGTTGGCACTCTTTGGTGCCAACTACCCCCCTCCCCCTTTCTGGCCGGTGAACTCAATATGTAGATTTTATGGTTGAATTGAATCTAGGCATGTAATGGGGCGCTGAAATAAATCTTGCGTATGTGAACCTGCCATTTTGATTAAGACAAATATTTATACTGTATACGTGGCAACTTTAGCTTCCACCCCCCCTCCTTTGCGTCGCTGTTTGTGTCAGTACATCCAGCTCTCGTACAAGCTACCAGCTTACATTATTTCGCGTGCCTCCATCTGTTAGCACTAAGCTAAAGTTTACGGCAGGGCACGTGCTTCGGTGCAGAAGTCACCATTTACGAGACACTGTGTGCATGGCTTTGCAGCTGGGCAAAATGGTCCCAACTGGCGGCAAGTGCGAGTTACTGCCCATCACCATTAGCCCAATCGAATAATATTCTGTGTGGAGTACGCAGCAGGTGGCCCTGGGAGTTTTCTTATAACTACACAGCTCTCGCCTGTCGGCTTCAATGGCCACTAAAATTACGATGGTACTTGTTTACTTCGAGTGCCTGCCATATTTTCCTTCTCTCCGAAGGACTGCAAAAATAATGTCTACCGACAGCTACCGACATCTCTCTGACTCACCTTCATGTTGTGTGCTTCAGCACATTGATCACCACAAAAACATGGCATTAGAGGCACACAGAATCGAACAGTTTGTCCAAAACACGTGTGTTTATTATATCGAGGTTGACAAAAATGTATTCACACAAAATTCTGCACCAAAAATGTGTACAAGTTCACAATAAACTGTTTTTCTTTATACATATTAACTTTTCTTCACCCATAATTACCAGTCTATAACATTTTCATGGGGCAACACACTGAGATGCACCAATCCTTAAAATGCAATGCACAGAAAAATATTCACATAAGATAGGAATACGAATATTTGCTGTTTATATTGCACTCAAATTTGGTAACACAGTGTCTAAGAACTAACAAAACTCAAACCATCGATGAACTGTGTGGCACTCCTAGATATTACCCGCTTCATGGTGGTGCTGCTTAATGGCTCCTTTATATTATTTGCACCATGTTTCACAGCACTAAATCAATCCCAGCTTTCCCGCAATGCATTCCATTAAACAATTGGATCTACATTTCATATAAACCTATAGCACCTATATTCTATGACCCTAATCAACTTTAAGTCTCACATTTCAGCCTCTAAAACAATTTTTGCCCCCTATACTTCCGCCTTTAAGCACACATAGCATAAAGTCAGGGAAAGCACAACATAAACACAGCTACATGAGCGAAAAATTTTCTATATCCAAATTCAGGTTATACTTGTTTGCCAACAAGCAGTAATCCCAGCTTTCCTAGCAAAAAGGTGTTCTTTAGCTTGAGAATACACAAAAGCATTTCTGAAGAAAAGATGACTGCACATACCAATTTAATTAAGCTATGCTCCAAAAGCCAACCAAATCCTTTTAGAAGAGACTTGTCTAAGATAACATGACACCGAAAAAATGCCTAGTCCTAAAGGCCAACTGCAACAGAATTTCACTTTGGCTAAATTTGTTAAATACGCATAGGATCTTCAGTGTTATATACGCATTGGGACCTGAATTCGCTGAAGCAATCCTGGCAAAACCACAGGGCTGTTTATGGTACAGTGTTTTTCTCATTTGTAGATGACACTGTGTACACCTGGTGGTTTTCACTATCATGAAAGTCTTGGTTAACCACCTCCAAGACATTTCAGTGCACCATGGAAGCTAGCTTATCCTTGAGCTCATGTCGAGGAGCTACCCATTCAATGTTGCATGCCACTCCCATTGAGCGGTAATAGCAGAGGTTTTCTTTTTTATTTTTATCAGTTTCAGTACCAAAAACAGCTGTTATTGCAACCATTTCACAATGCTTACTCTCTTATTTCAAACATCAAATTTTGCATATCTATGCTATTACCAGGCTTTCTTCCCAGTCAAAGATTTAGTTGCAGTTGGCCTTTAAAAAAGAACGCCGCTCCACCTCTAGCCTGCCTCCATCAAAAATATCACCAGTACATTTACTATGAGACACACACATGTCCATTCACACACACACACAGACAGAACTTCTTCCCCCATGGTAGAACCTCACATGACCATCCTACTCAATGATTACCTCAGCCATGAATTAAGTCCAATTATGCTGTGCCAGTAAACAAAGGTGCAGTAAAATAAAAAAAAAGACTAATAGTACATTATGTGCTACTCAAGAAAAAAAAAAACAAAAAAAAACAGCACAATCCATAAGACAATGTTCTGGCTGGAAGCAGTTATTGAAGAGTACACAATATGGAGTCTCTACATTAGCATTTATAGCAATGTACTAGGTTCACGGAATGAAATGTGGCGATCAAGGGTTAAATATTATGCTTATTTTTATTTCTGCCATCTACGTATCATTGCAATTCAGGTTAATTTTGGCTTGTATGCCTAGATACGAGTTCATACTATGATTCGCACCATGTAACCAGAATCTATACCTTTAATGTTTTCCTGTCACATTTCATTCCGTCAGTACAGTACTCCCACTGAAGTTTTTAACATCAAAAATTAAGTGAAGCACAAGACTGCCACCTATAAACTGTGATGCTCATAGAGTATTTCCACATGAATAAAATATTGCCAATAAATTAAAATCCTCAGCACTCATGGCCTCCAAAGGCCCTCGCACTTCAGCCATTTATACAGCAACAATTTCATAAAGTGAACTTATCCAGATCTTATTTCATGCACCCTTGCAAATACACACACGCAGCACAACCCACAACAGCCCAAAGGTGGCATAAAGGCATAGAAAGATGGCCTTGAAAATAGGCAGTTTATTGTGAACATTACTGGTAGCCAACCCCATGGCCCAGTGGCGCCTTGCTCCTCATTATAGTACAGCATTAAAAAATAGTTTCACAAAAATCGAACAATGTGAAATATTTCATAAATACTTGCTCCATAAGACCTCCCACGAGATGCAGACAATCTTTCCCCAGGTGTTGGTTGCTTTCCTTAAACAGAAGCTAAAAACATCACATAGCAGAAGCCATACTCTGAAATGATCACTTTCAGTGACATGAGCACACGTTATATTGTCTTTTAGTTTTCACAAAAGTCCTGCTCAAAGTTTTGTTTGGGCATAGAAACCACTGACTGTAGGAAGACAAACAGCTAGCTTTGTACACCACCATATAATAGATGCTACTAGACAAGTACTATGTTCACACATTCCTGCCGTTATGCCTTTAATGGCCCCTAGATTCCGAGAGCTAAAACAAAGAAACATCTACTCTGCAACATTTAGCTAAAATGTTGCATTTACAATTTTCATGCAAGTGACATCCAGGAAGCCTGTATGGGTTTTCTTTGGAGCTTTGTGCTACAATTGGGTAAATGACAATTTTACTTTGCATGAAATTTGATCCATTTTGCAGGCATCTGTAGAAAGAATTCGTCAATCCAATTGAAAGTGAAAAAAAAAAAAGAAAACTTCACATCATACACCCATACAATGAAGAGAAAAGTAGGCTGTTCATGCACAGAACTTCCACTACTTCAGGACTTACACTTGAGCGCGCAGTCGACTAGAATGGAATAAAAAGTAGAAAGGAGTTGTGAAAAACTTTATCATGAACGCCTAAGTCACAATTTTGCTTCTTTACAGGTTGAAGGAAATAGATAATTTCTCTCAAAAAACCACTTTTCCTTCTCTGTATTTACAGTTGGATACAATTTTAGAAGGCCATGGCATTTCCTCCTCAAAGGCAGATAACCATGAGCCTGCACAAATGAGCACGCACTCTAGAATGATGTCACGAACCAGACGGACAGCAGCTCCGTCCTACAGGTGCCCCAAAGCTGTTATGCAAGAATATGTAGGTAGCTGGGAATACCCACTAGTATGAATTAGAGCATTCAATGGCACAATGCAGTGCTGACACTCACTTGAAATTTGCATCAAGGTCCTAGATTTCGGCAAAAAGTGCCAGGCGTGAACGGCCAATTGTGTTGCGATGAACTAGCAACAAATGCTCGGATTTGAATAATTAAGAAATCAACTGAACTGAATAGCCAAAAGTTAATCATTGAAGCACTTCTACCAATAGTAAAATGGTTTATATTTGCTTGAGTTATGTCCAGCACTAAGGCTCACTGTCAAAGCAAGGCACGGGTTCGAAGCATGAGCGGCACTCAAGAGCTAAACGCTGATGATGACAACTCACTAGCATCCCTCTTCATTACACACATATGGTTACCTCGGAACCTGATAGTCAGTTAAATTTAACATGAACTTTTAAAGGGGCCCAGAACCCACTCCTTAAGCTTGATGAGAAAACACAGGGAGTTCGACATCTCAGCCTAATTTTGTACTCGTGCACTATGCGTGGAGTTTACAAGCAAAGCACACATTTCTTTCATTCTAAATAGCTTCTTTTCGACCAGAGGCCTGCCCTCGGGAGTGGGTAGGCCGCCATCGCCTATCCCCTGACAACAATGGGCCCATTGCTACAAGGAAGTGCCATTGGCCACAGTAGTCAAACATCAGCATTAGAATTTTCATGTGTTGCACCCTTACAACCAAAACCCAAGCTCAGTCACACGAACACTAACCCAAGAGGAATGAGACAACACCACAGGTGGGTACTCCTTCGGACTGAAGAACACTGAGGGAGGATGGTAAAGGAAAACACTATGTCGATAATATTTTCGTTCATACCAGGTCTTTAAAAAAAAATTATTTGGCTCACATATTTTTGGGAGTGACCTTACTCCTTCCACAACATTTTCGAGATATTAAATAAAGGTGGTTTAGGGACGCTTTAAAGGGCCAGTAAACAGGCTCCCACTTTTTTTTACACCCCCCCAAACATGCTTGTCAATTCGTACAGTAGACTGCGGTGATCACATTTTCCGAATATTACAGCGCTGCACACTGCGCAGACCCTCCATTTTGAAAAACAATTCCCGCGCCTATTCCCTTCGCCTGACCAATACCCCTCGTACACGCAAGCTTGCCCATGGGCAACTTGATGTACGACCGAGCTCATCGATTGGTCCTTTGCTCTACGAAACAGAGCCTTGGCCCTGCGGTTAAGCAGTTTTGGCCGCGCAGTCCGCATTTTCATTTTCCTGCGCTGCCCTCTGCCGTTTCGTAGAGCCCGAGACTAACGGGAGAAGCGGTATTGCCAGAACGAAAGCCTCCGAGATAAAGAGGAGTCTCGCTACTTTACCGCTAGGGGAAGGGTGCACCTCGCACCGCGCGTCCTCCCCACACCGCTATGACACGTGCTCATGTGGGGGAAGCGCTGCTCAGTCGTTGGCTGCGCGCCAGTGACGTATTGCTGATGTCGTGTCACGTTGCCGAAGTGGGCGGAGTCACGACGACGGGCTACGCCTTCTCCTCCCTATGGCGGAGAAGGACGGAGAGGCCGTGCGAAAATTTGAAACCAGCTGAAACGGATGATCTAACCCCTGTAACTTCCTTATTATAGCAAGTATTCGCAAAATTCTTGAGGCAGCATGTTCACATAGCAAAAGTGCATATATTTCTCTTCATTACAATTTTTGGACCTCGGGGTTGTTTACTGGCCCTTTAAGCAATTTTGTACATTCAAAGTTACCAAGTAGAGAGTTACCAAGTAGAGAGGTGAGTAATACAAAAAAATGCAACCTAACATAACAAATTTTACCTCAGGCCAGCGTACAGGCTGTAGGTGTGACTAATATGCCAAAAATAAACTGACTGTTGATAAATAAGGAGACCTCAGCCCAACTGAGAAGAAATAAGCTTGTGGGCAGTTGCTCTATTCGTTGACCCCTTTTCAGTGCATTTAACGCTCATTACTGCAAAAACAATGATAATTGTGGGTGTGTGTACATGCTTACAATGCTCGATTGTCACAGCTGCTCCTACAGCCAAATGGCACATGCTGGAAGTAAAAGCACTGAAAATGTTCAGTACAGAATATGGCACCACCTTCAGAGAAGTTAATATCACTGGTATCTCCTAAGTTTTTTGTTAATATTCCTAGGCTATGGCTTCTGTACGAAGCTTTTCATTCGCAACTGATGTTGAGGTCAGTAACAATGCAGTCCAGGCACAACAAGGGGACAAAGTATGCAGTTATGACTAGCACTGAGATTAACTAAACAGCAAGTGTCCTAACCAAGCCCTCTTTCCAGGGACAGAAAATATACAAAAATGTACAGTCTCTCTTGTGCTCTTGTTCTTTTACACTGAATACACGCTTCCACGTTCACCTGAATGTTCATTTTTATCCTCGAAGATCCACCACTGTGATTGGTGCCTTCTCGTCCACCTTGACATGTCTGCATTCCTGTAACAGTGTCAAGAAAAAGAATTTCTTTTCTAACCAACACGCATCACTTATTAAAAATCTCACAAAACTCTATTTACAAGCTAAAATCTTGCGCTGCCAGGTATACCTTAATACAGCAATGTTAAAGGTATAATGGGGTTAACAATAGAAAAATTGTGCAATGGGTATTCCTTTTACATGTTAGCCTTCATTCTTCATGTTATCCTTGATTTTAACAGCAAAAATACCATGACATACACACCAAAAATATTGCATCACATCAAAATTTTTCTACATAAATTTTAGGCACAATATTCAAGAAGTTCAGAGTCCAGAAGAAGCAATACATTAACTAAAGTTTGCAGCATGCACATTAGCAGAATGACAAATTTAATAACATTTTGCTCTGTCTTCTAGCTCAGAATCATATCTACTTGCAGGGTACCAGACATGGCAACACTGAGTCAAGTATATGCACCAAGCCAGGGTGAATCAACAGACATGCTTTTCCATGCCACAGAGTTCGATTGACGAGTTTTAAAAGCTGACTGCCATTTTCCTGCTAGGTAGACTCTTGTTGCCAACTGATGATGAAATTGGCTGTTTAAACAGTGTTTCATAATGGATACATGAGCGTGGTCACAGTTAAAATGGTTTCCATGCATCCTGTTTGCCACCACACTGTCAGTTTTGTAATCGAACGTGCAGCGAGAACATTTCAGGGGGCATTGACATGCGACAATTTTTAAAATTTTGGAAGTAAATTCATAAGCTTTAGCACATCCAACACTTCACTTGCATGAAGTCCAATTTATGGCATGCAGTGCCTAACAGGGTAGTCATATGGTTGGCATGCGCTTGCGTTAAGTTGCTCCTTGAAAAAAATTTTGGAATCAGTTGTCTATATAAGTTCCTCATCAAGAGCGATGACCTTTCAAACTAAAGACAACATGACGAACTGTAAATCACGATGGCCACATGCACAGATGGTGGCACTTCTATATGGTAGTTACTAAAGTCAATGGAATGAGAAAAGTACCGTGACTGTCGAGCCCGCCGCCATATTTGGTCCACAGCTTAAGCTGCAGCAGCGCGGTGTTGATTTTATGTGGAATAATGCACGTTTTACAAATTGTGCGTGCTTTTGCAGACCCGAATGAAAAATACCATTGTTCTCTAACTGATAAGGCAAGAAATAGCTGCAGTTTTCATTTGCATAGATGCATGCACGCATGTGTACTAATGCAATTACAGAAATGCGAACTGCGCGGCACTTACACACTGCACTGTCAGCATTTATTTTCAAGTGATTGTAACCTACCTGTCAACAGAAACACATTAAATTTCCGCATGATACAATCAAGGACCATTGTAACATAGGCAAGAGCACGATGAAAAAAAAAAAATGCAAACAGCAGAACATGCAGGCGCCGCGCTTCATTTCTTCTGATCGCGTCAGTACGTACTAGAATACATGATGTGCAGGCTTACAGAGATATATATAACTAAATGCAGCCATACAACAGATTGCACTGTGACCCATCAGATTTGTTTTACACCAATTTTGCCACAGCTGTGCGTATAGCGATACTTTTAGAGTCACGTTTCAGTTTTTCTGGAATTTTCTTGAGCAGCTACTCATTATTTTCCTTGAGGCAAACTTTAAGGCACACTTGCAACGGCAGCGAAGCGAAAAAAAAATGCAGTACTTTTCTTGTTCCAGTCATTTAGTAGTTACAGGCTGATCGTAATTCACTGAATCCTCTAAAGATCAAAAGCACATGGGTGGAAAGATGGGAGCAAGCAGGGGCTTCATGGCCCTCCGGAGTAGCTGTTTGGGTGTTAGTTGCCAGTCAAAGAATGTTTCAGGCCAGCAACGCTACATAGCCAAAAAGCAGACACACGACAACGTTGGTCCGGTTGTGCAAGTTGCAAATGGAGGGGTGCAGCAAGGTGCAAAAACAAACAGAATTGCTTAGTTGGACCAAAGTATTTCAAAGAGTAATATCCGTGATGCAAGAAACCTGAGTGGACATATATAATTTTACAGCACTGATACAAAGCAGTAACAACGTCCCCTCGTGATGTTACCAGTCACCAACACAGTCGAATCTCAAGTTCGCAAAATCTGTAATGTACAGAGTTCCTTTTATTGCCCAATCTTAGCTTCTGTGCAAACCAACTTTTTTAACAGCAAAGCTGTTTAAGCTTTTCGTTGCGCCGGGTAGTGTGAACAGAAATTATATTTATGAACTGGCATGCGCTCGCTTTGCTTGCCACAAGTGCTTTGATTTTACCAGCATGGAATGCCGTAACTTATGATTGGTGAGTCTGTTAGGTGGCTAAAAATCATGTAACATCACATAACTGGTCATGGGACTAAAAATGTCGTAACTAGTCACAAGACTAAAAATGACGTAACATAAGATAATATCTAGTCATGCGACACTTAGTACTACTAATAGCAAAAACTTAGCATCTCTAGCAAAAGCGAGACATTACTAGCAATAACTAAAAAGCTAGGTCAAACGCTAGCTCCGCTGTTGGTTCCAACATTGAGCCACTAGTGCAAGCTGCGTACATTGTTTTAACAATTCAGAAAAATAATGAGTCGCCTCAATTTTAACAACAACCTCGCACATAGCATACATGCACCTAATCACACTACGACAAATGAAGGAGTGATAAACATCAGTCAAGAGGGAGTCTTTTGCAGGCAACTTTTTGTGCAGATACTATGCCAGCGCACAGGAAAAGGCACAGTTCAGCAAAGAAAATGACATTTCACCACTGTCCTGCCACTTTTTATCGTGTAGAAGTTGACTGCACTCTTCAACTCACAGTGTGTCAGCCAACCAGTGATTATGTAAGATTTCAGCAAATGTGCAGATGTTATTACTGCATGCATCAAGCCAGTTTTGGTGAACAGTAGCTGCCCTCATGTAAGCAACAATGGAGAGCCGTTGCTCCCTACATCCTTTGCATGAGGTTTGATTTGCAGGTGACGAGCGATGTGTTTATCACTGTTGAGATGCTCATCGCTTTTGCATGCAAGTTCGCATGTGCAGGGTTTATGCTTTCTCCCATGATACATCGTGGACTGGCGCTTCGAGCTGGCCCAAGAGGCCATGGAGAGTGGTCACCTGGACTTTCATGAAGTCTGGCATGGCTTGACTCAGCAATAAACCACATGACGTGGGGGAGCATCACCAATGACGTATTTCCGGTTACCACAAGAAAAAGCATGGCCTTTGAGATCTGCATTTGCTATCCAAAAATGGTGCTTATCACAAGCTTGGCCCTGAAATTAAACTTCCTTTGATTCACCTGCACCACCTGCATCGGTTCACATCACACGGCATCGCATTCCTTGATTCTGCAGTACACTGCACGGTAGTCTTCGACAGAAGTGTGGTGCCAGAGTGTTGCTGCCGTGGTGCAGTGAACTTATGCACCTTCTCGAGTGATGCCATTGTGGGGCAGCTGGAAAGCAGATGACGCACTGAACATGGCGTTGACTGGGATGTAGCGTTGATGTGGCATTAAACACGCCCTCTAAAAGAAGCGCGCATAAAAAGGGTGTCTTTTTTTGACTGGCGATAATAACAGTCATCATCTAGCTTGTATTTCCTTTACTGAAAACTCAGCCCTCGCCACTTTCCTATCAAAAATGCCATGTCACACTAATAACAAGCATGCATTCATGACCTTTAAGTGCCAAGCACGCAGCAATAAAGTAAGGAAAGGCAGCATGCGAGATAGATGGCATTATTGTTGTGGGGCAAAAGCTGCCCTTCTAATGTGCTCGAGTGTGGCATTGATTGTGAATTATTTTCCATGGTGGATGAGCATGGCACAATAACAGTTGAGGACAGCAGCACAGAACTCAATGTGAGGGCTGGTAAGTGTGTTAGTCATTCAGTGCATCAGCTGTGAATTGTGATGACAAGCTCGCATTCATCTCATTTTTCAGACTGTGAACATATTCGAGTTGTCAATGATGCCAAAGGCTTACCATCAGCCTTTGAATGCTGAGGAAAAGCAGCAGTAAGTTCATGCAACGGACAAAGCGGATGAGCCCCAGAACAGAGCTGGGGCAATCAGATGTAGCAGAAGTACGCTGCACTGCCATCAATGTTGCCTGAGGTTCCACAAGCTGTTATAGCAGTTCGGAATTCTGTTTGGTAGCTGCGAACATGATGAGCGCCAACAAGGCCCACCGGTGAATCTTGCGCTGTGTCTTTGTTGTCCCTGTTGACAAGCTCAATAATGGTGTTTAGAAGTGCCTTTATGGCAGCAGAAGACCACCTACCACAGCAAACAAGCTGCACCGAAAGTAAAATTTTGCAAATCCAGGGTTCATGCTCGTTTACATGACGAAAATTGAAGGGTTTTCAAGGACTTTCAAGGCTACATGTGTGAATTTTCAAGGACCACATTGCCTGTTAGAAACCCAATTAACACATGTTCAGGGGAGGATGGAGGCTTGAAATCACTAGAATTAATTGAAAATGGGTAACGTCGTTTGAGCAGACATCAAAAACATGGCTCCAATGATTTTCTTTCTAGACAACTTTCAATCATACTTTCTTAGAGTTGCATAGATAATAACTTTCAGTATCACACAAGATGCAAAGTTTTATTCAGAGAAAAAAAAAAGGGAACAGTTATTGTGCCGCACCTTGTTGCCTTTCCTGAATTTTCATATCAATGCCCACTGTCTCCTGCTGCTTGGTCTTGGCAGTCTTCCTAAGGCTGCACGTCAGGTCGCTAGTTGCCTATGCCTTTTCTGCATATGAGTCTGCTGTAGCTTTTAAATCCTTAACAGCGACTTCTAGATTCTTTTTCTTTTTTTGTAAGCATTTCGACCCCCCTCCTCAATGCAACATTTCTTTTTCTGTTTCTCATCCTCCTGCTCCTGCCTTTTCCGAGTTTACAAAAATGCACAGAGTTGTCCGCCGCAGTGGAGCAGTGTTTATGGTGCTCGGCTAGAGACCCCAAGGTTGCAGGTTCGATCCCGGCTGCGGTGGTGACATTTCAATGAAGGCGAAATGGTAGAGGCTCGCGTAGTGTGCGATGTCAGTGCATGTTAGAGAACGCGAGATAGTCAAAATTTCCAGAGCCCTCCACTACGGCGTCTCTTATAATCATATCTTGGTTTTGGGACGTGAAACCCAAGATATTATTATTATTATTAAGAATGCACAGTGTTGCTTCCTCACAGAAGCTACTGAAATTCTCTACTCTTTTCTGATGGGCACATTACAGCTGCCACCTGCTACATTTACGGCATCACAAATAATACGCTGTGAAATGTGCGACAATGTTTATTAAAAATTTTAAAAAAAGGAAATTCAAGGATTTTCAAGGATTGGAAAAAATTGCAGCACTTTCCAAGGCCTTGAAAATGAACTTTTCAAATTCAAGGGTTTTCAAGGGTTTCAAGGACCCGCATGAACCCTGAAATCTCCTCAGACACATTTTTTTCTCAATGAGGGCCACATAGCAAACAAGCTGCAGGAACACTCGACTGAAAAACAAAAATGAAAGAGATGGTGCTGCAAGTGCATAGCATGTGAACCATGTGAACTGCGTTTGCACCACAGTGGCACCACCTGAATTTTTGCAGCACCGGTTCCGTGCACCACGCAGGAATCTAACACACTTTTAGTTTTCATGCTTGCTTTTAGCAAAAGTAGGTAAGGCCTTCAAGATCCCTTGCTTCGAGAGCCATATCATTGGGGTGGACTCATCCTCATCGCTATTGGCAGAGGTGTCTGAGCTTTAGTTAAAGCTTCCTACAGTCTTCTTAGGCTGACTTCATGTTTCTTTTGAGTACTCATGTCAGTCATACACACGTGTAAGAGTGCTGCAAGCACTTAGTTCATTCATGTTTCTATCTGCTGGTGCCAAGAGAATTGCATACAGCGATTACGTTTCTGTGGATAATGCCATTTTCACTTCCGCAGTTTTATCAGATTGACAAGATCATAGCTGAGTGTGCCAATGCCAACATGTGTACAGTTCACAAAGTTTAACAGGAGGTGGAGCAGGGGTCATATTCTCCGATTATCACATTCGGAGATACAGCTAAACCTCGATATAAGTAACTGCAATACAAACTAATTCTGGATATTGTGAAGTATTTAACTTGTTACAACTTTGTGTCCATAAAAGACCATGTACTTTTAACCTGAACATAATTAAGCATGTTTATCCATGCTCTCAATAAAACTAAATTTCGCCGCTGCGACTATGGAAGACATAGGCAATAAATTAAAGCTTCCGCTGGTGCCAGTGGTCCAATGGTCAAGTTGGATGTGAATTTCATGAATGCATTTTTCAAATCGCAAGCTGCATGACAGAGCAGTCGCAACAGTATCTCTTCTGACAGACGTTGGGTGCATGGGGGAACCCAAACACTCATCTCCATAGTAGGGGAGATGGACAGCATGCATGCAAGCACCCTAGGTGCATTATACAGCACACTCTACAACCACTGTAGTTTCATGTTTTGCACTGCCTGTGTCATTAACCAGCACCTAATTTGATGTTTTTGTTATTGCCGCATGTCAAATGAGTAGCCAGAGAGGTGGTAGCATTGAACACGAGCTCTCACTAATCATACTTGTGATCATGATCATTTACAAATGGATGTCTCTGACAAGAATAGCTAGCATCTTCCTGGCAATCTTGATCGGCGACAAAAAAGACGTCAACTGTTTGGGCATATCGCAGAGCTCACTCTTCATAATCCAGAACTTGAAAGGAGCAATTCTTTACCCTCTAAGAATAGGATACATTCCCAGAGAATGCAAGAGGAACTAAGAGATGCTGAAAGTTTTTTCAGTAAGTGTACCGCTGCCACAAATTTTAAGTAGCAGCTAGTTCTCTACAAAGTTGCTCACAGTTAGTTATACACTGCTCCCCTCCCAGCTCTGTAACATTATGTGGGTGTCTGCGATAAACCCAACTGACGAGATGTCTATTGAACCAATGCATAGTGGTGATAAGAATTCGCAATGCGGTACAGGGTCTTGCTAGATCCTTAGTACATATGAACAGGCAATGTTGTAAAATAGAAAACAAGCCACCATGAACAGATGTGATGAAATTAAGGTTCTTGCCTTGCTTTCATGCAATTTTAGAGCAAAGCTATCTCTCCCTCTTTTTTGTGGCATTACGACAGTTTTGAATCTTGCGAATTAATTTAACTGACTGGAAAGCAAGTGGTTGAATTGAGTGAACATAATGATATCGGCGTTGTACCACTCACAATGTTTTTGCAACACCCGAGCTTTGATTACAAGCCACTATTACAGATTGGGCCTGAGAGCTTCGCTTAACACTTATTACAACAGTGCATTGCCCTTTCGTTGCTTTCGGCTTTGTGCGGCCGCTGCAAGATTCAACAAAATGAATTTTTTTAACATTATTGAAATGAATTTCCTGTTTCTTACAGCCCTATTATTCAACAATCTTGTGCCGCTTTTCATGACCAATCATATAGCTGAATCACTGATTGAATCATATCCCTGACAGCAACTGATCAGCGCTACTATATAAAACAGCAATTCCCATTCTGGGCATTCCTCAGCAGCATCACCAAGCACTGCATAAAATTAGCTTACATTGGCATAAAAGGCCGATTTTTCACTTAATGAAATCTTGATATAATAGAGTGAACTGCCAGTTTTATCGATCTCATTATGTTGAGGTTTAACTGTACCTTCACTTTTGCAGGAATTTTGCAGTCAACAGGCCATGACGATTCGGCACTGTGCCAACCGCGCTATGATGAGTTAAGCACATTATTGCTCAGAGATGCTGACGCATCCAGCGATCATCTCCTGAAAGTGAAACTATCGCTGAAAACAAGTGCTTAAGAATAGCGCACCAGATGATGGGGGTCAGCCTCATCAACTGTTGCCGCACTATATTTACTAAAGGAATACCGACACAAAATTTTGCGGCCGAGATAGCCTACGGGATCAAGCGTATATTACCTACCAAAAATCAACAGCGAATATAGCTTGGAAGGTAGTTTACATGAATTCCGATGTTCGCATGCGTGATTCAGCGCTATACACTGCACCTCACGACATCGACATCATCTAAGGTGACCCCCCAACTTTCGAGAAGTCACTACTGTGGCCGAGCTCCGAGCTGGCGCAGCTAGTATGACAACACCATAGTTGCCATTGTGCTTTTGCCGCGCTTGCGCCAGCAGGCTCCTATTCGGTGGCTGCTCACCAGCCTGTGACCACAGCGAATGTGCGGAAAGTGTGGAAGCCTTAAAGGGGCCCTGCAACACTTTTTGAGCATGGTCAGAAAACGCTGCCGATCATTTGTCGAGGCTCCCGACAACACGCGAGCCAAATATTATAGCGCAGCATGCGGCCTGGAATTCACAATAAATTCTCAAAGTAAGCTAAAAATTGCTTTCTCTTCTCTTGACAAATGACGCTACAAGCTGAAAAATCACTCGTCACAGCCATTGTACCAGCCATTGGCTGATTTGAGCATGGCGCGCTCGGTCATTACTGGGGCCGCCGCGGGAGGCCGCGACTTGTCCATGCGTGCGCGCGCAATCGCACTGAAAAGCCACGTATTCAAAGAAAAAAAAAAAGAGAAAAGTGCTGAAGGTCACAAGGTGCGCGTGACGTATTTTCTTTCCCTGTGGCATCCCTCCCTGCTTAGCTTCCAGCACTTTCGTCGGGACAAGAGAACAGAGAATTTAATTGCAGCGTGCCACAAATCTTTGTAACTCCGCTCGTACTGGACGGATTCTAAAAATTTTTGCGGCGGTGAATTCGTGAGGCAATAAGCTCCTTTAGTGAATCCATTCCATGGCAACTTGGAAAAGTGTTGCAGGGCCCCTTTAAGGAAGTCAATGCCACCAGATGACAACGATGGCGGCACAGCACATGTGGCAGGTGAAAGAGCAGCACCAGACCATGCAGGCAGCGCCATTCCACACACCAGATAGTGTTAGTTGCACCCTGCAGCTTGTCATTCTCGGAGCTCTCTCAAACTGAAACTGAGGCTGGTTAGTAATAAACAGACTAATTAATTAACTGTTGCATGCTGCAGCAAGCAATGAGCCATGTTATGACTAAGAGGCCCCAGCAACATATTGCAGCAAAAAAAAGAAAGAAAAACGCCAAACGAAAATTTTTGTGTCAGTACCCCTTTAACATTTGTACCCTCAAGTGATGATGGCAAGAGCCACATGGTACTGTAGGTGCTTCAAGAATGCCTTGTGCTGATTGGTCGTGAGCAAAATCTACTGGGTACCAGGCAGGCTTAAGCATTGATATAAAACTGTGTGCAGTACAACACTACTCTTAGTTTTCAGTTTTTCTAATTTCTTGCTTAGTGGGCTCTTACCACCTTTTTTTTTTACAGTACAATGAAAAATGTTTCAATGGGATTCTACAGTACTTCAGTGCATAGCATAAATAACTTATCTATAAAAAAAAAGGATGTCACCTAGACACTGAATCATATCGCTGATAGCAACTGATTAGAGTGACTATATTAACTCTTTCATTACAGTGAGAAAATGGCCGTTTTTCTTGTCTCAGGAAAAAATTTTTTACCAGTACAAAAAGTACTCCAGCATGCATTGCAGTACACAAAATTGTGCATAATGAAATGCTCTTTCCAAGAAATAGAAGTTGTAGAGCAAAAAAAAAAAAAATGCTATGGACCATATAAAAATCTGAAACTGCGTAACTTTTTTGTTCCCAGTTAATAAGCACAGCAATAAAAAACTATATATACAAAACAAAGAAATTTCAGAATATACATTTTGGAGATAAACGACACAGGAATAGTATAAAAAATAATAGATGCTCTAAAATCGCGCATGGTCGTAAAATGTCTTGCAACGCTCCTAGTGCAGGGCCGAGACATGGTCCAGGTGGCCTTCTTGGCATGAAGAGAAGCTTCGCAGCCGGCGCCAGCACATCGCGCTTGAGCAACATGTGTACCTTGCGCGTAACCAGAGTAGCCCTAAGATTGTGCACAAAGGTCGGCAGATACACACGCATCGCGGAGGAGACCATTTGAGGCTATAAACAACACCAACACCTGAACGGCCACGGGTGATCGAGGCTGATGCAAAACATCGTTGTCGTCAGAGCTTGAAGCTCAGGTACTGTCATCTTTGGACTCAAAGCTCGTGTCCTCGTCACTCAATTCAGATGTGGTTAAAAGATAGTTTTCGAGCAGCGCACGTTTCTCGCAGTGCAGACGCACGCCCATCCACACATGATGAAGACGCTATGGGAGCGCCTAAAGACATTGGATGCGGCCCTCTATGGGATTTAACGAGAGAAGTGAGACCAAAACTGCTGGAAAATGGTTGAAAAGGACACCTCCGCACGTTATACATGCGGCGGACCTTCAGAAACAAATTTTGGCAGAGTAAATCTTCCTTGACTTCAAGCAACAGCCCTCTAGTGAATAGCTGGTGTAAATTCACGCAATTATTACTGCTCAACACCATCACATTGCGAAGCTGACACCATAATTTGACATTTGACTTGCAAGGGTTCGTTTGATAACAGAACCTTGATGTTAATGAAGCATAACCACTAGCAGAACGCATTTCCCTCAAGGGTGTCAGCCACGCCCAGTTTCTCAACAACACACACAAATTGGTTTGCACAAAGGTCTGTCAAAATCACTATGTTGCCAAAGCAGGAAAATTCAAACTGTTTCTGAAAGTGCAGAGGCTGGACTAACCACTAGAAGGTGCTAAGTGCACGAGCAACAAATCCAACATGCCAAAATCGGCTATATAAAGCATCAATCACCAGTGATCGATTTGAATACTAGGCGTGGTAACGAAAATTAAGGGGAGATGCGATTCGGAAAAAAAAGTTGCGTTAATCTGCAGCCTAAGGCACTGAAATTTTTGCTGTATAAATAGAATTTTATGCTGATTTCAAATATATAATTAGTTTTATAGTAAGTTGTACAATTTTCGTTTTGTGCCACGACAATGTGTAAAATGTAGTTCTTTTTGTATACTCTTTTTTTGCCTGTAAATGTTTATCGTTCTGAGCCATTATTGGCTCATACTGCTCCACATTATCTGTAGAATCCAAATAACTATCAAGAAAGCGCGTATAAGACATTTTAATGGACAAGAACAATTGTAATGTGAGAAGCCTTGGAATGCTCAGACCATACTAATTGCTTATTTTAGGTTTGTGATAATTATATTAGGTGATATCAAGTTTTAAAGTAGATACTTGCACTCTGCACATGTTAAGAAATATGTGGGCAAAATTTCATCCCGATCTGGCTATCAGAAGTACCAGAAACATGATGTAAAAACTCGTGAAGTTGCCCAGAATTGCGTCTTAAGAAAAACGCATTTTAAAGGTATAGGTGAAAGCTCATCTATGCGGAAAAGATTTGTCATTTAAGATGATTTATTCCATCATGAGAGCTTGGCAATCATGGTTATTTTGAGCATGTGACTTTTGTGAACTCCTCATGCGAAATGCAATGGCAAGCAGCCAGGTGACAATTTCCAGGGGACTCTAGACAATCAGAACTTCTTAGATTTTTAGTAGCCACCTTGTGCTCTTTAAAAGCGATTTTGACCTACTTCGAGTTTAATTACAATCTTCAGTTTTTTTGTCGGGAAAGTAGAGAAACTAAACTTGTGAAAGCAAATAAAAACGAAAATATGTAATTTTTGAAAAAAACTTGCGTTTGTCGACTCGCATCTCCCCTTAAACAGCAATTCTCATTCTAGGCCCTCATCAGCTGCATCACCAAACTGTTTTGAGATTCTCGTGGTTTGCCAACCACAATCCAGTGGTGGTCCAGCCAGTTTATGACGGAGCAATTTTTGGAGCAGAAAAAAGTCTGTTTTGGAGCAGATTTGCAGCAGGAGAAAAAGTGTTTTGGAGCAGGTTTAGAGCAGCGAAAACGGGATTTAGGATCACTTGGAGCAGAACATGTCAAAATTTTCAGTGAATATTCTTATTAGTGTGCATACTAGAAATGGTGCTGCAATGTAAACAAGGAGACAAGGCCAACATACAGAGAGCAGCCATTAATCAAGTTCTTAGCACGAAATAGTGTCACATTCTGGCTTCACTGCACTGCACAAGGTGAGCACTAGTGATGAGCATGGCACATACCGACTGGTAGGTACGAGTTCCCGTGCTACTCACTCGGTTGGGGAATAAGTACGGCGCGCAAACAGGCCAGATGACAGAGGCCACCCAATTGGTTAGGAGGAAGGAGTGCCATCATCAATTTTTTTGGGGGGGGAGGAAGGGGGGGGTGAACCCCTCCCCCTCCCACAATCCACACCCCTTGAATCCGCCATTGACAGGGGTCCTAAGACTGGGTCCCGGAAGGACGTTTTAGGGTTCAGTGAGTGCAGCAAGGCCTAATGCCACTACATCCGGTCTGTTTCCTTAATTTACAGTTCTGCAATGCAGTTTGGACTTAAAGGGACCGACAACTGGCCAGAAAGTGTGATTAGATCCTAGTAGAAATGACAAGACCATGAAATGTGACAGATTCCAGCATTCTTTTCGCGTTGTCACTAGGATTTGTACTTTTAAATTGTGCTTAAAATTGACAAAAACCGTCATGTTGCGCAGCCTAGCGGAAGAGCCTTGAAGCTGGATTATGGAACATGGAGTCGATCACTTTACTGTACGTAGTCGCTTAGCCTGATGCTGTCATGGGCGCCAGTCCTCAAAATTAAAATATGTATATTATTATCCAGCCCCGCTCAATTCTGTGCTGCTTACGACGTAAAAGGAGTTGCACGGTGAGAAGCGGCGCTGCTGTCGCCGCCACCAGGGGACCAAGTCGAGCCGCGGCGCATGCGCGCGGAGTGCACGCATGCGCAGTAAACCAGCGCGCTCGCACACGAACGGCTCTCGTGCTCACTGTTTGCAGCATGTGAGCATACGACTGCATATTCGCTGCAGATAGAAAAATTTTGATTACAAATGTTTCGTGGCATTTTCCACTTTACAATTCCGTGATTACACTCACTGACCGGTAAGCTTTCCGTTGCGCTAAAAAAGGTAGGCACCATAAAAATTGGTTGTCGGTCCCTTTAAAGAAGCCACCACACGCCGCAGTTAGGAGCAAGAAATTCCTGCGGCAGCGCCGCTCAGTGCTCATCCATATTCGATTTGCGTACAAACGGTGGCCGCGCTGAGCACGCTCGCAAGCGTAGTTTTTGACAAGCGCGAGAGGGAATCAGTTGGGAAGATTTGCAAGCCGTGAAGATTTTGATCTTTTTTGTCGATTGACGATAACACCAGCTGATTGTTCTAATGGCGTTTAGGACGCATGGGAGCAATTGTTCTTTATTCATGGCTGACTGCACGGCTCAGTTTCTACGAGCACTGGCTTGCCACGGCGTTACGTCAGTTTCACAATCAAGACGCGCGACGAGCGCTTGGACGTGCACGAGCAGCAGTCGAACCACATCGTGCCAGATGCGCTCTACAAGGGCATTTGGGATTAGCTTTACAATAGGCATAGCGAAGAACGTTGCGCAGCGCGATAAAGAGGCGTGAACTTTTTTTGCGAAATATCAAGCTTTTGCACTCCCGAATCTTCATTTGCGTGATGACGCCGTTTACAGCACGCAGTGCCAATAACTGTTGTCACTTGGCCACAGTGGCTACATAACAGTGTGCGGAGTGACTCGCAAATGAAGAAGATAACTTTTCTACATGTTGTCGCAAGTTCCCTAACAAATGAGAGAGAACGGCATGCTAAACTTTCAACAGAGACACACGCGGTGGCGCAGAGACTTTGGTTAGGCTGAATATAATGACAAAAAGCGCATCGCTGGAATGGAGTGAGGGCACCAGTGGCATTATGGAAAGGCTCTGGCTGTGTTTGTTGCGACCAATACTAGTTTTGGGCCATAAACGGGCCGATGCCATCTAAACAGGTGGACTAGTGAACTTGGGCGCAGTTGGCGCACGCTGAACTCAAATGTGCGCAGCAAGGCACAGGGATATGGAATTGTAGCAAAATGGCGCAATTGGCGCAGTTGGACCACCACTGACAATCTCTTCCTTTGCAGAGCAACACAGTCAGAGGTGTCCTACAGCTTGTTCTTTTCTTGAAGAATCCTGATGAGGGCGCTTTCTGGGATGCCATACTTTGCAAGAGGTGTCGTTCTCATGATGAAACCACTATTGAACTAATTTGCTACTTCCTGCTTTGCCTCTAGCGTGAGTGCATCGTGCAGGTACTTCAGTATCGATATTGCAAACGTTCAGAAAGCTCACCAGACACAAACCAGAACGAACCACGAGCACGACTTCAGCACTAACAATGAAGGATCGACCGTGGCCAACCAAAAAAGGACAAACCGCAACACACCGCAATGTCACTGATGAATTTCATGATTGATGAATTTCATGATGCAGCTTGAATAGCCTGTTTAGTTTCATTCTGGATGATGCCTACAGTTCCATTAATGTTTTTAGCACTGAACAAATACAAAGCCAACCAAACATGACCTTGGTGTTAAACAATTTCCATTTAAAAGATTTTGCTCTAGTAGCAGCAAAGTTAACAGGACTATAAACAAAAAGACTTCATACATAATGCTCCAGTCAGCAAAAGAGTGCCCATAAGCAAAATAATGCAAATATCAGGCACACCTATCGACACATTCCTCACTTTTTTCAGCCCAATCGGTTATGACGTAATACCAAATGGCATTGGCTGTCAAAAAATAAATAGCAAAGGTGAGCAGATGCAATAGAGGCCTTATAAACAATAACACCCAAGATAAAGAGCAAAGCAAAATAACCTTACAAGAAAAACAATGCAGAATGCTACATGTACAAAATGCCACAGCAGGCATCAGTCACAGCTTTAATTTCACACAAATGCTCCCACTAAGACACCAGGCACCTGTTCATAGCAATGTTAGTAGCAATTAGGCACCCATAAGCAAGAGACAAGATTATTTGCCACTAAAATATCATCTCAATATCACCTATATAAATACTACACATAAAAGCATGCCAGGATAAGGAATATCAATAAGGCTCTGTCTGTCAAATAAAATGGGGGGGGGGGGGGGAACATACCTCATACAGTGGTGGCTCATTAGGATGTGGATGGAAACCGGTAGCACGGCATCCAGAGATAAATGGCAAACCATGATCAACAGTCAAGCTGAAGATTTTGTTCCTTGAAAGTGAATTTGATAAGAACTGGTGAACAATGCAGACACTTGAAAGCCAAGTAGAAATGCAAAAAGAAAAACAGAAAAAATGGTCTCAAAACGAATATATTTTGCTTTACTGCTCTGTGTTGATGTGACTGTCGCTGTGAAGGATTACAAATGATATCAAAAAGAAGAAGGAAGAGAGCGAGGGAGGGAGGGAGGGGGAAGAGACACAGCCAGCATATAGGAACAGCCAATATTCTCTTTTCTTTATAAGAGGTTGAGTCTGACGTGGAATAGGGAATGTTAAGCTGAGGTCCCCTCCACACCCCTTGTTCTCTAAAAGCTTCAACGAGAATTCACATAGTGAGTGTGCATGTGAGCGCATCAGCATAGAGGAGATGGTTTCCGCGGCACTTTGGGAAAGCCAGTGGGATTGTCCAAGGCCGAAAGTTTGAATACCTTTGCCATATACGGTCCTTCTCACCTGAAGAAGAACCAACAGAAATGACGATCTCCATACCGCTGACACGATATGTTTATGCCAGTTCAAAAAGAACATTACAGTTCTAAGCGTTTTAAAAGTATATAGTGTAAGCAGCGAAAGACAATAGCTATGCGCCAGCTTGCATAGAGTCACCAGCTTATGATTTCAATCTGACAGTCCACAATCAGCCAAAGATACCTCCAGATGCACAAAAGATAAATGATGCTGTAGACAAAAAGTAACAACGCTGAATTGCATTACGTCACTAGGTGCCATGGTGCATTTGCAGAGTTTATGCCAGTTAAATGGACATCGCATGCTTGAAAGACGCAACCTGTCGTTTCAGCAACCAAAAAAATAAAATTCAGGGGGTATGGTAGGGTAGATTGACCAAAAAAGCGATTTTTTTTATTTCATTACTAAAAAAATAGTAAACATTCGAGAGAAGCAAAATCGTGCACTAGCGAGCACATAGAAGTGCTTGAAGCCATTTAGAAATGGCATCAAAAACCGTGCCTTCTGATGGATTCAAGGGCTTATTTACATGTTTTCCATCATCGTTTCTGCACGTAGGTATTTTTTTATAGTAAATATGGCTAGATCGGTTAAATATATTCATTTCCTACAATTTTCATAAGTTCTGATTGCAAATTTTCCCAGCAGAAATGCTTTTGCATAGTCGTCAATGGTTCATGTCGCAAGCACTTTTCGCACGTTTTTAAAGGGGCCCTGCGACACAAATTAAGCTTGTTGTTTTCATTGCTTCTTCTGGAACTGTGGAAAGCACCAATATCATTGCCCAAGTGGCAACGCAAAAAACAAAGCTGTTATAATTTATTTCAATGAAGAAACAACATTAGTTTCGGACTAGAGCAACACACAAAGGCTATTTTTGTAATCGAAATCGACGTTCCATCACGTGGGAATGACAACATTAGCCAGGCGTTTTGATTGGTTTGCCGCAACAAGTCGCATGTAATACAGTCG
This sequence comes from Rhipicephalus appendiculatus, assembly GCA_030522465.1. NCBI lineage: Eukaryota > Metazoa > Arthropoda > Arachnida > Ixodida > Ixodidae > Rhipicephalus > Rhipicephalus appendiculatus. Next base: position 986,774 of record JALIZH010032928.1, on the reverse strand, counting down.
AACCCACTTATAACAATACTCAAGTGCCAAGAAAATTCCATTGTTATAACCGATAATTGCTATAAACGGGTTGCACGAAAAAAAGCAACAGAGAAGGACGGCAGGCTGTTGTGAAACAACTATAATATCGGAGGAAAGAAGTAAATTTAAGGGCTCGTTTTTTTTGGTTAGACAAAATATTAATGAGAACAGTTAGTTCTGTTCAGTTAGTTCTGTTGGTTCTCATTAACTATAATATCGGGTGGGATATGCCAACAGAGATCAGTGATAAGGATAATTTTTCGGACATGCTTGAAAATTTGGACACTTTCACAGGACCGCCACAAGCCTTATAGAGCCAATTTATGACAACATCTGTTGTTTTGGACACTGAAACTCTTCCAAGTCTCAACTTTTTACTCAAAGTGCACGTCCGAAAGTGCATTAACAGAAGCCACCGCCGCTCCCACGCCGTAGCACACTTTGAAAGTCAGCTTTGCCGCAATTACAACGTTATGCAGTGAATTTTTGTGCTAATTCGAAGGGGTGCTAAGAGACATAGGCTTGTGGGTGGGGATTCAGTCGCTTCAATTTCTCGTTTTCTTCTTTGTTTTCAAGAACTTAGCGTTCCATTACCTTTTGGCATGGACAACCGAACAGCCAGAATTCATTGTTATAACCGATAATGCGGCTTGCGGGCACTGCTGTAAGCGGGTTATTTCACCATAGAAAACATATAAAAGTTGACAGTGCAGCAGCTTCTCATTGTTATAACCGATACATTGTTAAAACCGGTATCGTAATAAGTGGGTTCGACTGCATTCGTATGGTCCCAGCTACGCCACACTATTGTGCACTAAAAATTATAAAAGCACTCCTTAGACTTCCTCAGATACAAAAGGATTTCTGTTTTTAAATATGTAATCTTGAAAACAATTCGAAAACGATGCTAGGGGCACTGCACAACTGCCACCACGAGGCAAGTCTTCTGGTATGTCGCTGTAAGAGGCGCACGGTGATTGGAACCGGCCTTTGCCGTCAGTGGAAGAGTGAAATGCAAAAGGGAATGTTTTTAACACGATAGCGTTAAAGAGCTCGTTTCGCAGAAATTCCGGCGTCGGCGTCATTGGTTGTGAGCGAAAAATCATCATCTTGTCCGTGACCGAAAAATCGAGAAAGATACAAATAAAATAAATAATAAAAATTTCCGGGTCCGAGTGAGGATCAAACCCAGGCCGTCTGCGTAGGCAAGCAGGTGTTGTACCACACAGCCACGCCTCTGCTTGGAAATACAGTGAAAATAACTTCCGCTGCTTGGAGATGCAATGAAAGTAACTTTCATGCTTCGCAAACGCAAGCATCCTTTATATAGGCGTTGTCATGTAACATGTAATAACCCAGGAATATTATTGCGTGGTACAAGCGCACATTGCCATCGGGCGTCAGAATATGTGACAATCATAACGATTTCGTTGTTCAAAGCCGGCCACCCATTACAAACGGACACACACCTTACTGCTTGTATTCCCTTAACATCACGTAGTGGGTGCATAGCAAGTATGCACTAAGTGGTTGAAGTAGGCACTCGGGACAGGATATCGCTATCGCGTTCAACTCTTAAAGGCGAAGATTAAGGGTCCCCCCAATTTTTTTCTCATCTGCTGGGGTTTTTAAATTTGAAGACTAATAACTTCTGTTACCGTGCCCCAATTTTGATAGGTCTTGTTGCGTTCATCCCAGTATTCAGCACTACACACACTCCAGCGCTGCTGAATGCAGACAAAAAAACACTGCAGGGTCCCTTTAAACATAAAGACACATTTTTCTCACAATCACTTTTTTTTTTTTTTGAAAATTTGCAAAACTTGATGTACACCCGCTCCCAAAAGTTTACGGAACGCGGGCTCCACTGAAAATGTAAATTTCTGCTCTGTTAGTGCACGGTGCATCTAACCTAGCAGGTAGCTGCGTAGGTCGCAAGGACTACTACAAGCTGGAACATCTGTTTGGGGGCTATGTTCAAAGACAAAGCGGGAATATATCATTTTGGGAAATGTCGTGTTTCGAAAACTTTTGAGGGCGGGGGGTACCTTTTCTGGAAAACTATTTGACAAATTTCTATGAAATTTTCTCAGGTTATACTTAAGTCCCTTCCAAACAGCCTTAACCTAAAACTTTGAAAAACTGTGTGAGCTAGAATAAAGAAAAAAAATTATTAATTGGAAGGTCTCTCACAGCACGTTACATGTGAGGACAAAATTTTTTTTTTCTTGAGAGGAAAATGTAGGAACCCATTTTTAGAGCTAGGGGGTTAATGCCACTACTATGTAGAATTAGCGTGCCAGATTTGACGGTGATACTGTTTTTTTGTTTCTGAGAAAAGGTACATTTAATTTTACACCGCAGTTTAAAATTTGGTACTGAAATACAAATTAGTAACAAAAGCTACAGTGTCAAAATTGCACAAAGTGAAGGCCAAAAGCTTTTTTTATTCAGCACGCCAAATTTCGCAATAAATTATGGACAAGCTCTTGAGACATAAAGCTGAAACCAAGAGGACCTGTTTACCCTATCATACCACCTTAAAAAACATTAAACATACAATTACTTAGTAATATAAGCAGAAAATAAATATGAGCTATTATTGTTTTGAACCAGTTCACATACTTTCTATATAATTCACCAAATCCCCTATTATCAACCAATTTTGGCACACTGAAAAGCATAAAGAAACACTGTTCTTTCAATAAAAATTTTTAACCCCTTAACCACTCTAATATTTTGAGACATTTGCTCCTTAAATTAACTCCTTTTTTAAATTTGGTATTGAATATTTCTCATCTTTCAGAAAAGCAAGTTCTTGCTGTTAAAAAAGAAATTTAGGCAGATACGAAGTCAAATTAGCATAATCAAGTTTACTGTTAAGTACTCATGTAAAAAAATAGGTAGGCTAACTGCTGATAATTGACATTACAAACAAAACAAGAACAAAAAATGCCTTCAGAAATTTTCAGCATTCCGAGAATGGTTTCATCATTCTGACGACGAAAAGCCTTTCTGTCAAGCAGACGAGCTACACTCATCCAAAACTGTTTGAGGACAGTTCGGCAAAAACCAGCTGTGCTCAACCAAAATGAGGAAAGGGTTAGACAAATATTCTGGACCTAGTTAAACCGATCCCCGTATTCTATTTTTTTTATTTTACCCCTGCTGTCCTACTATGACCAAGTTTGCAGTTACAGTCAAGCAACAGTGTAATTTGCTGCACTGTAACGAAATCCATTACGTACAAACTATTTTTTTTTTTTGCTATCACTAAAAACCACATTTATTCACAATTTAGCGAAGTTTCAAATAACCAAAATTCTCATGCACTGCAAACACATACCTGGTCCTTCTACGACAAATGAAAGAGCATTGGTTGAGAAAGGATATATCTTTTGTAAGCAACTTTTAGAACAGAAATGATGCTACCACGCAACACCACCGAACAAGCAAATTAGAACACACTGCCTGTAACTTCCACTGTGTTCAGTTCATGTCCAGATCCAGACAAAATTCATGTTTGTTACATTTTTTGGTTCGAGCTTGGTTCGACACCCTTTTTTTATATCAATGCTTTACTATTTCCCTAGTGATCACCTCACCAAATGTTAGTACTGTAAACCCTCGTTAATTCGAACTCGCATATCTCGAAATCTCGGTGAAGTCGAAACTTTTTCTCGCCGTGCATGAACCTCCCATAGGTGCTATGTATTTGCCCCCCTTTTATCTCGAAACGTTTTTCGGAAGGGACCGCAGATATCTCGAAATCTTGACCGGGAGGGCGGAAGGCAAAGTCCGCTTCCAACAGGCAACGACGGCTCTGTGCTAACGCTTATCTCTGCTAAGTAGTGAGTCGTCTGCGCAATGTACGCGTCAGAACATCGACCAAGATGTCCCGTCCAAAGTAATGCAAATCTCTCACGTCGGAAAAAAAAATGCAGCGGTGGTGACCAACGGCTCATGCGATGTGTGGAGCAACTTGAGAACGCCTTGGCCGAATGCGAACGCCAAGCAGGCGAGCATACCGCGGAAATAAAATTTACTGTGAATTGTTTTACCTTTATTACGGTAGCTCTCCCGTGCAGTGGAGCTTTTGCTAGTAGCACTGGCTTTTCTTTTATAGTGACCTGGCCGCACATTTTCGGCGTTTTTGCTTAACTCAAAATACCGCTTATCTCGAAAATTTTGCCGGATTTTACGACGTCGAGTTAACGAGGGATTACTGTAGTTATTGACTTCCCCTAACTACAGCCTGTTGCTTCCATGCTAGCAGCATTTGGTTTATTCAGTGAATTACGTTGAACGAATGCAAGCAATACATCACTTCCAAACATATTTTAATACTATAAGATTGAAGCGTATTTGCAAAAAGAAAGAAAGAAGCCTCTGGTTCCATATTCACTGCAGGAAACAATATCACTTCACTGATGTGTTTGTAAGTCACACCATGCATATAAGATGTATTTACTAGTTCATAGACTATGCTAAGTAACATTTGAGGAACTGTCAATATAATTGCCGAGGGATACTGTGGGCAATCATAACTTTTTTTTTAATGCCAAAAATGTGATACTTACTCTTCATATTTTGGAGAGCACACTATTGCCACAGCTTCAGGCAACATAAGCTGGTAACTGCAGTGGGTGTGGAGGTCTACACTGGACATGAAAGCAGTCTGTGTCGGGTGGGTCTGAAAGCAAGGACAGCTGTATATTGCCAAGTGTACATTCATAATATTGTCTGTGGGCCAAGAAATGACCCATACATACACATCTGACCAGCACCAGCTCAGCATGGCTTTACACATTTCGGATCTCAAATTCTAGCGTCACAGAAGTTGCTGCAGAAGCACACACATTTGGCAAAGAACCCACATGTATGTGGTTAATCTGTATGTAATATAAACAGTCGGCTCTTGATAATTCAAACTCAAGAAAACATCAGAATTTTGTTTGATTTATCAGAAGTTGTCATAAATATGGCTTATGGCAACATACCAACTAGAGTTGTGATGTTTACTGTTTCTCAGTGCCACCGCAGCATCATAAACAGTTCTGCATGGTTTCCAGTAAAGTTTTTAGAAGTCGGCAATCATACTGCTACATGTTATTATACATGTGCATGTGTGTGTAATCAAGCGGCAAAATGTGTTGTGTCCCATGACTGCTCGTGGTCCCTTCCCATTCTTAGGACACTTTCCCGCAAAACATTAGTGTATTGCGGCAGAGCTCTCAGAAGCCCCGTGACCAGGCCCTATTCGCAGGTGTGAAAGACTGAGAAAGAAGCTATGCCAGAGGAGGCTAGAGAAACTTGAAATGCTGCTCGTCATAATCACTTTCAGGAGAAAGCGGCTATGGATGAAGCTGCGGCAGTAGCCCAACGAAAGCCAGATGCGGCCCTAATGTGGCGCAAACGTTCTGGGAATGCAGAACTAGTGGAGAGAGAGAGGCCACTGCCCCACGACAGCAGATAAGAAAGTTCAACAGCAGATCAACAGAAGGTGCAACGAGGCTTTCGACCTCACATTCTAATCTTGGAAAGTTCTAAGCATCCCCTGCAATTCTGTTTATCTTGAAAGAGATCAGCAGAGCGAAAAAGGCTGATAACTTCGTGTACAATGCGTTATCGCCATACAGTTCCGTGTTCAAATGAGTGCCAACATTTGTAGTGGCACTCGGTTGTAGGAGGGCTAGCAATGTTGAAAAGTTACATCTGTTGTGGCCAGGTGCAGTGGTTCTGCTTTAAGTTCTCGTACACACGCCAGGAGCGTTCCAATTGTGTCTCGGTGATGTTGAAATGTGCGGTGGCTCTGCTGCAAGTTCACGCACACATGTCCGCAGCAATCATTTAATATGACACACTGATATCATTCTATAGGCCTTATGCAAAATTACTGTCATGCGTCATGGGTTTGAAGAAGCTGTAGACGTGGTGCCATGTTGTAGGCTTCTGCTTGAATCATATCACTGTTGCTGCTACAAATGTTAGCTTGAATAGATGCTTTGATCATGATCAATTCGTCCATACCTAAAAAATGCCATATGAGTGAGTAAGCACCTATCTGCATTACCAGAATTTCCTAGTGACTTCGCTGACAGTTAGTAAAGAACTGCCCCACAACAACAACAAAGCGGCAGGTTCACCAAGTCACGAGTGAGCCTGCCGTCGTTGAGAACGAACCTGGCTTTTCTGTTTTCAGTGTGACGACTGAAGCGTTTTCAGCTAGATGAATATCCCAGGTAGTGTAGGATGGTTGTGAAGAAACTATAGCTTGTGGCATGGCTACGCACAACAATGACAGCAAGCAAGAAAGAACAGCTGACCAATTTCAAACCGTGCTTCTTAAGCGGCAGTGTACATCCTTATGAACAGTACATCTGATGGTAAATAAAGTTTACCCCTTTGTTGTCTACTTCTCAAGACTGCTACTTCAACAACAGCTGACTTCTGGCCTTGTTGACCCAAAATTTCCTAAGAGCTTGAACAGTGATGTTGAACAGTGATGTTGAACAGTGATGTTGAACAGTGATGTTGAAAGTTGGCGCCTGTGAGTGTCCCCCTTCGTCTTGTCCTGTCTTCATAAGTATCTGCACTAAACCCTTGGGATAAGACTGATACTTCGCTCTTGTAGTCACCATTGATGTAAATTATATATAGAATAATTACTGTGCATTTAAAATGTCAAATATTTATGCATCTCCTGCACAACAAAAGTGAACACAAAACGTGTTAGTTGCTCCAAGTAGGTGTCAACATACGGGTATTTAATGTAGCATATATTATACACATGCTGGTGAATAACATGATAGGCCAATGAAATTCGGTTTCATTGATCGCTTTCAAGGCCTCCGGACGTCTCACTATGTAAACCCGTTGCGGCAAAACAATTTTGTGACGCCGACTCAACACATGCCAAATTACCTTGGTGCAAGCAACAGCAACGCACCCAAGGCCGAATGTAATCCATTTCGTGGAAGCTATTCGATTTGTACCTATTCACTTTCAGAATTCACTATTCAATGTGGTAGATTATTACTGGAGTCCAGAGGCAGACAGAACAATAGATGTAAGGACAGCTTCACACAGTTATTCTGCAAGATAGCTATCGTTGCTGTCCAAGATCTGCTGATCCATAACAAATGCAAGGGACACTGAACTGCCATTCAACAATTTCCACTCATTTAATGATACTGACTTGCTTTTAGCTATATGGCGCACATACGAATTCGCTACTACAGTTAAACCTGAGTATAATGAAATTGACAAATTCCCGAGAAAATTCGTTACAAACAGGTTTACATTAGGTATATGCAGTTTCAGCCCGCAAATTCGAAAAATAAACGCACAAATTAAACAAAAGGGGAGCTGAAGGCAGAGCTTGCCCAAAGCACTTATTTAGCGGCAAAAAACTGCATTATTTTGCTCTATTGCTTGTTCGTGGGGAATGGCAATACTGAACGTTCGGAGGACATCAATACAACACTGCTCCGTCATCGTCTAGTCGTGGCCTCCGAGATGCGCTCCAGCAACGCGCCTTGCCCCGCCGATGACGGAGCGAGCGCTCGTTTGTGCGTGCGGGTGTGCGCGAGGTGGGCCTGAGCTCCTCAAGCCGGCATTGCCGAAAGCCCATCTTGGAGGCTACATTCCAGAGAACCTACTGCACGGCGCAAGACGGCAAAGCACGTGACGAGTCGATCTCTGAAGATCCGTTGTTGCCATGGCCTCCATGGTCGTTGCCACCGTGGTCTCGGACAGTTTCCATCAGCGCCCAATCTGACATCTCTTCGGTAGCAACAACACAGTTGTCCGCATCAAAAAAAAAAAAAAAAAACGCAAAGCTGCATTCCTCAGGGGCTGCTCCATGTGCACGCAGAGACTTCTGCAACAACCGAAGAGTGGCGCTGCCAACACAAAATCTTTTTTTTTTAAAGAAAGCTGGTGTGGTTAGCGTAGTTTGAGTGCACTGAAACTGTAACAAGGTGGCACCCGCATGATGCGACTGGGGGAAGGGCACACCGGCGCATGGGCAAGAAGAACGCCGGCTCAAGGGGCGCAGGCCCGCCTGGCCGCCTCACGCACACCTGCACGCACAAATGAGCGTTCGCTCTCGCCTCAGAGCCACCGGGGCTTCGAGCACTCCATACACGACGCTGCCGCTTCGTGTTCCGACATGGGCAGGACAACTGCAGAGGTTGAATGTGGCTCCTGCTCGAGCCAGAATGACAAAATCCGGGGCAGAATCGTTATATCAAGGGTGCCTCCCACTGCCAATTTGTTACATAGAGGTCGCAAATACATGTGCTTCTATGGAGTAATGGCGGGGAATAGAAAAACTTCGTAATATCGAGGAATTCGTTGTATGGAGGTTCGCTATAGGCAGGTTTAACTATTTATTATTTGACCAGTCCCACCATGTTAACATTCCTTTAAAACAACATGAGGTGCTTTAGAGTCACGCTTCTCTCCTTTTGCAAACGCAACACCATACGCACACCCGGTAGCATGTCTCAATAGTTTCACTACTACTGCTACCATTTCAATGGATCATTCAACAATTCAAAACAGTTGTTAAATAATGGCTAGCTCCTCAGTTACGTGGGTGCCTGATCATGAAAGGCATTATACATACATGTGTCAGTAGTATATATAGTATACGCCTATAGACAGCAGGACCCTATGTATAAGCCAAATTTATTCTTATATGAAAGAAGCTTTATGCAAGCTGTGTCCATGATGCTACCTAAAAAGTGCAAAACTGTTCTATATCTGACTTGATATTCAGAGCTTTTTTTTTTTTTGCGTAGTGTATTTGTATTCAATTTCTTTTAACGCATTGCTATTTGAACAGCCCTAAAAATAATAAGCTAAATTATATTTGGCTCAAAAGAAAATTACACATTTTTTATTTTATTTTATTACAAATGCAACTTACATGCACCCATCCGATCGTGTCAAGGCCCAGCTCATCCTGGTACTCAAGCATTTCCTCTTCACTTTCCGTGAAGCAGGAATCGGCAGTTCCAGACTGCTTTGGTACCAAAAGGTGGGTGATGCTGAGCTGATTCCTTGCCTGCAATAAATAAGGTAGCACATCACTTCCCGTTACACAACTAATAAGAGGCAAATTGGGCTAAAGTCTACCCAAACAGAGGTACTCCAACATAAGTACAAGATGAAGGATTTCTCTAACACTGTTGCTGAAAGAACTGCAGCATTTTTTTTTTTTTCACTTCCGTCTCGAGCACATGCAATGCAATTATTGATGCCAAGGCAATTCACCACAACAAATTCACAGTAAATCACTCAAACAGCCGTACAAGCTTTCGTACACACAAACCAGACCAAACAACCCACACAAAAAAGAACTGCACGTACATAAAGAGCTGGGAAAATGAGAGATTAGTAGAATTGCAGTGCAGAGAAAAAGGAGGGAGAGATGCATGCATCTAATGAACTAATCACATATAGCAAACAGGTTGCCCATATAACCTTTGAGCTCTAAACCCAGCTTAGGACTGTGTAAGAACTGTGTAAGTAAAGTTTCTTAACAAGAAATGAATGATGTGATGGCAAAATGTGGTTGCCAAAAACAAATATACAGCTCCCAATGTGGCTAGTCAGCTAGTCAATATACACAGTCCTGTAAACTACATTGTTTTAAGGTAATGGCACTGAGAAAAAAAAAACCTGCAGACATTCGCAATTCTTAAATCTCTGAACTAATTTAATGTTACAGCACTTACTCACCCAACTGGACTAGCTGTTTCAAACTTAGTGCAAGAACCCTGCAGTTCCGTACTGTCTTCCAACATAATGGTGTGCAGTAAACCATTGAAGTCGATGTTTCTTTCATGTGCTCTAAGCTTTTCAGAACTTCCAATGGTTGCTTTGATATGCCCCTTAGTATTTCACAATATTTCAAATGCAGGAGTCGCACGAGCTAAGCAAACCTTGGTCCATCCAACTATCAGAAATGGCTTCCTTCTCAAGCCACCGATGCACATTCTCAGCACTGTGCACTGGTGCACCATAATGCTAAATATGCATAGTTCTCTTTTACGAATAACCATAAAATTTGAAATTATTTCTCTCAAGTCTCCTTGCATGAAACGGCTGTAACTTTGTCATTAAAAAAAGAATGCCCAGATTCTACACCAAACGGCCAATCCCGTAGACTTTATTGCAGACAGTTTGCAAGTCCAGCCAGGACCAAAATCTTCTGTATTTGCTACACTACTGCATAAGTAAAATGCAGCCTCAGTATTGAACAACACGTAGTTGAAGTGCCCTATATCGTTCTGCTTTTTCCTGCTTTGTGTGACAGGTCTTGTCATTGATAGAGAGTTCATGAAGCACACACAGCCTCTATAGATGATTCCCCTTTCTCTTTGTCTACACACTGCAGTAATAAGGTATTCGTAAGGGTTTAAAATAAAGGCATCTTCGATAGAATCTGCCAAGCTTCAGCAAGCCTTCCCATGTCAATTATATTGGCACATTACACATGCTGCCACTTTCTTCAAAACCTATTCTTACAAAGCAGCACACAGCAGCAAACAGGAGGCTACCAGTGAAACTTCTTGAAGTTTACCTTAGTTGTCTGAACATTAAGTACCCGAATGGAGCAGCCACGGGACAGCCATCACCTTTTTTTTTTCAGAAAACAATGGCATAACAAAAGCTCGCAAAAAATGCAGTCAAAATGGAACAAAAACAACTTCTCTTAGCAAGCCTTAACTTAACACATTTTTCAACAGCCCAATGAAAGTACAGAGTGTCTCCACTCCAGCATGCTTGCACATGTTGCAACCCTTCTCATGATGCTATGTTTTGCTTGTTGCCATCTGGTAGGAATACCTGTCCATGCTTGCAGAGCGCTAGTAGCACAGCTTACCCAATAACACAACAGTGCAGAGGAAGCCAATTTTGCAGTTTTCTTAAATTAGGGCAAGTAAAAGTGTCAAGGGAATACAGACCACACACGAAACAATCAGGGGAGGGGGGGGGGGCAAGGAGCTTTTACATTTGTGCCAGTGCCCCAACATGGCTCATGAAATACTGTGGGACTTTTTTCAATTCAAACTTGGAATTCCTTAATAGAGCCCTGACCTTTTCAATTTAAAGATACAAAGCATTTATACAGGGCGTTATTCTTTTAGCAATACACATATTTTATAAAAATGCCATGACAGTCAGGCCCCTCTCGTCTTCGCAAACGAACTCTTCACTGGCAAGTGCCAAAACTGTGGGGAGGTGGCCGACACTTACCACATCGTTTGGGCTTACCAGCACAACTCAGCTCTTCCCCCCAACCCTAACCCAACGCGAGAGGAGTGGGAGGCGGCCCTGCTGAGTTGCTCAGATCTTCAGGTCCAAAGGGCCTTGGTCCAGAGGGCTAAGCTAGCAGCTGTGACCAATGGGGCCCTGGAATAGGGACTCCACCCATTGCGGAGCCTCTTAAGGGCTGCACCTCTCTTTTGTTTTGAAATATATGTTTTTTTCAATCAGTCAACCAATCAATCTACGACGAGGCGGAAAAACTTTGCCGCACCTGAAGTTGCATTCAAATCAGGAATTAACAAAAATTTGTTGATTAACATTTCAATTCTTAACTTTAGGGCCGTTGTTTACATGGAAGAGTTGTTGGACGTGACACTTTATGAAATGCCAGTTTTTAAAAATCGCGAAAAACACACATAATATGAGGCCCCGATCTAGGCAAAACCGAAACCGAGCGCACCGGGCACACAGGAAATCCGTCATCCCTGTCACGTCAGACTGGAACCTCAAGCAACAATTTTTTAAAAAAGGTGTGTTGCAGCAGAATATGGTGAGGAAAAAGGGCAAGTCGTCCCAAATACGCAAATGGACTTTTCATTCTTTGCGTTTGGTGCATAGTGCTTATCTGTTTCTTTCGCACTGTACCCTAGAAAAACTGCAATTTCAACTTTTTCTTTCACTGTACAGCTTAAACCTAGGCGGCAGCCACTGTGGCGCTACTTCTCGCAGACAAGCAAACGAGTTCTTTGCACGTCTTTAGAGTTTAACAAAGAAACAGATAAGTGCTACACACATAACGCAAAGAATAAGCAGTCCAATTAGGTATTTGAGACGGCCTGCTGTTTTTCCTGACCATGTTCTGCTGCGACGCACCTTTTTTCGAAAATTGTCACGCGAGCTTCCAGTCTGACATTACAGGGATGACTGATTCCCTGCGCGCCCAGTGCGTTCAGTTTCGATTTCACCTAGATCAGGGCCTTGAATTTTGGTGATTATAATCTCAAATTATGTGCGTTTTCGCGATTTTTAAAAAATGGGCATTTCATAGAGTGTCACGTCCTACAACTCTTCCATATAAACAACAGCCCTAAAGTTAATAATTAAGAAGTGTATAAACAAATTTTGGTTAATCACTCATTTGAATGTAACTTTGGGTGAGGCACAGTTTTTCCGCTTGGCGTAGAGTTCGTTTGCGAAGGGGGCAGGGGCCTGACTGTCATAGCATTCTTATAAAAAATCTCTATTGTCTAAAAAAAAAGCACCCTGTATCTTTTAATTTCTATCATATTCTTATTAGTACCACATTTTGTATAGTTGCTGCCAACAAGCATTTTGAAATGTCTTAGCACATGATACTTACAAACTTTCCTGCCATAATAGCGCATGTCTCAATATTCTTCTCAGTATTTTGTCGAGAAAGGTGAAGAAACTTGGAGAAAAGGCCTCCTGGCACAACAACAGTTCGTAGCCCCTGGTTACTAGGATAGTAGAGGGCTCTGTGCTGAGCAATGGCAAAGGCTTTGTGCTCCGATCCACAGCTGGAATTGCCCTCCTTACCACACTAGACAAAAGGGCAAAAAAAACAAAATTGTGGTTGCATTTTCACAATGATATTAGGGTCCTTTGGCAGAGTGTTACCATCATAGCATTACTGCTACAAATACCAGCCGCCACAACAATGCATACACAGAATATTGGAGGCACAAAGTACAAGTTTAGCACACAGCTCCCAGTGTATGCGGCGAGTGCACAACATCACAGTGCCCATGCCAGCAGCTTCAATCCTAATTTGCCTGTCATACTTTCTCTCCATCGTGACAGCAAGAAATAAAGAAATAGCAAAATTATCCACCACTTAATCTCATCTCACATTAAAGGGGTACTGACACCAGGGTGTCAGAACGAAACGTTTTTCGTTTGTTTTATTTTCGTTCCACCACAAAAAGTTCCGTTCAGTTTCCATTCAGGAACGAAAAAGAATGTTCCATAATGGTACGTAACGTTATTTATTTGTATGCAAAAATTTGAAGTTAGAGTAACGATAAAAATATTGGATTTGTCGTACTCACGCCCCTCTTAAGCAAGTGGGACAGGGATAGAACACATTTTTTCCATGTTCTTAAGAGGAGCACAACTAAATGTACCATGAATTCCTACAAATCGGTGCACACTAGTGCTCCTATAAGTTATAGTAGACTTTTGCAAAAGGAAATTATGATTTCTGAGCAGACTCAATGCCTTGTGTCAAGGGAGTGAGCATGATCTCAGAAGCAGCCCGTCATCGAGCGTATCTCTGATATGCGAGACTGCTCTTCATATAAAACAAACTTCCGCGTCGAGAATGTCCTTTCCGTGCTGGCATGTGTCACAGGCACACGAAAGTCCACTTGAGTTCATACAAAGATCTCTGGTTGCCACTGTTTTCGTTTTTTGCACAATTTCAACACATCTTTAATTTGGAATTCCTGCCTGAGATATGCGCTAGTGCTGTACTCTGAGATATGCATTATGGCTCACGTTGCATGACCTCGGTTGTTCCGGATTGCCATGTTTCCGTGTGAACCGAAAAAAGATTTAAAAAATTTCAGTTTCACTCCGAAACGAAATCATAGATAACGTTTTGGTTACATTTTCATTCCGGCCAAAAATATCGTTTTTTCCGTTTTCGTTTTGTTCCGATACACTGACTGACACAAAATTTCGCAGCCGAGATAGCCTGCGGGATTGATTCCCGTGAACATGCGTATGTCATCTACCAAATATAGCTTGGGAGGTAATTTATATGTTAGCGTGCGCGATCTTACACTATACGCTGCACCTCGCGAAATTGACATCCTCTAACATGACCTGAAGGTGACCCCTACTTCAGAGATGTCACTCCTGCGGCAGAGCTCCGAGCTGGCGAAGCTAGTATCATGACGTAGTAGAACCCATTGCGCTTTTGCCAGGTTTGCACCAGCAGGCTACTATGCGGTGGCTGCTCGCAAATCCGTGCCCGTGGCAAACATGCGAAAAGTGTGGAAGCCTCAAGAAAGTGGTTGCCACCAGACGACGATAACGACGATGACGAAAGCGCAGCACATGTGGGAAGCGAAAGAACGCCAGCAGATGACGCAGGCAGCGCAGAAGTACATCACAGTTCTGTGTGCCACTTCAAATCCTAGATGGCATTAGTTGCACCCGGCGGCTTGTCATTCTCTGAGCACTGCCAAACCGAAACAGAATAGTCAGTAATAAACAGACTGTAATTAATTATCTGTCGTGTGCTACAGCAAGCGATGTGCCGCATTGTGACTAATAGGCCCCAGCAACATACTACTGCAGCAAAAAAAAACACATAACCAAAATTTTTGTGTCAGTATCCCTTTAGGGACAATACGTAAATGCTGTTTTGTTATTATTACAGAGATCAGTAGTTTGCTTTGATGCAGCTAGGCCCAAGACCGATTCGGAGTACCAAAATTACTATATGGTGGCCATTACTATATCCAGCTCCTGCAATTGTACTTTACGTATGCAGCATGCAAAAGCATTGCTTTTGATATCTGTTTTTGCTACTGAGAGAGAGCCATTTTTAGGATGAACAGTATGGCTGCAGCTTGTTTAATTGTCTTTCAGCAGACTCTTTCAGTAAGAATTCTTAGTAATCACAGAACAAGGCAAGAATGAATTGCACTGCCACAAATGTCCACAGTGGCACCCATCTGTTAGCAATAAACCAAGACACTTTCACATTTTAACAGTTTCCTTCCCATTACGCATGGAAGCATCAAAACAACCAATTGTCTGCTTAGCCCTCAATATGAGATTAAACTAAGCATCGGCTTATTTTACTATTTATTCCCTTGCTGTTGCAAAAATGATCGTCATAATTTAAAAAGTACCATACTACGGCAAAGTATCAGGTGTTGTGTTAAGCAATAGCAGACAGTAGAACAATCTGCGAAGTGCACCACACTGGTATATCCAGATCTTATGAACGCTAAGTTTCACTACAACTATCGGCAAGATATTTTATACAATAAGCGCAACAATATCACCACAAAGCATACATTGCCACTATTATCACAATGTATGCTCGTGGTAACTGTGCTCTGGCTGTGCTCGTACACAGAAAGCAAGCGAAACAGACTGCACAGAACCTGTATGATCACATGCAACGTTTTTTTCATGGATGCATTATGACAGCATGCAACTTGTATAAGCTGTTGTATGCCTTGTTACTGCAATAGAAATACACAGCGAGAAACCTGCAACTGTTTACAGCATTCAAAAGGATAACAGGTGGTTGCCGGAATGCACTGTAAAGAATTACTGAGCAGGACAAAGAAATACACACATTTTCGGTTTCACATACCAAAACTACAATACTATTATTACGAGGCACAAGAAGATTAATATGTTATGGATTGACTTTGACCAGCTGTGGTTACCCAACATGGCATTTTTTTTCAGTTCATCTCATCAAAATGTGACTCCATGGCAGAGAATTGAACCCACAATTTCATGCTAATCGGCTGTACAAGTAAAGGCCTACAAAATCAGTTGCTGTAAAGTGCACAAAATATATAAATAATGACAATGATTTCTAATGTGTGATATGGCAATGAATAGAGAAGCAACAAATAATAATAATAATTGTTGGGGTTTCACGTCCCAAAACCACGACATGATTATGAGGGATGCCGTAGTGGAGGGCTCCGTAAATTTCAACCACCCGGGGTTCTTTAACATGCATTTCAATCTTAGTACATAGGCCTCAAGCATTTTCACCTCCATTGAAAATGCAGCCACCACGGCTGGGAGAGATGGAACAAAAATGATGGTATAGTTACGGCAAATATGTCAGTGTAACTGAGCTACTGTCGCTTCCCCAGAGGCCTTGAAAGCAAGGACGAGGCAGTGTGTGCTCTACAAACCACTACACTATCACTGCACCACACTCCACTAAAAAGAAACCTTCTATAAATATGTTGGGCTGCAAACATGCAAAACGACATTCTTTAAAATTCAGAGAAGCCATGTTCTCAACCAAGAGTTGTGTACTGAGAAATATGGCTGGATTTAAGAGAATATGCTCTTTGTAAAACAGGAGAAGGTGCTTCTTCCATTATAGTACCTCCGCCTTCCGTCACTCCACATATTTGTGGAGGATGGTCAGCTTCTTACATCTACCACAGATGAGAGGAACATTGCCACTTTATAGGTAATAATGGATACCGTACCTGAGCCTTATTCTCAGCTGGCATAATTCTATTAGAGTAGCAGTGATCCTGTAACTACAGCAGCAGCAGATAAGTCATGCATCATCAAAGATGCACACAGCACTGTGCTTGTACCTGGGCATCTTTCTCCTTTCCTTTAACTTTGCACACCATAGCATTGTGGTTACGAAAGCACAACACTCCATTCTGGTTAGCACCGTGTACCAAATTACTCAGGTATGAGCACAAGGTTAAACAAACATTCACTCACTCCACAGGTGCCGAGGGAGGAGCAGAGGGCTTTGAAGCCCTAGGCGGAATGTCTGGCACTTCAAAGTCACTGAGAGTTGGAAAAGGTGGTGTCTTGGGCCGAGGAGTGCCACGGACACCGTTCTCCAGCTCGAGCAGCACTGGGTAAACATCAGAAGGAGATATACCACCAGGCGGAGGCGTCGGAGTCTCTGGCCTCTCGGGCTGGACCATCTTTGCCTGCTGCTCTCGTTGCTGCAGTGCAAACTGCTTCTGTTGTTCATACATAAGCCTCTCCAGCTGCTCTTTCTTTCTACGCTCTTCCTGGAGTGCTTCTTCTGCCTCTTGCCTTTCCTGTAAATTGAAAGTGCAGACGCACGCAAATTCGTTACACGATCTCATAAACAATACATTTCTGTGATGCTGCTAAAAGTAGTAAAGAGACACATTTAGTTCAATGGCACAGTCCGCCTTTCCAAGTAATGAAGGAGCATGAGTGAGGCAACTGAAGAATGAATAATCAACTGCCACTTGTGCCAACGTTTTCCTAGAGCAATACCTAAGCTTACCTTGAGTACCACTTTACATTTAATACTGCTGTTTGGGGCTGAAGGTGTAATGCAGGCAGGTTGCTCCCTCCAAGCAAGACGAGAACTTCAACTGCTGTAGTGGGATGTTTGATAAGTATTTTAAAAAAAATTCCCCATCTCCCGCTAAAGGGAACCATGTGGGGATGCGAAGCAGTGGGGAGATAATTAGCTTGAGCGGGAGGAACGTTGCCGCTCTCATTTCAAGGCAGCGGTCCGGTCGCTCATCGCGGCGCTGCACAGGGAGAGAGAGAATGAGGCGCGCGCGCTCCGTCATTTTCATACCGCGGAACTACCGTGGCGCCCCCAGCGGAGTATGCAGCTGTCACACCACCTGTCATGGGCGCCGCTCCGTAGAGGATTCTTAGAGGAAAGGACGGGGGGGGGACCGTAGGAGAGGAGAGAGAGGGGGGAGGGGACGTGCATGCGCTGTGGGGGGTGTGGCACGCGGGAGCCGCTCCATAGAGTAGAGGATTCCTAGAGGAGAGAGGGCGAGAGGACGCGCATGCGCTGGAGACGCCGTAGCCACTTCGTAGAGTGGAGGATTCCTAGAGGAGAGAGGGGGGAGAGGACGCACATGCGCTGTGGGACGCGGGCGCCGCTCCGTAGAGTAGATGATTCCTAGAGTAGAGAAAGGGGGTGAGCATAGGAGAGGATAGGGGAGGGGACGCGCATGCGCTGTGGGGACGCGGGGGCCGCTCCCTAGAGTAGAGGATTCCTAGAGGAGAGAAAGGGGGTGAGCGTAGGAGAGAGAGGGAGAGGGGACCCGCATGCGCTGTGGTGGTGTGGGATGCGGGAAGGAGGGACGGACTAAGCCCCCCTCCAAACACATGCAAGCAAGATCAAGGAATGGGGTCAACCTGGGCGACAGACACCACCTGCCTAGCCATTGCTAAGCAGCCTCTCTGTGCTCTCGGCCATGACTCTGATGGCTGTGGTAGGGCTGACGGCCTTCATATTACTACAGTGTTCTGGTTCGCATAATGGGTGCTTCCCTACTTCATGAAAGTGGCCGGACGCGGGACGGGGGGACGCGGGAGGGACGGACATAGCCCCGAGCATAAGATGCTTCGCATCTAAAACACATTCAATTACTCCTTAATCTGTCTGCCTGAGATGAGCAAAGTAACAATATTTAGTCAACCCATTCCAGCTCATGCCTATCTCCTTCAGTCACTAAAGACCAAGACTTCCGATCACTGTGATAATATTGTTGCAAGTGCTCATCCAAGGAACATGAATGTGAATTGATATACGTAGCTCACATAAACATGGAAAAAAAAAAAGAGAAAGACTGGGACAGATACAGCACCAACTGTTAACTCACTGTTTAACCTCTTGTGGTCTGCTGTTGGGAGACGCTAGCCATCACTGAAAGGCTTCTCCAGTCCAGTCAGAACGCACCCAACAATGAGTCTTAGGCTGCACCCATTTTTTTACAGGGAAGCTGTATATGACTCATTCGAGGAATTTCTTCTTATCTGCTGACAGGTGATCCCTTGCGCCCCTTAGGGCACAGTGGATGAACTAATGTGTAAAAATGCATGAACAAAATAGACCCTGTGCCATGTATGCGTGTGTTAAAGCCCCAGAAAAATAACTAAAGTCGCGCCACTTGTGTCAGTGTGCAGGCACCTCCTTTCTCGTGCATTCAGTAGATTGTAAATTAGGTTAGTTGAGGTACAACACTCATGGAACATGGCTCTTGGCCGCAAAGGTGGGCTTGTGCAATTCTTCCACTAGAGTGCACGACGGCGCTGTGGTTGAAAGCGATGCAGTAGGAAAGGTCTGCGAGAGGTACGACATGTAATGTATAGAGAAGCAAGTGGCATGTGTAAAAATACCTGTTACACAGTCAATGAGTACTCGAAAAGTTCTCATTTTTGATGGCAGTACCACTGATAACTTGGTGGCACCAAGAAATCTCAAGTTTTGAAGCGTGAGGCACAAGCTTCTTAGAAAGTTGTGCAAGCACAATCTTGTTTGTCTGCTTCTGCCTTGTTCACTTGATTGTTGCAAGGTATGTGGTTGACTACACTCAAGTCTGCTTGCACAGTGGTTCTGCATGCTTCGGTATGCTGCCCTTCTGCAACAGTAGTTGCAAAAACAGGTACAACAGCAGAAAAAAGCTGACATCACTACCGTGGGAAAAATCCATAGCTTCCTGGTGGACACCCCAATGGCACTGCTGCAGCTGTTAGGCAAGGAGGCAGAAACAAACGGGACGCAGGTGGCACTACTTCATACTTTTAAGATGGTAGTGTTTGTGTGTGTGCCTGGTGGAAAGCCCCCTAGGGCGCCATGAAAGAACTATGTGTACAAATGTTTCATTCAGCAGCTGTGCAGCAGATGCCGTGTTCACGCTCTGCCAGGACAAGCGCACCCTTCAGGGCAACAGCAAAAAAATAAAATTGCCTCTGGAAAAATGTCTTCCCAGCAATGCATTTGTGTTCAGAGTGAAGCAGACTTAAGGAGATCGGTGTAATCTTGGTCTTGGTAAGTTGCCTTTCTCACTTTGTGTGTTGTAGGGAAGACTAGTCATGTTGCGAAGTGGAGAATGCGGTCTTGTAGGAGGGCTTGACGAATAAACATCACTTCATGTGCACCTAAATGGCGGTGTCGTCATCATTTAGACAAAGTAGACCCTGCAAAACAGTTTGAATGTTGATGGGCACGTTCACAACCTCGCTTTTCATACCAAACTAATCTCCATTACGTCACCTCTGTCTCGTAAGCAGCTTTGCTGGTCATCCACCTTGACAGAGTGGAATGGCTCAATTTTTTTCTCATCATATCTGTCCTGCCATTCTTCGGACAGTAACACATGTATACAACATTAAAAAAGTTCCCCAGCCTAGTGGTGTCACCACACATAAATTGATGTACCAATTTGCCAAAATAGCTACAGTTGTGAGCCATACCATAACCAACAGAAAAAGAAATGCTATAGCATTTCTGGTGGCACGAAAACGCAATTTAGAAGTGAAAAAAAAAAAAAGCTTTTCTTGCAACAAAATCCGTAAACAGGGACATTATGAAATGCGTAAGCGCACGAGGACGGGAACAAGAAGACGACACACAGAGCGCCAATGTGTAAAAATGCATATTGCATATGAAGAATGCATATGAAGACGACACACAGAGCGACACAAGCGCTCTGTGTGTCGTCTTCTTGTTCCCCGTCCTCGTGCGCTTACCCGTTTCATAATGTCACTGTACCAACTAGCCCGGACCCAGCCTCCGATTCAGTCAACAGGGGTTGTGTGCTCGAGCCGACGTTTTGACAAGTGGACTTGTCTTCTTCAAGGCTAGAACTGATGTGCTCAAGCAGACGTTTTGACAATCTAGCCTTGAAGAAGACAAGTCCACTAGTCGAAACGTCCGCTCGAGCACACAACCCCTGTTTACGGATTTTTTCATCGCAAGCTTCCATCTTCTCCTTCCTACTGTGTTTTGGATTTCTTGCAACAAGTCACACATAGGTAGAAAAGTGCAAAGGAAATAGAAGAATCCTCCTAGACCATAATTTGTTTATTGAGTAAAAATAGCTTACCTTGTTTTTGAGTAAGATTTTGTACTCTTGGGTGTACTTTTCTAAGAGTTCCGCTTTCAATTTTTCCGCAATAGGAAAAACTTCATTCAATTTCTGCGAAAAAACAATAAGAAAGCATGAAATACTAGTGAAAACCTCCGGCCTGTTATGCACACTTATAACATCAGAATGAGTAACATTTGGTCTGCAATACACCCCCGTACCCAAAGAAAACATATTTCTCAAAGGGGCCCTGCAACACCTTTTCAGCATGGTCAGAAAGCGATGTCGATCGGTAGTCTAGGCTCCTGTGAACACGCGAGCCAAGCATTATAGTGCAGCATGCGGCCTGGAATTTACAATTAATTCTCAAGGTCGCTAGTAATCGTTCCCTCTTCTCTCCACAAATGATGCCATAAACACAAGTGACCGTGTCATAAACCTAAAGTCCACGGCCATTGGATGATTTGAGCATCGTGAGCTGCTTAGTTATCGTGGCCGCTGCAAGATGCCAGTACATGCCCACGCGCGCGATCACACTGAAAGTAAGGCGCGCATATGAATAAAAAAAGAAAAGAAGTGCTCAAGGTTATGATACATGCTGACATAGAGAGACATTGTGTGCCACTGTCATCCCCCCTCCCTATGTAGCTTTCAGCACACTTGCTAGCACAAAAGAAGAAAGAAAACGCTTGCAGCAAGCGACAAACCCCTGTAACTCCACTTGTACTTGGCAGATTTAAAAATTTTTGCAGCAGTCGAATCGTCAGGCAATAAGCACTTTTAAAGGAGCCATTCAACGATTACTTTTAAAAGTATTGCAGGGACCCTTTAAAAAATTCAGAAAGCTTCGACAGATACAGTAAAACATGCTTAATAGTAAACTGGTCAGGATTAAGCAAGCCGCCTACAATATTGCGTGTTTAAAAGAGGCACTGCACTTTTTCAGCATGGTCAGAAAACGTTGCTGATCGGTAGTCAAGGCTCCTGAGAAGACGTGAGTCAAATATTATGGCGCAGCACGAGCCCACAATTGACAATTCTTAAAGTCACCTAGAAATCGTTCCCTCTTTTCTCGACAAATGATGCCATAAACCAAAATGACCATACCACAAACCCAAAGTCATTGACCATTGGCCGATTTAAGCATTGTGAGCTGCATAGTTACTGCTGCCATCACGTGGCCATGTGTGCACTCGCGATCACACTGAAAGTAAGAGGCGCATTCGATGAAAAAAAAAAAAGGCTCAAGGTCATGGTGCACGCTGACGGACACACCTTCTTGCCCCCTTTGTCATCCCGCTTCCCCCTACATAGCTTCCGGAGTGCTCACTGGTAGGAAAGGAGAGAGAAAGCGCTTGACGAGTGCGACAAATCCCTGTAACTTCGCTCGTGCTACATGGATTTCAAAAATATTTGCGGCAGTCAATGCGAGAGGCAATAAGCTCTTTTAATTACATAAGAGTGGAAACTTGAACTAGTTAGTATGCTTTGATCTTTGGTTGATGCGGCGCAAATGGGACAAGGACGAAGAAAAAATTGGGAGACCCTTAAGCTTCACCTTTAAGAGTTGAACGCGATAGCGATATCCTGTCCCTAGTGCGTACTTCAATCGCTTATTGCATACTATGTAATGGGTAGCATACTTTAAACCACGAGCAATTATGCGTGGGAAATGTGCGAGATGTTTTCGAACTTGCTATGCACCCACTACGTACGTGGTCTTAAGGGAATACGCGCAGTAACGTGTGTGCCTTTTGTAATGGGTGGACGGCTTTGAACCACAATGTCGTTATGATATTCACGTCTTCTGACGCCCGATGGCAATGTACGCTTGTACCATGCAATATTACTGCGATATTACATGATGTAGTGTGACGCCTGCATACAGGATGCGTGTGTTTGTAAAACATGAAAGTTATCTTCACTGCATTTCCAAGCAGAGGAAGTTATTTTCATTGTAATCCCAAGCAGAAGCGTGGCTGTGTAGTAGAACACCTGCTTGCCACGCTGACGGCCTGGGTTCAATCCTCATTCAGACCCGGAAATTTCTATTATTTATTTTATTTGCATCTTTCTTGATTTTTCGGTCGCGGACAAGATTTTTCGCTCACAACCAACGACGTCGACACTGACACCGCAATTTCTGCAAAACGAGCTCTTTAACGCTATCGCATTAATAAAGATCCACAGAATAGCGCCTGTCCTGCGCTTCTTAAATCTTCGTCCTCGTCCCATGTGCACTGCATACCCAGAGATGAAGCTCTTTTAAAGAAGCCATTCAATGATTACTTGGAAAAGTGTTGCAGGGCCCCTTTAAAATGAAGTTTTCGATCCCTCCCAAACATTCCTGACTATGGTGCTGTCTTGTCAAAGAGCTCGCACATTTAAAAACACTGGACTTGCACACCTGGTGGAGCGATCGAACCTTTTACCATTACTATATTGCACCAGAGACATATGCATACTACTACTGTGGCAACATCACATAGGTGTTTGAGATTACTGCTGTGTGTTACCTTGTGTATGGCATGTGTGCGCAAGAGTGTGCTCATGCACGACACTTTGCACCACTATGCTAATTATGAAATATTGGGCTGGCTCGGAAGTCCTAGCATTTTTTATTTTAAGTAAAAATTTTGAGAGCGAAAGAAAATGGATTTTATGCTATGTGCTCTACAAAATACTAGTGTGCTTAGTTTTTTATGCTGCTGTCCTTTTTGTTCTTTTCAGGTCACTAAAGGGTCCTGAACCCCCCCCCCCCTTTGTGTTTGTTAAAAAACACAAAGCGGAAAGTAGACGCTACTGTGACCATCTCAGCCACCAAATCTTGCAGTCATTTGCAGCAGGAGAGTTTAGAAGCAGAGTGCAAAGTTGCCACTTTCTCAAGCGCCCTCCTTTCATACAGAGGCCCGTCCTCACTCTCTTTGAAGTACTGGTGGCTGCTGTATGGCATCATACAGTAGATTGTGGATATGGCCAATAGTTGACAAAAAACAAGAGCGGCGTTTGGATCAGATGCTCTTTTCGCCACATGGTGCCACCACATGCTGGCGCCGTGCTCTATTGTGTGCTAAAATAACACACTAGCAAAACCACCCCGCAACGGAATTACACCGGGAGAGAGTAACTGCATTTCATGGCGCCAGCTATAGGTCATGATGTGTGCAGATATAGCTTTTTTTTCCCCCTTTGTCAACCTTTTCTGTGTAGCTTCCAGTGCACTCGATGGGTTGGAAAGAAGAGAGAAAGTGCTCAAGGGATGTGACAAATCCCCAAAGCACTGCTCATTGTTGACAGATTAAAAAAAATTTTTAGGGCGATTGATTCTTGAGGCAATAGACTAATACTGAGGTCATTCAACTATTTGGAAAAGCGATATAGGGCCGCTTTAAAACTGGTCTCACCTCAATAAAACAGCATTTTTAACAACTGTTTTTTGTGTTTAATTCATCTCCGAAAACCACAGACACAAGGAAGATTTGTGAAGTGTATGGTGAAAAAACAATGCTTCTTAGGGTTGCACAAATTGGTTAAAGCACTTCAAAGACTGCAATTTCGTCATTACTTCAAACACATGCAACGCCCCCCGGCACTATTCAGTTCAATAAAAGGCAACTGAATCAGCTTATTCATGAAGATCCACACCACACAACAAGGGAATCGGCAGCAAACATGGAATGCTGCCACAGTACTAAAGAGTGCTACCTTCGCTTTATGGGAAAGGTTCAAAAGTTGGCTGTATGGGTTCCGCATGCTTTGAACTACAACAATAAGGATCAGTGAGCCACTAGCTCAACTGGTTTGTCTGTGCACCATTGATCAACACACGGATACAAGCAACAAATTTGTTACCAGTTGCAAAAAATGGTGCCAGTATGTCAACATGATGCTGCACCAAAAATGGCCAACCCCCACGATTAACAGTTGACATCATAAGCAAAACAAGATGTTCAATGCGTAAAACAATGCTGTGCTCATGGTAGGGCTGGGAAGGCATGCTCCACTATTAATTGCAGGATCAATACGAAATGGTGAATGAACAACTTTACATTCAACAAATGCAATGAATCAGCAAATCATTTTTCTACAACACAACAATGCCCACCCTCATGTCGCCATTATGACCAAGGTGGCTATTCAAACATGTGTTTGGGAAGTGCTGCCACATGCTTCATGTTCTGCCGACTTGGCGCCACTGGATTTCCATCCGTTCTGATCCCTCTCGAATGCATTGCATGGCGTTTTATTCCGTATGTAAGAATGGCAGACTGGGCGTTTTGGTTTAGCATATTTGAAGTGTAAGAAGCGCCACTTCCACATGGAAGTGGCACTTACACTTCACATGGCAATTCATTGCCGTGATTGTCAATGTATTCCTGACTTTCGTGCGTGCTCTGTTGTCACCAGTAGCCCCGATAAATTGGTAAGATTAATCACCGAGGCCAAGAAAATCATCAAACCAGATGATAAGTGTATTAGCGTGGCTTCAATTTCACTATCACCTAAGGAGTTGCTTTACTTAAATGCAACTACGCATTGAGGACACTGAGCGCATAGTATGTATATATACTGTGCTCATTTCAAAATAAACATTGTTGAAAGTGGCGCTCTGTCTGTCTGTCTGTCTGTCTCTCTCTCTCTCTCTCTCTGTGTGTGTGTGTGTGTGTGTGTGTGTGTGTGTGTGTGTGTGTGTGTGTGTGTGTGTGTGTGTGTGTGTGTGTGTGTGTGTGTGTGTGTGTGTGTGTGCGTGCGTGTGCGTGCGTGCGTGCGTGCGTGCGTGTGTGTGTGTGTGTGTGTGTGTGTGTGTGTGTGTGTGTAGTCTCCCTCTGTCCACTGTCGTGGTGCCTTACACTTCAAATATCATTCCATAATGACGTGGAATTACAGGCTTGGCTGCACAACTTCTTCCAACGCAAAACCAGGTGTTTTCCACTGTAGAGACATTGACCTGCTTGTTCAACAATGAGAAGAAGTTGTTAACAATAAAGAATACATTATTAATTAAGTTGTTGTTCATTTCTAGTTTGTTTTTATGGAAACATAAACCTAAATAAATACCAGTACTTATGGTGCAACTCAATGCTGTTATTGAAGCACTTCGAAGTGAACTTTGATGGATGTGTCCCTGCATTAATTTACCACCGTGTCATGCAAGGCTTCACGCTTTTTGATGGTTGCAGCATGAACAATCACCGCCGATGTAATAGTAGGCATGGCTTAATTCGTGGCTGGGAGGAAGGTTGCAATTTATAAGCAGGGAAACCATAATGGCACGCCTATGACAATGAATTTGCACGCTGCTCGTTTTGTAGATAGGAGCCAGTCAAGATTAAAGCTACGCTGAGCGCTGCATCACCATAACACTTTTCTTACCATAAGTTATGTCATTAAGACTACCGAAACCTCCTACATGGCAAACCCATTTATGGTGTGGCAATAAAAAAATGCAGCTGTGCATCCATCAACATTTGCTTGGAAGAGCTGAGAAGCATGTTATTTGATATTTCACACATTCGGTGATGTGATCGACCAAACCCACTTTGGCGCAGCTTCTAGGGCAGCTAAAACCTCACTTCGGAGCAGTCGCCTTTTGGAGCAGTCGCCAGTCACAGATTTACGAACACAACTTTAACAGTCGCCATTCTGGAGTAGTTTTACCATATTTAAGAAAATAAATATGCACACATAAATTCGTATGTATATATAATATCTCAAAAGGTGAAATTAACTTACTGCTCCTCGCTTTCCTGTGGACAGCCTTAAATTTCTACATGTTCGTGACGTCAGGCCGCTCGACATTTCCTCTCGATACACTTCTCATTTGTTACTCAGTGCGGCTTTCCCTGATGCTTCAAGCAGTGTAAATTTTCCAGGCATTTTACTACCAGAAATAACTGCTGGAATGACGTACGAGTTTTCAATGCAACCCAAATGCCCCAGGCATTTTAGTTGCGTGGTGAAGTATATGCTGTCGCACTTTATGGACAGACTCATTAAGCTTTAGGTTCATTGGCGGTTAATAAAATGGCAAGTTTAATAATTGCTATACTGTGCCCGAATGCCAATGCCGCACTCAACGTAATGTGCGAGAATGAAAGACTTCACATTTTATTTTGACAAGTTCTTTAACCTGAGCTTTTACCGAAGTTGAGAGGCAGCATCGATATACCTGGACAGTGTGTCACCCTGTTTTCCCAGCAAAATCCCACAGGCCCCTACAGCGACTGGAATTGTTGATAAATCCTGATCGCTCTATGGTATTAAAATTTAAGGACTCTGCAGAAAATTTTTTGGAAGTCAGAACAAACAGCACTAGAATATTTTTGTAAAAGAAGGTAACTAAAACGAAACATTTCAAGTATGCACACGTACTGCTTGCTGTAATTAATACAATCCATCTTAATATAAACGACTGGTGTCTCACGAAAACTTGATTTCACCGATTGTTAGATATTCCCTGGCTCCATAAAATTCAGTAAATATCTTTTACCAGATTTTACGATGCAATTTCGCAGTATCGGGTAGTTGGTACTGTTTGGCAAGGTCTCCCCTTCCCCCCTCCCAGCCAGAAAACTAAACATGCAGAATTAACGGCTGCATTGAATGTGTATAGTTGCATATAAAAACTTCACATTCCACCAAGAAAATTATTTATACTGCATACCTGCCACAATACATGGCAGCTTCAGCTTCCGCGCCATCCCAGGCGTCGCTGTCTGGGTCAGTACATCAAGCTTTTGTGCAACCTGCCAGCTTACATCAGTTTGTATACCATCATCTATTTGCACTAAGCAAAAGGTTGCAGTAGGGCACACGCTTCTATGCTGAAACAAGACATTGTGAGCATGTCTTTGCGACTGGACAAGACCGGTCGCAACGGGTGAAGTTGTAGAGCAAATGGTGGTTAGGCATGAAGAATATTATCAGCTCAATCAAGAGCTAGGCAGCAACTGCGATTTTAGTTGCTCATTACAATTAGCTTAATATGGCATTTCGATATACATATTTTTTTTTTACTACACAGCTCTCGCCTGCCTGCCCCAGTGACCATTAAAAGCGCCTGCCATCTCTTTTCTTTTTTTCCCAAAAGACAGCAAAAATGACGTCCTGGAGCACTCTCAGCACTAATTATAAAATTTTTGGCGAAATGTAGCAGGATGTAGCAGGTTTCACCTCTTGGCGCAGTTTGGCGCAATTGGTGCAGCTATCGCATCACTGCACATTTTGCAAGCTCTTTTTTTTTTTCAAAAAAAAAAACTACCAGGCAAATTTAAACACAAAATAAATGCTCGATTTTGAGGTTATTTTAGATGGCCCACAACTTACAATTTACATGTTAGTGATTAAAACAATATTTCAAATACCGACCAATTAATACTTAGTGACGAAAAAATACTGGTTGTAAGCACACACCGCTACCATTAATATGTAGTTAGTACGATTTTTCTAGAGCTCCTTTTTTTTCTGTTTTTTTAAATGTTGGTGCAAGTTACCTGGCATCTCCTATAGAACCTTGTATCATGGGCAATATGGACATACCTTGCATTTGATGTGTTCAATCCATCGACTAGCTAAATTTAACGATCCTCTTTGGTGTCCCTTTAACTATGGCGCAGCCATACTACATTTCATGTTCACAGTGCCAGACATCTAGCTGAAATAAGCTTCCATATTTCAAAGATTTTCAGCTTTTTAATCGATCACTTAGTCCAAGAATGAACAAGCAACCTTGTGCTCAGCAGCAGAGCCACTGATCCAGTACACTGGGTATTTGTGTAAGGTAATGAAGCAATGTCAACTTCACGTAGTCCCCAATGATACTGAGCCATAGTTATGGTGACCACACTATAGTCAATCACTAAGCAAGGAGAAGGTTATTCATGCTATACATCATATGATAATGAGCTAATTGGTACTAGACTCAAGGAGCGTACGAGTACTGGACTTGTCCTTTTTTTTTTTTTACCTGACTATAGAATAAGCTACACACATATGAATGCATTCATAATGGGAAGCCTGTAACAAAACAGTTCAAGGGGTTTCACAGTAGCAAAGCAGCATGGCGACCTAAGATGGATGCCGCAGTAAAGGACTCTTAGATTACCCTAGACTCCAATCTTGTACATGCACTTAAATCTAAACGTTGCAAAGCATTACTGCATTCTACACCTGTGAGAATGCGGCCCCTGTGGACAGAATACAATTTGCAACCCTGAGCATGGAAGAAACATTGTAGCAACAAGGTAACAAAGCAACTTATGGAAATGTGCATCTTTTTGTGCCATCACTAGAACTATTTCAATCATTTACCAGCCAAATATACGAGTATGTAAATGTGAAAACGCACACTTGGTTGGGAATAATAATAATAAGCCCAATGGATGACGATCACATCAGCTTCATGCATCACAGCTATTACCTTCTTTGTTTGGTCCCAATCAGGTACGGGGGTGTCTTCATAGCAGGATGCTTATATATCTTTTCTACAAACAGTCTAGGTAAAAAGAAGTGGGAAAGCACACCAGTAAATTGCATGACATGAGCAAAACATGTCATATCAGAGCACAACGGTTAAGCTCAAACATCAACGATGACTTTAGCACTGATGTTAAAAACTAACCCACAAAGATTGTCACGAGGCAACTCCACCTTTAAAAAAAGCAAAAAAAAATAAAGTAATTCTTGTTTCAAGAAAAGTGCGCGAAAAACGTGGACGAAGAGAGACGGGAACAGCACAAGCGCATCCCGTCTCTCTTCGTCCACGTTTTTCGCGCACTTTTCTTGAAACATGGAATACCAACTCGCCCAACAGTCCATTCTTCTAATTCTTGTGCCAAGAAATGTTTTCAAAGGTTGACAAATGGCAAGCAGTCGTAACTTTCAATCATGACTGCATAGCAACCTTTACGTCTAAGCCTTCCTTACAATCACAGGAACTTTGTATAATGGTATTTTAGTACAGTGGACTACACAATGGACTTGCAATGTCAGAGGATCCATAGCACATGCCCACTCAAAACACCATGCTTGCATGCTCTCAAGTGACTTGTGCATTGATTAATCCATACTGCACAGTAGCAGAAACTGTTAATACATGTCTAAGAATTTTATGTTATCAGACACCCAAACCAACAGTAGGTGAAAAATACCGCAAATTAAAAATGATCAACACAACAGACATGTGATCAAAGATGAAATACTACAACCTTACCCCTTTTTACATGGTACATGTACTGTCATTTGCAGCGAATGTGATTAGTTGCTCATGGCATTTTTGCTGCTGCCACATGGCACAGCAAATATTAACCCTTTAATGCCTGAATTATGAAACCGCCGAACAAAATAAAAACTGTTTTCATTTTCTAACTTTAAATAGCAACCTTTATTTGATTTTGCAGTTAAATTATCTAAAATGCAACTTTAATGCATACTTTTAGGTATGTCGCGAATTCGCAATATGCCACAGAAACGAGGATCTGGCAATAAAAAACGTCCTTCAGAACTATGTAACATGTTGTGTGCCACCTCTTGGGTGTGTACACACAAAATAAACAAAATTATTGAACACTGAACTGATGCAACTAAGGCGAGAAGGAACGAAGAAGTGAGAGTTGCCGCATGTGCTTCGCGCTCTCCGCCATCAGCTACAAAACAATGGGTTCTAGCATAGAATACCTTACACAAGACCGCGCAAGATTTTTTCATTCTGAAAGCTACATTCCCAGTGAGTACTTGACAGCCGGCATTAAATACAGCACGCGTTTCGTGACTAGCTCACTCGGAGTTTTTCGGTATGTCGCGAATTCGCGACACTCGGCAGTAAAGGGTTAATGCTTGTTGGTGGGCCAGTTCGTTTTGATGCATACTGTAACAAAAAACAGCACAAGAAGACAGGGGCCGAGGGGGGACACACACGAGCACTCGTGCGTGCCCCACTCCTTCCCCGTTTTCTCGGGCTGTTTTTCGTTTCACAACTAATAGAATTCACCCATTGAATGTGTTTCCCAAACTCATGCATTCGCGACTTGTGTAATCTTGACAACAGGGGCATGGCAAACTATTACAAAATCAATAACTTAGAGCAAAATGCGATCAATGTTTAGTTTTTTATTTATCGCTGATGTTCAGTTTTTGATAATTTTTTTACGTACAGCACGATAGTTTACACAATTTGGGCTACTATATTCTTGTTCCCAGACTTTGAGTTGACGCCACCGCCTCCTGTCGGCTGAATTTACAAAACCTCATCTGCTTATTTTTAAATTTCTCTATGCTGTTTTGGTGAAGTGGTGTCACGGTAGCAAGTTGGAATTTCATACGCAATATCTGTCTGCCAGCTACAGAAGGAAGTTCAGTAGTTTTGTCAGCAGAGAATAATAAGAAGCAAAAAGTGCACTGCACTGCCAAAAAACATTAACATCAATTGCTAATGCCACTTTGTATACCCATGTGAACAAGTAAAGCAATACTTGATGGTAGCGCAGGCTACCAACAAGGCTTCGCAACAAGGACAGAAGAAAGGCACACTCAACACAACAGTGCTAGCTTTCAACATTCGGTTTATTATTAGCTGATCCTGCTAGTATATGCTCTAATAACATTCTACATACTGTGTCCATAGCTCGACCAAACGAACTGTAAACTATGCACATACATCACAGACAAATGACAAAACAATATCATTGACCACGTGCAAGCTCATTTATCCAAGTTACTAAACCACATGCAGATTATTGAGTACACATATAATCAAGTTCTTTATTTGACAACACAACTGATGCACTACTCACACATGCGTCGCCGAACATTGAAATTCTGCTGGCATCTATTATTAACCACATCATCCTACCTACTTCTACTCATGATAGCAGTTTTTTTAAATCTAGGCTTGCACTTAGAGGGACCCTGAAACGGTTATTTGAAGCTTTGTCAGCGTTTAGGCTAGAGCATCATCGAACCATTGGCACCACAAATTTCGCTGCACGCCGTGTACCAAGGCGGCTATGGCCAATTATATCATACCCTCCTTCTCACCCCTGCCTTGCCTCCGCAACTCATGAGACACGCTGGCAGCGCTGGCAATCGCAGAGCTCACGTGAGCACACTCGACGATTTGAGCTTCGCCCAGTGATGACCTCCGAGATTGCACGCCGACAGGTTGCGTGCAATCTCGGAGGCCATAGCCCAGTGCACCCGGCAGCACGCACGCCGTCTGGCAACATAGACATCGCGGAGTGGTTTATATCTGCTCCGACAGGTGCCGCCACCCTACCAGCCAATTTTTCGTGCGCGCACACCGCAGCCAATCAGATCGTGCGCAGAATGCGTGTCATACTCGGGAGGGGCGTTTGAAAACGCGTTGGGCTGAGCCGCAGTGATCTGCAGCGATTCGCAGCTTTATAGCGTTGTAATCAATTACACAGTGTACGCAGAGAGCTTAAATTAGTCTGTAAATGAGCCTTAGGACTTGGTCTACTGGCTCAATGTGTTTGTACAAAATCGTCAAAACCGTTTCAGGGTCCCTTTAATCTTTGGCAATGATGGGCAAGAAAACCATCAGCAGCAACATTGCTTACTTTGTTTCTGTGTGTGTTTCTAGCAGAACTGGATAGAGACTTATCAGAGCACCTGCACAAATATAATGTTGTGAAAGTATTTAGGTACATTGATGGATTTTTAGTTTTTATCGATGACACATCTGAAGGTTTTTTTTAATCAATGTGCCGGCGTTTCTAGCATTTTTCATGAATGCCTTAACCCACTTAAAGTAACATTTGAAATGCCATGTGATGGAAGGATTAGATTCCTTTGTACTATCTGACAAAGAGACATGCTGGTGTTACGAACCCAGAGCAAATAAGCCACTACTGTTAGTTTCATTCAGCGCATACTAAACTTATCAAGCAGGGAATCGCGAAGCTTTGCAATGAGTGAAGCACTGAAGAGGTCATGCCACTGCCTCATGCACGAAAGCTTCAGACAGCAGGTCTTACGGTTAAGCGACGCAGGTTACCCTAAGCATCTCATCGTATCAGTTGAAGAAGGCTTGCTTAGATAGCATTAAGGAAAGGTTTCGAGCGGGTTGATGGCATGAGCGCATATAAAAGAAGAAATACTGCAGTTATTTCCAGGGTTGCCAGATCTGGCTACTTTACGCCAAATTGGCTACTTTTAAAATGCCGCAGCTACAAAAAATTGACGTTGGCTACTTGGCTACTTTTTGGCTATTGTTCTCGCACTGGTATCGACAGCTAATATAGACTAATATAGGCGAAATCAGGGCTCATCGTCTGACGTGTGGCCACCACCTCAACGCAATGTTAACGTCGCAACGCCTAAGGAAGAGGCGACGAATGCGAAGAGCCCAGCCGGTCTTGTTTTTCACTGACTCTGGGTGCAGACTGCAGAGCGCCGTCATCTGTTTTGGGGCCGAACGCGATGAACGCTTTGAAAACCTTGCCAAAAGACGTATTTGGTCGCCCCGAGCACCGCATTAAGGAGCAAGTACGGCACTTTCGTCCAGTTGAGGATGTGAGTACATGCCAGCAATGGAATTCTGGATCAAAATATACACCTACCGGGATGCTTCAAGTGCTAGTTCTATGCAAGACACTGCAGACGGCGCAATGAAACTCTTTGTTCTCCCCATACCTAACGCAGAAGCAGAACGAGTGCTTTCTTAAGGAATAGAAAGTTGCACGAACTTCTCTCGATTATCAGGATCAAATTTGGACTACGTCTGAGAGGTGTTACAAGCTCTAAATTTACAGTCGCGGGGCAGGCTGGCAAAAGTTAACTCTAATATGTACACTTGACTGTCGGTGCCGCATTAATGACCAATTTTCGAATATGAATGCCTCCTCCAGGAAGTCCCATGGTCTTTTTTTTTTACTCTATTGTGATGTGATAAACATTCCTATGATGTATATTTTTGTATTTTTTTGTGTCAGAACATGACGATAATTCAGCTAAACTGAAATCACGTTTGGCTACTTTTCTGGCTCCAAAATAAAATAACGGCTGGCATTTGGCTACTGTTTTGGCTACTTTGCTGAAGTTTGTGGCTCTTTTTCTCTTCGAGGATCTGGCAACCTTGGTTATTTCATACATACATAAGTTCTCCCACAGAGTAAAGAAGATGGCTGAACGGTGTGACACATTGTTCTTTCAGTGCCTAATAAAATGGTGAGCCTGTGTAGGAGCACAAGACCAGATAGCACAACACAGACCATATGCGAAAAGAAGCATAGGAACAAATTTGTTGAATGTAGTGCATGTGTTCTCTCCCGGATTCCACTTGTGGAAATTCCAACGTTGGACAGACCGGTAGACGCATGAATGATTGGTTGCGAGAGCATAACAACAAAGTAAGCAACGTTGCGGCTGATGATTTTGCCCATCATTGCCAAAGATGTAAGTGCAAGCCTACATTTAGAGACCCTCCCGTCATGAGTAGAAGTAGGTGCGAGACGAAGCGGTTGATAAAGGAGGCCAGCAGAATTTCAACATTTGGTGACGCATGCGTGAGTAGCCCATCAGTTATGTTGTCAAATAAAGAACTTGATTATATGTGTTCGCAATAATCTGCATTTGGTTTAGTAACTTGGATAAATGCACTTTCACGTGGTCAATGATATTGTTTTGCCATCTGTCTGTGATTTATGCGCATAGTTTACAGTTTATGTTTGTTAGAGCTATGCACATGTGATGTACAACGTGAGAGTACACTCTAGTGGAATCAGCGAATAATAAGCCAATTGTTGAAAGTTAGCTCTGTGTTGTGTCGAGTGTGCCTTTCTTCTGTCCTTGTCCTTAGCCTGTGCTACCATCAAGTATAATGCAATACCAACAAGCCCACATTGCCAGCCCCAAGGAAAGCAAAACAACAATAACATTCCTATTAACGTCATTTCCTAATATCGAATAAAGGATTTCCTGAGAATGACATTACATGTGCCAATTGACAGGAGTATCAAACAAGATTATGCCATAGCACCCTACGCATTACGTAACCAGAAATCACGAAGGGCACTCAAAGTTAGTGTTACCAGTACCATAAACTTGGAAGCAAGCGTAAACAACAGCCATCAAAAGAGTGCCAATCTCTCTAGTTTTTCAGAGTATAATAATTGTTAGGGGTGTGCGAATAGCAAAATTTCATCTCGCATCGAATTCGAATCGAATTAAATGCTGGCCAAAAATATCAAATCGAATATCAAATATCAAATAAAAGATTTTATTAAAAATTGAAAGAAAGAACAAAGAAATAAAATTTGCTCATGTACTCAAGCATATAACGCGGTGAGTGACCAAAAGACTAAAAATTGCCATAAAGAAACACAAGCTGTTTTACATGAATTGGCTTCAAAGCCTCTCCCCGTGACGTTACGGTATTTACAGCTCATCTGACAATGGTAGTGTTTTGCTTCATCGTCATGATGCTCCGGGCCCAAAAACCTTCTGGCACGCGTTCACAGTAGCATTTTAACTGCTCGCCGGAACGATGGGAGTACCTGAACCAGTGGTGCGGTGCGGCAGTGGCAACTGCAAGACGTGGAGCCAATACAAAGCCAATCTCCTTGGGTTTCGCAGGCCAAAGTCGGGACGTTTTCCGGCGATGACGGTATACGCGACCGAACAACGCAAGAAGTACATGCCCTCGTTTCGGAAGCAAATTTGTGAAGGGCTTGATGGTTTTCGCATGACATAATCTCCTTTAACGTAAACATGCGCTTGCTTTTGAATCAGGATATCGGTGAAAGTTTTAAGGAGAGACCTATTGTATCTCCTGTAACGTAAACATGCGCTTGCTTTTGAATCAGGATATTGGTGAAAGTTTTAAGGAGAGACCTACTGTAAGGACATAAGCATCAGTTTCAGCCACCCAACCCCAACCAAGTTGATACGTTGGCCTTTGTTGCATTTTAGATATTCGTCCTGTCGAATTATTTGAAACTTTGAATAATAGCTATTCGTAAGTTGAATCGAATGATTTGATCAGGTATTATTCAATTCAAATTCGAAACTCGAATATTCACACACCTCTAATAATTGTATTTAGTACAATGACAACCACAAGGGCCTTGAAACAAATGAAGGAGGTGCAGTGCACACTGTACACTACCACCAGCTTGGCATGAATCTTTTAAGTCCTTTGAAATGCCGGAAAGGGATCAATGCTCATGCTTCAACCAACTTTCCCAGAGCCTCCATTAAAATTTTGAGGCCCCTTATGGTGTTGTGCGTACTGAATAAAAAATAATTATATTCCGCTTAAACTCTAGGTATTTGGACTCATTTTGATGTCTTTCATGTACACATGGGTCCCACTGTTACATGGAACATGGGAAATGATGACCATGCTCCACACAATGCTGCTTATGCGATATGACAAGAATATGTCCCATCACACAGATGTGCAGAGAGCGCAGCATGGTGCGTTGATATGCATCATCTGCTACACAGCGCTGGTACAACTCAGCATGCCTTTGCTGCTTGATTAGTGCATAAGCTTTGAACCTTTGTACAAAACTCATTTTAGGAATGTGACATTAGCCCAGGGCGAGCCTCAAGACTTATGCCTAACCTTTGTTTTCACTCGTAATGAGAAAAGCCTCAGAGTCTTAAATGCGTATGACGTGCAGCACAGAGCAAAAACAACTAAGTCGTTATTCAGAATCACTTTAACAAATGCTACCAAACTAGCGGGCCACCTGGTGTCAAATAACACATAATTGTCGTGACACATTCAAAGACTGCACTCGTATACATGGGCAGTAAGCGGTAAAATGCCTCTGTCAATGTTGTGCTTCACTTTAATTCTTCAGAGGCTTGCAATACCTTTTCATTCAATGCCGCAAAATCTGCTATCTTTCACCTTGAGGCACCTTAGCCATTTCAGAGTTACCAACGCAAGACATGTGACACACATGTGGAGCAAATAGCTACTGATAACAGCTGTGTGATCGCTGAAATAAAGAGCTATTGCTTCTCCTACTGTTGGGCAAGCGCCACAGTTGATGATGCAGGGGCCCCAAAACCTACTACACTTACCGAGCATGCGCAAAATGGAGCACATTCTCGCCACCTCGCATTGGCAGCGCAGTGCATATAGCCAACACCTTGTTTTCTCTAACAGTGGACCCACCTGTACATAATGCTGCAAGTTTATGGTACCAATAGCACATCCTGAATGACCGTTGTACTCTAAATATACATTAGCAAGTAAAATGTACTAATACGGACTCCAGCAATGCTAAAAAAAGATATATATCAGTACAACTGAAAACTCACGTGATATATTTGGTATAAAGTATATAGGTCCTCTCGAGGTCCCCTTCCTTGTGATAAACTTCAGCCATTCGCACCATCTCCTTGCCAGACCTGAAGTACCGCTTCAAGGGTATGTCTTCATCAATGTCAACCGCGCTACCCAAATCACTGAGAAGTCTCATTTTGGTCTTGGGGTCATATGTATCGATGCTCCTGTTAGCAGATGGCATCCTGCAACATAAGAATAAATGAGTCAACCTGGGGTAAAGTATTCTGTTCTTTTTTGTAGCACATCAGCCATCACAGGAACAATGTTTTGAGCCTGTTATTAAACATCTGGTTTAATTCAGCTCTTTTAAGGCTCTTTCAGCTCTACAACAGTTCTCACGTGGCAGCACAAAAAAACCCAACTTGCCATCTTGCTGCAATATAGTTCTAGTACTGAGGGCTCTTATCTACTAAAAATAAAAATAAAGATCAGCAAAGAACAACCAGCAACACAGCCCAAGCTGGAGCCACAAAGCAGCCAAATCATTAGGGCATTGGCAAGAGTCTTCAGCCAGGAGCTGGCAGTCATGAGCATCATTAAAACAGCAATGCATTACAACCAGTCTCCTAGACTACAGTCAGATGCCAGGCATCGGTACAGCCAGAAGAGCATGTAGAGACATGCATAGGGCATAACACAGAAGTACAAAGCCTCGATATAAAGCATCAAGTGAGAAAGCTTGTGTTTAATGAAAGAATTGCAGCAAATACATAGTAACATCTTTCCAAATTCTTTGGTAAATTTAGGGCAATGGCCAAACAAACCCCGAGAAGCTGCAATGGGAGCGAGAAGACACACAGCTTAGCTTTCCTTGATGTAAGAGTTTCTTACATTGGCAAACAGCAGCAAAAGCTAATCTTTACAAGTACCAAGTACTCCATTCAGACTGTTTATATCAAGAAGTTGCCATGTGAACATGACAAGGCCCAATGCTAGGCAATTACTGGTGCATAGAGAGAGAACGAATGTTTGTCGCAACATTTACTGCATTTAGATGGTTGGTTGCTTAAAGGGACACTAAAGGCAAATAACAATTTGCGTCAGAGTGAAAGATCAATGTTTGGGAATGTCTAAAACGGCAATATTATCAACAGCAGTGCTCTACTAATCGAGAAATTAAGGTAAATGTACGACACCACATGCGCTACGAGTGGGACATCTAGGAAATGATCCCAATGACGTCACAGCATCCGCCTTCAATTAATCACTGGTAATCAAACCAGCTGCAGTAAAAAAAGAACCTTCTGTGCATTACAACACATAATAACAGTGTTGTACACGTTCCTCTAAAACAGTAACGAAAGCCCGTTCCTCGTTCCTTCCCAGTTTTGGAACGAGTTCCCGTTACAAGTTCCTTGAATGCAAAAGGAACTCATTACAGTTACATTTCGAAAATTGGAATGTGTCGTTACATTAACGTTACGCTTGAATTTTTAATAAATAATATCTAGTGCCGGATACTCCCGAGGCGAAATAATGAGAGCAATTTAAAGCTCACATCGAGCAACACATATACGAACTTAACATCGCCGACAGCAGATTATACGTAGGTAACCTAAATAAATGCTCCTAGACGAATTTTTTGGAGTCCAACGGCCTTCTGCAACTTTTGTGCTCGTCTATTTCAAGTCCAACACATGTGGCACTTTCCACGTCGGTCTTCAAAGGCGCAGTCAGGATAATGCGCTTCAGATATTCATATAGAAATATTCACCAATGCACCAATTAAACTTCTTGCACTGGAAACCGCATTGAAAGGGACAATACTTAGGCGTTCAATCAGTACTGATTCAATATTTCAGAGTGAGTAGAACATAATGCCCAGGATACACATTTTCGACTGAGTACAGTCCCCTGTTCGCCATCAGAGAACATACTTCTCTATATTTCGTGCTCTGTCTTTCTATCTTCTTCTTGCCTTATTTCCTTTCTTTGTCTCTATTTTTCTCTTTCCCTTTATATATCTTTCCTTCCCTACCTCTGCCTCTCTGTAGTTCTCTCGCCTTCTATAATTTTTTTTCCGTTCTTCTCTTTCTTTCTATTTCTCTCTCTCTGTTTCACTGTACTCGTTCTCCCCTTCTCCCTTCCCTCCTCCTCACCCCTCACTTCTATTTATAGCATGCGCGCATGTTGCAAAGAAACACAGAGCCAATAATTTTTTCAACATCCCACTTCAATGGGATGGACACTCAGATAAGACATGTATACGAGCAAATGAAAAGTGAGCCAGAATGGTATTTGCATTGGTGGGGCGTTTATCCTTACCGTCGTTCTAGTCTATAATTGTAAAATGCCTTTACTTGATGAATTCGCTTTAGAGATGAATGCGAATTCTTTACTACTATGTGTTTGTCGTTGGGTCACGATAGGAGCATAATGAACATATTAGTTCTCTGTCTGTATTGAATCGCTGTAAAGTGTCATTCCTGTGTTGAATAAATACCATGAAAGCAAAAAATTGGCCGCGTATCTGCGTGCTTCGCTGCAAATGTCGTCGAAAGACGATAGTCTTGTGCCGGCCGTACTACTATGTTTTGCCTTGCCTGAGACAGCCTAAAAAACACTAGGGTCTTTAGAATTGCGTACCTATGTATTTTCTAATAAAGAACACACGTCCTGACACTTACATATTAATGTTGCGCCTCAGGAATGCGTAGTATTTGCTTTTTGATCGAATATGTTCACAAATATGAACGCGAACACCAATTCCAGATGGCTGGGCATTCAGAAAGAAGTTAAACTTTGGCCGAGTAGCTGAATCGGGTTACCGACAGACAGACAGACGGACAGACCAAAATATTTGCGTTTAAGTATCCCAAGAAAAACTATAGTCTTTAAAAAAAAAACTAGATAGCCGAGTGGTTACGACGCTTGCCTTGGGATCTTGGATAGGCGCTCTCGAATATCGCCACGCCGAAATTTTTTTTCGCCAAGTAGTTCTCTTTTTCTCTTCCTCTGAATCTCTTTCTTTCGCTCTTTCTGTGCTCGTTCTCTCGCCCATCAGAGTTATTGCATCCTGTGCCGGACAATTCAGGGCATGTGTTCTGGGAGCGATGCAAAAGAGGAAGAGCGCCAAGAGAGCGTGTACCGGTTAATGATGATGATAATTTTCTTGCTATGACACGCGGCAAACCTCAAGCATACAACAGCTCTCCTGTAAATAATGAATTGTTCCTCCCGCACGTGGTCAGTCTCTGCGTCTTTCGCTTCCTTGCGACCCCGGCAGACGCCTTGAAGTAAAAAGCCAGGATGCATCATAATCACGTGATAGGCGAGTGGCACATTTTTGCGCCTCATGGGTTCACCCATTCGCCCTGTTCTGCATGATGGGCTGCGTGCGTGCGCCTCTTGAATGCCGTGGAACGTTTACAAAAGGAACGCCGTTCCCTCTACCGTTCCTTCGTAAACGTAATGAGTTACCGTTACAGTTCCACCGATCCTGAATGGGTGGCTTTCCTCTGTTCCTCCAAAAAGGAACTAGTTCCTGGAACGTCGTTCCTTGGAACGCCGCTCCGTACAACACTGCGTAATAAAATGCTGCTTGTCCAATTCTGTTTGATTCATAGAAAAAAGTACAGCCTGGCGTTACTATGGGGCATGGCACGAGTGGTTAAAAAGTTGCGTTTTCGCCTGGTTAGGCTGGATAGGTGGTGCCATCTAGCGGGGCCCAGTTGAACCTGGCCAACACAAACATACACTGTGGCAAGCTTCAATGGCCATTGTAGCTGCTGTGGCTCCCGCTACTTTCACTCTGCTGCTACTAGTGTCGGCGGCCGTGCCGTAAAGGCGGGCAACGTTGGGCACAGAAACAGTGACATCAGAAAGACCGGTTCAGGCGGGTGATTTGAAGTGCGTTAACGCGATGCGGACCACTAAAACGTGATTTTATTTCCAAATAAGCACTTCCTTGGCACTAAAGTAGCACTACGAGGTTTTTAAACCGCTATTTCAGCAATCAACGTCGACTTAATATTTGCCTTTAGTGCCCCTTTAATGAGGTCTAATGTTCCAAAGCGACTCGGGCCATGAGAGGTGCCATAGTAGGTGGCTCCAGACAATTTTAACGACCTGGGGCTTTTTCATGTGCACTGAAATTGCACAGTAAAAGGGCCTCTACCATATCGCCTCCATCGAAATGCAACCACTGCAGCCGTGATCGAACACACGTCTTTGAAGTCAGAAGCCAAGCACCGTAACCACCATGCACCTCTGC
This sequence comes from Rhipicephalus appendiculatus, assembly GCA_030522465.1. Classification (NCBI taxonomy): domain Eukaryota; kingdom Metazoa; phylum Arthropoda; class Arachnida; order Ixodida; family Ixodidae; genus Rhipicephalus; species Rhipicephalus appendiculatus. The sequence continues at coordinate 945,361 of JALIZH010032928.1, read as the reverse complement.
AGCTTATTGCACTTGTTCTAGCCGGCTCCGACAGTCCAGGAGGCTATGGCCATCAGCTGCCCGCACCATCCTGCTTGTCAGCCACAGCTGGACTTCCAAGGTCAAGTTTGACAGCTGCACCTACCAGGGTGGTTGTGGTGTTGGTAGTGGCCATTGGATTGGTCTAGGTGTATAAGCGCAGTCCAGCACCATAAATCAGAGTATTATGCTGTTCTTGGCAGTGCTATCAAAGTCTCTGGTAGAGTTCATGACGTACTGCATGTAGAAAAGTGCCATGCTGGCATGCGTTGGTTTGTAAGCAGCAACAGGAGGTCGTCAATTCGCAGTCTAGCTTGCAGTGCGGTCCCACATATTGCTGGCATTTCTTCTGGCAGTGTTCCAGGAAGTCTTGTTATGTGTTGTATATGTGCCTCTGGTTCTCGAGACTCAACAGGCAGTAGGAGGCAGTGCCCGGAATATGTGCTTGTGATGTATGGCATGGGATGACTTTGTTCCACTGCACAGCCATCTGTCCCAGCTTCCAGACGATAGGGGTGTCTTGTAGCAGTAGGTGATGATGTGGGACGAGTATGCGTAGTGCAGCACTGCTCATAATGCCCTTCTGACAATTGTGGCAGGATTTTAGGGGCGAAGCTCCTCAGGGTGTGGGTCGTTCCCTCCTCTGTAGTAGTAGTAGTAGTAGTAGTAGTAGTAGTATGTATGTAGCCAGCTCTAGTTTTAAGAATTGCTCACTAGATGGCGTTGTGTGTATATGTCCTTGGAAATAATATCACTAGATGGCGTTAGTGGTTTTCGTATAGTTGACGATTAAAGAGGATAGATGGCGCTGTTATAACTGGGATCGTCGGGCCGACGCAGTACTCAGAGCTGAGCACCGCGTCGCGGAGCATGCGGCAGCTCCGGTACTCATGGCGGCACAACCCATAGCCAAGGACGCGTGGCTTTCACAACTCACAGCAGCGTTCTGTGGCGATGCATGCGGAGGCGAGGCGTTGCGTCGAGCACTGGTGTGGACTTCGGCGTCTGAGTAGGTGGCATCGTCTTTCTCTGTCGTGGAACGCGAACTGGCGTTGTCACTGAGGCTGGGAGCGCCCGGAACAGAAGTCGGCGACGCTCGTGCCCAGCTCACGATCGAACACCCAGGATCATGCAAAGACGTGACAAGTGTTGTCACGTCTTTGCATGATCGAGTGAGCAATGTACGGGGGGGATTCACGGTTACCCGAATGATCCCTCCGAGCTTCGCCCACTCACCTTCATTCACTTCGTGGATATGCTGTGATTTTTAAGACTTCATGACTCAGCACACCAGTACTTTCTAGGGGCTCAATCACACTGGCAGTTGCATGACCTTACGCTTATCTGTTTTTTTTTACCTCACTTGTGATCACAAAATATGTTAAGCAGGGCAAAGGTTAACTATAAGCTTAGTTTGTGAACACTGCCCTAATTTGTTTATGAAGACCACTGAGGTCAGAAAAACTAAGGAAAAGGAGAGATAAGGTCAGTATGTGAATAAGAGCCTTAAGTGCCAAGCACAACACAAAAAGACAGACAACAGCTAACTGCAAAAAAAGAACAGTCATCTGATCATCTTCTTAATACATTGATTTTAATGCCAAGACAGCACATCCAATCTCTACCAACTAGCTTGAATTTCATATTTTTGTTGTGTTTAAATTCACACTTTTTAACTCTGCAAAGTGGTTATGATGGTGAATATGTACCATGTACTATCTAAATTCCGCACATAATAAGGACATATAACAGGACGATGAGTCATTTAGTGTTTCCTTTGTGTGCGTGTGTTTTGCGAGTGTGTGTGAGCGTGCATGTGTGTAACTACAGTGCTAGTGCAATCAGGGACACAATCCAGGAATGATTAGAGGGTACACAGTGCATATAAAACATGAATCCAGGTTGAAAAAAAAAAAAAAAAAACACAAGGCCAAAAGGCACCTAAGTAAAAATGTCTAGCCAATGTGACAGCACTGCATGTTCCAAGCACATAAAGTTGAAACTCTATTTAACACCTCTATTTTTTTTTTTTCAATGCCAGGGAAGGGAAATTTCTTCATTAGATCAGGAACTTAGTAAAATCACGTTTAGTGAGCTTAAGTTTTAACTGTACAGTGAAACTTCCCTTGCACGAACTTCAAGGAACCTCAGAAAAATGTTAAGTGAAAGTTCATTCAACATAAAAAGCTATGTTGCAGCTTGTCATCCCAAGCTAGAGGAAAAATCAGGTGTTCAGATGAAATTGCAATTCGTTTATCTGTCATGTCCCTCATTTGCATGTGAATTTATGCTTATGGAGGGTCTTATGAAGATTGTGATAATCTTTTGCTGCACTTGTGCACTTAAGACTGTAGCAGTCATGAAGTGAGTCACTGGGTGCAAGCTCTCATGAGCCTTCTCTGCACAACACTCGGCTAGGCAGCAAAGGACTTCGGTTTCTCCAAGCACATCAGTACTACTTTAGCTGAATTTTCTGAGTACTTCCTTTTCAAAGGTTACACTCTTCCTCCTCTTCTTCCGGAGGTAGTATGGTCGCTACAATCTGTAGTCAGATGGAGCACATCTCAAACCTGAGTCACAGGTGGCATAGTCCTCAAAAAGCAAAGGGCTGTCCATACCCAGTATTTCCGACAATTGCACGATTAGCTCCATTGGCAGAGCTGATCGCAGAGGCCACAGTAAAACTATGCTAAAAAAGTTGTTTTACTTGTTGAAGTGATCGATATGACTTGGGAGGCTTTGAATGGTGTGACAGAATATGTTTGCAGAACTCAAACACACCCTGCACTGAACCTCGTTAAACTGAAGTGCATTAGCATTCGGTTCAATGGCGCTTCAGTGGGGAATTCAAAAAAGTTTGCGCAACTGCACAGTTTAACCCTTTGAAGGTTCGCCGATATTTTTGACACTGTGATATAAAAACCGGCTGTGGTACATTGATATAAACAACAAAGAAATAGTATGAAACAGATTTCACCAAAATCAAGCCAGTAGTTTACTGAAAAAAAGTGGGACATATACGTCCCACTGACTCGTGAGAGTGTTTTCAAAAAGTGGGAAAACACTGTCCCACTGTCTCATTTTGGGATGAAACAGCCGAAGCAAGTGGCACAGAGCATCACTTCTCAAGTTGTGAAGAGGAAAGTTGTGCGGACCTCATTTCAGCAGGAAAACACCACCTCCAGTTGCGCCTCTTGCAAGCCTTCATAGCGCTGTGGTCTGTTTCTGTAACGCTTATTTCACCGCATGCACCAGCCATTTTTTGTTGTCCTGTCCTTGCTTTTGCTGTCGAAATTGTCAAGTACAGATGTCCCTGAACATGTGCCTCCTTTTCAAGAGGTGTATGATATGAAGAAGAATATTCCCACGCATTAAAATCCACAATTGCGCTGAGGGATGAGCAGGATAATTTCGTAGGGGATTGTTCCGATGCATCTATCGCTCAAGTTATTACGCAAATTTACAATAACACGTGATGACTGGAAGCTAATATCACCTCTCTGAAAAACCAGAAAAAGAGGAAATTATCTGGCATTCCGATTGGTAGGTTCTATCTATCTCAAGAAGAGGAAAATTCAGACGCTATCATAAAAAATTCACCGAAATTCAGCGCCATTGTAACACTACATTCGCCCTTTGGAAGCGTGGTAAAAGAATTTACCTCGAGATTATGAAGACTTAGGTAAGATATGAGTGACTTAACATTGCGCTAATTGCAACGGGTGATACGGGAGAAGATTTTTTCTGCAGACAGAAAAGTGGGACGTATGTGTCTCACTGTCGCACAAAGGGTTAAGTGACATTCGTTCAAGTGGTATTTTACTGCATATGGCTAAAAAAATAACTCTTACATGTGGCATCATGTGACATGTGTTCATGCAAGAACATGACTTCAGTGCCCAAGAAGAATAAGGGAGTCCAAGTTTTTTTTTTTTTTTCATATATTCACAGTGACACCAGGAAACTGACAATGAAGCCAGAGAAAGACAGCAAGAATTATGTTTAACTGGAATGTAGAAGTCATAAGGAAAGAGAAAGTGTATGAAATGATAAACTGCCAGAGGTTGGAGGCAAATCCACATGCACTACGAATTCAGCTTCTGCAGTCACCATCCTGACATCCTTTTTCCTGGGTGTTAGTAAGCGTGTTCATCACAAACAAGTATATATACTCCTCCCACATGACTAAAAAAAAAACTGTACACAGATCATACACAAAGTATGGCTTAGCAGGAGAAGGACCGATTTGTTATTGGTGTACTTTAATGCCATAGTATGGCCATCACAAAGAATACAGACAACAAATAGACAAATGAATGCCCCAAAAAAAATGGCAAAGCCAGGCACAAGATACTGATTCGCGTTTCTGCTCTCGTCTGTGTTCATCATGTCAACCATACCATGGCATCTAAGCACTCTCACCCAACAACAAGTCCATTCTGAGCTGTACACTTCCCCTATTTTATTTCCACCCCCCAAAAGCCTTAGCAGTTATAACTAATTCATACACGAATGCTTGAAAACACCACCAAATGTATGTACTTATGTCCAACAGCACTGTCAGCATATCAACAGTGTAGGATATGCAAGGTTGTAAATTCAAGCAAATACACCCTTAACTGCACGGGAGCCGAAACGTCATTTTAAGAACATATTTTTACTTTGATCGGCGCTGTGTTTCATTTATTCATGTATTTCCACGGCCAGGCGGGGTTCCGCCAAACTCTCAACTTCACACCCTTAACTGCAGCATGTGACACCTGCCCCTTTCACATACCAATGAATTTTTTAGCGGCAAATTTGCGCAACTCTACATCATCAAGGATAACTGTAACCTGTTCGCACCAGTACCATGCAAATTTGAGCAGAGTAATTTTGCAGTTCAGTACATGAGCATGCTCACATGCCAGCACAGGTCAGTCACAAAAAAAAAAATTAACAGCAATTCTCGTTGAGTGGTTGCCCAAAGGTCAGTGGGTTTCTCCACAGAGATGGCCCTCCACATTTTGCTTAAAATCGAGAAAAATAGTATGAGAGAGAACTGACACGCATTATTTATTAGAAAAACTAAACGATACAAGTGTCAGCCTGCCGGCAATCAGGCTTTTTGACCGATTTTGGAATCTAGTACAAGACCGAGGCTTCCGCTTTTTTTTTTTTTTTGTCATCCCTGTTTATTTTCATGCCGTACATTTGCACGTAAGTAAGTTTAACATGGTCAATAATCACTAAAGATTAGTTCAGAGTTAGGTGGCGTTTATTGCGGTCCATCTATGTGTTCGTACGTGGTTTGCACTACTCTTATCGCCTTCCTGTGGTTTTTAAGAGAAACATTTGGATTAACTTTGAAGATCCACAAGCTGAACAGCCAATGCACACTTCTAACGCGAGTCGCTGACACTGAAAATGGAATAACGGTTACTAAGAGTAAAGCTCCCCAGACAGCAGCGGCCCACTTCACAGACTAAAAGTTCGCGACGTTTAACCACAGCGCGTAGTGTTGACATTCGCGACATGGTTACACACTATATGTAAGAGGCACAAATCCAGTCCAAATTCTTGAGCACCGACCCACACAGCGACAACCAAGGGAGAACAAGCGAAACAATGTTTCCGCAAAAATAACAAACAGATCACGCATACGGCGACAGTAGTGTATCGTGATACCATGTTTAGATACAGCAGTTGTCGATGAGACTTTACGGGAAGTCCGCGCGCTTCTAGATATGTCACCCAGCTTGGCAAAGCAAAAGAGGTCAGAGAAATGAACTTTGCTGCCGATACCGCGCTTTCAAAGCAGTCGTTAACCGCGTAACCAGCAAAACTACAGTAACCCAAGTACGATGAACGGTAAAACGAAACCACCATGAACGAAACCAAGGTAAAGCGATGCTGGTTAAGTTACACATTGTAAGGGAGCGAGGAAATATGACAAAGTTACTGACACTCACCTTCACGGCGTTGTGAAACTTTGTATTCGAAACGTTTAGCTACTTTGAATTTTTCTAACTGAATGAGCGCTGTTCAGCCATACTATGACGCGTAACTTACACCAGGTTGCAGCATGAAAATATGCACAACGTTCGGCATAGAAAGACGAAGTTTCCGACCATCAACATGACCGGGCTCCCTGACCGTATCAGCGTATTTCTTTTACATTTCTCAATCCGAGCGGTGAGTCATCTAGCGTCAAAATTTCCGCAGGTGCTGGCGATTACTTTACGCTGTTTGTAGTTAGAAGCGCTTATCTCGTGTAAATTATATAGAACGCTGGAGAAGTTATTTTCTGAAATTGGAATTACTTTAAGAAGGGATAAAAATGAATAATTATTTTCCTAATGCTACGGCGACGGTTTGTTACGTCACTCTTGTTATTTGCGTAACTGTTCTCGTGCACTGTTCTTTTCAGCGACGTATTTGTTGATAAAAAGGAAAACGGCACTGAAATTGCCTTACGACCATCGCAAGTGTAGTGCGATAATGCTGATGATTACGGTCATTTCCGCATCTTTCACACTTTGGCGGACGTTAAATGGAGCCTTAGTTAAAAAGTTCCCTCCATTGTAACGCACTTTTTTTGTAGTCAATATGTGCCACTAACTGACTTACCTGCCATCTGGGGGTTAATTTTATAAAAACTTTTGCCGCATATTGTTTCAAAATTGCTGTACATAAAAGGTTTTCTCGGCAGTAGATGACGCGTACTTTGTTAAGTTCGTAACTTTACATTCTCTCTTGGTGCGTTATTGAACGGGGACGTTGTTGAGCGTGCGGCAACTTGCAAAGCGGCAGTGGTATCGAGTGCGCTTGTTCGTGCATGCGAGGGCGCGTTTTGTGTAATGAATGTGGAGGCTCATGATCTCGATCTCAGTGCGTAGACACACGGTCATTGTCATTTGACGTTTGTCATCTCGTCAAGCGCTTTGTATCTTATAAAGTTTTGTAACCTTTTAAGGTTCAACCACTCGTCGTAGCGCGCGTCTTCACGTGAGCGAAGATGAGCACTGCAGCGCGAAAGCTGTGCACGTTGTCTGCAGAGTTGTTTCTGCGCAGTCGGCCTAGCGCGCCTCTGTTGCGGCGCTTGTACTGCGAGGAAAGACCAGCTACGTTCGAAAAAAGCATCAATCAGGTAAGTTTTGCGTAAGTTAATTCCTTGAAAGTTTTTTACGTCGCGCTGTCGTGTAACTTGCGACCACACACGCTTGGCAAGATTGGCACATTCGCATATATATATATATATATATATATATATATATATATATATATATATATATATATATATATATATAATACGAGTAAAAGTGTAAAAGTTGAACATATCAAGTTACTGTTACTGATGGTGTTACAGTACGTTTTCTTGCATGTCTTTTTGCGGTCATTTCTCAAAGCGTGCGCTTTGAGGAATGGCACCATTCGCATTGTTAGTGCAACGTAACTTAATAGGTACTATACCACCCTCGATGTAAGTAGCATAATGCTGCGACACGGCAGCGATTTATCCATCATTGCTTTTATGAAATGTTGCCATTTGGGGCTGAACCAATGTCACCGTTTCTTTGTATGAAAATCATGGTTTTCTTCCTCCCTGCAGGTAACCCTCTTGGGCCGCGTTGGAATAGAACCCCAGCTACGTGGCACTGATGCGAATCCGGTCGTTGTGTTCACATTGGCCACAAACAGCAACTACCGCTATGAAACTGGTGAGGTACAGCAGAAGACCCAGTGGCACCGTATCAGCGTGTTCAAGCCATTTCTTCGCAACTCGGTACACCAGTACACGCGCAAGGGCTCTCGAGTGCTGGTCCAGGGACGTTTGGTTTATGGTGAAATAACAGACGCCAAGGGTGCAACCCATGTGACCAGCACGGTGGTGGCAGATGATGTCATTTTCTTGAGCCAAGGTGCGAGAACAGCCAATGCGGAGGAGGATACCCTTGCAGAGGCCGAGTTTCAGTGAACGAAGCCCATGTGTCATGGCTGTAGAGAGCTGCAAGTTGTTAGCAGTGTTTAGCAGTTTCATGAACGATTTTAGCATATATGTGAAGCCTCAGTTTTCCATCCATACTATCGCCTTTACTTCTGGCTTTAAGTGTTAAGGTTTTGCATTGTTGAGTTTAAGTTCACTTGGTCAGTTTACCTTGTTTTCAAGAAATATCAAGTTTAGTCCAATAATATTCCTCTCCCCCCATGTCATGTTTCAACATGTTACCATAGCCTTTCTTTTGGCTTTGAGTGCTAAGGTTCTGCATTGTTTATTTTAGGTTCACTTGCTTAGTTTGTTTACATGGTTTCAAGAAATATCAGGTTCTGTCCAATGCTATTCTTCTCCTCCAGCTTATGTTTTGACACGGTAGTTGAGCCTGTTGATATGGGAATATCTGTGAGATGTATCAGATATGTTTTCATGTTCTCAGTTCGTTACAAGCATTTCTTTTGAAAGTACAAAGAGAAGGGATGAATAATGGTAAAAGATGTATGAAGCCTTTTTAATTTGCAGCATCAGCCATTGTTGCACTTGTCTTATTTCAGTTTTAGGGAGGCTCTTGTGAAGGCATGTCTGTAACGTGAAGTGAGTAGCACTTGTTTGTGGTTCTCTTGTAGATTATGCATATTTCTGCTGGGATTCTCTGCCTTAGTCATGCCAGATGCAGCCAAGAAAAGCATTTCATATATAAACACAAGGTTTTTTCATAACTGCTCAGTAAACAGCAATGAATAGTTTTCCACATGTTTACTGTTTTTTGACTCTTTCTTTTCATTCTTATCAAAGCACTGCAAAACCTTTTTTGACTGGTAAGTCAGAGGTAATAGTGCTGCCAAAAATGGCATCCTGATGCCATGTATGCAAAGCATATGGAAGTCTAATCAACAGAGATAAATGTGCAATGTGTAATTCAGCAGTCACCTGCCTTACAAAGCTAACCAAAATCATGAAGGGTCAACTTGTCGACTAGTTGGTTGAACATATCTTATGGGTAACAGTGCGAAAGACCAGGACAGCGCTGCGTGTCGTCGTTTGTGTGCCTTTACTGTCCTGGTCTTTCGCGCTGTTACCCATAAGCTAACCAAAATGTTTGGGCTCTTAATAGTCTTGCATCATCCCACACAGTGAATTGCTGCGTTATAGCAGAGTAAAAACATTGACCAGTTATTTTATTTTGCAGTTTGCTACATTTAATTAACCATGTAGAATATGCACTGTTGTTTAATGACTGGCAGTACATTTGACATGAAGAGCAGATATGTAGTGTTCTCAATTCATATAGATGTTCAGGCTGCATTTGCGTACATCTTTCACCTTTGCTTGGTGCTGTTGTGTGTGGCCAGTTATCTCATTGCAAGCTATGGCAACCGATGCAATACATGCCCAAATTGGGCATTATTGCAGTGATTACTGGCTCTAGATTGGATAAAACTGATTATATACCATTAGAAAATGTCACACTGCTGTCTTGCTGAAGAATTGATAAACTGCGCTCACCAGATTGAAAAACAATATTAATCGTGCAGTAAATTCATGTGCAGTGCTATTGACACGCCAGAAATGTGAATTATCCTCTGCCCCATTGTGTAATACTAAAATGTTTGGTGTGTTCTAGTGTGTGTTTAGCTGCGTAGTGTGATATCCTGGCTGCTAGGAAAGCCTGCATTTTGTTCATGGAATGAAAAGATGATGATTCAGTTACTTCATGATGAGAATAAATATTGTGCTCAAGACTTAATGTCGATTGGCCGATGTTATTTAACTGTTGTCAATCAAAATGTAAATGCAGTCTGACATTTGTGTGTCAAGATTTATGTGCAGTGCTCTTACTTTCCTGTAGAATTTGCATTGCTTGACCGACTGAAGTGCCGTGATAACTGTGGTATACTGCAGCTTAGCTCACTGTTGCGAGTTCAATTCCCGGCCATGGCAGTCATGTTTACAGAGGCAGAATGTATTTCCCCCCTTGTCATAACGCATGAAGTTTCACACGACGATATCCTCCGGTTCAGTAAAACGTAAATGCTTGTGTATTCAATAAAGCATTTCATTAGAAGCACAGGTGTTCATTTTTCTTAGAGGCTCTTCCGCCGCCACCTTGAGTTTTGGTCCGGAACCGAGTAAGGGCCCCCTCCTCCAAATCTTGTCCGATTATCTTTCACTGTAGTGGGGGGGCTTGCTAGGGATTTCACGGTAGTTGCTGCGAAGTTTGTCTCAATTCTCCGCGTAACCGCGGCCCTATGCCGTCCGTATCCGTCTCACGGAACTACGGTGGTGGCATACCCCCCACCCTTACACGCAAGTGTTTCATGCTGGGGTCCACCAAGACTTCAGTGACACATTTCCGTCACGGAAATTACGTCGAAAAAATGTACACGATCAGATGGCAAAGAAAAAAAACTTCCGTCAACGGGAGTCGAACACACGACTTCTCGGTCCGCGAGAACAGATGCCGCGCACGCTAACCTGTTGCTTATCTTGACATTGTCCATTGTTGTAGTTTTGTCTATTGTTGTAAATGGCGTCTGTTATTGATGCACATGCGACGTTAATGAACCGGTAATAAAGAGAAAAAAAATTGGCCGCGTGTCTGCGTGCTTCGCTGCAAATGTCGTCGAAAGACGATAGTCTTGTGCCGACTGCACTGCATGAGCGGCATGAGTACCACAATTTAATAGCTGGGCTAGCCGCTGGGCTCGTTTTTCGGACGTTTTCCGGGCGCGCTTAGACGGACGCCGGCGTTTCTCCGCTGAAATTTGGTCGTCGGTCTTTTCTCTGCGTTCTCTGATCATATGTCTTGTAGAGTGGGTCGTATTTCATCAAGCGGCCATATATGTTTTGCCTTGCCTGAGACAGCGCTCTTCTACGATGAATCAGCCGCATCTGGTGGCATTGATAAAACAGAAGAGGACGCCATCTACAGCGCTACCGGGGAACATCGGCTTGTGTTGAACAATGCTGCTGTCAGGTGGCAGCACCACAGCCAGCCACAGCGTCGAAGTTAAATCACTGGGCGGAGACTTTTTTACACAGCAGCGCCGCGTAATAAACACTAGGATCTTTATAATTACGTATCTATAGATTTTGTTTTAAAGGAACACTGTGAATAGTACTAAGGTATTGATGTTGTGCCTCAGGTATGCGTAATATTTGATTTTTAATTGCCCACGCTCACCCGTATGAACACATGCCTTGGTCAAGATTGGAGGTCGTAAGGCAGGGGGTTAAAGTTTGGCCAGCTAGCTGAATCGTGTGACGTGCCGACAAACAGACAGACAGACCAAAATTTCTCCGTTTAGGTATCCCAAGAAAGACTATCGTCTTTAAAAAAACCACTGCGCCATGGTCACACTCTGGAGGCTTTACAAACACGCTTTTTATATCTCTCGCTTTCCTCCCACAGTGCTCTTGGCCGGCGGAGTGGTGTCGCCCACTGGGAGCGGTTAAGTGAAGTAATGCATCATGACCGTGGCCTCCGCGATTAGCTCCTGCAACGCGTCGTTGCTACGCGCCCATCCCATTCGGCGCGTTTCCAATAGGAGAAGTGCAATTTTGTCAACTCCTGAACACACCGCGAGCTGGCGACCTTAGCCCAAGCGCCATCCATGCCAATAATAGCGCTGCGACACACGCCTGCCTCGCCTGGCTGTAACACCGCCTTCCTTGCTCACGCTAGCCACGAGGGAAATTGTGGCCTGGGCTACTGGGCAGATATGATGCGCGTTGAGTTTTCCTCTAGTGCGGTCGTGGTGTTCATTAACTCTTTAAAATGCCACGGGATGGTGACCTTACGAAACTCTGCGTTCAATCAGCGACGCTCTTCTGGCTGTCACAACGCTTTTCCTGATTACGTTCTCTCTCACCGTGGACTACTACAGCTACCACAAGGGTTTGTTTAATCATTGCTCATGGACGTTAGTCGTCGGGGTAATGATGTAACATCAATCGTCAACGTGGGTGCATCCACGTTGAACGGTGCTATGGCTGCCAAACACCAATAGACATTGTACAAGCTCTCTCATCAATGTACAGTAAGCATTCAACTGCTTCTGTAAGGGCACGTTTTAATTTTGTGTTATACCAATTCCTATCACGGAAGGATCAACCGGGCTTTTTTAGGGGCGAAGCACCATAAGGTCTAGGCTTGTCCGTTGTGCGTTGTCCGGCACAGCCAGTGGCGTACCAACTCGTTCGCGAGTGGGGGGGGGCCCAAGCCTTCCTCACTCCGTTGACGTGTACGTATGTATGTATGCATATATATATGTATGTATATATATATATATATATATATATATATATATATATATATATATATATATATATATCATTAATGAGAACTAACAGACAATGATGCCAAGGAAAGTATAGGGGACGTTATTAGAAGTAATTGTAATGTAAATGTGAAGAAAGAAAAGTGGGCGGAAAGATAACTTGCCACCGGCAGGATCCGAACCTGCGACCGAATATATATATATGTGTGTGTGTGTGAGTGTATATATATATATATATATACATACATACATATACACTCTCACACACAGGGTGTTTTTTTAAACAGTACAGATTGCTTATAAAAATCCTATGATAGTAAGGCTCCTGCCGTTTTCGTACACGAACTCCACGTCGCGGCGGAAATACTTTACCGTAATTTTACATGACGCTCTTGCGACTAATTAACAAAAATTCGTAAATTATCGTTTCAATCATTGACTTGAGGGCGGGTGTTTATATTACAATGTTGTATACTGCGTGCCAATTTATGGCATACCGAATCGCGAATGTTGCACTTGGTTCGAGATATTCATCATCGAACTTGACGGGTGAAATCGAAACTGATCGCGCAAGGCGCGCACGAAGCGCGACAGTTGTGCTGCGTCAAACCGTAACTACCCGTCACATGGTAGGAAAAAATTTGAATGACGGCGCGCAGCGCCCGTGTGTTTTGTTGAAAAGCTGCAAGTCATCTCAATGTGCCGCCGCATCGCCTTACTTTTGCGCGTAGTGGTTCGTGCTTATCTGTTTTCGTTGAACTGCGCACAGGAAAACCGGAATAGCAGCATTTTATTTTTTCTGGGAAGCATAAACCTCTGGGGCGGCCACTGCGGCGCTTCTTCTTGCAGACAGCAGAAATAGCTTTTCGGGCCTCTTCAAAGTTGATCTGCACCACCCATCGCACGCAAACATTAAGCTGTCTACTGGCGTATTTCAGAATGCTTGCCGATTTTTCTGACCAGATTCTGCTTTGGCGCGCCTTCTTTCAAATTTCGTCACTTACCTGTCACGTGTCATGCCTGTGTTCCGCCGCGCTTTGTGCGCGCCGGGCGTGATCAGTTTCGATTTCGCCCGTCAAGTTCGATGATGAATATCTCGAACTACGTGCAAGTTTTTTATTTCTAAAAAATAGGCATACCATAGATTGGAGGGCCCATATACTTGGAGGGGCTCCTCCAAGTAAATACGACAACGCAAACGGTGTAAGAACAAATTTTCTTTCAAAAAATGGGAGTCATTATAGCGTTAAGCAACCCCGCACTGTTTCCATGCGCGTTGGTCGTTAGCTTTTTATGATTGGTCGAAATTTTCTCGGTCAAGTCCACCGCACCTGCTCGTAACGAGATGCAACAGTTGACCACGATATGACCACTTATGCACGACTATAGATAAAAAAATAAGAGAATACGCTATTTTCAATACGGCATATTTTTGGCCGTTGGTTCTTCGCTATTCGTCAAGAATTTTCGGTGTGTCATAAAATTGCGTGCCTGCTACGCGACGTCACAAATATGTGACTGGCGGTGTTATAATGACGTGTGCACACTAAACAGTGCACTACTATGCTGAACACTACCTAAACACTTTTGGAGTAGCCGGGCAATGTCTCATTCTGAATGTAATTCAAGAAGGCTGCCCGCCGATCACATATGCAATGACTATATGTATACTTATAGCAGCTGGCTAGACGGATTCATATGAGTATAATAAATATTTTTAGTTGTAGTATAACGATGTTCAGCTGTTTGAGAGCAGTGCTGGGCAGTATCGAAGATACATGTATCTCAGATACTATCTTAGATACTCTTTGGCTATCTTGTATCTGTATCGCGATACGCCTCGCAAAACGAGTATCTGTATCTGTATTTCCGATACATTCAATAATGTATCGTGTATCTTAAGATACAAGATACTGCTATCGCAACACTACAGTGCGAAACAGTTATCGCTGACTGAACTATACTCTACTGACTGAACAATGATCGCTGACTGAACTACATTGCCACGCGCTCTCGTTTTTTTTTTTTTTTTTTTTTTTTTTTTTTTTTTTTTTTTTTTTTTTAGTGTGATCGGGTTTAAACCACAAAATACTGTTAGAAACGCTCGCCGCAAGCTGCGCCGCAGTGTTTCAGGACCCTCGCGATTGTCTGCGATTGTTCTGTTAAGATTACGCGCAAATCCCTGCCGTGGCGGCCGCATTTCGATAGAGGTGAAATATTGAAGCGCATGTACTTAGACTTAGGTGTACGTTAATGAACACAAAATTTCCGGAGCCCTCCTCTACGTTGCCACTTGTAATCATATCGTGGTTTTGTGATGTAAAACCCCAACAGTTATTGTTAAGATTATGCATAGTAGGCGAGTACTCTAGTCTATTCGGGAGCTTACGCAAGCACCAGCGATAACTCTGGAAGGTGCGGTTACTGCACAATACACAACGCGTCCCGCCGACGATCAGATTACCGACGGCCGACGACTTTCAGTGTACAGCGTGCTTTGCTTGTACTTTTAGTTACTTAGATTTCGGGGCACACGTTAGCCCAATAAAGATTTTCGTCTGTACCAGAGTGACTGCCACCTTTTTCATAGTAACCAACACGTGACAATACAATAGGTCTGAGGCCTTTCTGCGGTGCACATGTTCTCTCGTTGAAGACAAATTGTTAACCGATTGCACGTTAGTGATTATATCGAGAACGAACGCTTTACGCCAGGAGGTAAGTAGAATATGAAAAGTCATTGCAGCTTGATGTGCTCTTGGTATACACAATGCGCCACAAAAAAATGCCGCTACCAGCGATGTTTATGCTGTACACCAGTGATTCGGCATTGCATAAAAGGTCTTTTATGGACAAGGTAAAAGTGCACACCGGTATTTGCGCCATCGCACGAAGGCTTCCTATGGGAGCTCTTGTTGTTAGATGGCAACCTGCTAGCTGGTCGCCCATCTCTGCAGCGACTCCCATCAATTACAAAAATGACAAGCAAGAACCGCTGTCAGCGAAGAGCTGTCCTCTTAAGCAGCGAAAACAAACCCCAATAAGTTCTTCGGAAGTAAACTAATGTACTTTGAGCAAGAAGGACAATACATTTAAGATACTAAGAGATATTTCATTAAAACGAAACGAAATTGGTCACATTTAAGAAATATTCAAGCAGACCTTTTTGTGCAAAGGCGTTCGCTACTACATTATACGGGTCTATAATAACAAATTAGCGAATGTATCGAAGTATCTTAAGATACAATTCGCAAGTATCGTATCGGATACAATTATTGCGGTAGTATCTTGTATCTGTATCTCCAATACTTCTTGCCTCAGTATCTTGTATCGTATCGCGATACAATTTCAAAGTATCTTTGCCCAGCCCTGTTTGAGAGCGTGTACAACTCTGCAACTCATCCTTGCTGAGAGAGAGAGGGAAGAAGAGAAATAAACAGCGCTGTGCGTGTGTGCTTCTTTGCCACCCGAGTTGTATTTTGCCCTGTATAAGTCAATTCGAGATGACTCAAGACCAACTAGCTCGGCTGTAAATTCAGTCTCCTTAGTCCAGAAAACCGTGGACCTTGACCATTTCCCTGGTCTGATAGCAGTGGCGTAGCCAGAAATTTTTTTCGAGGGGGGTTCAACCATACTTTATGTATGTTCGTGCGTGCGTTTGTATGTGTGCGTGCATATATACGCAAGCAAAATGGAAAATTTTCGGGGGGGAATTTGAACCCCCCCCAACCCCCCCCCCCCCCCCCCCCTGGCTACGCCACTGTCTGATAGATCAAGTTGCGGGAGAAGCATGAAAGTTGTACTTCCCGATGCCTTATTCCTCGCCATGTTGCAAGCCGGCGCTGTCGCTGGAAGCTAACATGTGATGAGAAAGGCGAACAGATTAATCGTAAACTAAAGCGGAAACCTTCTTTAGCTACCCCAGGGCGGCCCAACTAAAACACTCAACACTTCTGCACACTCATCGACTGATAGTAAATTTGATATAGAGCAACGGTAATGCTGTTGCATTCCGCTGAAATAAATTTAATTTGCTGAGACAAGAAGAGCGTTTGATCAATACTTTAAACGTTTACTGGTTCCTGCCCTTATTCGCGTCGACGACTACGTAAATTTCAGGCCAGGCAGAACAGAATAAAATCATGACAGAATGCTTTAACGAGCCCCTAGTCAGCGATAGCCCTTTCTGCAACGCTGAAGCGCACAGCGCGCAAGAGTCGCATAGGCGGTCCGCACCGCAGAGAACCTAGAGTGCGTGGTCGTGATACACGGGAGACAATCTTCATAGCAGAAGGGTAAGACAAATTTCGTTATATAATTAAATGATTGCTGTGTAGAAGTAAAACATCCCCTCGGTTGACGGTTTCCCAGTGTGCAGCCGAAAGTGACCACTGTCGAAAGTGGGGGGGGGGGGGGGGGGGGCTAGCAGCGGCAGAACGGCAACGCCAACGGCAAGCTGCTACCCCGGTGTTGAGGGCGCGGGAAGCGGCGGCTCAACGGCAAAAACACATTGTATGTACTGTACACACGCATTGTCACTCATTTACATGCGCGAGTGGCCAATGTCAAGGGTAATTTACCGTAAGAACGATCCCCAGTGCTTCGCCCACTCGTCATGATTCATTTCGTGGAGATGCGTAGATTTTTGTGTGTGTGTGTGTTTGCGGCGCCTTCGCCCCGGCCGCCTACCGTGCACCCTTCGCTTCTTTGTTTTATTGCGATTATAGCAATTATATGGACACTATTTGTGAATTTTTGCCGTCGCCGTCATGTTCCGTATAAAGTTCGAATCGATGACATCGCCCCACGCTCGTATGCTCTACTCGCTCTACTTGCTACTTCCTCCTTCTATTAAAAAAGTTGCCTTCGAAACCTTTGTCCGGCCAAAGCTGGAGTATGCGCGAATGCAATCTTTGATCCTCACCACAATAACCTCACTTACGCCCTCGAGTGTGTCCAGAACCGTGCGGCGCGATTTATACTATGTAACTATTATACACTGTAACGTAGTTGCGCTGAGCGAAATGCACGAACAAGTGACGGAACAAGAAGACAGGACGTTTGGTGCGCAAACTTTCAACTGGTTTGCGCACCAAACGTCCTGTCCTCTTGTTCCGTCACTTGTTCGTGCATTTCGCTCAGCGCAACTACTGTTGAAAGTTTGCGCACCAAACGTCCTGTCCTCTTGTTCCGTCACTTGTTCGAGCATTTCGCTCAGCGCAACTACGTTACAATGCCGTACCAACTAGCCCAAATTGAAGCTTTGTTATTCATACACATCAAGCATCTCGGCACTAAAAGCAGAGATTAACTTATCCGATCTGGCTAAGCGCCGGAAAATTGCACGTCTTAACCTTTATCATAAGTTTTCCATTCTTTGCCTCTTGATAACCCATACATCAGAAGAGCCCACCGCATTTCCCGCAGCAGTCACTGTAACGCAGTATATCCACTACAAGCCCATACTGTCACCTTTCACCAATCGTTTTTCCTGCGCACAGCCCAAGACTGGAATGTCCTGCCCACACCATCATCGACACCCAAGCATTCAAGCGGCTCATCGAAACCATCCCATCATAACTACCATTATATTGTTAGCCTTTCTATCACCCACTCCCTCATGTAATATCCCAACCGGGACCTTTGAGGTAATAAAATGAATGAATGAATGAAAAAAGCGCGCGAGCGCTGGGGACGAACGCGGCTGAAGCAGAAGTGAAACGAGCCGGCACGAAGGGCGCATGCGATCACCGCCCCGAGCGCGAGGCCTGCCATCGATGGCTCCTCAAGCAGAGAAAACGCCCCGCCCCATCCCGTCTTTCGTCGGGGGAAGGAGCATAAAAGGGCGCAGGTGGTGGGGTGGTGGTTGCGTCGCTCGAGCCGTAACTACGAACTTCGTGAAAGCTGGCACGGGCGCTATCTCGACATACACCAGTAATGCCTTGTATACGTGTTTGTATACGACGACGCCGCCAACATCGGAATTCCTGCGAAACGAGCTATTTAACGCTATCGCGTTAAAATTGGCACAGCTACGCATTAATGGTGCGGAAACTGAGGAAACAGTGCAGCTGGTGGCATAACCCTCCCCCCTTTCCCTCCTTCTCACTCTCACTTCCGTTTCCCACCCCTTGCAGTAGTACTATACTACGTAAAAATATGCTATGCTCATCCTCTCCTTGTTTCCCTCCTTACCCTTGCATCACTCCTACTCACTCACTCTTATCTTTCTCACCCCTTGCTATACTGTACAACACATGGCTATGTCGGCCTCGGTGGAACAGTATATAGCTACGGTGCTCGGCTGCTGACCCGAAGGTAGCGGGTTCGATCCCGGCCGCGGCGGTCGCATTTCGATGGAGGCGAAATGGCGAAAGGCCCGTGTACTGTGTGATGTCAGTGCACGTTAAAGAACACCAGTTGGTCCAAATTTCCGGAGCCCTCCACTACGGCGTCTCTCATAGTCATATCGCGATTTTGGGACGTTAAAACCCAGATATTATTATGGCTATGCTATGCTTCACCCTCTCCCCTGATTTTTTCTCTCCTCCTCAACCTGACATCGCTCCTCCTCACCATCACTTCCCTTCCCCATCCCCTTGCTATTCCGTACTATGCATGCCTAAGCAATGCTTTACCCAGGGGCCGGATACTTCGGCTAGTTTCGGTATTGGAAATAAAGCTTCGCCATGATTCTGGTAGCCAAGCGAAAATCCAGCAATTTTGCCATATGCAGATTTATTTTTGCTACCTACGCAGCAATATAGTGAAGTGACGCAATTATATGTATAAATAAACTGTGTTCTTTCTATTTTGTTTTTTTAACACCAGGTGTCTCAAACACGCGGCCCGCGGCGCGCACATCGCTATGTTCGTCCCATTTGGGAAACGTGCAGCACCTATAGGGGGCGCAGCAGAGCACTGCACCTTAAAGGGGTACTGACACAAAATTTCGCGGCCGAGATAGCCTGCTGGATCGATTCCCGTGTACATGCGTGTACCATCTGCAAAATATCGACAGCGAATAAAGCTTGGAAGGTATTTTATATGAATTTTGAAGTTCGCGTGCGCGATCCAGCATTCTAGGCCGCACCTGGTGGCATTGACACCCTCGGAGATGACCCGAGGTGACCCCACTACTTCCCGGTACAACAGGTTATGATGACGTCGTAGCCGCCATTTCTGTTTTGGCGCGCTCGCCACTGCGCTGTTGGTGACTGCTCGGCGGCTGCTCGCGAGTGTGTGGCCGCGGCCAAGAGGAGGCGCTGCCGCGGCGCACGCGTTGAAAGTTTTGTGTTTGGCGACACTACAGCTTTCCCGTTTCCTGCTCCCAAGGACTTCTTGATTTCCCTGCGCTGCCTGGGCTGCAGTGACAGGCCACAATTTGCCGCAAACCTTCTGCGCCGTTTCCTTCTGCACGTCGAAGTCGGGATCAGGCGTATCGCTGCATACGTTTCCCCGCGACGAACCTCGGCGGCAGAAGTGGATCGAGTTCGTGTGCGCTTGTGGACGTCAGGAGTATCAGGACTGGTCCCCCGTGCAGAACAGTCGCGTTTGCGGGCTCCATTTCGAGGCGCATTGCTTTACCACACAGGCGCCGGACTTGGCGTACATGGGTCTTCCGACTCCACCCTGTGCATCGCTCACGTCTGGTGCTCTGGTGTTACCTAGCTTTCTTCGGCACCAACAACTTGAAGGGCATCACAATGTTATCAAGTGATTCAATCGGATATTGAACGTAGAAAAAGCGAACGTACTTTGGCTAAATGAATTGCCCTGCAGAACATTTGTGCACGAATGTGTCGGGTCTTACCATAGTACATTGCCGACGCGAGGTTCATCGTGGTCGTCGTCGCTGGTATCGTTGCCGCTTCCCGACGAAGCACTCCTCGCCAGCGGGTCAAAGCTGAAGTGATTCGCCCCGTCGTAAATTCCTTCCATCCCCGTCTCAAGAAAATTGTCGCCATCAGACGACGATGAGCCCGACGACGACAGCGAGGACGATAACGGCGACGACGTCACGCAGCATGGGTGACAAGCGAATGCAAGCAGACGATGCAGACCGCGCGGAAGTGCGTCACTGTTCTGTGTGCTCCGTGACCGAGCGTTTCACTCGCTAGGTGGTGATAGTTGCACCCGGCGGCTTGTCGTTTTTGGAGCTCTGTCAAACCGAAACTGAGGCTGTGTCGGTAATGAAGAGCTTGTAATTAATTATCTGTCGCGCGCTGCAGCAAACGATGTGCCGTGTTATGACTAACAGGCCCCCAGCAACACATTGCAGCAAAAAAACGCGGGGCGAAAATTTTTGTGTCAGGACTCCTTTAAAGTCCCTCTATACTCATGGGCGCCGCCATCTTGGACTGATAAGCGATCGTTTTGCCGGTTTTCTATGTTGTAATATGAAATGATCATGGTGATGAAACGTTGAATGTACCAGCCCAAGCATTTTCGGGCATCCGAGTTCACGGTAGCACTGTTTGTTTATTTGATACGGCTACAAAAGTGCGACGTTATCAGTCCAAGATGGCGGCGCTTGAGCACCTTCGGAAAATGGTGTATAGGGACCATGTAGGGACCTTACTGCACCTTAGGGTGCCTCGATGCCCGCACCTCCGACTCTACTGCACCGATGCGCCGCCAGCGCCGCGAGTGGCGACTTGCGGCCTCTTCAGTTTCGTGCCATAGAGATGTTCGTGCTACGAATCGTCGTCTCTCCGTCAGCTATGCCAGCGTTGTATGCAAGTGCGTGTGCGCGAAGGTGACAGGTTTGATAAAACGGGTAGGCTTCCAGAAAGTTAACAGTGCATGATTCTTTTGGGGCCCCAAACGAAGAGAAAAGACATACATTGACGGAATCAATCATGTTTTCGATGTGACGTAGCACAGACGTGCGACAGTGTTTTGAAAGGGCGATTCGTGCGGCCGGCCGGCGTAAAGCTCGAAGCATAGACCGTCACCATCGATGTTTGTAAACATTATTTCTTGCCATTTTGTCTGCTTATTGTTGAGTGAACGATGGCATTTGTGTCTGATATGTGTTAGACAACCCCTTGCTATGCGCGCAAGCAATAAGTACGGTCGCCGAACTGCACGTGTTGCATTTAGTAATGCGTGGCATTTGCGCGAAGTGTTCTGTGCAGTAGTTCAGCTCCGTTTGTAGGCGTTGCTCAGGCTGCATGAGTCCTTGAGTAAGTTTGTCACGTGCCAGCTTTGCACGCGATATCTCAGCTGTAACGTAGCGCAATAGAACGGCGTGGCCCGGCTTCGCTTGCACGCACACTGCTGTTAAGGGGAATAAATTTTGAAATTCTCGCGATCTGCGACGCATTTTGCCTGGCATGCGTGACTTCTTCCTTAATGTTACTGTTTACGAACTGCGTTACGGCGGAAAAGCAGCAGCAGCGTTCGAGGGAGAATTGCTGGATCTGTCGATTGCTTTCCGCCAACGAATTGTGTACTGCAGACTCGATCGAGAACACTTTTACGGCTGCTCCTCGATTCCTTCAGCACGGTAAAAATATCAATTAACTTGCGTGGAGATTAAATTGACAGCTAACTAGCTAAAGCATGTACGTCATAAACGTGCCCGCGGGATCACTTGCTTTATGAGTACAATCTGGACGCCTATTCTGAAATACTGCTTTTGTTTCCCGGTGCGGTTACGCTTCAACACATGGTGATCACATGGGGTGCTTCACGAAAAAAATGCTTTAGACCAATCATACATGTGGGGGGAACGTGCACTGAGCCGGTGGCGCCGCGGTGCGAGAGTAAACGAAAGGAATTGGCGTGTTCCGTGCAGCAGCCGACCCATGAGCGCAGCCGTGTCAGGTTAGCGGTGCTTCGCAATGTCGAGTATGAATTGCTGTGTCGTAAACTGTGCCGATAACTATAAGAACTACGCACCTGGAACAAAGTTTTTCAATTTTCCGTCGTGACTGTGCTTCAGAAACCGGCGGGAACACTGGATTAGTGTACGCCGCGTATACCTAACCGAGGTTACCAAGCTCGGTTTCCTGCAACCGCGGTTAGCGGCATAACCATGGTTTCGCGTACCGTGTAACATAAGCGAACCGCGGTTAACGTAACCGCGGTTACGTTAACCGCGGTTTAGGCTGGCCGTGTAACAAGGGTATTAGCGAACTTAGGCGACTTTGAGCGTATCTATCTAGCCGCCTACGACTTCGTGCTCTCCTGGCCGTTTCGTTGATGGGATTTATACCAAAATTGGTACGGCATAACATGACTGTATGACGAACATAAATGACTGGTTATATAATGAAAATCATGAATTACTTGTCATGAACAGCACGGTTTCCATTTCATGGCCGTGGTGCTCTAGCGGCCGTTTCGGTAACATGGTATATACCAAAATTGCTATGACGAGACATTTCTGTATGACTAACATAAATGACAGGTGGTAATATGAAAATCATGACGTCCATGTCATGTACAACATGATTTACATGCCACGGTCATGGTGCGCAAACAGCCGTTTCGCTAGCTTTATACACCAAATTTGATATTGTACGACTAATATAAATGACAAGTGGTAATATGAAAATCATGACATACATGTACAGCATGACTTGCATGCCACGCTCATGATGCGCTCATAGCCGTTTCGCTGGCTTGATATAGTACACCAGATTTGGTATTACACGACGTTACTGTATGACGAACATAAATGACAAGTGGTAATATGAAAAAATGACATGTCATGTACGCGCGATATGAAGGTTATTGCGGAAGCGTTGACCGCTACGCTCGCGCGATAACCTTCATATCGCATATGCCACGCTCATGGTGCTCTCGCGGCCTGTTCCCTGGCTTGATATACACCAAATTTGGTATTGCGTGACGTGACTGTATAACGAACATAGATGCACAGGTGATAGCATGAAAATCATGACATGGGTGTCATTTACGGCATGTATTACATGCCACGCTCATGGTGTGCTCGCGGCCTTCTCGCTAGCTTGATATACACCAAAATTGGTATTGCGTGACGTGACTGTATGACGAACATAAATGACAGGTCCTAACATGTAAATCATGGCGTGCATGTCATGTACAGCATGATCTGCTGCTTGCTGGCTGCTTCGCATTACATCGATTCCCACAATGCGTGGGATCTGCCGGTTTCAAATGCGAAGCATTTCTTTGCGTACTGTAAGCACTTTTAACGCGACAGCGTTAAAGAGCTCGTTTCGCAGAAATTCCGGCGTCGGTGTCGGCGTCGGCGGCGGCGTCATTGGTTGTGAGTGAAAAATCATTATCTTGTCCGTGACCGAAAAATCGAGAAAGATTTAAATAAAATAAATAATAAAAAAATTCCGGGTCCGAATGAGGATCGAACCCAGGTCGTCTGCGTGGCAAGCAGGTGTTCTACTGCACAGCCACGCTTCTGCTTGGGACTACATATAAAATAACTTTCTCTGCTTTGAGATGCAGTGAAAATAACTTTCATGCTTTACAAACACACGCGTCCTGTATACAGGCGTCACAATACAACATGTAATATCGCTGTAATATTGCGTGGTACATTACCGTCGGGCGTCAGAACATGTGAATGTCATAATGAAATCGTCGTTCAAAGCCGGCCACCCATTACAAAAGGCACACGTTACTGCGCGTATTCCCTTATGAGCACGTAGTGGGTGCATAGCAAGCTCGAAAATATTTCCCGCTCATAATTGCTCGAGGTTTAAAGCATGCTACCCATTACATAGTATGCACTAAGTGATCGAAGTACGCACTAGGGACAGGATATCGCTATCGCGTTCAACTCTTAAAGGCGAAGCTTAAGGGTCCCCCCAATTTTTGCGTTTCTATCTACGTATCTATCTGTCTGTCTATCTATCTATCTAGCCGCCTACGTCTGGGTGCTCTCGTGATCGCCTCCTTAACTTGGTGTAGAACAAAATTTGTATGAGAGGGTAAGAGGTATTGACGATACGTCTGGCTGGTCATGACATGAATGGTGGTGGTGGTGGTTGTGGTTCGAAGAAGGAAAAGGCGCCTAATTTCTGCAGCCCAATCGGGAGCACGGCGCAGCGCCTCATGAATGACGTGAAAATCCTGTCGCGTACGTCGTCAAACCCTTTCCTGCAGAAACGTGTGGCACATACCCGTATACCACGGGCCGCGGTATACGGGTATGCGCCACAGGTGTTCGACAACCTATATCTACCCAGGAACGGCGAGGACAGACTTTAGTAATTTAAATGCGAGAGCGCTAAGAAAAACTGACGTCAGCAGCGTTGACCCGACGAATGCAAATAATAAATATCAGGGTCCCAGCAGGAGTCGAACTCAAGCAATCTGCGTGGCAATCAAGTATTCTACCACAGAGCCACGCCAGGTATCGGAATTGCTTTGGAAAAAGACCCTATGCAGGCGTAATGTCGGTGAAACGCCAATTGTGGTTGCAGGGCACGCTATCTAATCTTATAAACATTACATAAGTACTCCTATGAGGCAGGCGTCATGTCGGGTTAACGTCAATTGCATACTTAAGCGTCATCCAGTGTAGTTGGTCTGCGTAGCACTATCCAGGGCTACCATCCTCGCAAGCCGAAGTGCTACATATTAGCTTATCGCTTCTGGTGTTGGTAATACCCATGTTTCTGTTGGCATCGTTACGCAACTGTAAAGAACTGGTTATATAAAACATATGCGACTGTTGAACATATGTCTGTGTGTACAACACTTGTACATATCTTTAACGTCATTTCGTAAGGTATCGCTCAATAAAAAAATTACAACCCAGTCACTTTGCCTCCGCATGCTTCGCATAATATCGATTTCCATGGTACCTGGGATCTCCCAAATTTTTTTTCTAGTGATTCTTAATAGGACTGTTTTCTGTACATTTAGCTGCATATCCCAAGAGTGACACCAAGAACTTATGTTATTAATTGCTTGTTGGAGCAAATCTTGGTCGCTAGTAGAGGTTATTTCTTTAAAGATAATACAGTCATCTGCGAACAGCTTTACTGACAGTGATGATGAAATACCCTCTGTTAAATCATTAATATAAATTAAAAACAACAAGGGCTTCAATACACTACCCTGCGGTAGACCAGAGCTAACAGGAAGCACCCGAGAATGGCAACCATTAAAATCTACAAATTGTTGTCTGTTGCTCAAGTATGATGCAGTCCACATAATTAGATAACCCAGAAGACCAATTAGTTCAAGTTTATACAAAAGTTTTGAAAGTGACACTTTATCGAAAGCATTACAAAAGTCAAGAAATAGCATATCAACCTGGCCACCTTTATATCAAGAACCATAGAGATTTCATGTACGGTTGTTACTAACTGCGTTACTGTCGACATACCTGCCCGGAAACCATGCTGATGAGGTGACAAAATGTTTTTCTCGCTAAGATATGTTCTAATTTCTCTTTCAACAATATGCTCCAACATTTTTACAACAGGATGCAGTAATAGACACAAGCCTGTAATTTGTAACTAGTAGCTTATCCCTTTTTAAAGAGTCAGAATTGGAACAACTCGCGCTTTATTCCGATCACTTGGCACTTCTCCAGAATTTAAAGAAACTTGGAATGTTTTCGCTAATAACGCGCATAGCTGACCAGCAAAACGCTTTAGGCAGCCCATCTGGGCCAGGACTTTTTTATCGCTCAGGTGTAATAGCATGGACAAAACACCACTACCCGGTGTAATCATTGGCACATTAGCATCATCTATGACACGTTTGGATTCTGCGGTCACGGAATCAATAGTAAAGACTCCGTAAAAGAAGTCGTTGAAGCAGTCAGCAATTTTTTGTGGCTCCGTTTCTGGTTGAATTACTGATAACTTGGAGATTTACGCACGCGTTTGACGACATAGACAATTAATACAGAGAAATAAATTCAGATGTAAACTGCAGGGAAATTCACAACACACACTATTCGAACTCGTGACCATTGAATCAGCAGCCGCGTACGCTAACAACTGTACCATGCCCCAGTACATGGCAGAGGGAATATTACTGGGGTTATATATGCATAGGCACCGTCTGGACGCTGCGCGTTCTGCCATTTTAGTCAAGTAGCAAGATTCCTTATATTAGACTTCAGCCTTCAGTAATTCGCAAGCAACCATTCGGTGATGACGTTCGTGAAATTGTAAAATGCGTTGGCTTGGTTTTTCTGCGAGCGTGCTTCGAGCGAATTGACGTGCTTGATGAAAGTATGTATATATAAACGTTCCCATATATGCTCCATATATGTTCCCAAAACGCAAAAAAGCAAGTGTTGAAAGAATGCGCGTAACGGTCGATTTATAGTAAATTTTCTTTTCGTACCTGGTTTTCCACCATTTCCTGAATTTCAAATGGCAGTCACGTGCGCAAAAATTTTTTACCGTTCCAAATATTCTGAGAAAATACTCTACTACTAATGGCTATACATTTGTAACTTTCTCACATTTTTTTATTGAAAGTGATTTTTGGCGAGCGCCCCGGTTGGGACAGTTGGCGTGAAATAACCCTATATAAGGGTGTCCCAGCTAATTCTAGCGAGAGCTTAAAAATATGCCGACACACACAACGACGACGCGAAGAAATGTATGTTGCTGACTGTTGCCTGGAGTAAGTCAGACTATTTTTGTGTTCTGATTACTTGCTTAATAATTAGGCCACTTTAATGAACTAACTACTGAAGCAACGAAGCTGGGCAAGAAATTTCAATGAAAAGGTTGTAGATCGGGTTGCTAAATGTCCGATTATACAGTTTATAACTTTCTATCAATTCAGTATTAGTGTTTTTCTGCTTACTATAGATGGCCGCGAAATAAAAAAAAAATACCACATGCCCGCTTCCGCACCTATGCGCGCCTAGGGAGCCTAGATAACCGCCCGTTTTAGGGTGATGTCAGCCTTTGACCCACTACATGCCGCCAACGCACCGCCGCCCGCCAAAACACAATGCTGCCAGACAGCGGCGCCGCGCTATCGTGCCATCTTGGTGCCCGCACTGTGTCTACGCCCGGTTCCGTTTAATCATCGACAATGCGGGGCCGAACGTAGCGATAGCGTGTTAAACGCTGTCGGTGAAGACTGAGAATGCCTGATTGCTGCGTACCGCTGTGCACTAACCACAACAGAAAGGGCTTGCGAATGTTCCGCTTCCAGCGAGCCCGGGCCGACGGCTACTCTGGCTCGCTCAAATAAATCGAGACGGCTGGGAGCGTCTCGTATTTGCTCTGTGAGTACTGCGTATTTCCTTCACTGTTTTTCGCTGCAGGACATGTTATATGTGTTTCACAGTGTTCGCGAATGCATAGATAACTGAAGTTGTCGTTGCTGCGTTCACGCATTGCGAGTAGGCGGCCTACATACGGGACGCGTCCGCGCGTCCACACGGAGACGCGCTCGCTGGTCGTGAGCTGTTGCCTCCCTTGCATGAGCTCGCGTCAGCGCCGCTCAGCGTTACGTCGCAAGAGCTCAGGGGGAGCGGCGGTTGGGACCAAAATGGCGGCGCACAGAAAACTATGCTAGATTTGGTGGGAGCTGGCAACAGCGTGCCCCATTACCCGCTGGTTTTGGCTGAGTTTCTTGAAGGCACTTTTTGAAGCTGTCTCCACCCTCCCTATGCGCGCCGTGATTGCAGTGCTCCCTAACGTTCCGCGCACAAACGATATGCTTCCCTTGCGCCGGCGGTTCGTGATAGCGGTAAGCAGACGCAGCGGTCATAGCTTGTGTTGCTTGTATCAATTTTACACGTCAATGTGTGTAAATAGAGTGGTTGCGCTCATATCGTGTGCTTACCAGGCACGTCGACTTCACAGTGATGCCAAAGGGCAGCTTATGTTCCGGTGTAACGTCGGCACTCACGTTAGAGCAGAAACGTCAATTTTATCTAAAAGGAATACACGGTACGGTGCTCTGATGTGCACTTCCTCAGTAGCATTCGCTGCATGGCGTAATTCTTCGAGGTCGAGCAACGTTAGGCAATAACTTGCTGAGTCATAGCATATGGAATGTATATTATATTGTTATAAGAGCGGATAACCAACACAGCGACCACGATTGACGCTAGACAAGCATCACCACCACAACTGATGTTAGACAACCATCACCGCAACTGCGGATGTGATATGTTTGTACACGGTATGAATCGCGTGGTTGGCTGCTCAGGATCGCTGCGCCATGTTTGTCTGCGTTTGACTGTGATAATAATAATTGTTGGGGTTTTACGTCCCAAAACCACGGCATGATTTTGAGATACGGCGCAGTGGAGGGCTCCTGAAATTTCGACCACCTAGAGTTCTAATTTACCGAGCACCTAAATCTAAGCACATGTACGGGCCTCTAGCATTTCGCCTCCATCAAAATCCGACGGCCGTGGCCAGGATTCAATCCCGCGACCTTCGGGTCAGCAGTCAGCACCAGTACCGCTAGACCACAGCGGCGGGCGCGTTTGAGTGTGTGATAAATACATTAAAATCGCCAACTATAACAAACGGTATGTCATCCTACTGGTTAACCTTGCATGCATGGATTTTTATGAAATTTTTAATGTCTCATCTGGCTGCTCCTAGGTTAATATAGACTGCCAGTCAGTCAACAAACTTTATTCAGGTCCTAAGGAACTAGAGAGTCGTAGTTGCGGGCCGCGCCCACGTTGGACAGATTAACATCCCATCACGTGTGGCGCACGCCTACATACGCCGGTCTGTGGTATGGGAGTATGCGCCACACGTGATGAAGGTCTGGTTGTTATCAGTGGCGTAGCCAGGGGGTGCCCCCCCGCCCGAAATTTTTTTTCGCCATGGCATACAGAGTGAAAAATGACCATTTCAAGAAGGTGCCCCCCCCCTCCCCCCCCCCCCCCGAAATCAAGGAGGTGCCCTCCTCCTTCATCGAAAAAAATTTCTGGCTACGCCCCTGGTTGTTCTTCATGTCATGACCTGTCATTCATGTTCATCGTACACTTATGTCCATCTAAATGCCAATTTTGGAGGCGGATAGATAGATAGATAGATAGATAGATAGATAGATAGATAGATAGATAGATAGATAGATAGATAGATAGATAGATAGATAGATAGATAGATAGATAGATAGATAGATAGATAGATAGATAGATAGATGCGAGTACATACTTTACACCTCGCGGCATATATATGTCATGTTTTCAAATAGGGCAACATGCACATTGTAATATCCGGGTCCAAGTAAAGAAACAACCGCGACACATTTTTTCAGCTATTCCAAATTCCAATAGGAATATATGCATTCGAAATGCTTTTGGTTTGCCAAGAAATGCTCCTGAGCTACAAATTATATTCATATGTTTAAGAATATTCATAGGCGAGCGCAGGATTCCCGTTCAGGGGGGGGCGGGGGGGGGGGGTCATCGCAGCACCCCCCCTCCTTCCTATTAAGTCAACCTCCGTGTGCACGCCTGTGAGAATATTAACATTTCAACATTTCTATACTGTTTAGAAAAAAGTTATTTACACTATGTACAGAGCATAAATTGTGCGTGACATATCAGTGTTCAGGGATACATTCCCATTTTCACAATTGTGCATCACAAAAACTAAAACTTTCGCATAGGGCGAAGAGCAGAAGTGCGATCAACATAACAACAAATGCACATAGCTCAGAACTGACACAATAGGGAATAGAGTAAATGGGTAGGTGTACATACTCATCCATCGTGTACATCAATTTGGTGGTAGATTCACCAGGACATGAGATACTAAGGTGGCGAACACAGGTAGAAAGGGCAAGGAGACAAGCACATCAACTCCGACCCGACGGTGTGGCCTATCACCATGTCGACCGAAAAATATGCACGTGGCCAATGACTACAAAGAACGTAGCGTTCTTAGAATGGTCGTTCACCTCGGTGACCGGCTTCCATATTTCAGCATTTCCTCAAGCTAAACTTTTGATGGTGTGTCGGTCACCGTGCCACGGTGGTTATCGCTGGTTTGGAGGCGCGCGCTGGCACGCGCTGGCGAGCGAGCGCGCGCCTCCAGGCCAGCAGCTGAAAACGACTCGCGCACCATCGGGTGGTTGCTTGAGAAATACCACAATTAGAAGCTCGCTTTGTCCAGGTTGTGGTTTTGCCTGAACATTGTTCTTCTCTTTTCATTTTCACGAATTTTTTGCGTGTCTGTGCATGTTCTGTTCTGTTGAAATGTTATTCATGTTCATAGTATGTGTTAATGAATTTCTCTAAACACACCGACTTATTGGAACGGTCTTCTTAAAAGCACAAATGTTGAAACAATTTTTCTAAACGTAAGCTCGATTTTATTTGCTTGTGATAAAAAATTTGGCAGATCCAAAGTGCCATGGGAATCGATGTTATGCGGAGGCAAGGTGACTGGGTTGTAATTTTCTTATTGAGCAAAACGTTACGAAATGACTTTAAAGATATGTACACATGTACGCACAGACATATGTTGAACAGTCGCATATGTTTCATATAACCAGTTGTTTACAGTTGCGTAACGATGCCAACAGAAACATGGGCATTACCTACACCAGAAGCGGTAATCTGATATCTAGCACTTGTGCTTGCGAGGATGGTAGCCCTGGATAGTGCTTCGTGGACCAACTACAATGGATGGCGCTTAAGTATACAATTGACGTTAACCTGACATGACGCCTGCCTCATAGGAGTACATATGTAACGTTTATAAAATTATACAGGGTGTCCCAGCTATCTTTAGCCAAGGGTTAAAAAATAGAATTATTTGAGGCAGGCGAGTGAAGTCAGTTGAATATTGCTTACAGCCATCTTGCGCACTACAGGCAATTTTTTTGTTTCGTAATTAACTAATTTGTTAATTATGATTAATTTCTATAACTTGATAAATATTGACCTTACGCAAGAAATGAGAGTTGCAAAGTATGAGAGCGTCTTCAGAAATCCCCATTGCATTATTTGCGATAAAGAAAGTCTTACGCGTACCATTTTTTCCGTGCTGCAAAGAAAGCCCGCAAATACAAAAAATACCACGTGACTAGCGCATTCGCGCGCCGCGACCATGCTGCTCTCAGCCGTAGTTTGAGCAAACAAAATCAGCTGCGATCACGACCCGCCGGCTGCGTTGCAGCGGTAGGCCGATAAGTTGGCAGGTGGTTTCTTGGCCCGTTGCCAGCCATTTGGCGCGCGTGACTGTGCAAGTTGAAGCGAGTGCGGGCGAAGAAACCACCGCCAACTTATCGGCCTACCGCTGCAACGCAGCCGGCGGGTCGTGATGGCAGCTGATTTTGTTCGCTCAAATTATGGCTGAGAGCAGCACAGTCGCGGCGCGCGAATGCGCTAGTCACGTGGTATTTTTTGTATTTCGCGGGCTTTCTTTGCGCACGGAAAAAATGGTACGCGTAAAACTTTCTTTATCGCAAATAATGCAATGGGGATTTCTGAAGACGCTCTCGTACTTTGCAACTCATTTCTTGCGTAAAGTCAATATTTATCAAGTTAGTAAATTAATCATAATTAACAAATTAGTTAATTACGAAACAAAAAATTGCCTGTAGTGCGCAAGATGGCTGTAAGCAATATTCAACTGACTTCACTCGCCTGCCTCAAATAATTCTATTTTTTAACCCTTGGCTAAAGATAGCTGGGACACCCAATATATCACGCTGGAATCACAATTGACATTTCACCAATATTACGCCTGCATGGGGTCTTTTTCCAAAGCAGTTCCGAGACCTGGTCTGGCTCTGTGGTAGAATACGTGATCGCCACGCAGATTGCTTGGGTTCGATTCCTGCTGGCACCCTGATATTTATTGTTTGCATTCGTCGGGTCAACGATGCCGATGTCAGTTTTTCTTAACGCTCTCGCTTTAAATTGCTAATGTATGTGCTCGCCGTTCCTGGGTAGACATAAATTGTCAAACACCTGTGGCGCATACCCGCATACCGCGGCGCTAGGTATACGGGTATGTGCCACACGTGTCTGCAGGAAAGGGTTTGACGACGTATACGACAGGATTTTCACGTTATTCATCTCATGACCATCCAGACATATTCGTCAATACCTCTTACCCTCCCATACAAATTTTGGTATACCCCAAGTTAAGGAGACGATCAAGAGAGCCCCCAGACGTAGGCGGCTAG
Source organism: Rhipicephalus appendiculatus (assembly GCA_030522465.1). NCBI lineage: Eukaryota > Metazoa > Arthropoda > Arachnida > Ixodida > Ixodidae > Rhipicephalus > Rhipicephalus appendiculatus. The sequence continues at coordinate 912,982 of JALIZH010032928.1, read as the reverse complement.
ATAGATAGATAGATAGACAGATACGTAGATAGAAACGAAAAAGTGCTTACAGTATGCAAAGAAATGCTTCGCATTTAAAAGGCTGTGCTGTACTGCCTACAGTGTTTTGTGTTACGTGGCGGATCGAAATGTTTGTGTAAATTGGCTAGTTGTGTGCGTATCGTGGGCTTACCAGGCACGTGCACTATACATTGGCGCCTACAAGGTAGGCTATGGTATGCGTCAGTGCTGACAGGCAGTGTGGCCCAGTGTTCCGTATTCGATGTAAAGGCATGACAAGGTGCTAGAGTGGTGAATAGTTCCAACTAATACAAGCAGATCAGGAGGGTTCTGTTCCCCATTGAACAAACTTTAGTTTCTCTCCATATTCACGACCGCTCCAGACGCGTGACAAAGCTGCTTAGTAATTATAAGGTCTTCTTGAATACTACTTTTGTCAGCATAAGATGCTATGTTGTCAATTTATCAATAATACATTTAAGCTTATGCGATATTAAAACAGCACAAGCTGTTAAAAACATCCTGACCATGTGAATATTATAGATAGCGGGAGAACTGCCGCTATAGAAATTAGGAGGATGCATGGTTGCAGGGCCGTACCCAGGAATTTTTTTCGGGGGGGTGTTTATGGGTAGAACGGCTAACTTTGGCAACTGATAGTTGATGTGAAGGCGTGTAAATGCTTTAGTATCACCCGAAAAGTTAAAGCATGGAAAAATTTCGGGGGTGTCAGAACCCCCTAAACTCCCCCTAAGTTACGGCCCTGCATGGTTGTACTGCACGAGATATATCACCAAGCTACTTTTTCAATATTTTTTCTTTTTTTTTTATACATTTTTTCACTTTCTTTCCTTCCTTACCTTTCTATTCACCCTTACCCCTTCCCCAGTGCAGGGTAGCAAACCGAAAATTTTCTTCAAGTTAACCTCCCTGCCTTTCACTTAAGCCTTTCTCTCTCTCTCTCTACTTTCCCGCAACCTTGGTAACGTGTTTTACGTATTTTCGCCGTTATTAAAGCGTCTCATGACCTCAGCTTTGTGGTGCGTTCATCGGTAACTCTATAAAACTATCAGGATGTCTTTCCTACGTTGAGAAATTACAGCAAAGGAATTAACAGCCCGGACATTCCCGCAGTGGGAATGGTTTTTTTTTTCATTCCGAGGAATATAGAGGAATGAAATTGCGACAAGTTTCAGTTCCCCGGAGTGGAAATAGAATGATTGGAATGAATGGAGGCGCCCGAATTGACAGAGAAAAAAAAAGCCGGCAGATCCCACGCACTGTGGGAATCGATGTAATGCGAAGCAGCCAGGAAGGAGCAAATCATGCTTTACATAATTTGCATGTCATGTTTTACATGTTAGGACCTGTCATTTATGTTCGTAATACTGTCATGTCACTCAATACCAAGTTTGGTGTATATCAAGCTAACGAAACGGCCGCGAGCGCGCCATGAGCGTGGCATGCAAGTCATGTCCCTCATGACATGTCATGATTTCCATATTGCCACTTGTCATTTATGTTCCTCATACAGTCATGTCACTCAATACCAAATTTGGTGTATCTCAAGCTAACGAAACGGCCGCGAGCACGCCATGAGCGTGGCATGCAAGTCATGTCCCTCATGACATGTCATGATTTCCATATTGCCACTTGCATTTATGTTCGTCATATAGTGACGTCAGTCAATCCCAAATTTGGTGTATATCAAGCTAACGAAATGGCCGCGAGCGCGCCATGAGCGTGGCATGCAAGTCATGTCGCTCATGACATGTCATGATTTCCATATTGCCACTTGTCATTTATGTTCGTCATACAGTGACGTCAGTCAATCCCAAATTTGGTGTATATCAAGCTAACGAAATGGCCGCGAGCGCGCCATGAGCGTGGCATGCAAGTCATGTCGCTCATGACATGTCATGATTTCTATATTGCCACTTGTCATTTATGTTCGTCATACAGTCATGTCACTCAATACCAAATTTGGTGTATCTAAAGCTAACGAAACGGCCGCGAGCACGCCATGAGCGTGGCATGCAAGCCATGACGCACATGACAAGTCATGATTTCCATATTACCACTTGTCATTTATGTTCGTCATACACTCATGTCACTCAATACCAAATTTGGTGTATCTCAAGCTAACGAAACGGCCGCGAGCACGCCATGAGCGTGGCATGCAAGTCATGTCCTTCATGACATGTCATGATTTCCATATCGCCACTTGTCATTTATGTTCGTCATACTGTGACGTCACTCAATCCCAAATTTGGTGTATATCAAGCTAACGAAATGGACCGCGAGCGCGCCATGAGCGTGGCATGTAAGTCATGTCGCTCATGAAATGTCATGATTTCCATATTGCCACTTGTCGTTTATGTTCCTCATACAGTCGTGTCACTCAATACCAAATTTGGTGTATCTCAAGCTAAGGAATCGGCCGCGAGCGCGCCATGAGCGTGGCATGTAAATCAAATCATGTTGTTCATGACATGCACGTCCGTATTTGCATATTACCACGTGCCGTTTACGTTCGTCATACAGTCACGTCACTCAATCCCAAATTTGGTGTATATCAAGCTAACGAAACGGCCGCGAACGCCCCATGAGCGTGGCATGTAAATCATACTTTTCATGACAATTTAGTCATGATTTTCATGATACGACCAGCCATTTATGTTCGTCATACGGTCATGTTATGCCATACCGAAATTTGGTATAAATCCCATTAACGATACGGCCAGGAGAGCACAAAGTCGTAGGCGGCTAGATAGATAGATAGATAGATAGATAGATAGATAGATAGATAGATAGATAGATAGATAGATAGATAGATAGATAGATAGATAGATAGATAGATAGATAGATAGATAGATAGATAGATAGATAGATAGATAGATAGATAGATAGATACGCTCAAACTCGCCGAAGTTCGCTAAGAAATGCTTCGCATTTAAAAAGCAAAGGAAAGGCAGGGAGGTTAACCATGTTGCACCCGGTTGGCTACCCTACACGGGGGGAAGGGGAAAGGGGAGGAAAAGAATAGAGAAGGGAAGAAAAGGGAGGACAAGTAATACGCTTGCACGCATAGCAGCGTGTGTGGCACATGCCCGGAAGGTCATAAAACTGCGAACTGTCACAGAGTACGGGCGACTTCGACTGTCGTAGACGGAGTAGGCTGCAGTCCATGATGTGAAAGAAGGCTTGCAAGGACTGGCTTCAAGGTATCCAGAACTTGCAGTGCGCTTCGAGCTGACGGGGTTGTCAATCCGGTGAGGAGTGTGCGCATTGTGTTTATCAATGACCTCAACACGGCGATGACACGTAGGTCTTCGTCGCGGAGGTCATTAGTAGAATTTTGTGTAGTCACTCTGTGGATGCGCAGTCGTGGTAAGAACGGCCACTCGATGTCCGCCGCCACTTTCATCCCCTCCGCGTCTTTTTGGCTCTCCGAACGTATGCGTTGGCTGGTGGTAGTGATGGTGGCGGCGGCGGCAGTGGTGGTAGCTGTCGGGAAAGAAAAGTCTGGTGGTCCGCTGGATTATGACATCGCGGTGAGGGTCCAGTTTGGGCAGCGGCATTCCTAGACCTCCGTCGGTGACGGGAACGTCGTTGTCGCTTTCTGACAATATCAGCGGCTTCTTTGTGTGTTGAGCCATCCCTTACCATCTATTTTATTACGCTCCATTATTTCTTCACTGACCGACAGTCTCTTGATGAAACCTCATGTAATCCGTGGCAGTTGAGACATTTCAGGGTAGTTGCTCGGCAGAATTCAGCATTGTGGTGCTCTGCACATCGGGGGGCAAACCACCATGTTCCTGCAAACTCTGCTCACATGATCCATTTTCTGACACTTGTGGCATTGTAAAAACCGACAGGAAGGGGAAGATGGAAGCTTGCGATGAAAAAATCCGTAAATAGGGTTCGTGTGATCGAGCCGACGTTTCGATAAGTGGACTTGTCTTCTTCAAGGCTAGCCATGAAGAAGACAAGTCCACTTGTCGAAACGTCGGCTCGAGCACACAAGCCCTGCTTGTGGCATTGTAGTGGTTTAGGTGTAAACGAACGAACAACGTGTCGAAAGTGTCCTACCTTCACGTGCAATGACAAAGTGTCGCCTCTGAAGATAATCTTCACGCAGCGCGACTTTCCCAAGTGGGATACTTGGATGATGTTGATGTGGTCACTCGCAGCATTGATCAGCATCGGAAGGTCGGCACAAGGAATGGTGATGTCAATATCGTATATTACACCAACCACCATGTCCTTGTTCAGTGAAATATGAGCTTTTGCCTTGATACCATCGAGGTCTGTGATGCAGGTCAGAGATAGCAGAGATGGCTGGTGTATTACGTCGACGGCCAAGACATTCTTGCGGGGGTTGACTCGTACATCCTTTATTTCGTTTGGCGCCAGACTCGAGTTTTCTCGAGATGATCTGTCGATTCAGGTGCCTCAGGTTGTTCGATGGCCTGACTGGCACAAATATGACGGTGTAGTTATTAGAAGTCACCTTCTGCTTCACAGTAGATGCGATTGAGGGTGGTGAAGCACCCAGATATCTTCGTTTTGGTTTACGACGGTAAACAGGGGTGAAGTCATCGTCGGAATCGACGATGACTCCACCCTTGTTTCGGTGGACTCACTGTCGGCGTCGCTGAGTTCGCTGTTCCGTTTCCTCGAGGTGGCCGCCGACGGCGGCGGCATGCCTGGATGGTTCGCAGGCGATTCTACTTCCAGCGTGGCCGAATAAAATACCGATGACTACGCGAGGAACATGAAAAATCAGCAAAATTTGTCACCCGGTGAACAAAGCGCTGTGCAAGAGGTACACTTTGTCGTCGTCCCAGCCCGAATTGAAATGATTGGAATGGAAGGGGGGGTGTAGCTTTCACGACACTGCCTTGTATGGCCCAAAGTATCGTCGAAGAAGCTTTTCGCTTAGTCGACGTCTCGGCGTCCAGACCCACACGCGGTCACCGGGTTGGTATTCCACGTCATAGGCGGAGAGTTTTCATTTTCCCGGAGGGGGGCGGGCCCGACATGCTCTTCCACCTTCTCTCTCTCTCTCTCTATATATATATATATATATATATAGAGAGAGAGAGAGGGGGAGAAAGTCCGACTCCCAAATCGAAGTATGGGATAGAACCTCAGCCATTATGAAGATCTGAAGTGGGAGACTCCAGATTTATTTTTAAATTTACGCAAAGACATCGATCAACCTCGCAACCATAGGCTTGCGCACGCCTATGATCGTAACGCTTGGCTCAAAGCGAAAAAGGGCGCATAGGCTGCTACTCGCTGACTGCATCTCATAAAATCGACTCCTACTATGCGTGGGATATGCTTAATTACTTCGTTGACAATTTAACATGCTTTACTTACTTTGTTGAACAATGCATCATACATGAGAGAGTGGTCTAATGCTGGCACAGGAAGCTTTAATTATGCCCGTGAATTCAATTTAAGAGAGCCAATAATAACACTCAAATGGTAGAAAATACCATTTTTTCACCACTATAGACCTTTCGGGAAGCTACAATTGGCAAGCTCTTAAAAATATTCCGGGCCGGCCTCAGGGGGGGGGGGGGGGGGTCCGCCCCCCCATGAAGCCGTCCGGAAAAAGCCCGAGCCCCCCCAGCCCCCCCCCCCCCCCTCCCCGTACTCTCCGCCTATGTTCCACGTGGCATCGTCGAAGATTGACGGCTGTCGATTCTTTGCTGGTTCTTGATACGCAGGTGGGCGAGCTATCTTTCATCTTCGGCGCGTTGAAGATAAGCAGTGACATCGAGACATGTCTTCGTCGGTGACAGCTGACAGCATGTTGCCGGAATCCCTCCGTAGACCTGCTTGAACGGTGCCATGTGCGTCGTTTCTTGCACTGCCATGTTGTAAGCGAAGGTTATGTACGGAAGGATGGCGTGCCAAGTGTTGTGCTTGACGTCGACGTAGAGGGTTAGTCATACTTTCTCAGGCGGCGGCGCCAATAGCATTACATGCGACATCAGCCTGAGAACGTATAGCACCCCTGTACTTTATCAGCATGTTAGCGAGCGTTTTATTTAGACGCTGGGTGAGGCCATTCGTTTGCGGGCGGTATGCGGTTGTCCTTAGGGGACTTGTCTGGCTGTATTGCAAAATCTCGTGCGTCAGATTCGATGTGAAAGCCGTACTCCTGTCGGTCATACGGACTTCTGGGGCGCCGTGATGCGGTATGACGTTCTCGACGACGAACTTCGCTATCTCTTCCTTTCGGTAGGGCCCTGGTTACGGCGTAGCGAGTGAGGCAGTCCGTATAGCTACGACAGTACACTTGTAGCCGGGCGTTTACGTCCGAAATGGCCCCAACAAGTCCATCCCGATCTGCTAGAAGTGTCGATGAGGTGGTTCGATCGGTTGAAGAAATCCTGCATGCCTTGATGGCGTCGCCGACAGTCCCGACATGTCCTAACGTAACTGCGACTTCGGCGGTAAGGCATGGCCAGTAGTACTTTTCTTGTATCCTCGCGATCGTACGGGAAAATCGGAAGTGTCCAGCCATCGGGTCGTCGCGTGTATAGGGTTTGCAGAGCTTATGGTCGCAGTGCCGAAGGCAAACGAGGAGGTAGTTGGCCGGGGCTGGCGAGAAGTTCTTCTTTAGGAGGACGTCGTTTTTCAAGAAAAATGACGCCCATCCTCGTCCGCACATCCAGCAGATGTCCCGCCGTAGTAACGGGGACGACTGCATGCTGGCAGAGACGCAACTCCTCATATTCTAACTTCTGCCCAGAAAACTACGCAACTCAAAGTACAAGCAATGCGCACTGTAAAAGCGGCGATCACAATCGTAGACCATCCCGCCGTGGTTGTCTAGTGGCGATGGTGCTCGAGTACTGAGCGGTATCGAATCCCGACCGAGGCAGCGTTATTTCGATGGCGGCGAAATGTTCAAGACCCGTCTACCTAGGTTCAAGAGCCCATTAACGAACACCAGATTGTCGAAATTTCTGCAGCCCTCCACTACGGCGTTCCTCACAATCATATCGTGGTTTTGGGACGTGAAATCAAAACAATTATTATTATTATACAATATTTGGCCGTCGGTAATCTGATCATCAGCGGAACGCGTCGTAATTTATACATCAGTGATCGAACCTTCCAGCGTTATCGCTGGTGTTCGCGTATGCTCCCGAATAATCTTGACTATTCGCATAAGCCGCGTACCCTTAACGGAACATTGTGAAACAATCGTGAAACTTGCCAAACATCGTGGTGCGACTTGCGCCGAGCAGTGCTAACAGCTTTTTTAGGGTGAAACCCGCTCACATCAAAATAAAGAAAGAAGGACGCGTGGCAATATTTAAACCCAAGTATGTATTCTCACGAAGCGAAACGCGGCATCTTTTTTTTTTTGGGGGGGGGGGGGGGGGGGGTATAGAACGATTGCTATGAGGAATTAGTCCTGATAACGGTGGTATTACGCAGCAAATTTGGCCCCTGAAGGTAATGTTCGCATCGCTGTAAGTGTTCGAGTGAAAATTACGCCGATATGATACGAAGTGAAGAAGCTGGAATCGAAAGCAAGGGCATTACCTAGCCCTCGATCAGTGGTTCTCAAAGAGGGATCCGCGGAACCCAGGGGGGGCCGCGAAACCACCTTTAGAGGTCCGAGAAACCTACCCTCGAAAAAAAAAGAGCGTTTTTTTTCTGTGTTTTTTGTTTGTTTGTTTGTTTGTTTGTTTTGTTTTGTTTTCTAGGCACACTATGTCCCGTGACTGCGGTTCCTTCGGATCTTTAGATATGCTTCTCCGCATAGCATTTTTGCAATGTGGTGGAGGAGCTGACTTGTGTTTCCCCATCTTTATGAGAAGGCTGTAAAGCTTTTGCTGCAGTTTTCTACGACATGTGGACGTGAGCATACTTTTTACAGGCTTGCATGTTTTAACAGCAAACATAGCTAGAAACTGGTTAAATGTGGCTGCACGCCGCACAACGTATTGACCAACTGTTGAGATCGCATTGGCGTGGAACTTCAGTTTGACCATTATTTGCCAGGGAGAAATGAAAGGCACTTATTGCACGCTGCATATTGTTATTTTTATCATCCCCCCCACCCCTTTTCTCTCACTACAAGGGGTGAGAGAAAAGGGGGGGGGGGGGGGAGGGTACATCACTTTACCGGTTTACAAGGGGTCCCCGAAGCATCCATAGAACCCCTGCTCTAGATTTTTGGGTTTCAATCCGCGAGTACTGTATGTTCTTCACTTGCTGGTTATAAGTGGCTACCGATTGCAATGGACGGAATGCATAGTGACGATTTAGTTTGAATTGAAGATGATAAAAGCTTACTTTTAGGAGAATAATGGCAAGTCTATTGGTTTTGCACCAGCTTATAAGGAGTTATGAAGATATATATTATGTACACTGAACAAATTCATCTAAATCGATCTCCTCTTAAAATAACGGCCTAAGCATTAAAATTTGTAAATGTGAATTTTTGGTGCGTTTCTACATTTTATGAGTTTTCTACTGTACTGTGCTTTATACTGTATGCTTTATAAATATTGCCTCAGCTAGCTCGGACCGAGATTTTTTTTTAACCAAAAGCTCCAGAAAAACCGTACCAACTGCATATTAGCAGTAGTCGTGTGAACTTCAAACCAGCATTCTTTTTCATCACTAGTAATTAAATCGGTAGTCTGATGATCGGCGGAGCGCGTTGTCTTTTGTACATCAGTGATCGAACCTTCCAGCGTTGTGGCTGGTGCTCGCGTTAATTAATAACGAGTTTTAATTGGTCAGCTTCATAATTATTGCTTGAATCGCCAACACGTTAATTTTAAGTTGTATGCCACCTCAAACAACCTCTCAATCAAGCATTCGTTCGTGCTGAGGTCTGCCTGGTCGTTTTCTTCGTGAAAAAGCCAAAGCCCGCTAATTACGCGAAATCACAAATAGACGCGACGCTACTCAAGTGCTTCCAAGCGAACTTTCATAAATATTGTCACGTGGTCGTGACGTCGACGAAGGCAGTAGTCGATATGTCCAAGATTAAACTGTTTATTTTGCCGAACTTGTGGCCGGTAAACGGAAAGTCAGATTACAGCTGTACCCACTGGCACTGATAGCGGCGAACAGAGCGTCGTCCGTCGATCAACTGACAAGCGGTGAAGCGCGTCGGCATTTATACGCGTGTCATCGAATATTCCAGCCTTATCACTGGTTGTCGCGAAAGCTCTGGAATAAGCTGGCGTGTTCGCGTCTTGTGCGCACAACGATCTACAATAATCGCGAAGGTTCTAGAAAAATGAGGCGCGGTTTGCGCTGGGCATTGCTTACAGTCTTTGTGGGCGTAAACCGAATACAGCAAAAGTATACGAAACGCGCGTGGCAATATGTGACTGCACTGGTTTGTACATATCACCGCACAGCAGAAGGATAAAAGCCTTTTGATGGTCGCAGCATGAAAACTCGCCGCTAACTCACCGGTAAGCGTGGCGCAGTCACGCGTGGGAACAGTCAGAATCAGAGTTTCATTATTAAAAGTTGGGCAATATTACAGGTATTTCGTAACCATAACGAGGTGTCATAGAGACTGTATCGGGACCTCCTGTACAAAGACAATTATGGTAGTTAACAATTCAAAGTAGCAGTCGCGCAAAGAAGTATTCAAGCTAAAAACAGAGGATTAGCAGAACAAAATAACTACACAAGCGTTTTACAAGCTTGGAATGCCCGGAGGAGTAATCTAGAACCGGAATCGTAATGTCATGCTTACGTTCAACCCTCGAGAAATGTTGCCTTCATACCTTGCAAAGTGGTTTCGTAGCACAGTTGGAACGGTTAACAGCTGCGGGGTACCCTTCCTACGTAATAGCCTCAATCTGTGAAAAGCTCTTGCGGACGGTAAAAAATAATGAAAAACGCACACCTGCTTCGTCTGAGCACACGGTAGAGAAAGAGAAGCGCGCGGCAGTAATACCCTATATTCATGAAATGGCCCATAAGTTAAAAAATGTGGGAAACCGGTTTGGTGTGCGCGTTGTTTTTTTCTGCACCCAATAAATTGGGCAGCATATGTTCAATGGTGCACAGGAGGGCACAGAATGCGCCTAAAGGTAAAAGATGCCTGCAGAAGCATGTAAATAACTTTGTTAAGTGCAACACCGGAGTAGTATATAAGATACCCCTATCTTGTGGACGTATGTACATTGGCCAAACTGGCCGATGTGTGAACGTGCGTATCAGAGAACACAGAAGCTCGTTGAAGAGTACCCCTTACTCCCATTTAGCGTCACATTGCGTTTCGTGCAAGTGCCAACCTTTGTTTGAGAATACAATTGTTCTGTTCCGGCATCCTCATCAAACTACGCGCGAAATTTCTGAAGCCTATCACATTGCCAGGAATACGGATCAATGTATAAGTCATCCGTCCTTGTCACTACAAGACTGTGAATATAGCTGCTTAGATAACCCTTAGACAAGTGCCTTGACTCACGCTTCGTATGCTGCTCGTGCCGTCGTCATAATCTTTCTGACATGCGCAATTTGTGTTTAAATGTGTCCTTCCGATGTGCAAAATAAATCAGTTGTTAGTGAGCGCTCGTGTTGTGTGGTTCTTCGCTTCGTCCTTCGTGTTTTTTTCTGCGCTCCCAGTTCGTTGAACAAGGAAAATGAATTACCAACTGGCCCACCTTTCGATCCTTCTGCAAAGCAACTAATAAATGAATGAAACAGCAAGTCTTGTGGTTAGTATGCGCGAAGTAAGTATATTTTGAACTCTCTTTTAAATTGCTATAATAATCTTAAAGTTTTCATGAATAGTGGAAAGGTGTTCCATAATGAAATATAAGTGAATGTTGCCGTTTGCTTACCATAATTTGCTTGAATCCTTGTTTAGGCTTACCTCCTTGCTGTGTTCTAGTGTCGCAATTCCGGAACATCAAATATTTAAACATTTGACCGTCTTTGTTGAATGTAATAACCAAACTACCCCCTTCAACACGGCTTTAGCGAAGGATATTCCACGGTAACCCAGCTTATTGAGACGACCTCGCAGCAGCGATCGATATTAATTGTCAAGTGGATAGATTTCGAAATCCTTTCGATCGTGCGAGTCACCAGAAATTACTGCTTAAGCTCAAGCCAATGTCGAAAAATGACAAATTTCTTGCGTGGATGGCAGCTTATCTTTCCATGAGACGCCAATGTGTCACAATTGATGGTGTAAGCTCGAACTCCGCCCGCGTGATATCAAATGTTCCTCAGTGTTCAATTTTGGGGCCGTTGTTTTTCTTGTTATTCATTAATGATGTTCAGCTCAATCCACCCCCTTAAAATAAAGCTTTTCACGGACGACTGCATATTATATCAAGATATTCGTAGTTTTAGTGATTAGGAATCTTGGCATTAGCCACGCTTCAAACGTGGTGTACAAAATGGCAGATTACAATTAATAACAAAAAAAGAAATACTGACAATGAGAGTTACGCGCAAGAAACTGCCGCTTTTGTTTACCCATCACATCGACGGTCACGCTTTATCGGAGGTTACTATACATAAATATTTAGAAATAATGCTCGCGTCAGTTTTCAAATTGAATGAACATGTTGAATATACTGAAAGAAGGCCAATGAAAACGCTCGGTTACTTACTTGTGTCCGCCGTGGTGGAGTAGCGGTTACAATGCTCGGCTGCTCACCCGAAGCTTCGATTCCGGCCGCGGCGGTCGCATTTCGATGGAGGTGAAATGCTAGAGGCAGGTGTACTGTGCGATGTCGGTGCATGTTCAAGAACACCAGATAGTGGAAATTTCTGGAGGCCTCCACTACGGAGTGCCTAATAATCATAAGTGGAAATTTCTGGAGGCCTCCACTACGGAGTGCCTAATAATCATATCGTGGTTTTGGGACGTTAAACCCGACATATTATTTATTATTTTGATACTTGCGGAGGAGGCTTGTAAATGCAACACCACACATCAAACTTCTCGCGTGCAGAACTTTTATTAGACCAACATTAGAATACGCAGCTGCAGTGTGGAATCTCTTTACTACGTGCAATAGCAAAAAAAAAAAATAGAAATTATTGAAAGAAAGTCTGTTCGATTTGTATTTAACATTAATAGCTGCCGCACGTCACCTTCACATCTAATAGTTAAAGCGGAGCTCGAAAAGCTGCAAGAAAGAAGGAGAGAAAGGCTGAAATCTTTTAACCTAGTTTTTCATGACAAAAAATTCGGCAGATCCCACTCATTCTGGAAGTCGACGTCATGCGAAGCAGCACGCCACTAGTGGCTTATAGCAATCTTTTTTTTTTTGTTGCTTTGAGTCAAGCGTTGCTAGTGGAATCGACTTCTTCGGGCTATATATACGGAAACTGTACCCGAAGTACCGTTCCCGTAGCACACTTTTTTATACTGCCATTGTGGTTATACTGCCATTGTGGTTACGGTGCTCAGTTGCTGACCCGAAAGACGCGGGTTCGGTACCGGCCGCATTTCGATGGAGGTGAAATACTAGAGGACCATGTACTGTGCGATGTCAGCGTAAGTTAAAGACCCCCCAGGTGGCCGAAATTATCCGGACCCCTCTACTACGGCGTCTCTCATAGCATGAGCCGCTTTGGGACGTCAAACCCCGCAACCCAATTAACCAACCAACATTTTTTTTACGTGAAGAGCAGGAAGAAACAAAGAAAAGGAGCAGGAATGCTAAGTCTGATGAGACTGATGAGAGTAGGAAAAGTGAATAGCAGACACCAGAATCACTCGGAGGCTTCGGCGGGGCCGCAACTCACCTACCGATTCAGGTTCCCCATTGTGCCCATTGCCTCTTTTATGTCATAGGGGCTGAGAAAAAGTGTACTAAATTATGACGTACTTATGACGTAAATGATGACGCTCAGTACTTCCGCAAATTCTCACTTCCCTTCACCGCAATACAGTGTATATGCTTCCCCACATTACGACATTGCACTGTGGCGAAGACCTCAAAAAACACGAAGTCGAACATAATGCACAAGTCCGGGAACTGAAAAGAACAAATTTCAAGCAGCTCCACTTCGCGGACACTGATGAAACAGCGAAGTGTTGCGATAGCCTTCCCTTCGTCAGGCTATCGCATTTCTGTTTTTCGAGTCTTTCAGATATGTTGTATCACTGCTCTTTACTTAACAATCTTTGTTAAGCTCTGAGGTGGTAGTATAGTTTTATTGCATCTCTTGCTGTAAGCTATTGGTCTAATCTCCTCCGCTTGAGCTTAGCTTCAGCCTCTCTAGCGTGGACATCGGCATCGGCCCTGCGACGTCGGGCCCGTTTCCGCGCCAGTTCTCACTGACGCTCGCGTTGGGCGCCTTGTTCATCGGGAGAACGAGAAATCTTCGTAGTTCTGAAAGCGCAAACTCCTAAACACTGACACTGACACGTGTCTCACCCTCACCCCCCTTTTGACGCGTTTCTTGAAAGTTCGCCTCTCCTCCGAGACTCGACAACCTCCTCCTCGGCGCGCCTTTCATTGGTTCGCTCCGAAGCTCCGCTCTAGCCTCTCGCAGCACGGCGCTGCCCTCCCCTTCCTACCAAGCCTCACTCTCACCACACTGCGAGGCCACGTGGTCAGCGCTACGCCATCATCGGGCATGAAAGCCTCGACTGAGAACAGCTTCGCTGTTAAAGCGTATGGCAGCTCTACTACTGTGAAACCTGAGGAAGTGCCTAGCACGGGCACCCAGCGATCCCAGTTCGTAGAGTTCCCACTGCTCCGTTAACCAAAGCGCCTATGACGCCAATATTTGTGGTAATCATGTAGGGTTTTCCCGGCATCCTGTTTGTTACGACAGTTGAGATAAGCGTCGTCTGCAGCGAGTTCCGTCAGGTTGTTTCCCCATCAGATCCCCATCATCTGTGCTCATCAGCGCCGACAAAGCGTAGGTGTATGGGCATTTGCTAGCTCGGCGAGGCGGTGGCGCCCACTCTTGCGCAGCCCCGGAGTCAGCCGCAGGTTTCCGAAATGTTTTTGGCGATTTTTAGTTAAATATTGCGATTGCTTGTTGGTTATTTCGGTCAATTACATTATTTTATACCTTGTTCGTTCATTTTAACCCGGTTTTGAGCATTGCTAACCTTATTATGGCCTGTCTTGAGCGCTTTGCTGTGGGCGTGATCACGCCGCATGAGATGCATGGATGGACGACAAGTCGGGCCCCTAAAATGATCTGCACTTAAAAAAAACATAAAAGAGACTCACACAAGGGGACATGCACCTATCTGCCGCACTTGTGTTCGTTTTGCCTTGAATTACAAAGATATCCAAGCCTTTGCCGCTCTCAGCAGATAAGTCGATGATGACCAGTAGTAGGACAAGCATGCTGGCTGCAGTCAAATCCTTGCTGAATGTCATGCTTATACGAGATATTTCAAGAATGTATTTACGATCAGCTACTGAGTATTGTACGAACAGTGTATTTGAATACAGTACAACATACACGAACGAAGTATTTTGTTGGATTGAGAATACTCTCAAGATGCGTTTTGTTGTGTAGTCGGAAAAGCGATCCGTTGCAGTGGAGACGACAAGAGAGCGAGCTTAATGAAATTCATTTCTGGGCTAGTTGGTTCATATTAATAATGAAATACTGGAAAGCGCAGCGGGCTAGCGCTTGTCCTTTGTTCGGTGTATCTTTCTTTGTTCGGTTTTGAAGCTGCGCTTTCCTGTACACTTTAAGAAAAGATCGAGAAAAAAAGGCGCCTTTTTGTCCCACAACAATCATCGTCATCTATCCGCTTTCAGGTCACGAGCGGCATGCGCCAGGGCCGTAACCAGGGGGGGGGGGGGGGTTACGGTCTTGAAGTATTCTACAACCTTTTCTAAAAGGTCTTGAAGTATTCTAAAACCTTTTCTTTTTTGTCTCTACTGGCGTCAAGTGTAAGCGTGCACCTGTCGTATTCCTTTTCGAAGGAGTAGCAGGCTAGAGCGCACTAGCTCAGGCAGACCTCACCGCCTTCCAATAAATTATCTCTCTCTCTCCTTTTCGAAGAATGGAGGCGCCAGCCAACCTACGTTTTTGCACCACTTTCTGCGTGTGTTGTATTAACGGCAGGGAATATGATCGTTGTATGTCTCTACATCACATGGCTGCGCGTATCCGTGGCTTTCGTTTTGTGTACTATTCAATTTCTCGCGCGAGAACATGATCGTTAGGAGAATGTGAACCGCAGTGCAGCACATTCGAGGGGAGGACATGTGCGCACCTGCCTGGTGTTTTGTGTGTGATGTCATTTTCCCCACATAATCAGACGGTTTGTGGAATCTGAACCATGGCGGCAACCAGTGCGTATGTGCAAGGTTCGCGCATCCATCTAGACAGCTAACGGCGAAGAGTGCCTCCCAGAGAAGCTAACATACCCTAGCTGATTTCACGCTGGATAAGTCTGCTATGGGGACGATAAATAATCTCGGTGCTACAGCCGAGTGAAGAACGCAGCGAACATCACCTCTGGAAATCGAACACCGCTATAGTCTTTGTGGACTTCGCAGCACGCTTTCTGTCGGCGGCTTCGAGGTACACTGAGGCAATGAGCGGCGCCGATGCACACTGTGGACTAGAGCCTCCATTCTTTTCAAATTAGCCTTTGGAGCATCCAGCCGATACTAATATGTATAGCTCATTGTTCCTGTTTCAAAAACACATCTGAATTGTCATGCATGGTGGCACTTGTTCGCAACAATTTGTGAAATTCATACTTACTTAACCTATATTTGGGGCTAATTGTGATATCACAAAAATGCCATTTGCTTTGTTTCGATACTGCTATAATTTTTTTTATAATGCCAGACACCAGGCGTGCGTGTGTGCACAGTCTGCGCGATAAAACTGATAGATGAATCATGCCGCTCGCTGGCGTTGCGGCGTGAGCACTGCTCCTTGGCAAGCGCAAACGCGGTGGGTGGACCCGATCTTCGCCGCGGGCGTCTGTCAATCAAACTGATTGACGCGTGAACTCGGGTACAAACTCGTTGATTCCGAGAAGGCCCCAGTTCAACTCGTGACTGTCATGGTGCCCGTGTGACTGTCAAAAGTTTCATGCGGTGGACGCTAAGCAGCAGCCTCTTTGCATATAAAATAATTTGGTCAGCCTTTACTACTTGTGCAAGGCTGGAGCCATAGAGGAGCTTGTGTTCACCCAGCGTTTTAAGTCGGTCCTCTGCTCAGTCTGCTCGGTATACGCTTCGAAATAAAGAACGCATCAGCTCGATCTTAATTTTGATTATACTAATTAGACAGGACTTCATGAACATAATATTGAACAGTTTTGTCTTGATTGGTAAGGTTTTAATTAAAACGACAATAATTACCTCGGGTGCAATTAGCGTGATATTGATTAGTATGCAGCTAATTAACATAAAACTAATTCACATGATCTTGATTAGCACCATATTATTAAGGTCTAATTAGGATGACTTTACTTAGCGTGCTTATAATTAACGTCGCGTTAATTAGCCTGGTATTAGCACGGTCATAGCTTTACATGGCTTCATTAGCATGGTCTTAGTAAGGTATGGCTTCATTAGCTCGATCTTAGCATGCCTTGGCTTAATTAGCATGTTCATAGCATCTCTTGACTTATTAGATAGGTGTACCACCCAGCCACTTAGCTAATCAGCCGGGCGCACGTCCTCGGGCAGCGAGCACATCATGAAGGGATGAAGAGGGCGCGCGCCAGTCGAGCAACGCGCAAGAATATGCAGGCTGGCCATGATGATTGTACACGTGGCCTCGGGTTTAGGTACGGTCGCGATATTGTAAGGTGCTCGGCCGGAACTAATCTCAGAGGCCACCGTGCTAATTATTCTAAAGGATACTTAGTACAGACATTAAAAGCTTCAAAACGAATTTAAACAGCCCCTGCCTTTAAAAAATATCATCAGTAAACCTTTCTGGCACTTTTATTGCATGGGTGCACTTCTGCACTCAGTGGAACGACAAACAAATGAAAGAAGATGCCTCTGGTTTGAAAACACCGCCCAATTTTGTCGACCGTCCCTGACGTGAAGCCGCGTTCCATCATAACCAATGGAACGCAGCGTGCGCTGATGGGTGGATCTGACCTTTTCGTACTGTTGGCTCGTTCAAAAGGGGGTGTCGCCAGAGCTCGGAAAGATCCCGAATTTCGCCAAGCTCGGGCCATCCTGCATAGCGCCCTTGTAGTAGTGACAACGCTTTATGGTAACAGACGTGTTTCGTTAACAGAACAGTGACTAATAATAATAATAATAATAATAATAATAATAATAATAATAATAATAATTATTATTATTATTATTATTATTATTATTATTATTATTATTATTATTATTATTAACAATTGGGGAGGCTTCACGCCCCAAAACCACGATATTGTCATGAGAGACGTCGTAGTTGTGGGCTCCGGAAATTCCGACCTCCTGTATGGTTCTTTAACGTGCACCTAAATCTTAGTACACGGACCTCAAGCGTTTCGCCTCTATCAAAATGCAACCGCTGGGGTACGCCGTAATTTGTCATGGGCTACAAGTTCCTAATATGAACAACTGCCCTATAGTCAGCAATAGAAAGTTAATTAAGGAGTTCTTGTTAATTAGTCGATCCACTTAAAATATTTCCGCCTCGATGTAGAGTTCGTATGCGCAAACGACAGGAGCCTGAATGTCACATGATTTTTATCTTAAAATTCGTATTGTCTAAAAGAAAAAAAAAATAAAGAACGCACTCTATAACTAACCAGTGGCATGGCAACACGCTCGAATGACAACCGGCTCTGCGCCGAACATACACGCGGGATGCCTTCGACAAAGTCGCCGCTACAACCACCACAGCTGTCATCGAGCTTGAATTTCCCGCGCCTCGACGTCAAAACTGCCACCGGCTAGTGGCGCCGCGCGCCTCGCGTCATTTTCAGCAGCAAGCGGCACTGCATGCGTTGGCTTCTGTCGGA
Source organism: Rhipicephalus appendiculatus (assembly GCA_030522465.1). NCBI lineage: Eukaryota > Metazoa > Arthropoda > Arachnida > Ixodida > Ixodidae > Rhipicephalus > Rhipicephalus appendiculatus. The sequence goes on along the minus strand of JALIZH010032928.1, from coordinate 895,026 downwards.
CGATCGCGTTAAATAGAAATGGCTGCTAGCCAAAAGTACAGCATTACAGATGCTCATGCTTTCGACACCTTGCCTTCAACACTGGCAATGAGGAAACCGTATGATCGAGGTGCCTGTTCTATTCGTTTTGGAAACTTAGACGGACGGCCGGAAAAAACGGACGGGCGGAAAGAAAAGCACCTGTGAGGTTTCTGGCCCGGGCTCAGACCACCCGGGCATTGTGTGCTGTGGGGCATAGCTTTTCCACTGCAGCCCGGGCCCGCTGGATTGCCCATTGTTGGTCGTGTATATCCGAGCTAGTCGGAGCGCTTAGCCATCGCTCCTCGAGAAGGTCCGGTTCTACGTTGTCCTCTCTGTATATTGCTCTGATCTCAGTGCATTTCCGTAATATATGTGCCACGTCTGGGAGTTCGTGCTTGCAGAGCTTCCAGATCGCCTCTGGATATCACTGGCGCAGGGGGGACGGGGGGGGGGGGGGGGGGGGTTGAATTCCCCCCCTACCCCAAAATTATTCAGTTTTTTCATACGCGCACACATACATACGCACGCAAGAACTTACGCAAAATATGGTTAAACCCCCCCCCCCCCCCTCCCCCCGCTTCCTCCCACCGGAAAAAATTTCTGGCTACGCTACTGCTGGGTAATGTCTGGAATTTACTCTGTTTAAGTGTACTGGGTTTTCGAAGGTAGTGGTTTCCAACCTTTTCCAATCTGTTTCTTGAGATCTGTCTAGTTGTTTGTGCCGTTGTGGGTATGCTTCTCTTTGTTGCTTAAAGAGGCTGTGCAACTGTGTTTCAGCATGGTCAGAAAGCGCTGCCGATCGGTACTCGAGGCTCCGGAGAACACACGAGCCGAACATTATGGCGCCGCACGCGGCCTGGAATTTACAATTACCTCTCAAAGTCAGCTAGAAATCGCTCCCTCTTCTCTCTACAAATGATGCCATATAGCCAAATTACTGCGCCATGTACCCAAAGTCCACGGCGGTTGGCTGATTTGAGCATCCCGAGCTGCATAGTTGCCTTGGCCGCCGCGGGATGGCGCCACTTGCCCGCGCAGTAAAAGTAAGCCGTGCGATCGGAAAAAAATAAACTGCTCAAGGTCATGGCGCGTGCTGACGTCGCTTTCTGAGGAGACCAATCAGAGCGGCTTCCTTGCCCCTTTCGTGACGTGCGCGACCCGGCCTGGTGCTGATTGATGAGGAAACTCGACTAGCGCTGGCTTGCTTAGGCTTCTGGGGGGCCGACATAATCAGAAATAATCATCTCCAGTTTGCTGTAAATTGGCGTCACTCCTCAAAAAAACATGGTTGATCCCTCCGTCTAGGAATCGGCATAACACGAAAGTAAAACGTGTCCTTACAGAAGTAGTTGAGTGTTTACTGTACATTAATATGAGATAGCTTGCACAATGTCTATTGATGTTTGGGAGCTATAGCACCATTTAATGTGGATGCACCCACATTGACGCTTGGTAGTACATCTTCATGCCGACGACTTACGTATCAATGATTAAACAAACCCTTGTGGTAGCTGTAGTAGTTAACGGTGAGAGCGTAATCTGGGAAAGTCGTGTGACAGCCAGAGTCCAAGTTCTGCGTCCTCACTGGACGCAGAACTTGGACTGAAGGTCGCCATCCTACGTCATGTTAAAGAGTGATTGAACACCACGGCCGGACTAGAGTGAAACGCAAGGCGCGTCGTGCTTCCCCTGTATCCCGGCCGGCCGCGATTTTTCTTTTTCTCAAGGCGAGCGCAAGCGAAGAACACGGTGTTACAGCCAGGCGAGGCAGGCGCGCGTCGCAGAGCCATTTTTGGTAGCGATGGATGCTATGAGCGAGGCCGAAGCTTAGGCTAAGGTCGGCACCTCGCGGTGTGTTAAGGCGTTGCACTTCTCCTATTGAAAACGCGCCGAATGGGACGGACGCGTAGCAACGACGCGTTGCAGGAGCTAATCGCAGAGACCACGGCAGGCCCGTAGCCAGGAATTTTTTTTTCGGGGGGGGGGGGGGGGGGGGCGCTTGTTGAAGGCCTTGAAAAACACCTATTTTTATTATTTGTCCTTGGTATAACACCCCACCTCCATCCGAATTTCGGGGGGGGGGGGGGGGGAGGGGGGCCCCTAGCCCCCCCCCCCCCCCCCGGCTACGGGTCTGGACCACGGTCATGACACATTACTTAACTTTACCGCCCCCCAAAGGGCGACACCACCCCGCCGACCAAGAGTACAGTGAGAGGAAAGCGTGGGATGTAAAAGGCGCATTTGTAAAGCCTACAGAGTGTGTGACCGTGGCGAAGTGGATGGCTTGTCCGCATCCAGTGTTGCCGTAGTGTACATTCGAAAAGGAGCCAGAATTCAAGCTGAAAGTAGCCAAAGTAGACATGCCTATAATCTTATCGCCAGACTTGTAGCCAAATGATAGCAAGGCGGTATTATGAAAAGAGTTTTTATGATTTGACATTGAATAATATCATCTTGCATAAGCGATAACACACAAATAAGAGCACGATTTTTTCTTCTGGCCCTTGGTCTTCAGGGCCATAACCAAGATGCAAGAAAAAATGAACAAATTATATGTTCCTTGCGCTTGCACACAGCCTATGTGGAATAGATGGAGTAATTGCCAGAGCAAGAGTAAGATTGGAACGTTCCAGCCAACCACTCAGTAAGAACATTAATCGTAGAAGCAGCTCGTGCTTGAACTTGCTGATAGAAAACTATTAGTAGTTATATACTATTATGCCAGTCCCGCTTCAAGTAGTGCTATCTGAAGACGACCGCTCCATCGTTATTTTGTTTAAAGTCTCTATTTTCGTCAAATTCCGACGAGGACACGCGCTGTGCATCAGCATTAGAAACTGGCTCGAAGCGTCATATTATCGATGGCGGGCAGCGTGACAAGCGTGCTAGCCACGCGTTTGCCAACATGCACGCAGCATCTTCAGTTTGATCTTATCCAAAAGACGCACTTAAATTTCATCATTAATTGGCAAGTTATGTTGTATAACTTCCCAGTTTTTATTTTCTACTGAAATTGACAAAACCACCGAATTATTGGTGAATCCCCCCCTCCCTCCTGTGGAGTACTTCATCACTCTGTCTTGGCCGGGGCGCCGGAACGTTGCGTTGAGGCGTCTCGATGAGCACCAGACTGCTGGCGGGAGGATGACATACACATCAATAAGTCTTGGAAACAAAGGGCAATCGTTAAGTTTGTGTGGTATTCTATCGGCAAATAACAAGAAAAATGGCTAGTAAATGCGACAAAATAGAAGTTTATTGTGGCCAGAAAGTAGTCATGCGCCAATCTACAATTTTTGTCACCAGATGGGGTCGTAGAGTAGCCACCAATAGAGTTCCTGTATATGCTACCTTTAGGTAGCAGAGTTGCGCATCTGTTTTCCAAACGCCGCTAGCAACCATGCATTGCGGAGAAGCTGATGCACAGGCCACGCCCGGAAAACATGGCCGCGCCGCCGAAGTGGTTGCCGTCCACCTAGAATCTATCAAGTCACCGTCTTGGACTCTGTAGCTCGTTAGCTACGAACTGGTGCTTTTATTTGCTTTAGAGTCATGTCCTTAAGCTTCGACAGCAAAGTATTTACGTCGATTCAGCACCGTTTTCGAAAAACATACTGAAATAATCGATGCTGTAGGCGTAGCGAGTGGCCATATGCGCGCTCCCGGAATCTCGAAGGACATGTATTAAGTGTTTGTCAGTTGTTTTCTATCCTTCCATAGCTGGCGCCACCTGACTTGGCGGCGGCGGCGCATGTTATTCGGCACTACGCTACGCCTTTGCGTTATCGCATAGACTAAAAAACGCTTTTGTACTCTCGTGGCACAGTCCCGAGAGCAGGTGTTTCTTCTTTCATCGCCGGTCGTTGGCACGCCAGCCATGTCGACTGGCGATCGCCGACACGCTTCGTCGATCGGCGGCAGGCTTAAGCAAGTCGCCTGCAAAAACAAAGTGCGGCTTCGCCACATAGCTATGGTTGCTAGCCAAGCCTATGCGCAACTCTGCTCCCGTAGGGAGCATATACAGGAACTCTAGCCACCAACGGCAACCATCTCGGCATCTGTTGTTTGGACGAGAAGTCGTGGGTTCGACTCCCGTTGACGGAACTTTTTTCTTTGCCATCTGATCGTGTGCATTTTTAGACGTCATATCCGTGACGGAAATACGTCACTGAAGTCTTGGTGGACCCTAGCATAAAACACTTTCGTGTTAGAATGCACCTTGGAGGGTGCACTTGGTTAAAATGCACCTGGTGTGACCGTGTCGTCACAGCAGCGTTTGTCCGCCGCCGGCGCGCAGCGCGCGTTCTTCCTAGTTCTTCCTATAGACCAATTTCACAAGGAGGCTGCGATTTTTTCCGCCGCAGCGCCGTCTAGCGTCTGCGATGTTTCGCCGCCGTGTCGGTGTGTGGGTATCTGCGGCGGTGTATGCAGCGTATGCGCTCAGTTCACGGGGTATTGCTGTTTTTCGCGGTACACGGTCAAAACACAGCAACCCTTCGCGAGTGTAAAGGCGCTAGTAAGTAATCTCTTAGCTGTCAGCTTCGAAATGGCTGAAACAGCAAGCAGCGGCGACCCACGACACGTTGCCGCGGCGGTGCCGACGATAGACATAGGAGGTGAGTTGAATTTCAATGCATTCCTTAAGCAGCACGTCTAAATGGGTAATTTGTTAGTATGTTTTGTTATAGCTGGCCTTGTGGGGTTCTGGTAGTATGCACCAGCGTTAAATTTTCGGACAACTCTCGAAGTAATGGGTGAAACGTAAACGGAGACGAGCGAATACGTACGCCATTGTCCAGCTGCACTTTAAGTGCGCGCATTAGTGTTTAAAATGACCCTCGGGTTTCTTTGCCGTGATTCTTTAAGTTCAACGTAACTCTATAATCGCTAGCACATCATCTGGTTGCGCTCAGAACGTCGCAATACAAAGTTTATGGAACGAAAGAAGCACAAACACCGATGCCCGTGTTGATTCGTGTCGTCGTCGTAGTCAAAAGCTTCTGTCTGATCGTTGTGCAGGATAAGCAACGAATGTATGACGGATGAGCTCGAACTTCCGCGTAGAAGCAACACAAAGAGAAAATGAAAATAAACGTCTTGCACATCCGGAAGCATGGCATGGCGTAAGTTCACTTCGGCGCGGGCAGCCGCCCCTGGCGATACGCCGAAAGTGCGCACGTTTTTGGTAACATTGATGTTGTTTTTTTAAGAAGCATCACGACGAGCTCATGTGTTCAGCTAAGGACCTGGCTTTAACGATTGTGGGTCGATTATTCACGACATTCAGGCTGCCGCGAAAAAAAAAGTGCGGTTGTCATAAAACTGGCCCAGTTATCGTCGCACAATTGACAAGTCGAGAAATGACGTGCCGTCGAAGAAACGCTAGAGGCACGTTCCTGCGCCAAAGAACACTTATGTCATGTACTCCTTTCTGTCATGCAGTTTTGAAAGGGCTCATACGATAATCTCGAAATTGCACGCGTTTAGACTTCGGTAGCCGCAGGCTTTGTAACTCATGTGCTGTTGCATAGAAATCGGGGATGTTGATGTTACAACAGAATTCTTGCAAAACATTCTCTGTATTAACCGTCAGCTTTGACATTGCTTCTCTTTGCTGCAGATGATGAAGTGTACCAGCACCCAAGCAGAATCACAAGCTGGTCTAATGAAGAAACGGCCACAACGACAGACACCACATATAATAAAAATATTTATCGCAGAAGAAGTCCTGTGACCTAAGTAAAGTAATTTCGAAGCAAATAAGGTGCACTTCGCACGTCTCGGCTGCCAGCCTTTTGAGCTTTCGACAGTTGTTGTCGCAGCCAAACACAGCGCCGTGGTAGCCTGTCGACCTGTTCTCGTCCGATATTCCGATTTTCGGTAGCACAGCTGCTTAAGCGCATAAAAAAATGAAAACGCATTGAACTCTCACGCGCCGCGCATGCAAAACGCGGCAATCCCCACACACCAGCGGCGGTGGCCGAACGGCCGGTGGAGAGAGAGAGTGACGAAAATGCACCGGTTCGAGGCTACGCTCCTCCTCTCCGTGAAAATGGTCTATAGTTACTCTAGTTATTCCGCTAGTGTTTTCAGGCCTGTACGTGACCAGTCTGTCCCTGTCATCTTGTGTCGCTCGTCGTCGCCTCCTCCGTCTTCCCCGTTGCCTCCGCCGCAGTAATCACCCCTTCCGCGAAGCATACGGGGTGTGGGGCCGTCACTGCCCGAGACGTGGTGTCGCGCGTCTTGGTTGACCTTCTTGTTGATGTTGGGAGGGCTGCTCGGGTCTTCTCTGCCTACTTCCCTCATTATAATCCGTTTCACAAGCTGTTGGCAGTACAGTGGAAGGTACGGGCGCCCTCAGCCAATCATGACAGAGCGCACTACATAATTGTGTTCCTACCAGTGATGCGGAATGGGCGCCTCCATTCCATTCCAATTCCATTCCGGGGAATTAGAACTTGCCGCAATTCCATTCCTTTCAATTCCTCGGAATGAAAAAACTTAGCCCAGTGCCACTCCGGGAATGGCCGGGCAGTTCAATTCCATTCCTGTAATTCCTCAACGTAGGAAAGGCATCTTGATAGTTTTGTCGAGTTAAGAATGAATGCCCCATAAAGCTGATGTCATCAGATGCATTAAGAACTGCAAAAGTATGCAAAACACGTTACCAAGGTCGAGGGATAGTAGCTTGGTGACATATCTCGTGCCGTACAACCACCCTCTTAATTCCCATAGGGGCAGTTCTCCCGCTACCTATAGAATTTGCATGGTCAGCATGTTCGAACGAATGGCGATGTTTTATTATTGTTTAAGCTTAAATATGGTTATTCTAAAATGACGACATAGCATATTTTTATGCTGACAAAAGTAGTGTTCAAGAAGACTGAGCAGTTTTGTCACGCGTCTGGAGCGGTCGTGAATATGGAGAAAACTAAGATTTGGTTAATGGGTAACAAAACCTTCTAGATCTGCCGAGGGGGGAAAAAATCACAAGGCGTAAGGGGGGGTATGCCGCTGCCGTAGTTCCGCACGACGGATACCAACGGCATAGAGCTGTGGTTACGCGAAGAATATAGACAAACTTCGGAGCAACACAGTTTATATAAGGACATAATTGTAGTAGGCGCGTTGCTTATAAATGTGCCGTGCCTGTAATCAGCCAAGCCGTTTTTAAAAATACTGCTTTATTGTTAAATTCGAGGCTTTGTGACTTACTAATGTTTGAAGTTTGAAAACCAGCGCGTAGACGAAAACATACCCTATTTTCGGAAAAAGACGTAATTCCATTCCCATTCCATTCCGTGCAAAAGGCGCTGAATTTCATTCCCATTCCATTCCTCCAAGCATTGTCCCCATTCCATTCCGGGTGGACGATTGGGCCAGTTGGTGATTCATGATCGATGTATGTATACTGCGCGGTAGTAAACACGGACGACAAGAAAAGACAAGGACAAGCGCAGACTATCAACTGAAGGTTTATTTTTCACAAACCACATATATAAGACTGAAACAGATAAAGAATACAAAAAAACCTACAAAAATGATGATTTAGCTCCTAACAATCAACAAATCTTGAACATTTGATAAAAGCAGATTCATGATCCATGTGCGCCACTTGCCAGATACCGTAGCTCTTTATCTAGGAGAGCTAACGACGGTTTGCTTATGTGGTTTGTGAAAAATAAACCTTCAGTTGATAGTCTGCGCTTGTCCTTGTCTTTTCTTGTCGTCCGTGTTTACTACCGCGCAGTATACATACGTCCATTCCGGGGTCGCGAAAATGTGGAATGATTCCGGAGTCATTCCAATTCCGGAGTGGCAACTGCGCAACGGTTCCTACGCGAATGTCGCTTCCATGAATCTGGCAAGCGGCCCCGCCTGTGTGGAAAAATGTGTACTATACTTAACTTATTAATTTTGTCGCAGGTGGCGCTTGGCACCATCTTGATCTGTTTTGTTTATTTTTGGACGGGCCGACTTCTGTTCCAAAGGAACTGGTCCGGCTTAGTGGCACCTGTTGCTATGAGTTTTCGTCACATCAGAGCTTGTTTTAAATGTTTACGCCACGGGTATAGAAAAAATATTTATTTAATCATTCATTCAATCAATTTAAGTGAATCATTGCGTCAATTAACGAGCGAATCATTGAATCAATCAGTCCGAAGCTTTATTTTCCGACATAATAAAACGTTTTGTTTTTTTTTAATGTTTGCTACTCTCACTCCAACAGTACTAATTATCCCGTCCTGTACACACCACGTAATGACTGCCATGAGCCCGTTAAAATGATTCACATCTCATCGTCCGCATAACAACTTGAATCTGGCGTCGCAGCTCCGCAGAAACCGGCGGCGACATTGCACAATGTGCGTCGCTTCTATGAGAAACGCGTTCCGAGAGCGTTCCTTGTACTTGAAGCCAAGCTGCTTCAACAGATCCTCTGCGTCGTCGTTGTGGACACGGTTGGTAGCGTCTCGTCCTCTTCCAAACGTTGAACCACCTTGGCGATATTTGAAATTTCACCTCTCTCAAACAAAAAAGATCTACACCACCCATCGAAAGACGCTCCAGGTCAAAATCGTCCAGCTTCTTCGCCCGATCACGGCCTGTCCAATACGAACGCTTGTTCGGTGGTAGCACTCTGCCCGCGTTCTCCGCCAGCGCTTTCCACCGTTAGAGCGTTCGCTCACTCGCTCACCTGGGGAAGTTTTTCCGTCCTCTTGGTAAGTGAATCCACGCTTGCGCTCTCCCCGCACTCAACGCGAAGCGCTAGCGTTTAAAGCTATCTGCTTCGCCAGCTTGGGAAAATCGCCCACTCGATGGGTGGCTCACCGGCGGCAGTTTGTGGGACGCCTTGCAGACACACGACCAACTCGGGCGACGCCATGTTTGCCGAAAAGCGGCGCATCACCTCCTTACAACAAGCCTCTGCTCAACCGCGTCCATGCGGGCTTTTTCTATTAATTTCACGAATTATTAAAACACTTTAGACGCTTTAAAACATAAATCCTAACCATACTGTCCCTTTATGCGTTTGTAGTGTGCAAAATAGTTCTGGATTGCTAAAATAGTTGAGGGACTATTTGCTGTCCTCACACAGCCCTGATTGGACGAGACAGCCCTCCCTTTGGCTGCACTGCCAACAGCTTGTGAAACGGAGTATAGTGACGGGATTCATTTGAGGTACTTGCGTGTAATTTTGCCGTTCTTAAAGTCTTCTACATTTCGGTTCAGGATTTTCGCTGCCTCGGTGGAGACCCATCCTTTTGTGAAGTTCCTAATGGCCGTCTTGGAATCGCTGATTATTGTACTGCCTTTTTTTTGGCCATTGATTACGGCATATGTGATTGAGCAGTAAATTTCCTTGTGGCGCCCGCCGTCACGGTCTTTCCTTTCGTGCCTACGACCACCATTGCGAAGAGGCAGGTACCCTTGTCACTGCCGACACCACCACTATCGTTGTCCCGGTTTAGGAAGTAACGGGCGACGTCTACGAAGAGCACCCTCACCCGCGGGTCGTGGTTTTCGAGGATCGCTTTCGTGCGGAATTTTCTTCTCTCGACGCTGCGCACAGGGGTGCATATTTTTCGGGATGTTTTCTCTGATCATTGCGGGTAGGACGTCCGGGTGAATTTACGTGTTGTGTATTCCGAGTTGTAGCGACGTTTCGATACACAAGAAACGAAAGGTCACTGTACAACACGTAGTACATAACACGCTGGACGAGATCGCGGAAGCAGAGGATAGCGCAACTCGAAAAACTCTGCGAAACAAAGGCTGGCAGAGAAATCATGGGAAAGATTCCCATAAACTCCCACGGAATGAAGGGCCCCAAGATGCAGATTCTCTTGGAAACTTAGAGCATGCTTTCTATACATTCCATCCATCTCGGTGGTACATGTGGTCACGGTGCTCGGCTACTGACCTGGAAGTGACGGGTGCGATCCCGGCTGCGGGAGTCGCATTTCGATAGAGGCGAAATGCCAGTGGTCCATGTACTGTGCAATGTCAGTGCATGTTAACCAGATGGTGCTAATTTCCGGAGCCCTCCGCTACATGAAGGGTAAAACTGGTGTGCGCAAATAAACACGACAGGGACACGGAAAAGATGAACAAGGACAGGCGCAAACTTTCAACTAACTTCAAGTATGAACCAACTCGCCCAGCTACAAGTTTTATTGAACCTCCTCTACAGCGTGCCTCATAATCATATCGTGGTTTTGGCATGTAAAACCACAGATATTATTATTCTATACATACGGCGCATGAGTACACTGCTGTCGCTTTATTTATCTTTGTTCCTTTAGGATACGTGCATGGTAAGCGCTTTCATTCTTACGCGCTTCATTCGCATCTTTCATTAAGCGCTTTGATTCTTACGTTGTGTGCTTTTATTTTGTTGTTTTATTGTTCAGCTTCAAAAACACAGCGGATTTTGTAACTAGCCTCCTGTTGACCAGTTTTATGCGTGCCTCCATTTCTTCGTCTGTCTTCGATTATTCTTCCTCTCTCTGAGCCTCCCTGCATCTTGTGTACGGCTCCCGATTTTTTCACTCAGGAAGAACGAGTCACTCCGCTTGGGCTTTGAAATATATGACACTTGTTCGCAGTGGTAGCTCAGTATATATCTACGGCGTTATTAAGGCGAAAGCCTTAGAGGGCTCATAAAGCACAAAAGTTGTCCGTCAGCGCCGTGGGCGTCAACACGAGTGATGAAAAAAATCATCATCATCACGTGATGACGTCACCATATGACGTGATCATGATGTCACAGATCGCCAAATCGCCAATTTGTGACGCCGCTATGACGTCACCTAACGTGACTTTACGTGATCACGTCATCACATGACATCTCCGCTTGGTCAAAGGGAGGCTGATCACGGAGGCAGTGCAAACTCCGTTAGGTGCAGAAGGATTTCGAAGGGGGGGCGGGGGGAGGATAAATACATCGACTGAGAAGACAAAGAAGATGGCTTTCGCCTTCGAGTAGTCTTAGGCGAATGCATAAGAGATCCTGTGAGCTTCGCACTCCCGCTGTCGTTTTTAAGTCACAAACGCTGAATAGTTCTGGCGCGCCTCCCCAGTAAAAAAAAAAAAAAAAAATCGGCACATCCCACGTACCGTGGGAATCGATGTTATGCGAAGCATGCGGAGGGAAGGTGACTGTGGTGTAATTTTATTGAGCGAAATGTTACGAAAAGACGCTAGAGATATGTACAAATGATGTACGCAAGGACATATGTTGAACAGTCGCATACGTTTTATATAACCAGTTGTTTACAGTTGCGTAAGGATGCCAACAGCAACGTGGGTATTACCAACACCAAAACCGGTAAGCTGATATGTAGCGCTTGCGAAGATGGTAGCCCTGGCTAGCGCTACGTAGACCAACTTTCCAACGTTTAAGCATACAATCAACGTTAACCCGACGTGACGCCTCCATCATAGGAGTACATATGTAATGTTTATGAAATTAGAGAGCCAGCACTGCAACTACGATTGAAGTTTCACCAACATTACGCCTGCATAGGGGCTCTTTCCAAAGCAGTTTCGAGACCTGGCGTGGCTCTGTGGCAGTGGCGTAAATCACGGGGGGGGGTCAGGGGGGTCCTGACCCCCCCCATGTGTTCAGGCTGGGGGGGGACACCCCATGCAAGGGTCCCCCCCCTCGAGATTTATCTTCCAATTGTCACATTTGAATTTCTTGAGAGTCAAGGACAACGCACTCTCCGTCCAACTCTGAAATCTGAAGCACTTTCATTGAACAGAAACTAAGTACTTCTAGCCGGTACACGCGATGGGGAATAATGCGTTAGCCCAAAAAGTGGTACAATATTTATTGCATAATTTCACCCGATTGACGCAGCTGCACAAATGCTAGCGCCTGCCTACGAGTTGCTATTAGAAACTAACTTCGCCATGCGATGTCGCTTACTATTGGATACTCAGTACTATTTTTTCTGACTAGGCGCCGATGCTCATACTTGTTTTATTAGGAGCGAAGCTCCTTAGGCCGGCTACCCGCCGTCGCCGTTGAAGCTCCCTGGCACGGTGCCAGCTGTGGCGTCTCCCCCTCACGCGGGAAGATAAATGAGCTTTATGAGTGCTGGAACGCGGATGGCGTCTCCACGATGCGCAAAGCGCGAAAATACAAACCCATGGGAAATGGAGGCGGTAGAGGCAGATTAGTCTCCCTCTCCCTCTTTCTTCGACTCTGCCCTCTACCCCGCAAACCGGCGAACGCGCGAAACCATCGCTTCACCCTGTCGTCTGCCCAGTGGTTGGTCCGTTGCCTGAACAATGAAACGCCGCTCGCGCCGAACGCCGCGTGCGTCCCATTTCTAAGGAGCTTCGCTCATCGGTTGTATTCGTACACGGAATAACTGCTAGTTTTTATTACTATTATTATTATTATTATTATTATTATTATATGTTAAGGCATAATTTTTATTTTATATGATTAAAAATAAAGCATATATATATAAACAAAATGGCCGCCATTGCAAGATGTGCGTCCCCCCTTGTGGTGTTTATGGATTTACGCCACTGCTCTGTGGTAAAATACTTGATTGCCACGCAGAATGCTTGGGTTCGATTTCTGCGGGGACCCTGATAACGCTCTCGCATTTAAATGGCCAATGTCTATTCTCGCCGTACCTGGGTAGATATAAACTGTCAATCACCTGTGGCGCATACCAGCATACCGCGGCCCGTGGTGTACGGGTATGTGCCACACGTGTCTGGAGGAAAGTATTTGACGACGTGCGTGACGGTGTTTTCACGTTATTCATGTCATGGCCAGCCAGACATATTTGGTAAACCCTCTTACCCTCCCACACTAATTTTGGTCTACCCTAAGTTAAGGAGGCGTTCACGAGAGCACCTGGACAGTAGGCGGCTAGACAGATAGATAGATAGATACGTAGATAGATAGATAGATAGATAGATAGATAGATAGATAGATAGATAGATAGATAGATAGATAGATAGATAGATAGATAGATAGATAGATAGATAGATAGATAGATAGATAGATGCGTAGATAGAAACGCTCAAAGTGCCTGCAGTTCGTTAAGAAATGCTACGCATTTAATAAATTCACTCTTCTACAACAGATGGGTTATACAGCCGGCTCGCCAAGCGAAGTCAGTTTGAAGCGAAGTCACTATACATGATTTAGACACTGAGGCGCGTCATGCATTGTATATAAATGGATAACGGTGCGAACCTGCGCTATAAAAACGCACGTATACGTACAGGGGCGATGGAAAGAAACGCGAACAGAGGGCGCGTTAGTGGTCCACTGTTCGCGTTTGTGTTCATTGCGCTCTTACCTTGGTGGCAATAAAAAGACGCTAGAGTCGACCTTGAATGTATCATGAATCACTCTAGCGTGTTTTTATTACCAGCCAGGCTACAACCGCTTCAAACCACCGTAAACTTATCGGCCCACTGCTGCAACGCAGCCGGCGGGTCGTGGTCGAAGATGATTTTGTTCGCTCAAACCACGGCTGACAGCAGCACGGTCGCGGCGCGCGAATGCGCTAGTCACGTGGTATTTTTTTAATTTCGTGGGCTCTCTTTGCAGCATGGGAAAAAATGGTACGCGTAAAACTTTCTTTATCGCAAATAATGCAATGGGGGTTTCTGAAGACGCCTTCGAACTTCGCAACTCTCATTTCTTGCGTAAAGTCAATATTTATCAATTTAGTCAATTAATCCTAATTAACAAATTAGTTAATTACAAAAGAAAAAATTGCCTGTAATGCGCAAGATGGCTGCAAGCAATATTCAACTGATTTCACTCGCCCGCCTCAAATATTGTATTTTTTAGCCCTTGGCTAAAGATAGCTGGGACACCCGGTATATATATATATATATATATATATATATATATATATATATATATATATATATATATATATATATATATATATATATATATATATACAAAAGGCACAAAAAAAATAAATCAGTTGAAAAAATCCGAAGCACCCGACCGGGGATTCGAACCAGCAACCCATCGCTCCGCAGCGCGCTGTGTTAGTCAACTCAAGTACGCGCCATGCATGTGCCGGCGTTATAACGGCGAGCAATTTATATACACCATTTACCGCTGGCGGTACTCAAATCTCGGAGGAGCCTAAGCGTGTTTTCTATCACGCAACGCTCCTACATTTTCTTTGAAAACAGCCCTAGAGACGCGCACGACCAAATGGCCACAATACAAGTGGTACCCACTCGTGATGTGGAACGAAAAAAGTCAGTTTCGCCGCAAGGGTGAACGACAAGCAGCTTGATATTTGTAGCGCGCCGCTGAAGCACGAAGAAGGACGCTCGAAAAGAATACACAGGTATGCACACGACAAGCGTGAACTAACAACTGTCACAGTTGTTACGACTTCGTGTTTTAGCAACGCGCTGCAAGTGTCGATTATGCAGAACCCGACGCTGTTAGATATCGCTTTTTATTGCGACAGCAATTATATGGGCACTCTCGGCTGGTATTCGCCGTCAGCGTCGCCGTCGCCGTCATGTCCCGTATATGTATCTATATATTTATAAAAGCCACAAAGAAAAATAATTCAGAGAAATGTTTCCGATGCGCGGCATCGAACGAGGGACATCTCGCTCTGCAGCGCTAACCGCTGAGCCACGAAAGCGCACGTCCTTAAACGTTCAAACGGCGAGCTATTTATATACAGCAAGTTTTCAGCGTGTTTTCAGCGTGTTTTCAGCATTACCAGCGACATGGCGCAAAGGGCGCGCTCGGTGGGGCCTTAGCTCGTCGTCCCCCCTCGTCGCGACGCCCGCGCTCATGCGCTCGTCTCCGTCGCGCACCTTGCCCCGTGGGGGGGTACACTCTTAAAAAAAGGTTGTAGTACTTACTAACTTCTGTTTACTAACTACTTGTCACATATGTTACAACCCTGTTAGTAACTGCAGTTAGTAACGGGGAGGTTAGTAACCGTTACTACCCTCGCCGTTACAAACGCAGTTAGTAGCCGTTACTACTTTTCTCGTTGCTAACTAGTAAAACATAGGTAGTAACGGTTACTACCCCCAAGAAAAGTAGTAACCGCTATCATTTCGCCTCATTATTCACCCGTTTTTATAACGGTCAAATTCACGAGCATGAACATTACAATATATCATTCGGTAATTATGCATATGATGTCATGAAGGAGAACAGCATAGACACACAACTACTACACTACGCGACCCGTGTAGTTCGTAAGCGGTTCCAGGAGTATATATAGCCCTACCTTTGGAGAACGCAGCTGGTGCCGGTGAGCAGCTAGGCTTTACGCTGAATAATTTAATGTACGCGCCCATATTTATATAGCGTACCTTTTTATTAGGTGTGCGAGGTAACACAGCGTAGAACTTTTAATACAACATATTAAGACAAACAATATGTTGTGTCTATTTTGCATAATACCACCTCAACAAGGCCTTACTAAGCTTACTAATATCGATTCAGTAAATTTGAATGGGTCCCCGTGCTAGTAAACAGGTATCAAAAAGCTCGTAATAATAACTTCTAAGGTTCGTTTAATTACTTCGTTAAATAGGTACACGGTAGTAAGTGTACGCAAGAGGTAGTAATCGTCACAACCTATAAGTGTCTGCTAACGTAGGTAGTAAAAAGGTAGGAAAAAAGTTAGTAATGGTCCAAGAAAGTTAGTAACAGCCGCTGTTACTAACTATTTGCTCGTGGTTACAAGCTTTTTACTAACTTTTTTTAAGAGTGTAGACGCCCGTTCGCGCGCGCGCTTATCTCGCGGTGGGGGAGAATTTGGCTTTCGCCGGAACGATTGCGCTGTAGTTACCGAGCGCACGAAGGTCACTTCGCTCGCGGCAGTCCCCCCCGTTTGCGAAAAGAACACGCTTTTCAAACACAGCGAAGTAACAACTGTGACACTTGTTAGTTCGCGCTCGTCGGTACCTGTGAATACGTTTCGTGCGTCGTTTCTGTTTGAGCAGCGCGTTAAGTGTCGAGCTGTGAATGTTGTTAGTTCTCTCTCGTCCTGTGCGTGTTGTTTCCGTGCGTCATGTGTACGTGAGCAGCACGCTGCACGTTTCGACCTGCTTGCCATTCGTCGCTTGACATTCCAATTCGTTGCTATCGCATTCATTGCTTCGCCTTGTGGCGAAACTGTGACTTTTTTCTTTTAAACTACGGCTCGTGGAGTGACCCCTTTTCGTCTCTTGCCACGCGGTGGCGTCTGACGCAAGGTGTTTTTTTTTTTTTTCGTTCCGCATCAAGATTGAGTGCAGAAAGGGCCACTTTTTCGCGCGCGTCCCAAGGGCAGTTTTCAAAGTGAAAGAAAATGTAGGAGCGTTGTGTGATAGAAAACACACTCAAGCTCCTCCGAAATCTGCGTACCGCCAGCGGTGAATGGTGTATATAAATAGCACTTTTCAAGGCCTTGAATAGATGCCAAGAACAAGAAAACACCACTGACAGTGCAGAATAGTGCGCCTTTAACCAGGAAGGACAACTCGCTCTTCAAGTCTTGTAATCGCCATTACACCCATGCGACGAAGCGCGGCACCGACGGAAGCACAAGGATGATGTTAATTTTACCGCAAAATATTGCTATACCGTACATTCGAATCATTTTAGACTTATTTTACGAGCTAATTCAAGCCTAAATGAAATGTTCCAATCTATATGAGCTAAATACAAACTTTACTCCTGAATACCGACGATATTGGGCTATGTATTTTAGCCACAATATAGATTTGAGGTATTTAGAGGAGAGGAACATACTGGCAAAAAATTGTTTGAGCAGGCTCGACCATCTTGACAGTAGCAAAAAAGTGCGTTTTTCTCAGTTTCAGTTAAAGTGCATTTGGCTTTTTTAGAAAAAAAAAATGCCACATATGACAAGTCCGGGCTAAAGCTGTTTAAAGATGATCGACGCGCGCGTCGCGTATAGACGATTTTCCGCAGCTGGTTTGTTTAATCAAAACTAGATGGCGCTTCTACTGCACCGTGGCCGTCTCCTACCGCGGCCGTCTCCACGCCATGACCTTTGGCAGCGGTGCTCAATATGTCTCCATACGCGTCGCGTCGTCTGCTCGGCGTCCGCATAGCGTCTGCGCGCACGCGAGTAAAAGCGAGCAGACGGCAGCACCGAAAATGTCAACATGGCGACACCTGTGGATGCAGTTCCCTTCCGCCTCGAATCTATCACGTCGTCGTCCTGCGCTGCGTGGCCCGTAAGTTCGTAACCTACGCATTTATTTGCTTTATATTTACGTCATAAAGCTTTGAGAGCAATGCATTCATAGGCAGTTTGCAGTGTCTTCAAGATACATTCTGAAATTCTCGGTGACAAGGCTTAGCAGGCATGGCTAAATAAACACAGCTAATCGCGATAATAAAGACAGAACATAACTGATATTTTGTCCCCAGAGTGAGATGACACGAAGCGATAGCTGATTTCACCATTTATTTATTGCTGTGAAGACAGCGGGTGAGTAGCAAGCGCGAGTTCGGATCGAAGCGGGCGGTCGCGTCTGCATGGGTGCTGCCATGTTGGCTTCTAACCCCAGTTGCCGGCGCTTACGGCCGCGGCCGCTTCGCTGGCCTGATGCGTTGGCTGGGGCAACTGGCTGGGAGAAGGCCATTTACGGTCACGTGATCAAACATGGCAGCGCCCGTGCGCCGTTCCGGAAAATCGTCTATAGCACGGCCGTGCGAGATACAAATGCGCTCATTTGCGCCGAAGCCACAGGAATGGAAAAAAAAAAAACAGAAAAAAAATTGGCCGCGTATCTGCGTGCTCCGCTGCAAATGTCGTCGAAAGACGATAGTCTTGTGCCGGCTGTACTACTATGTTTTGCCTTGCCTGAGACAGCCTAAAAAACACTAGGGTCTTTAGAATTGCGTACCTATGTATTTTCTAATAAAGAACACACGTCCTGACACTTACATATTAATGTTGCGCCTCAGGAATGCGTAGTATTTGCTTTTTGATCGAATATGTTCACAAATATGAACGCGAACACCAGTTCAAGAGGGCTGGGCGTTCAGAAAGAAGTTAAACTTTGGCCGGGTAGCTGAATCGGGTTACCGACAGACAGACAGACGGACATACAGACCAAAATTTGTGCGTTGAAGTATCCCAAGAAAGACTATCGTCTTTAAAGAAAACATCAAACCGCTGTCCTCGTGGCATCGTCGATATCGCACTCGTGACGCCGATTGAGAAACACCGCCACTTCTTTCATCATGCTCAGGGCAGTAGAGAAAAAGGGGCGCCAGCGAGGGCTTCAATGAAAATAGTCGCTTATATTCGTGACGCGTCTCGTCGCATCGCATGCCTCGGAGCTGTGGTGCGCTTATACAAGGTCGAGCACGTCGGATGTCGTTAACCAACTCTTTTCAATAGTTAAAATTTTTTTTCGACTTGCTCAGCCAGCAACGTTCGCGATGATGACTGCATCGGATGTGTTTGTCATTCAAATTTGCAGCGCGTTCCTTGTAAGGCGTCATTCTGGCATGCTGGCTAATGAACGCTTCGCATGCACTTATTCTCGCAACGCTACGTGAACCGCATAATGCTTCCTATCTGTCTGCAGAAAGACGTGCCGGCGGGTACGCCGAATCGTTTCGTTAAGTCTGTATGGGCGAAAAATAAAAGCGACTCTTCCATTGTCAGAGCCATGCCATTAATCTGTATGTAGGTTCATGCATTCACAAGCACGCATGTGCGCCATGTGTTCATCGTTGTGGTGACGCCGCATTGATATCCTTTAAATCATCGCTTCAACGCCGCGTGCCTCTCACGCTAGTCCCGCTGATGAAAAAAACATGCATGACCACATTCCCGTGGAAATAAGTGCATTTACGCAATTAGCGTTTGTAGAACCCATAAGACGCGCATGTTTATTCGGAGAGGCATTACGTAACGGATACTCGAAATGCGTTAGCCTGGCCCAGCGTGCCTCGCACGCTATTTTTTAGATCGCAAAGGATACACGAAATAACACATCTATCATACAGACGCATACATCACGTAAAAGGTACACATGCACCGTGTGTACGCACGCACAAGTACATACTGTCTGGTCCTGTAATGTTCAACGAATATCATCATAAGCTGCATTGAGTATCTGTACCTGCGGAAAGGGTACCTGCTTTTTTCGAATTCTCAAGTTTCAGCCGTATATACTACTCCGATAAGCCAATTGCTCATTAATGACTTCCATCCTAATTATGTCACAATTAAAGTGACCTTGTGCCCCAAGGCCAGAAATAAACTTCATTTTTTGCTTGACATGGACCTGTGTGTCTACATTAGAGGATTAAAGCAGTGCCTCAGAGGAAGACTATAAGGTATTTCAGAATGCATAAAAGTGAGCAAGCAAATATATATCAGAACGTAGTAAAATTGGAGATTGCAATGGGACATTTCTTGTTCCTGAATCACACAACGGCACTGCTTAAAGGCTGAACCTTGGAGCAGTGGTTCACGCGGTTCAGCTCAAGCGAGTTACCGCGCGAATTCGAAACAAATTTCGAAATAGCTGTCTGGGGCACAAAGCGTGCACAGGAGCATTAATAGTAATAATATCTGGGGTTTTACGTCCCAAAACCACGATATGATTATGAGAGACGCCGTAATGGAGGGCTCCGAAAATTTCGACCACCTGGTGTTCTTTAACGTGCGCTGACATCGCACAGCACACGGGCCTCTACCATTCCGCCTCCATCGAAATGCGACCGCCACGGCGGGATCAAACCCGCGACCTTCGGGTCAGCAGCCGAGCACCTTAACCATACTCCACCGCGGCGGACTGCACAGGAGCATGAACACAATTCAGCTCATGCTTCGAATTGCGCTCATTACAGATCTAAGGCAGTCGCGTAAATATCAGTTTCTGGGGGAAGTATAGATCATATATATAAGCGCTGCTCATTTGAGTGACACATGCTTGGTTACAATTTTTTTACAAGGCTATTCAGCATCTGAAGGTAATAGGCAAAGGTCACCTATATACAACGCTGTGAAGTGTTCATAGACGAATAAGTAAATCAATAAATCTGAAACTTATGCAATGGAAACTGTGCCGTGAGAGTGGATACATCCAAGAAACATTGGCATGTGTGCGTCTTTCTCGTCTCTCTCTCTCTCTCTCTCTTTTGTATAGGTGACTGTATGACTTAACATAATTATCATTGTTATTTTGAAATTGCTCTCACGCAAGACACACCTGCTATGTAGAAAACCACCACAGCAATCTAGGATGTGTCAGTGACACTAAATATATCCAATCGGGGTCGTTTCGTCGGTTTCGTCGTAACATGTCGCCTGATAAAACGTATGGCATGCGACTAACTGGGTAGATTGTCGTCCAAACGGTCCGATGACCTCACCGTCGAATCGGCCACAACCAACGGCACCGTGGCTGTCGTATGACGTTGTGTAATACAGAGGCGATGCCGCTGGTGTCCGTTCCGCTGATACGGTTGATGTAGTCGCCGCTCTAGGCGACATAATAAAATAGACTACAATATGTTTCTGACACGACATACGTACTTACTAATTGATTAAAGTGATGTCTAAAATTGACTGGTTCTTCAAAGCAGCGCTCGGTACCAAACCACTTGCGTGATCGGAAACCAAAATGCGAGGGCATTTCGTCGGTGGACAGCGACACTACACGACACCGACTGTCTCGGCGGAATGGCTCGCCTCGCTTCTACGTTTGCTCTTCCCATCGATGGCGTCGATAGGACTAATTGCGCATAATAATAATAATTGTTAGGGCTTTACGTCCCAAAACCACGATATGACTATAGGGGGGACGCCGTAGAGGAGGGCTCCGGAAATCTTGACCATCTGGTGTTCTTTAACGTGCACCTAAATCTGAATACACGGGCCTCTTCCATTTCGCCTACATCGAAATGCGGCCGCCGCGGCCGGGATTCGATACCGCGACCTACGGGTCCGCAGTCGAGCCCTATAACCGCTGGACCACCGTGGCGTGTTAATTGCATGTGTTAACGCGTGGCACAAAAGCACAAAAGTAGAGCGAAACTGACGACGAGCTCGTTCTATATCGCACACTACGTCGGCGCCGTCGTTCGATGCGCTTATCCTCCTGGATCGGAGGCTGTCAGCGGAACCATCTGCGACGTCGCGCTGTTGGAATGTGTTTGTCGCTCACAAAGGCGTGCTTTTCGTGATAACGTGTAAACCGACGCATCGTTGGGCGAAGTAGTTTTTGAAGCGAAGCATGTTATGAGTTAAAAATTTTCGCTGTAAACCACTTTGCACCCTTAAGGGGGGTTTCACGCAGGCAGAACACCCTTTTGCCTAACCAAAATTTGCAAAAATAAGGGTGTAAGAGCGTTTTCCTTTCACAAATGACCTTTAAAGGGTGATGTTCTAGCTAAAACACCCTTTAGGAGTAAAGGGTGTCTTGGGTTATCGAAACACCCATGGCCCATACAACAGCGTGCCAGATGATAACTGGGACTCGCTGACTAAAAAGTCGTTGGATCTTAAGGCAGTTTATATTAAAAGATATGTCTCTTTTAGGGCTATCTACAAGTATACCATAAATTTACGCTTATTCTCTTAATGTTTAGTGTTCGTTTATACGGAACAGGATTATCCCCACCGGCGCTGAACGAGGTCTTAAGATACTATGGCTATATATACCAGATGGTCGATTTAGGGCTGTGTAGCGCGAGCGCTCTACCTTTACATGCATGTTCCATAACTGGTGCGTTTTATTTTTCACGTTTTTTCAGTGATAAGGGTGTTTAGGCCATTGGAAACACCCCATGAAAAGTGTGCTAGCCCAGTGGCAACACCCACTGGTATGGGTGTTTTGATAAGTGAAAACCCCATAGGTCGGCAAAACTTGCGGAGCTCACTCAGACTCACTCATGAAATATATTTTGCACTTAAGGCTCACTCGGACTCAGACTCACCAAAAATATTTCTGAGCCGGACTCACTCGAACTCACATTCACGAACAGTTTCTTCAACCGGACTCACTCTGACTCAAACTCACGAAAATACTACTCACCTGGACTCACTCAGACTCAGACTCACGGCTCAATCTGAGTCTGAGTGAGTCCGAGTGAGTCGACTCATGAGTGAGTTCGCCGACCTATGGTTATAGACACGGCAAAACCCCCCTGAGGGTGTAAACTGGTTTACTGTTGGTGGCGGCGTTGTCGTGCGCGAAAAACCCAGTGCGGGCGAGTGTACACGCGGCCCTCGAAGGTGCGCCGGTCACATGCGTATTTTGTATGCGCCGTTTTCATATAATTCAGGGGTCTCAAACACGCGGCCCGCGACCCTTTCGTTTGCGACCTGCGGCTGCACTTGACTGTCTTCGCTACACATAATTTTTTCCATACCATACCATAAATAATTATCTTCGTGAGTACACCGGCATGACTGGTGTAAAGCACTGTTTTCGTGAAGCACCCCATATGGTCACCATGTGTTGAAGCTAACCGTGAAACAAAAAGCTAATTATAATAGAATAAAAAGAAGGACACCGACCATCAAAAAGAACACGAAAAACACGTTTCGGCTCCCCTGACGGGAGCCTTTGTTCACAATCTGTCGGCTCCCGTCAGGGGGAGCCGAAACGTCTTTTTCGTATTCTTTTTCATGGTCGGTGTCCTTTTAATTCGATCATGTTACTTCCCGACCAGACGGGCTTCCGTCAATACCTCGACTTCAAAAAAAAAAATTATATTTCAGAATCGGCTTCCAGATTTTAGTCATTTTCAGAGATCGGTACATGATGTTGGAATCCTGGTACCAAATAAATCACCCCTTACATGAGATATTGGAAAGGCTTTCTTTCAAATGGCAACGTTTGCTGACAATTTGTAAAAGCTACCCCCCCCCCCCCCCCCCTTCCGATTCCACCTTCTTCTGTCCCGGCCCTTGCGGAACTCAACTGCGTGACTGCGGCTTGCTGGCTGAGGTGAGTTTGAGACCCCTGCTATAATTGATACTCTGTCTATCGTGGACTTGTCGGCGATCAGCCGTTTCTGAAATGGCCATCTGATCTTTCATCGAGGTCACTTGTCATTTCACGCTGCCACAATTAATTGTTGCCTGGATATGAACGCGTGACCGTCGTTGTTGCCTGCAGCAACAGAAGTGTTGCGCTGCTGAGCACGCGTGGAGGACGAAAGTCCAATCCGAGGCATGGAATGAGGAGGGAGCACTGCGCAATTTGATAGAAAGAAAGAAAGAAAGAAAGAAAGAAAGAAAGAAAGAAAGAAAGAAAGAAAGAAAGAAAGAAAGAAAGAAAGAAAGAAAGAAAGAAAGAAAGAAAGAAAGAAAGAAAGAAAGAAAGAAAGAAAGAAAGGTAGTATAGGTCAGGCACGCACACGCCATGCTTCGCTTTCCGCCATTTTCCTGGTAGAGGAAGGGCTCTTGACTTTTTTTTCCCCGGTACTTATTGGCAAGAATACGATGTCGTCTGAGCATATATACATGCCGGGGCATTATGTCTGGCCGAAGCCGGCACGCTGTTCGCTCGCACTGACATCCGTCACACGTGTCCTGAATCGTCGGATGCCTCATACCGGAACATGCGCGTACGCCTCGTGTCGAGTAGGACACCTGGCCTATAACCGTGCTTTGAGTATTGTATGCCCTCCTTCAAACAAGAACCGTTTGTTCACGCATCCACGCACTCAAAAAGACAGTGGTAAACCGTTTGTGATGGCTATGGAATGCCGCATGGTATTGCGCCTCTTGTTGTTGCTCGATAGCCCCTACTGTAACTGTCATTCAAATTGAAGCGCGCACCTGCCATGTGGCCCACATAAAACATGACTGAAGTAAACAGAACGAGAGAAAATGTTTTTCCGAGACCGTGGCGCGTACATCCAACATATCTTCGAACCCTATATATCGAAAGCTTTTTTTTTTTTTTTTGCGACTACATTCGGTCAAATACACTGTGCACTTTCTCCATTTGACTGAGAATTACGCCTGGCGCAACTTTAAAGAGTTGCGCATCTGAAGCTTTTAAATAGGCTTTCAGGTCCATTTACAAAACAGTGCCAGCAAGAACCCTTCGAATACCCCACATTTATCTCAATAGGAAAAAGAAACGCATAGGATCAAGGCAGTGATGTTCCGTGCAGGGAATTTTCCCTTTTTCACGGAATTTTCGACAGTCATTTTGGACGAATGGGACAAAGGGAATCTTCGCGATATTGCAGGGAATTTTGAGGGGCGGCGAAATTTTTTTTTTTTATAACGATCAAAAGGCTGTGGACATGAGGCTTTCGCATGTCGCAATCGTTTCTGGCGCATGTAGCGCGCCAAACCACAGCCTCTAAGGTTCGTTTTTAAAGACCATAGTCTTTCTTGGGATAATTCAACGCAGAAACATTGATGACATTGATTTGACTGACTGCTGGTTTGTGTGGCCAGCGATTCAGCTGCCCGGCGAAAGTTTAAGCCCGTGCTCAAAGCCCGCCCATTTTGATCTGGTGAATCTGTTCATACTTATAAACATTGTCTATCAAAAAGCAAATATTACGCATATTTGAGGCGCAATATCAATACGTACGTATTCGGCAGTGTGTGTGTTTATTTAGAAAATGCAGAGATACGTAATGCTAAACACCGCTCAGTTCAGTTCGAGGCACACAAAAGTTCTGCGGTCAATTGAAAGGTTTCCCAGTCAATATATATTCTAGTCACTTCACATTTATTTATTTTTTTTTCTTTACTGTAGTTTGCAGAACCGTTCCTAATCAAGTCAACAAAAAATGTTAAATACCACCATAAAAGCTTGTTTTATTTCACAATATTTTGTCACCATTATTGAAAAGTTGACGTGCTTTTTGTACAAAATGTGGTTCATATAGATACAGAGCGTCTGCGTGGCACAGTAATGTACGCCACGTCACTCAGTAACAAAAAAAAAAACAACAACAATAAACTTTTCTTCTTATGCAGTGGCCATGTGCATGAGCATGTACAGCATTCCTTCCGCATCGCATACCGCTTAAAGCGAGCTCCAAGGTAGCTCCTTCGTAGTATTAAAAGCCGATCTCAGAGGCGATGCTTTGAGTTGGGCAGGAAAGAAGAGAAAGCGATGGGAAGAGCCTGAAACACGTCGTCGAACACTATATATATATATATATATATATATATATATATATATATATATATATATATATATATATATATATATATATATATATATATATATATAAACTTTTTTTGTGCAGGGAGGGAAATATGCGGGGATTTTTGGCGATGTATGCGGTGAAAAGTGCCGGAAATAGGGAATTTTCGGGCCTCGGAAAGGGATTTCTTCTGTCCAGGACGGAACATCACTGGATCAAGGTAAGATCCCATTCTGCATCGCGCTTTTCCTGGACTTAAATTTCCTTGGAATTGAAACAAACAAAAAAAAAAAGGTATTCGCCGCGAGATCGTGCTACAGGTGGCAGCGTGCACCGTCGTCGCCTTTGCGTGAGTAGGCGGTCGGGGGGAGTGTATGTATACAAATGTACTCAGTGGTGCTTCGCTGTGAGCGCTTTGAGCCGATTGTAGGAGAATGAATCGCGTTGACTGCTGTCTACTAGTAATATGCTAGTAATATACGATCTCCATTGGCACATCAATGCAGGAACCTGCTCTATAGTCCTATTACATGTGTGAGAAGCGCATCTGTAAATTTACGGGGCGCGGTCCATCGGTGACAGTCTTGTGTTTTCGCAGTATACTTGATATTTTTCTTTTGTTTTATTTTTAGCGGTTTAACTTACTTTCTTCCTACTTAGCACTGCTGTTTCGCGACTGAACCTTACTTCTTTCTCTTCTAGCTACAAAAAAAAAAAAAAAGCCTGTATTCAGGCGCAGTTAGTTCTTTTTTTATTTTTTTTTTTATTGTGTGAGTTCGCCCTACGGCATCAATACATATTACACAAAACTGTCTAGCTGCGTTTCCTCCATGAAGTCCAGGAGGGACCTATGGTTCGGACCGTATATCCATCGCTGCAAGTCAGGCGGCCTGGTGTGCTGGAGTCCCGCACGCCGCAGATGGCGTCGACGAGCCGCTTGAAGCCCAGGACATGTCCATAGGAGATGGTTCAGGTCTGCTTCCCGCACCGGCGCAGGACAAAATGGGCAGCTTGAAGTTGTGTCGGTGTAGCCCCACTTCGCGCGGATTGAAGGCGTCACAGCTGCACCCACGCGAACCCTTCGGAGCGATACCTCCTCTTGACGAGTAAGTCCACTCGGGAGGTCATGACCACGCGGAGGTATGAGAGCTCGCGTGGTGCGCCGAAGATTTTCTTTGTGAATGCCCACAGTGTCAGAAGGTGGCAGCAGGAGCAGAGGCAAGGGGTGCATGACTGTTACAGGATGGCAAGCGGCATCTGCCGTGGCATGACCCAGAACACTAGATCGGCGAATCCAACACACTCGAACTGAGCACGGATAAGCTGCAGCGCAACGGTGAAATTGGTCGGCTACACCCACAGAACGGTCAACGTGACGGAGTGCGCGAACAGCTTGCGTCGAGTCCGTGTAAAGGATCAGACTTGATGGGTGGTGCATCTCGACAAGCGGTTGAAGTGCGGCAAGACCATCACAGAGAGCAACTAACTCTGCTAGGACGGATGTAATGGGGATGTCCAACGCATAAGAGCAGGTCTGGTTGACATGTGGGTGAGAAGGGCACACTAAGGAAGTGTGCAGTATAGATGATATGCTCTTAGTTCAAGTGTCTGAGATGCGGAAAATAAAGGGCGGAACGGGGTGCACCTAGAGATAGTGTTTCCGTGCACCTCTTGACGGATACATCCCAGAGGCTTGTTGGTGGTCACTTGGCAGTGATCCCATGGTGGCAATGACAACGTAGGTTCGTCAAGCGAAGGGGATTTAGGGTCCATGTAATGCGCTAAGGCAGCAGCCGCAGGAACACTGCTGTGCTTTATCATCCTTGCCTTGCGTCTTTGGTGAATGAGCTCGTCTAGCGTATTGAGCTGTGCTTCTGCCTGGAGTGTCGGAATCTGAGTGAACCTTGGAAGGCCTGTGATCACACGCATGGCTTCACGATTCAGAGTTTCCAATCGCGCCCATTCTGCTTTCGTGAAGTGCTGGAACTGTGCTTGGTACACTAATCGAGGCTGGAATACCGAGCATACCAGTTGCCGTGCGATACGAATTCGCGCTCCGCCACTTCGCTGAGCGATGCGACGAAAAAGATGCAGCATGCTGGAGGCGGTTCTGCGTGCAGACCGAAGCCATAGGGAGGCCGATCCAGATGCAGAAAAGTCTACACCAAGGACACGGATTGTAGACGCCTCTGTGAGAACACGTCCATCAAGCTTAAGTCGTACAGGGGTTCGGTCAAGCTTGCGGCGGCCCCACTTATTGGCAATGCTCATATAGGTAGTCTTTTCCTGTGAGAGTGTGAGTCCCACTGAAGAGCACCAGGAAAATGTTGCATCGAGCGCTGCCTGCAGTGCCCACACTTGATGGTCCAAAGAAGAGTGAGTCGACCACACTGTCACATCATCAGCATACATCAAGAATTTTAAGTCGGGAATGCTTGATAGCTTCCACGCCATCGGTAGTAGTGCAACGTTGAATAAAATTGGCGCAAGAACATACCCCTGTGGAACACCACGTCGCGTGTTGAAGTGGCCGGAGCTGTTACCCAAGATGCGGACAGAAAAGGAGCGCTCTCCAAGAAAGGAATTGATGAATGCTCAAACACGACCAGGCAAGCGAATCCATTGAAGAACCTCAAGGATTTCTTCGTGGCTGACGTTGTCATAGGCTCGATGTATGTCCATTGCAATCGAAGTTCGTACGCGGTGTGAGCGGCCACCTATAAGCATCGCAGAGGAGAGGTACTCTAGGCCATCCTCAGTTCCAAGTTGAGGCCGAAATCCGATCTGGGCGGGGTGATACCACTTGAAGTGTTCAAGCCACCATGTAAGGCGCGTAGCCACCATTCGCTCCAGGAGTTTACATGAAGTTACTGTGAGCGCAATTGGTCGCAGGTTCCCGAAAATGCCATTGGGTTTGCCTTGTTTTGGGATGGCTACAACAACCGCATGTTTCCATGACGCTGGGACTTCTCCGGACATCCAGACGTCATTAATAGTATCCAGAAGCCCCATAAGTGCCATCCCTTCCATGTTTTTGTACACTTCATATGGTATCCCATCAATGCCTGGAGCTGTCCGAGTTTTAGCCTTGTCAATCGCCGCCAACAGCTCGGCCATAGTAAACGATGACTCCATACCTTCGAGATCTTCGGGGCGTGGGACTGCTCCCGCCTGTTTCGGGATGAAGTGAAATGGCACTTTGTGCACTCTGATATATATTGTTCGCACGAATACGTCTACGCATTTTCTTTTTTTATTCGATTCTTCATGAAACGTAGGTCATTTCATAAGTGTAGTCAGTCAAGCTACGAGGCTGACAGCGCTTTAGCACTATGACGATGTTTCACACACGCTTGTTTTTATTCCAGTAACAGTATGACAATGTAACAGTTCGGCACAGAGCTTTCTTCGTAAGTGTATTACCCGCATGACAGCGATGCAACAGAGCTGTGGCCATATTACTGAACAAAGATATGTTTTCTTCACGCGAATAATGCCAACTATCCTCCGTCATTCTATAAGAGCACCACACAAAAAGTCCAGTTACAATATAAAGAAGTTAAGTGTTTGCGCGCCATTTGACCATGCTTGTGAGGCACCACATCTGGGTTGATATTGATGATCTGGGGTTCTTTCACGTGCGCCTAAATCTAAGTACACGGGTTTTTTGTATTAATTTCGCCCCAAGTTACAGTATTCACCGGCAAACTGAATTTTATGGCTTGTACGCCGTGCATCATCCTCATGTAATGCTGTACTCCATTTTCTGTTCTTTTTAGCGTACACGTGAAGTACCGAAGGGCCTGACATCACTTGCAAGGGGAAATATTTCTCTGCAGTGGGAGCTGGACCGCGCAATAAAAGGACAAATTAAGCACAGCTAAAGCTCGTCGCGTAAGCGTTAAACGATGGCCACGCAATTATACACCCAACAAAAAGCGTGCCGCTATAGAAGTGCATGACTTGGTCCTGTTTTTGTTTACCGAAGCAAGGTATGTGACCGGGCTAGTTGGTATTCCATGACGGTATTCTGTCCTTGTCTGTCTCACGCGCTGTTCACGTCGTCGTTTTGTTTACCGCTGAGTGGCCTTTTCATATACTAGTTCATATTTCGCAGTATCGTAGAGATTGCGAAATCGCCAACACTTCGCGAAATAATGTCGCTAAAGCGCTCTATTCACGTGATATTTAATAGTTCTCATGTTTAGGACGACGCCAAGTGCACTTTTTGATGTACTTGAACCACATAGCGGTACCCACACTGAAATGATTTCCTCGAATGGAGAGTACGATGATCGCATATTGCGCTGTCGAAATGTCCACTCACTGATCTCATCACATGCAGCCTTGCAAGGCCAAATGCTTCTGTACATCGTGATAGGCATATGTACAGGCATTTAAAACTGGGCTAACACAACGGAGTAAACTGCCCTTTGAAGACTTGTATGAGATATGCGCACATACAAACACGTCGTGGCTAGCAGACGACGCTCCAAGATATCCACACTAAGCATGGTTCATCTAATGTCCGCCAGGCGGCGACTCCGCTTGATCTCGTGGCCAACACCGTCCGCAGTTCTGAAAGCCTGGTTCTGCGCTGCTTCTGGAGTTCTTAAGACCCGAAACTTACGGGGCAGGCTGCTAGTATCGCCTTCGGCGTTTCAGAGTGTAACACGCGACAGAAGACCATGAGCACGAGCTTCATTTTAAAATAAATTCTAGGCTTTTACATGCCCAAGTCACGATCCGATTATCCGCCGGGCACGTACTCGCAGAATCTTATCTCTGCTGAAAGTTGAAGGCCTTATTCCCTTCCCAAGAATTTAGGAAAATATCAAAATGAATTTTGAAAAAAAAATAGAAAAGCACACCTTCCTGACTATCTTACTCCAAGGCGATAACTCAACAACAGTGTACAGGAAAGAAGTGGGCTATAGGGGATCGAGAAAAGAATAGAAGAGGAGATGCCGAGGAGAACACCGACAAAAAGACCGGTGCCGCCCAGCCAACCTCGAGCTCGAGACTACAATTCTGTCTGAAATCACCGCCTTTATTATGGACGTCAGAGATCTACATGTTACACTGTGCCACATTTTTTCACTGATTGACACGGTCAGCAACGGCGTCTGCATGAACACGTGCACACTGTTAAGTCAGGAAACGCCTGCGCCAGATCCCTGGCGCTGCATTATCCAAGTCAGCAGCATCTCTCAATGGGTCCTCGAGAAACTTCCATGCTCCCACTTTGAGCTCCAATATCCGTTCGCGGCGGGAGCTCGCGATTGGCTCGCCTCGTATACGCGCTCAGCTGGCGCTTATACGAGAGGAAAGCCGCATGCCTGTCTCGCGCTGGGCTTCAGCCCAGCGTGATCGTCTCAAGCCGTTATTCATCGATCTCCATTGAGCTTGTTGACAGCGGGCGGCCCGCGCAGACGCAACGCGTACATTCTCTAGGGGCCGCAGCCAGGCGGCTTTGCTTTGTGCCGCTGCTGTTCGCATCAGAGCGGATGAGTGCACAATGCAACGCGCGTCAAGGGGACCGGTCGTACCGGTTCGCGGCGTGGTCAGTTGGCGGCAGACAGGCAACAAACAGTGCTCTCAGTGAAAGTGCACGCGGCCGGGGCCACTCAATTCCTTCCTTCTCGGCTGGTCACGCGGACCACGAGCACGTCTCAATGTCAAGGGCAGACGCCGCTCGGCGCGTTGCCTATACCACCCTTCCCGTCGAGGCAACTTGTAGATCGATCTTCTTTCTTCTCCTCCTCAGATGCTATCGAACATCATGGAAAGTTCCGATGCTGCGATAGCACGATGCTAAGCGGTGTGCGCCGGTGCCAGCGGTCTAACGGTTCTGGAGAGCCTCGTTGTCGTTGCGTCACAGTAAAGCACTGGGGCGAAGTGTGTGGACCGCAACAGAAGCACTCGAATTCACCCAAGTCTTCGAAGTAACCAGATTGTGGCCAACCGACCGACCCACTAGAAGAGCGCGCGATAAATTTTCGGTGGCCGCAATGAAGGAAAGCCAGTTGTAGCTTACGAAGCATGTTCGCTCATCGGGATGCTCCACGCTTCACGCCATCGGCATCACTATCTCTGCCCGCGCTCATAAAGTCTCTGCTGGCAATGTCTACAGGAAATACCTACACCAGTGTGCCGCCGTACGGAAGCCTCGTTTCGAAAAATTACGCGACGATTCGGAAGAACGACGCGGGATTGTAGTAACACTTCCTCGTACCTGTTTTTCACACGGTGGTGTACGTTGAATACAAAGGCTTGGGATGTGTTCAAGTGGGGTGGGGGGGCAGGCTCTAAACATTTCCGAATGCGTGAGGTTTGGTTGACTTCTCTGTAGCGTGCAAGTTCGTATCTCATCGACTTCTTATTAACGGTGCGATGTTCAAGGAGAAGGCAGGAAAACGAAACACTAATAACATCAAAAAAACAATTTAGCAGGAATGAAAACATGACCTGAGCACTGCCATAATTTTTTTTTTCTATTGGGAAGGGGAGGCGGTAGGGAATCGCGCATGGAAGTGGGAACTGAGCAAAAACATCTTGTCTATAGCGTCGTTTCATTCTTTATTTCCAGTGCTAGGTTGAAATATTGAAGGGGTTGAGTGGGAGGGGGTGAGAGGGGAGGGTGTGCCATTTCGTGGCAACGCCCCTGGATCTTAATTCTGAGTACGACAAGGAAGATTGCGAAGGTAATTGTCAAAGCGAACGCACAGTAAGCGTAGATTCATTGGGATTAATTGTCTGTCCTGCGTAAGTATAACTGTTGGGCACGCCTTCCCTCCCCGTTTTTGAAGACCGGGGGCGCAAAAACCGCTCCGGCGCCCCCCGCTTCCGAAGCCCTTGGTAGAGTCGAGGCAGAAGTACAGAGGAAGATGGAGGCGTGAAGAGATGAAAAATATTTGAACAAGGAGTGTTTCCAGAGCCAACGTTTCGGCAAGTGGCCTTTTTTGTCTTCTTCAAGGCCGCAAGGATTTGTGAAGGATTTTTTATCTCTGGTTGAATCAACTCGTTTAATATTTAATATAGCGCGGGGCCTGTGACTAAACGGATCGCTTTGAGATGATGCTCTATTATCTTTAGACCGGCACGAAAACTGGCTACGGAAGACCCAATTTTGAGTATATGGCAAGATCTGACGTCGCAAAGCAATACAAGAGCTACGAGAGTTTGTGTAGCCAAGGGCCTCGGAGTTACAAGGCATACTTTTTATGCGCTTCATAAAGACATGTTCTCGGTCTACACTGCACAATTCATGTCTACATATACACTGCCTTACAGAATATGCATGACAAGGTTGTTAATAAGCAAATAAGTTCGTCAGCGCACATCTGTGCAGCACTTGATGAGGTAAATAGGCCCGTTCATTATCATTTCGTTTTACTTCAATGAACATTAACGCATGGCACGAGAATCCACGCAGTAATTCAACGTATCGCTTCATTTATACTGGACGCCCGCCATACGTCAGTCATGAAGCGCAAATAATCACTACACGCGATGTAGAAGTTGACTCCGCTGCTTTCCCCGAGACTCCGTGCAAGCAGAGACGCGCCATGACTGGCGTCGGGTAACCGGAGAAGTGAAGATTAATCGGCGATGGCGTACCGGCCTGCCGGCATAAGCTCTGGATGCGCACAGATGCTCTCTGGATGTACACCGCGTCGTTCGTTTCCCATTGTGGAAGTTCCCTGAAATCATCGAAATATAGACCGAAAGGCTTTTCGGTGCTGTTGTACGCTTAGAAGCAGAAGAAATACGCTCTCAAACACCGTTCAAGCACTCGGGGCTTTAGCGCGATCTTCATTCGTCCATCCAGATGCGGAGCAGCTGGCGGCTGCACGATCGTGTTGCTGGCATCCGGATACGCTCGGCACACCTGACACGGTCCCAGTCTTTTCCGCCCTGCTTTTGCCAGGAAGCGCAGTGAACCAGCAGTGAAAGAGTAACCCTTGTCGTTCAGCTGCTCTGCCTTCTACATTTCCAAAATACAATTCCCTGATAGGTGAACCCCGGCAAAGCTCCTGTGTGCTGCGAACTTACACTTCTGTTCTTGTAAGCGGCGCCAGCTCCGCGTTACCTGAAACGCCATGACAGACTCGCGAAGAGATCACATACCAGCCTCTTCCTCACATTGTTTTACGAGCATCTGTTCACTCTGTGCAGGTGTGTGCGGTATATTGCTCAATGATGACGTGTAAAGCTTCCAGCGCATACGTGTGCCAATAGAGCAAGCCAAGAAAGCTAGAGTTGATGCCAAAGACGCTATATCGTTGAAAAGTCATGGGCTTGCAGAAAAAAAGCACAAGGAAGGTATACAAGCGACGCAATCTCCGTCTATCTACTGGAAGATCGCATGGTGGTAGTAAAGAAAGTAGACACAAAACTTACCTCCGGATGCTGGGGAATGGCAGCGTCACCTGCCACATCAGGACACGCGCCGGCCGACGCGATAGATGACTGTTTAGGCATGACATTTCATCTTTTTGTAAGGTAAACAAACGCTGGCTTACGTCTTTCTAGATATGCCAAGCCTCAACCATATGTTGCGCTTATTCATTCTTATGTCTAATACTAATAATTGTTAGACGCAACATTAATTAGAACAGACAAGAAAGCCAGGGAAAGTGCGTTCCTTGGCTTTCTTGTTTGTTAGTTCTAATTAATGTTGCGTCTAACAAAGAAAAAAAAAACGAGCCCTTAAAATTCCGTTTCTTTCATTCTCTAATGAGTGTTGCGGTTTAACATCCCTAAACCGCGCCATGATTATGAGAGAAGCCGTAGTGGAGGGCTCCCGTGCATTTCAATCACCTGGGGCTCTTTAACGTGCACCTAAATCTAACTACACGGGCTTCAAGTATTTTCGCCTTCATCTAAAATGCGGCCACCGCGGCCGCGATTCGATCCCGCGACCTTCGGTTCAGCAGTCTAGCACCGTAACAACTAGACCACCGCGGCGGGTGTTCTTACGTCTTTATGATATTGAGCTGTCATGAAATTTACGGGTGAGTTTACAATCACTATGATTGAAAAAAGAATTCGCCAAAGAAATTGGATCGGGTGAAGCGCATACGGCCGATATTTCCAAACCATGACCGCAACTTACCGCTGTCGCAAAGCGGCAAGTGTATACAAACATTGCGTTTTACCAGTACTAACGTATGAGGCGTAAACATGAAGGATAACAAAGAATTATTTTTATTCACTATTATTGCGATAGCAATTATATGGACACTCTCGGCCGATTTTCGCCGTCGCCGTCTGACGACGCCGTCATGTCCCGGATATGTATAAGTATGTGTATATAAAGAAAGGCATAAAGAAAAATTAATCAGTAGAAAGAATTCCAGACCACCTGACCGGGGATTCGAACCAGCGACCCCTCGCTCCGCAGCCTGCTGCGCTAGCCAACACAGCCACACGCCATGCTCGTGCCAGCGGTATGACGGCGAGCTATTCATATGCACCATTTGCCGCTCGCGGTACGCAGATCTCGGAACAGCTTGAGCGTGTTTTCTATCACGCAACGCTTTTACAGTTTCTTTCAAATTGATAACCGCCCTTGAGACGCGCACGATTAAGTGGCTCCCTTCTGTACCACTCTGATGTAGAAGGAAAAAAAAGAATACCGGGCACACTTGGCGTCAGACACCACCGCGTGGCAGGAGACGCAGAGGGGTCATTCCACGTGCCGCAGTTTAAAAGAAAAAGAAGTATCAAACAGCGTCGAAAAGTCATATAATCATATAATCAATCCTTGGCCAATTTCCCTGAGTGGGTATGAGCCATGTCAGAGGCAACAACAGTGTCGGCTTCTGCATTGTGGACACTCGCAGCGCGTTGCTCAAATACAAACGCGTAACAACTGCGACAGTTGTTAGTTCACGCTTGTCATGTGTATACCTATGCGTCCTTTTCGAGCGTCCTTTGTGCTGCGGCGGCGCGTTGTATAGGTATCGAGCTGCTTGTTGTTCTTCGTGTGACAAACTAATTTCTTGCTATCGCATTCATTGCTTCGCCCTAGTGGCGAAACTGTGACTTTTATAAACGTTACATATGTACTCCTATGAGGCAGGCGTCATGTCGGGTTAACGTCACTTGTATACTTAAGCGCCATCCACTGTAGTTGGTCCCTGAAGCACTATCCAGGGCTACCATCCTCGAAAGCACCAGTGCTACATATCAGCTTACCTCTTCTGGTGTTGGTAATACCCATGTTTCTGTTGGCATCGTTACGCAACTGTAAACAACTGTGTAATATCTAAGGAAGGGAGTCAGACTCCAGCCATCACGATGAATGAAACAAGAACTGCCCTTTATTGACTATGTTACATGGTTTACATAGCAATGAATAAATGCGCCCCCCTGGGGATGCAAGAACAAAAGCGAAACCAAAACTGAATACAAATACTCCCCCCCCCCCCTTATTTTTAGTGGTTAGTTGTTAGTACATATTAGTAACAAAAACCCAAGTATGTACACTACTTATTTACATAGTACAGAATATACACAATTTCAGACCGTAAACTAAAAGTTGGTCTGATAGCCTTGAAGCCAGGCTGGTGGCCGGCGCCTTCAGGTCGGCCGCTCTGAATGTTGTACCAGGCCCCGGAAACTCAGCGCTAGTTTCGGTTTCAAGGAACATGCACGCTCGTAGCGGTTGCCGGGCATCCTAAGATCTAGTTGAACGAAATGAGGTTGATGTGGATGTTCGCACTTATTCGCTTTCGCGAGTTTTTACAAATAAAGAAATTCGATTTAACTGTAAGGAACTCTTATTTTGTTTATTTGTCTTGTTTTGTTTCTTATTTTGTGAATTTGAAATCAGGCGAAGCGCGGGAAGTGGCTGACTTGAATTCGTAGCGCTTGCCTCCGCTCCTCCTTGCCACTCGCTCAGCGATATCACAAGTTGGATCGTGCTCAGTTATCTTTATCGGTTGGCGTGCCAAGTACGCGAAAGATAAGACAAAGTTGTGGCGAGCATAGAAGGGAAGCCGCAGTGAGCTACGCCGAGCAAGTCAACCATGCATAAGACGAAGATGGCTAAATCGGGCATCACATGTTTTTCGCGGCTCTGCGGTGTGCTAACGCGGGGATTTCCAGTTCCGCGAAGGTTTTTCAGGTTTCCTAGTGGCGACAGGTGAGCGCAAATATTTGGGCTCATTGTTTCAGCAGGTATTAATTTTGCATGAGTACATGAGTAAACCCAGTTCACTGCAAGCCTGACTGTACTGACAAAAGCGCAGTGTCGCTACACTAATAGGTCAAGACGACAGCCTGCCTGCTGTCGGCAAAATACTTCTAATGAAAGGCTTGAACGCGTGTTGGCTCGGCTACATAGTTCTTTCATCCTTTACTTTTGGCATGTAGCTCAAATTATGTGAAGCAATCTTAGGCTCCTTCCTGCACATGAAATTCATGTAGCCAGTTTGAAACTTTGTGGTTCTTTACTTCTAATACTGTCATTGAAATACATGTGATGGACTGAATGCTTTTAGATATCGTTACAGGAAATGTCGCTAGGGCCAACGTGTTGACAAGTGAACTTTTCTTCGTCAAAGCAACGATGCTGCCCTGGCGGCGGTCGACCCTGCAGGTAAGGTCTGATAAATACGCTGGCCCTCCGGCCCCAACCAATGCAATAGGATAGCCTTGCGTCGTTCTGGCGTGAACTCGGCGGCCCCGGACGCCACCAGGTAGACGTTGAACATCTGCTCCCACTGCTCCCATGGTAGTGGCGGCCGGCCGGGCGTCGCAAGGAAGAACGGCGGCGGAGCGAGCCCGGGGAAACTCATGTTGGGGCGGGCACGGACGGTGCGCAGGTGCTTAGGGTACGCTTACGACATCTTCGTCGCCAATGTAATATCTATAGAAGGGAGTCAGACTCCAGCCGTCACGATGAATGAAACAAGAACTGCCCTTTATTGACTATGTTGCATGGTTTATATAGCAATGAATAAATGCGCCCCCCTGGGGATGCAAGAGCAAAAGCGGAACCAAAACTGAATACAACAAACTGGTTATATGAAACATATGCGACTGTTCAACATATGTGCGTACAACATTTGTACGTAACTTTAACATCATTTCGTAACGTTTCGCTCAATAAGAAAATTACAACCCAGTCACCTTGCCTTCGCATGCTTCGCATGACATCGATTCCCATGATACGTGGGATCCGCCGAAGCTTTTTAACGCGTGAGCGTTAAAGAGCTCGTTTCGCAGAAATTCCGGCGTTGGTGTCGGCGTCGGTGTCGTTGGTTGTGAGCGAAAAATCATCATCTTGTCCGTGACCGAAAAATCGAGAAAGATGCAAATAAAATAAATAATAAAAATTTCCGGTCCGAGTGAGGATCGAACCCAGGCCGTCTGCGTGGTAAGCAGGTGTTGTACCACACAGCCACGCCTCTGTTTGGCAATGCAGTGAAAAGAACTTCCTCTGCTTGGAAACGCAATGAAAACAACGTTCGTGCTTCACAAACACACGCGTCCTGCATACAGGCGTCACAATACAACTTGTAATATCGCAGTAATATTGCGTGGTACAAGCGTGCATTGCCATCGGGCGTCAGAACATGTGAATATCATAATGACATCGTGGTTCAAAGCCGGCGACCCATTACAAAAGGCACACACGTTACTGCACGTATTCCCTTAAGACCACGTAGTGGGTGCATAGCAAGTTCGAAAACATTTGCCGCTCGTAATTGCCCGTGGTTTAAAGCATGCTACCCATTACATAGTATGCACTAAGTTATTGAAGTACACACTAGGTACAGGATATCGCTATCGCGTTCTACTCTTGAAAGGCGAAGCTTTAGGGTCCCCCCACTTTTTCAGGGGCGAAGCTCCTTAGGGTGTGGGTCTGTCCCTCCTCTGTAGTTGTAGTGGTAGTAGTAGTAGGTAGGTAGGTAGCCACGTGTAGTGGAATGTACCCACTCAACGTGATAAAGATGACAATGACGTAGTATAGTGGAATGTACCCACTACACGTGATAACGATGAAGTATAAGCGCGTTCCAGTGTAGTGGAATGTACCCACTACACGTGATAAAGATGACGATGACGCAGTATAGTGGAATGTGCCCACTACACGTGATAACGATGAAGTATAAGCGCGTCCCAGTATAGTGGAATGTACCCACTACACGTGATAACGATGACGATGACGCTGATGACCATAAAGTATAAGCGCGTTCCAGACCACACACTCTCTTTCTGCCATGGATGAAAACGATCGAGCTTCGCCCACTTATCATCATTCACTTCGTGGATATGGCGTGATTTTTTTGTACTATAATATACGCCGCACTGTTTCCAGCGTTTCTGCAGGAAGCAATGCGGTAAAGAATTACACGCAGTATTAAATGGCAGAAACAATTTATGCCAGGAATGTTGTGCATGAAAAGAAAATTGGTAACAATGAACAGCACTAGAAGATCAAGTTATAAAAGACACGAAAATGTAAAAAAAAGCAAAAAAAGAAATGCAACAGCCTTGCACCTTCCCACGTAGCTGCAACATGGCGAGCTTTTCCGTAGTAGGAGGAGCCTTCCCATTCCTTCACTCTTTGTCTGCAGGGCCGGCTTTCAGTTGTCCGAGAAGAAGGTTCACGATGGCGCTAAAGGTCATACCTGATAATCCACCTTTCGTGAGGCGCAAATGGCGTAGAGTCTCTCGGATCTCCATCTCAGTGTGGTCCGGCTGTTGTTTCTTTACCATACGGACTATTTGAGATATCTGCTTATCTGTACTGCTCCTGGCTGTTGTCTTTCCCTGGCTGGACACCATGGATACGACGTCTGCGCATGCATTAGCAGATTGCGTTTCCGACCTCGTGTACTTCTCAGTCTGTGTCAGTGGTCGGGGTTTTGTTGCTACTGGATGCGTCAGCAGCTTGTTTTCTGGTCTGAGACGGGGTGGCAGATTCATCTGGCGCAGCGGTAGTCGCGTCTGTGGCGGGTGAACCTCGTCATCTGCCCGGTTCTTGTCGACCGGCTTCTCCTCCCTCGTCGAAGTGCGGTTCCTCAGCCTGACCACATACTTTGGTGTTGCTGCTTGAGGCCTTGCGAGTAGTTGTTCGGTCTTCAAACGCAGCTGCTCAACTTCGCTGTCCTGGTTCTGTCGGACATTTTTCCAGCTGCTCTTTCAGCCGCGTGACGTCAGCATCTCGACTTTGCAGTGTCGACTGCAACTCAACGAACCGCGAAGTGTCGAACTCATTTGTCTGTGCGACGGCAATCTGATGTTTCGCGCACCGCTTGCACACCTAGTGAGCGGCAATGGAGATGGCAGTGCTTGACAGGAGGCGTCCTTGAGTCCAAGTTTTTCTTCTTCTTCAGACAGGTCTTCGAACGGCTGACTCATAGACGCTGCTGCTCGACGAGCTGCAACGCTCGCGCTCTGGATTCGCCGGCGACCGCGTGCTGGCGGCCGCCATCGCTCGAACCACGTGAATAGCATCCGGGACTAGGCTCGTCCTGGGCATGCGATGACCCGCTGCAGTCATATTCTTCACAGTCTAGGTCTTCGTAGCGCACGAATATGTACCGACCTTCTTGGGCTAGTGCAAATTCTGGGCGATGGGTCATAAATGCAGTCAAGGTACCGTACGCATGCATCACATGCTGTACCTGCGATGGGCTCAGTGCGCTCAGAAGGACTTCTTCATAGCACGGGCCGTTCTTTTTTAGAGCTTTTCGAAGCAGTCTCGAAATATCCGCCGTATCTGCGTCAGTGAGAGCGTCCGACTGTGCTTCCTCACTCGTG
The DNA here is from genome assembly GCA_030522465.1 of Rhipicephalus appendiculatus. Classification (NCBI taxonomy): domain Eukaryota; kingdom Metazoa; phylum Arthropoda; class Arachnida; order Ixodida; family Ixodidae; genus Rhipicephalus; species Rhipicephalus appendiculatus. Next base: position 855,077 of record JALIZH010032928.1, on the reverse strand, counting down.
ATGAGATTACCCTCGACGTCAAAACTGCTTGCGCCTGTGGTAGATTTGATTGGGATGTCTTCAAAATCATTACCATCCGTAGTCTTGGTGCTGTGAGGCGACGATTCACATGCGCGCATTTCGCTCACCGCTTTCTCTCCGGTCGGCACAATCTCATCATTGGAGAAGGGATTGGAAACTGCACCTTCGGTCGGATGTTCAGAATCGTCGCAACGAAGAAAACCTTCCTCACTTTTCTGTTGCATCTCGAGAGGGACGAACCGGTCCGGGTGGGGATGGCAGGTTGCTGGGACCGCTGCTGGTCGAACGGGACAGCCTCGCCCTGGCCCTGAACTTCCTCCTTCTGGCGCGTTTGACTGCAGCGTCGGTTGGCATCTCCGGTCACTGGTCAGGCTCTGGTGGAGAAGATGGAGCTTCGGCCGCGCTGGTTCTGGCAGGCAGGCTCTGATGGTTGTCGTGGAACGATTTGGCCACGAGCAGCACGCGCAACACGAGCCCGGGCTGCCCACAGGAAAGCTACAATGGTGATGATGATAGGCGCGTATGTATGGATGGTACCCGGGATAAGCGGAAAATCGAGCTGAAGAATAGAACCAGCCCGTATTCCCAAACCAACCTTAACTTAACGCTATACGACGCCCTTTCAAAAGGAGGGGGAAAATTTAAGGACGAGATAACGTCATAGTGAGTTTCAGAAACTCGCCTTATTCGGCTTTACGGGACACTTACGGAAGGTGGTCTTGTCGTCATAAGAAACGAACACGGGAGCGAGGCTATGAACTTTTGCTGGCTCAATGTTGGTTTATTAGCAAGAGAAAATAGCTGCATGCTCCCTCAAGACAATCCAATAAATGCTGCAACGCATGCCCATGCAAGTTGCGGAAAGAACACGTCTCGTCTGGCCACACAGTGTACTCCTTTTGTTTGTTAACGATTTACCGTTGCTATAGCAATCGACGGCTCGCGGAGACGCGCCGGTCCAGGAAGCGCTGCTTTCAACAAGAGCACCTGACAGGCGCGTGCAGTATAGGTTTTTGCGATATGTTTTATTGCGATAGCAATTATATGGACAGTCTCGGCTGGTTTTCGCCGTCGCCGTCGCCGTCATGTCCCGTATATGTATATGTATCTATATATTTATAAAAGCCTCAAAGAAAAATAATTCAGAAAAATGTTTCCGACGCGCGGTTAGAAAAGCGTGTTAGAACACGCTTTTCTAACACAGCGAAGCGACAACTGTGAGACTTGTTAGTTCGCGCTCGCCTGTACCTGTGAATTCGTTTCGTGCGTCGTTTTTGTTTGAGCAGCGCGTTAAGCGTCGAGCTATGAACGTTAGTTCTCTCTCGTCCTGTGCGTGTTGTTTTCGTGCGTCATGTGTGCGTGAGCAGCGCGCTATACGTTTTTCACCCGCTTGCCATTGGTCGCTTGACATTCCAATTTGTTGCTATCGCATTCATTGCTTCGCCTTGTGGCGAAACTGTGACTTTTTTATTTGCATACACATATCCACAAGGACAGAGAAAAGAGGGAGAGAGCAAGCTGGCAACTGCCACCTGGAGGGGCATCGAAGGTTGTCATCCTTACAAAGAAACTCGAGAAGTTAAGGACCACGCAGCGAGCGATGGCACGAAAAACGATAGGCGTAACATTGAGAGATTGAAAGAAAGCAGAGTGGAACAAACAGGGGTAGGCGATACCCGTCTCAACATTAAAAGAAAACAAAATGGAGCTGTGTAGGCTAAACAAATAACGCGCAGGGCAGATAATCGATGGTCAGTGAGTGCGACGGAATGGATTCCAAGGAATGGGAAACGCAGCCGAGGATGGCGTAGAGTTGAATGGGGTGATGAAAAATTTTAAAATTGCGGAATAAAATGCAATCGCGGTTCGCGCATGACGGGGTAAATTACCATCTCTATAGGAAAGGCCTTCGCCCTGCAGTGGATATAAAATATACTGACGACGACGGTATGATAGTGGCATAGGTCGGAAAACTCACTCATGAGTCGACTCACTCTGACTCACTCAGACTCAGATCGAGCCGTGAGTCTGAGTCTGAGGGAGTCTGGGTGAGTAAAATTTTCGTGAGTTTGAGTCCGAGTGAGTCTGGTGGAGAAAAATTTTAGTGAGTCTGAGTCCGAGTGAGTCCGGTTGAGGAACGCTTTGATGAGTGTGAGTCCGATTGAGACCTAAGGGCAAGGTATATTTCATGAGTGAGTCTGAGTGAGCTCCACATGGTTTTGCCGGCCTCTCGTGCCATCTACTCAGCTTCAACATTACTATCAGTCTTATGTCAGCTCAGGTTTATGCTAATTATGTATACTCATACATCAATGCAGTAGCGTTCATACGCCACCTCAATAATAATTGAATAGATGCGGGAGTTATGGAGGGAGTGAGGTGGCTTGACCCTCTCCCCATTCTCTTTCAAAGGAAGGTCTCGTCAAAAACATCTCGTCTGAGTCATCACTTTCAATAAAAATGTCCTTAGTGGATTGCAACCACTGGTAACTCGTATTTAAAGATGCGAGAGCAAAAGCGCCAAGTAGAGCACCTATTATGCGAGATATCGGTGTTGAAAAGCTCTGACACCTTGGACGAAACAGCTAATAATACTCTAACGGACTCATGAGTCGACTCACTCAGACTTAAATAGAGCCCATGAGTTCTGAGTCTGAGTGAGTCCAAGTGAGTAATATTTTGGTGAGTTTGAGTCCGAGTGAGTCCGATTGAGGAAAATTTTAGTGAGTCTGAATCCGAGTGAGTTCGCTTGAGGAAAACATTGGTGAATGTGAGTCCGAGTGAGCCCTAAGGGCGAGGTATCTTTCTTGAGTGAGTCTGAGTGAGCTCTAAAGTTTTTGCCGACCTATGGATAGTGGTAATAATAATAATGATGATGACGACTATGTGAGTGATGATGATGATTGCACATCGCTCTTTTATACTGACACGAAAATAAAGGACGCGAGTTTCCTGGTTTAAGCCTTGCATGTCAATGTTGTGTGTGTTCTTTGTCCTTGCATGCACCGAAATTTTGAATGTAGATCTATATAGATCATGGTTACGTTATTTGACCATTGGAGTATCTAGATCGACATCCTCTAGATTAAATGTAATTTGCGACGTTTTGTGCGTAACTGACGAAGTTACGTTAATTAACTTTTCAGCGCGTGTAGCATTTCTTTATCCACCTCCCCGCCATTTGAACCCATCAACCGAGCGATTACCAAACACCGACAGGACCGCATGCGGCTTAAATGCGTATAATCGCGTTTGACGAAACATACGCGCAGGTCTGACGCCAGGCGCATGGCGCATATCTACTCCGGATGAAATAAATTAAAAAAAAAATCGACAGAAGCTCCACTGGAGTTGCTCAAAGGAATAGTGAACAAAAAATGTCAAAAAATTACGAAACCAGTTCAAGTCTTTGACCCAAAAGCAGACACACGAACACGTGTTTGTATGGGAAAATCAGCTACCTGAAAGGTGCTTGGCGTCACGGAAATGCGCAAATGCAATTGGGTAGGGCATCTGGGCAAGTTTCCCTCTGGGTGGAACAGCGACGGCTGTGAGTGGAGCCTACATCTATTTTCGGGTTGTAACCAACTGTAGGTATACGATTTGATCAAACATCCCCCGCCCCCCAACGTCCACCCTCCGCATCGTACAACTAGCAGACTACAGCTAGCAGACGAAGTGCTGTACACGTGCTTTGCGCACGCCCGCATTGTGAAGATTGCCGCTGGGCACTTCGGGCCAAAATAAAAGTTTTAGCATGCACCGCTTGCATCAGCCCGAGTTCATTAGAGACGTCTGACTACAATCGAACACAAAACAAGATTTGCCATTAGTAACGTGAAGGCTAAGGGGGGAAGGAATGGTGGACTGGTCCGGATAAAGTATCGTAATTTGCTAGTTCGTAATGGCTCTCTACGTGTGAGTGTTTATTCAAGCCAACGATTCTGACTCTTTTTCCGATGCTATTCATTGTCGCGCTGCAATTATAATATGCGCCGCAGGTTTACCTCCAGGAAAGTTGTTTGTTAAAATGCTGCTCTGCGGAAATAACTCGCCGAGAGCTCATAGAAGAAATCCTACGCTTCGCTTTAAACTGAAGTGCTTAAGTGCCGCATAATGGATGACAGGCTCGTTATGGAACAAGCTGGGGCGAGCGAATAGCAGTTTATGGGGTTTAACGTCCCAAAGCGACTCAAGCTATATATAAGAGACGCCGTAGCGGAGAGCTCCGGATAATTCAACCACCTGGGGTTCTTTAATGTGCACTCGAATCTCACAGTACACGGTGCAGTAGTGCTTCGTCTCCATCGAAATGCGACCCGCGGCTTTTGGTTTAGCAGCCGAGTACCGTAACCACCGGGCCGCCGCGCCGGCCAGGCGCGCTAAGGGAGCGAATAATTGGAGGCGAGAAAGGATAGCCCCACAGCTATAGAATAATCGAGGCGATCATCCTTCGCATTCCTTGCCTAGCGCCGTGTCTCAAAAACCTCGTATGTGCATTCTTGCTGAAGAAGTCTCGGACTCAGCATGCTGACGTGCAAAATTTGTCAAGAAGATTGATACATCTAGCTAGTGCGCGATGGGCTACTAAATATGTGGGCGTGGTGCCAGCTTATGAGGTGGAGGCAAGGTGGGGAGGGGTGGTAGTTACAAAATTAAATGGTCACGAAAGCGGCGAGGCATCCAACTCGGCACTTGTAAGGACGCTGCAACGTCGAGCGCCTAACGCTACGGTGTCTGGTCGCGTAAGGTGGAGAAACTACGTCGCAGTTTCCCGTCTCAAGGGCATCGCGTTGAAAGCTTATATAGCTTCCTCGCGGGGTTCTTCGACGAGACCCGAGCCCGGTGCCCTATTTGGCCGCTTACCCGGGACCCCTATACCTCTACCCCAGCTGTCAACATCTCCGCTAGTCGTTCCAGATGTCACAGGCAGGCATCACGTCGACTGGCGGTCCACTTTTCTTACATGTTAAACGCTCCGAGTCTCTCATTTCCTCCTCACCCGTATACATCGCCGGGCGACTCGCATACAATAGCGTATATACGGCGGCTTGTGGTGGTGGTGCTTGCGTTTCCGCAGCTGTTGTCGGAATTGCGCACATATCCTGGCACGCTGCCGGCCGGGCACGACTCGCTTTATCTGAAACCACCGCCATTTCTCGCGAGCGAGGCGTCAAGTTCAATTGGCCAGCCTGCGCCGTGCGAAAACAACTTTGAAAGCCATGTGGCCTATGTCGATCTGCTAGCCCGAAAACTGACGTCGGCGTTGTCTCGGAACAACAAAACGACGCGTCGATGCGTGCAAGGGAGTGCATGAAAACAACATATGGCCCTGTTCTTTGTGCATATCTCTTAAATAAGTGGGCTTTTCTTTAAGCTTGAAAGAAATAGACCAATCACATCTGTGTAGCTTACCCGATTCGAACGACGATTTATTAATCGCAAGAGGCGAGGAAATAATGCGGGGACCACTGAGCAAAGTTGAACGTGGGACGAAGACAATCATGTACAGGCCGGGACGCTAGTGAAAGGTTCGCGGGCCGCGTCTTTGAGACGCCTGGCATTAAACATAGCTCCATGCAATGTGTCCCTCTTTCTCTCTCTCTTTCCCTCTCTCTTTTACTCCCTTATTCCCCTCCCCATGTGTAGGGTAGGAAACTGGTCATAGTCTAGTTAACCTCCCTACCTTTCGTATATTTCTTCTCTCTCTCTCTCCATTTCGTTCAAGTGAAAGTGAAATTGTGTTCGGAAATTATTACTGTCATCTCGTTTTGGGCGATTCACTCTGGGTGTCAGTGAGACTATATGAACGTACTGAAGAACTCGTGCTTTAGTGTACTTTCAGCACGTTTAATATTTATTCATGTGCTTGTTTGCGGCTTTTGTTGTGGTTTTTATCAGTCTCTTTCATTGCGATAGCAATTGTACGGACACTCGAGGCACATTTTGGCCGTCGCTGTCATGTGCCGTGTAAACTCTAAATGGACCAACTTCACCCCGCGCTTCGTATGTTTTATGAGCGAGTGAAATCGTGCGAAGGCTGCCCGACGGGCGCGTCTCAAGCAGAGATGAAAATTAAAACGCGCCGGCCGGCTCCGTCGCGCGAAGGATCATGAAGAGGTTACGGTGTTAGGGGGGTGCTGCGTCGCTCGGGCAGAACCTGCGAACTTAGGTCAAAGCGGGGCGGTTCGCGCGCGTTGGTGTGGGCGCTATTTTGTCAGAGATTAGCATACGGTTCATGGTTTTGTAGGTACTGTGTTCTCGCGGCTTACTGCGCGCTTAAGCGATAGACAGCACGAAGGTCGCTTCGCTCGCTGTAGCAGCCTTCTTGTGTAGTTACGCCAGATCAGGAGTCTTACTTCGGATAGGATTCCAATTTGCTGCTATCCCATTCATTTCTTCGCCCTTGCGGCGAAACTGCGACTTACTTTTTCTTTCCTCTCTTACCATCTCACTCAGTGTTTTGCATAATCTGCGTATCGCTAGGCTTACATCTCCAGATGCCGATTAACTTGCCGTCTCTCTCCTGACCTTTTCAGTGTAGTTATTTCACCGAAGTTCCGAAATGCTTCGTAGGCTACGTATAACCACAACTGCGCGCAATATTTCCCAATGTCTATTTTTCATCGCCGCCGCACAGTAACGTCGGCAAGAGCTCTGTCAAAGTCCATCGCGTGATATATAGCATGCTATGTTTTCGCATTCCACGTTCCCACAGCTTGGTTGCTGTTTTGCGACACGCAGCCCTACCTGATATATCCCACGATGAAGTTATCCCACGATACAGTTCGGTCTCGGTGTAGCCTGTACTTATATACGAAGCAAACTTTTAAAACGCGATAAATTCTTCTTGTTGTCACAACTAGCGCACAAGAGGGGTTAGTTGGGCAAGTTGTCAAGGTTGGGGCATCGTGGGGAGCCAGCACAAGGACACCACCAAGCGAGCAACACGAATATCAGCCGCGTACCTACGGTGGTTCATGATGAACTAGTTCCTCATTCGTTGTCACGTGACGTTACATTATTAGCCGTATCTATTTAGCAGAGATGAAAGTGGTCATTTTGTGGTCATTTTCATGTTGATTTGAGAATCTCATGGGTGTATCCCATGTAATAGTTCAAAATAAGAGGTACAACTCTAGTTCGGCAGGCCATGCGGTGTGCAGAGCAGGCTAAAGGTGTGTAACACTATTGTTACCAGTACTGGAATAAAACGCAGTAGAGAATAATCTCTTCAACTGCTTGCCAGTCGTGCTATCTTTCGCGATGAAAAACATTTGTGAATGCGAGTCCAGCGCCCGTATTCGCTAAAAACACCTCACGCTGCGATTGCTCGTAAGAGAAATTTGCGGCCCATTCTGAAATTGGACAAGTCATTTACGTAGGTACCCCGGACAATGGTGAAGAAAGCTTACGAAAGAAGAGCCTTGTGAACCCACCCCCTGGTCTTTATTTATCAATGCTGCCTTGCACACCTATGCCGCCGGGTGCGCAAGTACTACATATATCCGCTCAAACTGCTTCATATTCTTTCACCACCGGATAGTACTATTAACGCGAAGTTGGCTGGTTGGTTACTCAGTGACCTGGATCAACTTACTTTCGGTGAAATTAGCCACTGTCTTACCTTTCTGCCACGTCTTCTTCGTGGCAATCTACCTACCTCTGGCGCTCTCTCATCCAGCAGTGGTTTAGCCCCTTTAATTAAGCTAATACCAAGGAGGATGGTTGTATCGGATGCCACTCTGTACCGAGCTCAGGTCTCACTCTCGAGAATTATAGACGCGATGTTTGGATCGGCGATCCATGCAAAAGACAGCCGTTGATATACTTCCTGCTTACCAGAAACGACTCCCAGCGACTACATATGTATGCCGTCGGGAATCTTGCGATATGGAAGATTGAAGCTGTGTAGCTTCAGTCTGGTTGTCGCTGGGAATAAGTATTAATACATGCGGCAGTTATTTCCGACCAGCGATTTTCGTCAGCGCTACATCCTTCCGCGCCGTAACTTCTTAACGTCATAATGCATACATGCATAGGTCGGCAAAACTTGTGGAGCTCACTCAGACCCACTCATGAAATATATTTTGTGCTTAGGGCTGACTCGGACTCAGACTCACCATAATTTTCCTGAGCCGGACTCACTCGGACTCACACTCACGAAAATTCTCTTCAACCGGTCTCACTCAGACTCAGACTCACGGATCGATCTGCGTGAGTCTGAGTGAGTCCGAGTGAGCCGACTCATGAGTCCGGTAGCCTAGAATTAGCTTTTTCGGCCGTGGTGTCAATGCTCATTAATTACAATGTATCATGTAATCAGTGCTCTTCTTGGCTCATTTTGATAAAGTACATTTGAACACAGGTTATGAGTGCTCGCAAGCAGTAAGGTCACTTGAAAGATATGACAACGTAAGATATATTTATCAGGAACTTCCCTGAAAGAGTTGGCGGGGGGAGGGGGGCAGGTAAAGGCATCCCCCAACGTAATTCGCTCCTCTGATCAATACATATTGACATGGTGTATGAATGACAGTGCTCTGGAATACGTGTGAGTAGACGTGAGTATAAACGTGAATCCAGGTAAGATTGATCGTAATGTTGAAGATGAGTAGATGGGACCATAGGTCGGCAAAGAAAGTGGAACTCACTCAGACTCACTCATGAAATATATCTTGCGCTTTGGACTCACTCGGACTCAGACTCGCCAAAATTTTCCTGAGCCGAACTCACTCGGACTCACACTCACCAAAATTTTCTTCAACCGGACTCACTCAAACTCAGACTCATCAAAATATTACTCGCCCGGACTCACTCAAACTCAGACTCATGGCTCAATCTGAGTCTGAGTGAGTCGACTCATGAGTGAGTTCGCCAAACTATGCATGAACCTTTACGGCCAAAATTATACAACACGCATGCAGCGGCTCTTTTTCACGCAAGAGCTCTTAAGTGCATTTCTTCTTACCTATTTGTTACCTACTTTTCGTTTGGAGGCTCCTTTTGTTTACTATGCTCCCCAGTCGTCAAGGGATAATTTTTTAGAGTCCGCTCAATATTTTACGGTGATTCCATCATCGACATACTTACGTCATGTACGCGGCTTGCGGTTAGTTTACTGGAATGCCGACACACAACTGAGCTGCACATGTATGTGGTCACAACAAGTGTCGCAACACGGAAAAGAACAAGGCACAAGACAACGATGCGACGAGGGAAGACAAGTCTGTAATCAGAGGTCACAACAACAAGAGCAGACGCTCCAACGTCGTCTTCCTCAGAGGAGCCATGGGGGCTGCCCATGCTGCTCACTTCCTTTGTCGCCCTGCCGGCTATCAGTTGTGACAATATTTATACTGCAATAGAAGTGGATGACGTATTCGATTGCGACGTGGACGCAGCCACTATTTTATTGAACTTTCAGATATTTCTGTCGAAATTCACTGCAATGGCTTTGGAACTTTCACGTAACCGCCGAGTAACGGTGTGAGGGCACAAAAATGTTTCTTTTTCAACGCGAGGAGCTGAAGCGTTGCTTTTGAGATGCAATCAGCCATTGTAAAATAAAACGGAAATCATTTCTATCAATGTGCTCCGTTTCATTTAATGCTTTCGCTAAATATTTAAAGATATTATGCACTTATCTTTACCGTGCCGCGTAAAATTGTGGTTACTGTAGTTCTCCGAGCTGAGCCGAGGCTGCTGTCGCTTCTATCTCAACGCAAGAAGTTCTATCACGTAAAAAGAAAAAGAAATAAAGCGTTTGTTTATTTCCTTTAGAAGACGGCTTGACACGTCAGCGTGTTCGGTTTACCGCCGCGCTGCTTGGAACAGATGGAAGCTTGGTGTTGCAAGTAGAGCGGAAGTCTTTGTCATATAAATTTCAAAGCCGCTGCGCTTGCTACACGGCCAGTCGTATACAACTGCTTTCTATATATAGGCTAGAACTTTCGCTGCCCCAACGATGCAGATATTTCAAACGGACTGTTCCCACCTCTCTCCTGCCAGGCGGTCTTCGCGAGTCCTGCTACAGCACGGTCCTTATCACTCGCGGAGTGGCTTCTAAACATTTTGACAACGACTACACTATAGCCTTTCTAGCCTTCCCGCCGGTGCCTTGTTATAACCAGGGCTGCGTGTCGTCTTTTTATTTCATTTTGTAAAAAAAAATAATAACAGCAGTGAGTGACGGGTGATCTATCTTTCGGAGTATCACTGCATGCCTTCAACGCGGACAGGCAGACCCCGCGAGAGCGCGAGTAAACAGGATAAGAGCGAAACAGAGCGACCGACAAGATGCTGGAATGAAGCGTTGCTGACAAACACAGACTTTATATGGACTAGCCGGACTCAACACCCGGCATGGTGCGCATTCCACCGCCGAGGGATGGTTTTACAAGATAGGGCCACCGGCTTGAAGTCTTGTTTATTGTCGGACATATTTACCGCTCATCGACGTTGTTCTTTTTCTTGTTCGTTCTTTTTTTGTCAATGCCTCTCACGTGGACAAAGAGGTTACGGCTACCAACCGAACAGCTTGCAATGAAACATGGAACTGCGCTATCTGCGATTGGCCACTGTATAGTGTGCTCTGGTTAACAGCGGTATTGAGAATGAAGCTAATCATCACATTACATCCTGGCCGCATGAAATTTCTCTAGCAGCCATGCGTCAGAACCATCGCGGCTGCTGTCGAAGAACACGAATTTTTTTTAAGGCACACTGCAACAGCTGTGGTCGACTGCATGATTAAATGATGAAAGAACAATCTTAGAGAAGAAGCTAGCAAGTTTGGACAGACGCCCACTCACATTACAGAAACCACTTCGACCGTGGCCTGAAAACCGTCTTCAGGAAAAATCGAGCATCTTCCCAAAAGATTTCTTCGTAGACGCTGGACTAGATAAGCGCTTGTTATGAACAGCTATGTGTTACTATAAACAAAAGGACGTGTTAGTACGTATACTGTGGGCAGAACTAGAACTGTGTGTGTGTGAACGCTCTATTGAAATATCGACTCCTGCAAGCGAACTGTACATCACCATGTTAATTTTTTGTTTTCCTTTTTCAGTTCAATAAGTGTTGTATTTTGTTTTTTTTGTTGTTGTTGTTGTTGATTATTATTTTGGGTAACCACTTTTTTTTTCGCTTCAGAGCTTATTGAAATAGAGTAGCCGGAGATTATATAAACCTCAACCTGTCCACAGCAAACCAGTTAAAACAGAACGGAACGGAAGGCGTCCTTTTTTCAGGGACGCCGTTGGTCAAGTGATTCGCGATCCCGCTGTCACGACAGGTGAGCGGTAGTGTTACGCTATCGAAAGTAGTCGTAAAAGCATTGGGTGATTTCAATCTTAAATGCATATAATTCATTCTACAGAGGGATATGTTAGCCCCGTTATTATTTTATTTTTGAATTGAATGAAGCAACACCCTCCCAGTCATTTCAGATTTTCATATATTTTATATGCATGTGTGGATGAGAATCCTGTATTATCCACACGGATTACTTTTCGTGGGTTAATATATATCCTGTAGCTCGTCTTCATGCACGCGTTGCGCGAAATATCGTTTTATAGCGTGAAAGCTGCTCACAGCGTAAGTATGTTTAGGTTATCGTCAAAGAACATGATCAGCTGTAATTATGCGGGCTAGTGCGTTAGGTGCCCTCAAGCTCCTAGTGCGCACTGTTTACTAAGGGTTTTCACCGAGTTACTCACAGAAACCTTGTCGTCAGTGATAAATTATGGCTGTGTATTTGCCCGAACTTCGCCATTTTGGTCTCAAACGACCTTCTGATTTCCTGCTTCAGTCGAATCTGTTTTCGCAAATTTGTTGTATAACAACGGTAAGGGTCGCAGAGCTCGTGTATGTCTATAGTATTGTATTGCTTCAGAAAAGGAAAAAAAAAGCTTCCCAATACCACAAATAATTTAAAAGTGTCGCAACTTATTTATGCACGGGATATTGCCCATGGAACGAAGCTGTTGTGAACGTAACACACAGAGCCTCTGAACAGGAGGGACAAATGTAAAAGCTTTCTAGGCCAGCACAGAACGAGGTTAACGCAAGAAGAAAAACAAAGCCGTACATGCTTTCCAAACAAAGCCGTGCCGAATCGTAAAAAAAGTCCACCTGGCGTGTGGCCATTGCTCCCATAAAATGTATACACTAAGCACACTCCGATTCCCACGGCGTAGTAGCACTAGTGAAGCGCCCCATTTTTGTCTTTAGTGCGAGACTATACGTCTATGTCCGAGAAGCTCGACAAGATGTCTGGCGGCGTTCGGTATATCGAGTTGCCGCGATGCCGCTTCCAGCTTGGAATGTGGCAGCGGACGCGAACGCTCGTCACCGCTCTCATATACTTAATCCGTTACTCTGATTGTACGAGTGGCTCCACCGGGAGCCCGAGGCCTGACAGCTTGCTTGGCGAACGGGCCGAGTGCATAGCAACGCTGGTTGCCTTGCGAGTTGGGAGAGAGAGAAAAGGCAAGGCAGGCAGACAAAACAAAAGTGAAACGGCGCCGGTTTCACGCGCAACAAACATGTTTTGCCCATCAATCATGCTAGAGATGAGGCCTCGTCTCTCCTGCCGACGAGCTGGAACGAGCGGCGCACTATTTTCCGCGACCGACGAGTGCGCATATACCGAAGCGTGCGTCCGAGTCAGCGTCGCGCGGGAGCTGCAGATTACGGAAGACAAACTGAAGGTGCACCGCTGCTTTAGCACAGCTTGCTGTTCGGATCAACAGTAGAAGGGACTGAGGGTTGCTTCCGGAATGCACAAATTACATGCCTACAGTCGAGCCACGTTGAAAACTGGCAGTGGTTCCACTGATAAACCGACAGTTAGTGTTCAGTTACAAATAAAGTATAGCGTGGTGAAGCAATAAGTACAGGAAGTGCGTGGTTGAAGACTTGACAGGGGAGGAGGTCAAGATGTAATCGGAAACAACTTTCGTTTTTTTTCCAAGTTCCGTTCCAATGCTAAAAGAACAATCAAGCAGAACCATAGCGCTCCCGTTCCAGTCCGGTTCAGTCCGGTTCAGTCCACGTATGTCATACGCGCATATGCGCACATTCCCGCACGCCGCTTCGCTTCTATTAACACAAACAAAGGCGTCGATCCTCACGAGAGTTCGTCCCTTAACCGGCCCTCATCCTCACGTTTGAAGTTTTGCAAGCGTGAAGGACAGTTGGTAGTGCAAGCGTGAAGGACAGTTGGTATAGTCAGTGAAAGTTCAAGAGAGGTCGAACTATTTTGAAACGGCGCCTTTAGACACGTGAGAAGCGCCAAACTCAAACGCGGCGATGTTATATGTTCATGCTCTGTCTACGAGAATGCGCTGAGAGCACAAATTTACGTCTAATTCGGTTGATAAAAAACCGAGATTGTGTTTGGATGTTTGGACATCAATATTTTCCGGGGCCGTCGCTTACGTGCCTGGTATGAGCCGTTGAGCCCATATACGTCGCCTGGTATGAGCCGCTGAGCACAAGTCGACACTATAGACAGAAGTACCTCATTCACTCACAGAATATATATTCATACCTGAAGGCTCGATCATTCAGATTCAGACTCACCGAATGTAAGGGTTCACCTGGTTAACACGAATGTAAGGGTTCACTACGACTCACCACAAATTCGATCCATCTCGATCATTCAGACTCAATACCCGCCCCCTTTTGTGGCTCACCGAATACACTTTACCTGTAGGTGCAGCACGTGTACGTCACTTATATGGGATTATTTTTTTTTAACAGCGGAGCCGTTTAAGCTTGGCAAAACTCCCCGCGTGGCGTTCTCACAATGTCGGGTGGGTATGCGCCACTGAAAGCGGGTATGTATCCAGCAGCTCGTAGTATAATTTAGCAAGGGTAGAGAAAGGGAGGTGAGGGTGAGGAGGACTAGTGTTAGGGTGCAGAGGAGGTAAGAGGGTATACCTTAGCCCAACCATGTACAGTATAGCATAGCAAGGGGTGGGAAAGGGTAGTGAGGATGGGAAGTGATGTGAGGGTTAGGAGAGGGAAAGGAAGAGGGAGGGCAATATATAAAGAGATAAAGAAAGAAGAAAAAGGTGTGGAAAGAGATAAAGAAAGAAAGAAGCATGAAGAAAAGAAGAAGAGGAGAAAAACGGATGAGAAAATGTGTTGTATAGATAAATTTGAATCGCTAGGTGCCCCTAGGCATGGGAGCGCATCTATGCTAAAACAACGTTCCACAATAAATAATTTTATCGCACAGTTTGCAAAAACTTGACCGCCTACATAAGAGGGTGTTGATTTTACCTGCGTAAGCACTGGAACCCACTCGAAATATCTCATAACACTACGTCGAAAATGAGCATTTGTGCAGGCGACGCATCGCACAATAAGTTGTTCAGGCGAAGCTAACAACCCGACGTCGTCTTTTTTCAGCTCTTGCGCGCTGTCGTATACGGCGCATTAGCGGACATTCACGATACTTTCGAAGCAGCGATTCTCGCGACTGCTGCGATAAACTCGGAAACACATCTGTGTATGAAGTTCTTAGACAGCGCTTTTCATGCAACAGCTTTTTGGGGCTCACAAACAGCTGACAGAAGATTGAACCATGCGTGTGGGGGTTTTCTTGCTTTCTTTTTCTTTCACGGGGCGTCGAAGCCAGAGGGTTTATAGACTAGGGAGCCCAACTACCTCATGGTGATACCGGGCGTCGCTCGGAAAACACGGTTTCCAAAAAATGAAGATTTATTTTTTCATTTCGTCTTCAATGTGAGGTTAACATTCATTAGACTTAACCTCGCACATCATTTACAGTCATGCATGAAGCATCTGAAGCAGCTATTATTCTAAGAAAAACAGTGCTGTCACTTTAAATGTGCGCGCTGAGCAGCGTGATTGCATTGACTTGGAGATAGTGTCGTATACGGATAAGTTCATCGCAGTTACACTTTAAAGCATATACTGTTCCATTCGGTCGTTGCGAAGAAGAATATGAAAGGTGGATGGGTGCATGGCTTTGAGGTTGATGAAGCACTCAGTTACAATATATTTTGCGAACTGGAGGCCAAAGCATGGCATATATTTTTGCGCGCAGCTCAAGAGTCGGCATTGAGGACCTAACACAGCTTGTGCGATTGTAGTTCGACAGTGTAAAGCGCCTATAGATATTTTGTGCCATTTATAGAGAAGTTGTTAAGGTTGCTGGCCGACGAACTGTAAAGGTTACGACCACATGAATGACTGAAGTTATAATAAAGTCAATGTATTATCTTTAGTTCAACGTATAGATCATTGTCGTTTTCAGAACTGCTTGCACTATTATAGATCGATAGAATAAAGCCCTTGTAGTAATTTTTTTTGCTGTTTTTCGAAAGCTTCTTCGCATTGAAAAGCATGGGATGAAGATTAATGAGGTGAATTGTAACTGAAATACTAATAGTATGTGGGGATTTACGAGCCAAAACCACGATATCATTATGAGGCATGCCGTAGTCAATGGTTCCGAAAATTTTGACCATCTGGTGCTCTTTAGCGTGCCCGGACATCGCACAGCACAGGGGCCTCTATAATTTCGGCTCCATTGAAATGCGACCGCCGTCGCCGGGATCGAACCTGTGACCTTTGGGTCAGCAGCCAAGTACCGAAACCGTTACACCACCGCCTGCGGACTAACTTAAATACGGCTGACGACGTGTTCTAAAAGCTGCGACCCAAATGGCTGTATAAAACAGTCACAAAACTGCAACTGCGGTGCTTTCAACTTAATTTGTTTTTGTTTTAATTTATACAAGATGTCTTGGCCGAAATTCCGTGGATAAAATCTGCGGTATAGAAACTACTGGCGTTTATACTTGGTACAAATACTGGCCATATGACTTAATATGCTCGTATGTGATACGTGTGTATTCCAGAACCTTTCTTATTTTTCCTGAGTATACTGTTTTGAAGAAAAAAATGAGGGTGAGAAATCAATATACGTATACACCTTTATAAAAAGTCAGTGCGGTCGACTACATCGACCCTGAGTTTGGTAGACTCTCCGAATACTTTAGGAAAAACCTCGTACAGTAGTTTTAAATCGTCAAGATCAATCTCCGCAGTAAAAGCGAGCACTGATGGTTGTGGTGGCCTGTAAAGAATATTGGCAATCCAACACCTGCATGTCGATGCGTCGTTTTGTATTAATGAAACATCAAAACTAGCGCCTATGTGCCGAAGTGTTATCGTATGTATGTACATCAGTTTTAATAAAGGTGGCGCTATTTAGTGTATCCTGTAGACACCTGCCGGTCGTAGTGCCTCACAAAGTGTTCCGTCTGGTGCCTGCGTGCCCCACCAACATAGTTGGGCTTAATAAAAGTTGATTCATCATCATCATCCGGTGGCGCAGTGCCCGGTATTATGTTTCTCGGGCACCAATTATACAGGCTCAAACGAACTGACGTCCACGAGGCTCTATAATTAGGTTCACGGCTCGAATAGTCGCTTCAACGCCTATTGAGGCTGCGCAAATAAAGATGCAGCCAGGGCTATTCGTGGCCGCCCACCGGCGCCGAGTCCCGGTCGCCAGCGTCCTCCTGTTTGGCCTGCGAGAGCGCGATTCTGGGGCGAGCATGCGCAGTTCACCGCCGAGAATCGATCGCGAAGGGGCTCGTCTGTGTCAAGGCTGCTCGTAGACACAAACAAAGACGCAGGTCTTTGTCTGCCACAGTCTCCTCCTTGTTGGTCGGCGCCCCGTTTGGTTGCTCGGCAGCTCTCACGAGCGTCCATTTCTCAGAGTCGCCTACCCGGCCCGATCGCGCTTGAGCATTCTGCGACGAGAGGGTTGTCGGGTGAATTCGAGGCTCCAGCGCCGACCAGTGGTGTAGGCATAAATTTATTTAAGAGGGAGTGTGCTCCCACCCCCCCTCTATGCGTGTGTTCGTGGGTATGTCTATGTGTATATATACACACATAAAAATGTAAAAAATTCTGGAGGGGGGTAGGGGTTCACCCGCCGAACCCCCCCGCCACTGGCAACGCCAATAACGCTAACGGTCTCCATGAATCTGCATCGAATGTATCGACTTGGGCGTTTTAGCGGAAAATGTCAGTGTCACGGAATCATCTGTGAAAACAACCATACTGTGAGGAGAGCTGTAGAAAGCGTCAGATTGCCTCCACTTTAGTGTTCAGGCCCAGGCTCTCCGAATTTGCCTAGGCTTACCTCTTAATGCATGGACGGTGGCTTCTATAGCGATCGTTGGTGACCACCTCATCACGACACATATTGACGTTGAAACACTCAGGACACACATAAAGCATCTCGCTCGGTAACCACGTATCGCGAGTCTTTGCCAACATGCTTCACATCCGCCGCGAGACCTTCGATTCCTCCGTGGTGTCTTACTTAGCCTAACGTCAGCCTAACAATACCTGGCATCCGGAAAAAAGCAGATATGTCGTCAACTGCTCTTAAGCAGCTCGCTTTACGCCTGTTTTATGAGAAGTACGAAGGCCGTATACACGTATACACCGACGGCTCCTTTTTGCAGAACAGCTCAACCACATCTGTTGTGATACCAATAAAAACCACAACAATCAAATTCAAGACCTCCCACCTTACGACATCGACGGCAGTAGAGCTCACAGCGCTTCGTGCCGCATTACAATTCATTAGTGATGAACGGGCACAGAAATGGACTATTTTCAGTTATTCCAAGGCGGCACTGCAGTCCCTTCTGTCAACTTTACACCGCGGCCCGCACGAGCAACTCGTGTTCGAGATTGCAGAAGAGACACGCCATTTAACTGAGAAAGGACATGAACTATAATTTTTTCAATAGCTTCCAAGTCATTGTGGGATTATCGACAATGAACGGGCCGATCGGGCTGCCCGTTCTGCCCATACCGAAAACGATGAAATATTAATTCCGCTCTCCAGAACTGGACGCTGCACGGGAGCTCCGCATGCTTGCTCACCAACGCACCACGTCGCACTGGAACAAGCCACACTTCAAGCACGCACGGCTATATACCCAGACCCAACTCTCTGTCTTCAAATTCCTCCAGGACCTTCGCCGAGGTGACGCTATCCTACTGTGCAGGTTTTGGTTGGGTGTCGCATTTACCAATGCGTGCGCGTTCCGCATAGGAATGGCCGACACCGCAGCCTGTGACCACTGAGGCAGTGACGAAATAATTCAGCATATTCTGTGCGAATGTCCACAATACTGTTCGCAGAGACAGTCGATTTGCAATGCGCTCGGTCAACTGGGACGACCAGACTCTTTGGGAAGAAAGAATCCTGCGCCATAGACAGAACTTAACGTCGCAGAAGAAGGCTGTGCAGGCACTACTGCACTTTTTTCGTTCAAGCGGTCTCTCCGAACGACTCTGATCGCAACATCCAGCATGTGTGTGCATGTGTACATACATTCTTTTTTTATCTCTCTCTCTCTCTCGATCCTCTTTTCGATCCCTATTTCCCCACCCCTGTGCAAGGTAGCAAACCGGTTCTTCTACCAGGTTAACCTCCTTGCCTTTTCTTTTTACAGCGAAAGCTGTATATGGCTAGGCGAAACGAAAAACCGTTCGCCACAAGTTTCGATAACGGTCTCCATCGGTTGTGCCGTCTGTTACGTCTTCTCTACGTCGCACCCAAGCGCGCGCGCCATTGGCAGCGCCGTTAGTGACGCCATTCTCTGCGTCGTACCCACGCAAGCGTGCCAATCGTTGCGCCGTCAGTGACGTCGTTCATCCCTTCGCAGACGTGCCGCCGAGCCCGCGCACAGCAGTTTCAACTTACAACTTCCACATGGGGAGGGCACGGATTGTACGAACGCCCTAACAGCATACAACTTTCCAAAAACAGCGCCGACAGCTGATCCGTGAGAGAATTCTTGTTCGCCGGGCCGACGCAGCAGTCCGGGCACAAGAATAGGCCCGGGTGGCAAAGCGCAAGCAGCAACTGCGCACCGAGGTTCCGGCAGCCTTCCGAGCTGAATGCAAGCGACAACGGCGAGCCGAGGAAGCGGCGTTGCGGGCAGAGCAGCGTCAACGTGGCAATGGCGGGAACGCGTTAGCCGGGGCCAACGCCCGCTTTCGGCGGTAGTTTCTCGAGCGGCACTTGGGCTTCGGCTGCGACGTCTGCAACCGCCTGTGGCCGCACGTTTCAGCTTTGCTGGTTAACCATCTGTACGTAGTGCTTGGGCGGTGTTTTTTTTTTTTTAAATCTATTTCTCTCTAGTGGAGGGCGAATTTTCGAGCACGAGGTTGAGCTATCCCATCACCCTTTGCGGACACTTGAATACGCTGCGTGTCTCCCTGTTCCTCGCTCTAAAAGCCCCTCGATAATCTCGAAAGTGTTCGCCCCAGATGATCACTGCTCCATATAGTGTCGAGTGCGAATGGCAAGACCGGTCCCCACTTGCCAGCTGTAAATACTTTACGCTCGAACGTATGTAAACATGTTTCGAAGGTCGATGCCACATTTATGCCGGTGATTTGCTAACATCTGGGCAGTTGTAATGTAACGATTCTTTGCTTTCGATTACATGTCATAAGACACTTTTTTAGCAATGCGTCTACAGCTAGGCCGCTGCTTTCAGATTGGTGTATCTAACGGTGTAAGAAAAATACTTTTATTTTAACACGACAGTGTTTTATGCCGGGGCGTAGGCCGGGGCCCACCAAGACTTCAGTGACGTATTTCCGTCACGGAAATGACGTTGAAAAAATGTACACAATCAGATGTCAAAGAAAAAAAGTTTCCGTTAACGGGCATCGAACGTAATGACCTCTCGGTCCGCAATAACAGAAGCCGAGCACGCTATCCATTGCGCCACGGCCACAGACTCTGACTGCTTTACGAACGCGCCTTTTATATCTACCACTTTCATCACAGTGCTCTTCGTCAGCGGGGTGGTGTCGCCCTCTTGGAGCTGTAAAGTAATTCATCATTATACTGTGGCTTCCGCGATTAGCACCTGCCTACGCGTCCGTCTCAGTCAGCGTGTTTTCAGTAGAAGTGCAATTTTGTCAACGCCTTAACGCAACGCGAGGTGGCGACTTTAGCCTAAGCGTCGGCCTCGCTTATAGCGTCCATCCAAACTAAAAATGCGACGCGCGCCTCCCGCCAATGGCTGTAATACCGCGTTCCTCGCTTACGCTCGCCCCGAGAAAAGTCGCGGCCGGGCTACTGAGGCGACACGACGCACTCAGCTTTTCCCTCTAGTCCGACTGTGGCGTACGTTCAATCACACTTGAACATGCCGCGGGATGGCGACCTTAGCCCAAGTTCTGCGCCCCAATAGCGTCGCTCTTCTGGCTTCACGCCTCTTGCTCTGATTACGCTCTCGCCGTTAACATCTACAGCTACCAGAATGGTTTGTTTAATCGTTGATCATGGACGTTAGTCGCGGGATGGAGATGTAACACCAAGCGTCAGCATGGGTGCATCCACGTTATACGTTGCGCAAGCTCTCCTGTTTCAATGTACTGTAAACATTCAATTACCTCTGTACGGGCACGTTTTACTTTCTTGTTATACCGATTCCTATGACGGAGGGATCAACCATGTTTTTTTACACCGTGCGACACCCCGCTTTTTCAGAGAAAATATTTTTCTTTCACCGTGGTGTGTCCTAACAAATGCGCACCCCTCCATTCAGCGGGAGCACTAGTGCGCGTGCGCGCAACGCTCACACCGGGATCGGAAGTGAACGCTGTCTACACTCCGCTGTATACGAAGCCAATTGAGTGGCGCAAACAATAATTGTAGGGGTTTTACGTCGAAAAAGCGAATATATGATTACGAGGGACGCCGTAGTGCAGAGCTCCGGAAATTCCGATCACCTGGGGTTCTTTAACGTGCACCTAAATCTAAGCACCCGGGGCCTCCGGCATTTCACCTCCATCGAAATGCGGCCACCGCGGCCGAGATCAGATCCCGGGACCTTGGGTTCAGCAGTCGAGGACCAATATAACCACTAGACCACCGCCAGGAGTAATGAGGGACGCTCGAGTGTGTGCATATTCTTGGTTTCCTTGTTTCAAACCAGACCCGATTGAAGAGGACCTTCGGATGATCTAGTTCGTGTAGAATGTTTCCAAGCTAACTGCGCATCTCTAGCCTCTGAGGGAGATGCAATTGTTAAACCGGACAGTCAACCTACCCCTTATAAGGGACGACGACGCTTCCTTTCCGTGTATCACCGCCAAAAATAGTGGAGCACTGTGAAGCCGGTGCTATAGAGCCGCGGCCGCTCATTCAGCCACGGTCCGCGCGCATTGTTCTTTCTCTTTGAAACACGTTCAAGAGCGTTGGAATGCAGTAGCGCATGAGCGCAGTCACGTGGTTTTATTTCATATTTCTCGCACCTTGTTTGAACGCCAGAAAAAATGACCACGCAGAATGTGAGTTGCCACACAAAAATTGGATCGGTCGTCTTGGAATGCTCTCTACGACGTAACGAAACACACTTGGCCCTAAAGTCGAATATTAATCAGTTTGCATATTGACCTTAGTTAACTTACTAATTAAGCACTATATAAAAATTCTAACGAGCGCCAGATGGCGGTAAATCGCATGCAGTTGGTTTCATTCAGTTGCGGTCAACCCCTTTGTTTTAAATCTTTGTTTCTAGTTACGTGAAACACCCGGTATACGTACAGGTATACAGTTACGCGTTTTCTGGTTTCGCCCATAAGCGGAGTCGATTAACTGCGAGTTACAGGTCGCTCCACATCATATACGCCCGATATCGCAATCGACACAATATTCCACGCATGATACACCGGGGTTTTTACAGGTTCCGGGTTGCAAAGTCACATGATATGTGGCTCCGTTAGTCAAAGTGGCACACCAATCATGCGCCAATCGTTGTGTCTGGGAGTGCGGTTTCGGTCGTTGCGGCGTGCAGTCAAGGACCTACGGTGTTACCTTTCACGCTATGCGTCGGATATCTACACATTTACACACAGCGGCAGGTCTACCGCGCACGCGCCACGGTCTTCCTTCTGCCGCTATAAATTTTCCTCGGTGGTTTCCACCGTATACAAGTGGTGTGATGTTTTAGACCTTTCAATTATGGCATAGGTTCAGTACAGCGCTTGCGAAGAAATGTAAATGCCTTACGCACGAAAAAAAAATCTTCCCCATCTCCCGCTAAATGGAAACATGTGTGGATGCGAAGCAGAGGGGGAGATGGTTAGCTTGAGCGGGAGAAACGTCGCCGCTCCGTCATTTTTATATAGCGGAACTACCGTGGTGCCCCCCAGCGGAGTATGCAGCTGTCGCACCACCGTCGCGCGCCTCTCCGTAGAGGATTCCTAGAGCAGAGAGCGGGGGGAACCGTAGGAGAGGAGAGAGAGAGGGTACGCGCTATGCGCTGTGGGGGGTGTGGGACGCGGGAGCCGCTACGTAGAGTAGAGGATTCCTAGAGTAGAAAGGGGGGTGCGCGTAGGAGAGAGGGGGAGAGGACGCGCATGCGCTGTGTGGGACGCGGGCGCCGCTCCGTAGAGTAGACGATTCCTAGAGCAGAAAGGGGGGTGAGCGTAGGAGAGGAGAGATAGGGGGAGGGGACGCCCGTCCGCTGTCGGGGTGTGGGACGCGGGGGGCCGCTCCGTAGAGTAAAGGATTCCTAGAGGAGAGAAAGGGGTGAGCTTAGGAGAGGAGAGAGAGGGGACGCGCATGCGCTGTGGGGGTGTAGGACGCAGGACGCTGGCGCAGCTCCGTAGAGCAGAGTATTCCTAGAGGAGAGAAATGGCGTGAGCGTAGGAGAGGAGAGAGAGAGAGAGAGGGAGATGCGCATGATCCGTACGCTGTTGGGATTGCGTGAGCACTATCTCAACGTGGTACATTATTTGGAACGTTTAACCGACGTGGTAGTCAAATGCTTACTCGAAAGTTGCTGATCCAGAAGGTTTGACCCGCAAGTCGCTGGTTCGATCCCGACCGTGGCTGTCGCATTTCCGTTCCGATGGAGGCGAAATGCTGGAGGCCCGTGTACAGTCGAGCGCGATTTGAAGGTGATCGCGCGAGCGTCGACGAATAATTACAACAGCGCCACGGCCCAGAATCCTCTTTAAAGGAGAGGAAGGTATCAGGCAAGCTTCCTTCAATATTTTTGCTGTTCCTTAAGCTGCGATCACTCCCGTGTGAAGGCGGCACACTTCTATTTCTTTGTTTACGATGACGATGTGATGTTTATATATTGTGCAGCTGAGCAAGTCGTTCAATGAGGCAGTGCCAAGCACCGGCTTTACCAGATCCTTCCTATCAACTTCGCTATCGTCCGCGGAGATAAGAGCCAACGAACTATACGCTTCATCGCAACTAATGGAAAGCTTAGAATTCGAGAGAAAGGGTGAAGAGTTCGTCGTAGGGGTGGTTCTTGTAGCGTTGAACAGCGAACAAGAAAGAGAAGAATGCGAAATCTTGATTTTCACTGTTCGGAAACGCGCCGCTATAGGCCCCTGGGAGGCTAGCTTGGCCAACGCTCACGCGATTACCTTCAAATCGCGCTCAACTGTACTTCTTAGACTGACCCCCGTATTCACAAACAAGCCTCGACTCGAATTTCGTCCTTCACTTGACCGAGCTGAGCACAGCGACGTTGCTCGACTGAAAATGACGCCGCGCTTTCCAAGAATCGCTGCAGATTATCGCTGATATACAGCGACTTGTTCTGCCTAGAGACGGCGTTCCCATCGACTTTCTCAAGTGAAGGTGGAGTGTTGAGTGAAGGGACGTTTTAGAATACGGGGGGTTAGGCACACGTTAAAGAACCCTCGGTAATCGAAATTTACCGCGTGCCTCATAATCATATCTTGGTTTTGGCACGTAAAACCCCAGAAATTATTGTTATGATATTCTGGGGTTTTATGCTCTGTATACAGTATACAGCAGGGGTCTCTTACGCGGCCCGCATGCGGCCCGCGAGGCTCTCGGTTGCGGCCCGCGGCCCGTATTTGACTCTCTTCGCCCCACATTTTATTATTTTCTTAATAAGTATGTTCGTGAGCTACACAGTCCTGAATGGTTTAAAGCATTTCCTCCGCGAGCCATCCCGTGTGTTCACCTTGTTTAAAACATAACCGTGAAACAAAGTTGTATTCCAATATCTGCGTCCAGATTTCTGTCAGTTTGGAGGTTGGAATCAACATGTTCGAATGCTGGCACCAAGTCTCCTTCAGAAATGACCTGGATATGAGACGTGGGAAAGTTTTCTTTCAAATGGCAGCGTTTGCTCGATAATTGTCCATACTGCACCCCCCCCCCCCCCCCCGCTTCTACCTCCTTCAATACCCCGGCCCATGCGGGACTCAATTTCGTGACTGCGGCCCGCTGGCTGACGTGAGTTTGAGACCCCTGGTATACAGTATAGAACATAACCCCACTATAGAGCACAAGCCTACGTACGCAGCACGATACGATGCGTACGCTGCAAGCGAAGTGCTCAGCAACACTTTTAGTTTACCGTATCGACCGTACCGGGATGCGTTTCGTTCAACTAGACGTATCATATGTGAAATGAAACAGCTTTCGAGTGCTTCTTAGCGCCATCTTGCGGTAGCGGCCGTTATAACGGACCACCGGCATCCAAGTCAAGCTGAATCATTGGATCCACGTTTTTACGTTCTGCGCCATCTTGCAATCTGACTGCTCTTTCATTCGAGATCTCGCGAGAGTGTCACGTAGCTAGCGCTACGTCTCGTTACGTTTGCGTGCGCCGGATTTTTTTTTCGGGCGTACGCACGCATCCGTGGAATAGATACGTTACGTACTGCGCATGCGCACTTCTCTCCCGTAGCCATGCTGCGTTCGTAGGCTCGTTACGTGCGCTAAACTAAAAGTTTCTAATAAGAATACCTTAGGTTCTACGTGCCAAAACCAGGATATGGTTATAAGGAACGCCGTAGCGGAGGGCTTTGACCATCTGGTGTTCTTTAACGTGCTCTGACATCGCCCAGTACACGTGCCTCTATAGCATTTCGCCTTCATCGAAATGCGACCGCCGCGGCCGTGATCGAACCCGCGACCTTAAGGTCAGCAGCCGAGCATCGTAACCGCTACACCACCGCGGCGGACATTATGAAATGGCGTCGGAAAGCATGAAGGCACCCGTTTCTCTCGCTTCAGTTCTAATTCTCCCAGTCATTGCGCTCACGCTATTAGTGGTAGCCAATAAATTGAGAAATGAGCATTCACTTCCTTTCAATACACCTGAAGCATTAGTTATGCGCGTCGAGCGCGTTCAAATTGTGAAACTACTGGGCCATCGCGGCGCCCGAAATCCTGACGGGCATATTTAAATGACATGGTACGTGGTTGCCGTCGATCTCTGCATACGTTAAACACAATAATAATAATAATAATAATAATAATAATAATAATAATAATAATAATAATAATAATAATAATAATAATAATAATAATAATAAGAAGAAGAAGAAGAAGAAGAAGAAGAAGAAGAATATCTGGGGTTTAATGTCCCAGAGCCACGATCTGATTATGAGAGACGCCGTAGTGGAGGGCTCCGGAAATTTAGACCACCTGGGGTTCTTTAACGTGCACCTAAATCTAAGTACACGGGCCTCAAGCATTTTCGCCTCCAAAACACAATAATAGGCATTCACTTAACACGGTGGATCGATAAAGCCGCTCGGAGCACTCCTACTACCTCTTCGACGACGTTTACGTAACAGCTTGCACCGCACCCATAAGCCTATTTATAGACGCACTCACGTCGGTGAAAACTTTCCGGTGGCTCTTGTGCGCAGTCGCGCGCGGTAACAGCATGCGTGCTTCATTTTCACGCTGCGAAACGCGCTCGCCGCATCTTTTTCTTCATCGCTCACTTTGACTTCTGATGGTTTCTTTTTTTTTTTTTCGAAAATAAATGTAAGTGTATGCGCTGGGAAGATGCGTATGCTGGCCAGATATATTGTTAAGTTGCCTAATATTTGCTTTGCCCGCAGTATGCTTTGAACGAGAAGTTGCACACTCGAGTGGTCGTGAGTGGCGTAAGCAAGCGACCGCGCAGATTTTTTGGCGTATATGAACGCGATAAGAGCTCCAGCATGCGCCTTGAAAAATTTCCAGGCCTCGGCACGGCGCTAGTTCGAGGGGCATATGTTGGCCCCAAATCCCCCCCGCGTTTGAAGACGCGTTTGAAGACGTGAGCATTATAAGAGAACTTCATGCACATTGGCAGCATCTAGAGGAAAATATGTGAGATTAATGTAGTTTCTCAGTGCTTCTTGCCGTATCGCTACATCGATGTTCGTGTCCAGAAAGCGAAGGACTGGATTATTAATAGACATGAGTAGAATCAGAGTGACGACACAAGAGAAAGACAAAAAGGTTAAACAGGCTAACACCGGCTAGCTTTCCTGCGATATAATGAAAAGATCAGGCGGAGAGGAGAAGTTAGCATTTCACATGCGCTCACGCATGTAAAGAATTACTCGTGGTCCATTTAGTTTGAAGACGCTGTGATTATCCAGGGGTCGGAGGTTATCGACATAAAATTGGCGAGCCTTGTCCAGTCTGAAACTGCAGCAGGCGACGATTGTGAAGGGCAGCTTTTTCTTTATCGTAAATTCTCGTATTACACATACGCCTCATATCCGAAATGACCATACGGGATTACCGGATTTTTGTTGTCATGAGATGTTTGTAACGGTTTGTATATATATATATATATATATATATATATATATATATATATATATATATATATATATATATATATATATATATATATATATATATATATATATAATATCCCTTGCCAAAATTATTTTGACTTGTCAGTAACCTATGAATCACCCCAGTCACTTACTGCTACTGATGTCACCATGAGAAGAGACGGCTTAATAATAACAATTATTGTTGAGGTTTTACGCCCCAAAACCACGATATGATTACGAGGGAGGCCGTATTGGAGGGCTCCGGAAGTTTCGACCACATTGGGTTCTTTAACGTGCAACTAGGTCTAAGTACACGGGCCTCGAGCATTTCGCCTCAATCGATGTGTGGCCGCCGCGGCCGGGATTCGATCCCGCGACCTTCGGTCAGCAGTCAAGCACTATAACCACTATATAGACTGCCGCGGCGGGAAGGGGACACTTCTTAGACCCAGTAAGTGACCTCCTTGCGAACATAAATGAGGAACTTGCTGCTTTTGTCTTCGTATCCTGATATCTAAATCAGTTCCCTGTGCTGGTCTTTGGTGAACCAAATGCGTAAGAAATCGTCGGACAGACGCAGAGTTCTGTACATTGTATATTTTGTTGAGACGGAAGAAACAGTAGTGCTAAAGAAACGAGACGAAAATACAGGACTGGTTCTAAGGCAATCTATACATGCAGAAAGCCGTGAGTTTCCCAGCAATTTTCTGTAAAGTATGCGCAGACAAGACGCTGTGGAGGGCCCGCATATTCTTTTGTTACATGTCATGCCGTAATCGTTCCCCTTTTCAGCAAGTCGTCAACTGATGTCGAAATATACGCTGTATCAAAATGCCCTATTTTTGCAGTCATCACGTGCTTTACGGGAGCGTACACATATGATATCGCAATCGCAAGCGACGTGCGAAGAAAACAGAAGCGCAAACGTCGTCATCCCACCCGGATGGAAACTCCCGCCGAGCGGAAGCCGCCATTGTGAAAGGTTGTCTTCTCGTCGACTGCCGGATCCGTGTCCCTTTGTGTTTGGACGCGAATCAGTTGACACATCCGCTGCGGCACGCATCGACATCTTCCTATTTGCTTTCCTTCCTGTTGCCCACCTTCTCGGTCGGGCGCAGCTTAAGAATACAAAGCGAGGGCACTTTACCACGCGACAGCAACGTAACTCCGCAATGCAATCCACGCCCTGCGAAGGCAGCAGCAGAGACGAGGAGGAGGAGGAGAAAGCCTTCCGTCACATTCGCGGCCCACCTTTATCTTGAGAGATGTAATAGCGGAGGTGCGCTCCGATTACGACAAATATCAGAGATAGCTAGCCTGGTGACGACAACGAAAGCTGCGCAGTGGAGGTACGGTCGTATGTCTGCCTGCCGTTTTCCGCGAAATTTTCCATTAAGCGCGCGGAAAGAAGCACCACGCGATAGAAATAGCGCTTGACCGGCCAGCTGTCGATTACGTGATCTAGGTTATGACGGTCTGTGATAAGCAAGGCTCGGATCGCACAACAGCAAATATCACCCTGCGATGTCCTCAACTGCTCTCTAACACGCATCTCGCCATCCTCGCCATATAGTCAGAGAAAATTTCTCGCTAAAAGCCCTGTGGTTGCGGCGTTGCACTGCCGAGATTGAGGGTGCAGGTTTTATCCTGCCTACCGCAGCCACATTTTGATGGGAAGAAAAGTAGGGGGGCGGGAGGCAAAAGCGCAAGAACACTCGTGTGCATAGATTTAGGTGCACGTAGAAGAAGCATGGGTGGTAAAAAACCTGGGGATTGCCTCGTAATGATATCGAGATTTTTGCACGTAGAAAGCCTGAATTTAGAGTTAAAATGTGCTATACTGGGCTGGTTGGTAAATTATTAGAACGGAATCGAATACTGAAATCTGGGCGAATTTGTAAGATTGCATAGTTGAGCAGGTAGCGCAAAAAAAAAAAAAAAAAAAAACGATGACACAAGCGAGGTGCAGAGACACGAGAGGAGCGCTCGTCTCGTGTCTCTGTACCTCGCTTGTGTCTTCCTTTTTTTCCCCCACCTGTCCAAGTATGGAATCGAATAGCTCTTCAAACCGGACGAACTGAGGCCATGTCTGTCGTCTTCATTTCGTCCTGCCTTTTACGTACTGTTCGAATTCGTCTTACAACTAAATCGCACTTACTGTTGAGACTTCAGAAGCCAGGCGTGGCTTTCACTGTTCTTCGAACTTGCTAATCGGCGTTCATGTTCCTAATTCTAGCCTCTCTACCACCTAGCCTCTCTACCAGCGGACCGACCACGCACCTTCTTTTGCCGCACAGTAACCGCACATAGCGAAGCTCTACCAACTGGCTTCACTCCTGCAGCGAGACCTTCGGTTCCTCCATGGTGCCTCAAACAGCAAATCATCAACCTGACAATACCAGGCGTCCAGAAAAAACAAGATCTGTCAGCACCAGCTTTTAAACAGCTCGCGTTACTTCTGTTGTACGAGAAGTATCATGACCCCACTCACGTCTACACCGACGACTCCATCCTACCGAGCACCTCAACAGCGGCGGTCGTGGTTCCAACGATCGCCGCAACTATCAAGTTCAGGACGGTTCACCCAACAACTTCTTCCGCAGCAGAGCTCACATCACTTCGCGCTGCGCTGCTTTTCATTAATGACCAAATGGGAAAAATGTGGACGATTTTCTGCGACTCCAAGGCGGCACTGCAGTCTCTACTGTCGACTTTACGCCGCGGTCCACACGATCAGTTGGTATTTGAGACTGCAGAGATGTTACACCATCTAACCGAGAAAGGACACCACATTACATTTCAGTGGCTACCTAGTCACTGTGGCATCATCGGTAATGGACGGGCCGATCAAGCTGAAGCAAGGTATGTGACCGGGCTAGTTGGTATTCCATGACGACGTGAACAGCGCGTGAGACAGACAAGGACAGAATAACCGACGAGGACTAGCGCTGACTTCCAACTGAAATTTATTAACACGAACATGAAAAAACGAAGACAAGTCTCACGCGCTGTTCACGTCGTCGTCGATCAAGCTGCCCGTTCAGCCCATACAGAGGACCGCGACCTGTCGATACCTCTTTCGAGGACAGACGCTGCTTGGAAGCTCCGCATGCTCGCTCGCCAATGCATCACATCAAATTGGAATGAGCCAGATTTCAGGCATGCACGATTACACTCCTTCGATCCCACGTTCAGCCTAATAATTCCATCAAGGCTTCGCCGAGGTGACGCTACCGTTCTGTGTAGATTATGGCTGGGCGTCGCGTTTACCCTATGCTATTGCTTTCCGTGTATACGGATGGCCGAAACCGCCGCCTGTGAACACTGCGGCGACGAATAAACAATTCGACAAGTTCTGTGCGACTGTCCGGAATATGTCCCACAGAGACACTCTCTTTGTCAGGCTTTCAACAAGTTAGACGACCAGCCTCTATCAGAATAAAGACGACTACGCCATCGTCCAGACCGAACGTCGAAGAAGAAAGCTTTACAAGCACTATTAGACTTCTTGCGATCTACTGGCCTATCAGAACGACTCTGAGTGGAACGCTCTCGTGTTTGTGTATGTGTGTGGCTGCGATTGGTTCCTTTTTTTCTCCGTATTATTTATTTTTTCTCTCTCTCTCTTTCAACCCCCCTATTCCCCAACCCCATGCAGGGTAGCATACCAGATACTACCTTCTGGTTAACCTCCCTGCCTTCCTCTTCTTTTTATCTCTCTCTCACGAAAGGTACAAAATGTCCCTTCTGAGTGCAGCGTATGGTTTTCATAGTTTTCCATTTGAGCCGCATGCGTCTTCTTGTCTGTCTTGCCGCATGCGCTTGGCGTTTCGTGCACGATCTTGAGGAGCCATTTGAGCAGCGTGCGTATTTTTGCCGCATTCTCCGTTTCGCGAAATGTTAATATTAATTGTAGGGGTTTAACGTACCAAAACCACGATATGATTATGAGAGGCGCCGTAGTGGAGGGCTCCGGAAGTTTCGACCGTGCACCTGGGGTTCTTTAACGTACACCTAAATCTAAGTACACGGGCCTCAATCATTTTTGACTGCATCGAAAATGCGGCCGCCGCGGCCGGGATTCGATCCCGCGACCTTCGGCTCAGTAGTCGAGCACCATAACCGCTATACCACCACGGCGGGTTTTCGCGATACTTTAGTGGACCGGTGGTCAGTAGTGGGGTTTGCCCAATTTGTGTGGCATACGTGTTTGTTTGTTTGTTTGTTTGTTTGTTTGTTTGTTTGTTTGTTTGTTTGTTTGTTTGTTTGTTTGTTTGTTTGTTTGTTTGTTTGTTTGTTTGTTTGTTTGTTTGTTTGTTGCCTCTATCCCTGCGGACGCTTCTTCCTTTTTAGTGGTGCAGTGGTGGGTAGTGGGGCTTGTCCATCTTCTGCGGCGCATGCGTGCTCTGAAAGGTTTTTTGCCTACGGATATCCGTTTCGCCCCGGCATATTCAATTTGTACCACGTGTAGTGTACGAGTATGCTTGCCTTTTAAATCCAAATGGCTAGTTCGCGGCTTGAAGCGTTCTTTTTTCTATTATTTTTGGTTATTTTTTTTTTATTTTCGAAACTCTTCAGGACTTTTCAAAACTAACACCTGAGATTTTGAAAATGTTTGTTTTTCAGTGAATCAATAGAAGGTGGCCGAAATCAGATGAACAAGAAATTATTAGGCGTTGCCACACTGACCCTGCCATATCAGACACACAACCCTGCCAGATGGCCCTGTAAGCCTCGCACTTGAAAGATATGCTCGCTATCTTCGTACGCGTCGTCACAGGGGAAGGAAACAAAGCACCATTACGTCACGCATGTAGCCTTCTCAAGCCAACTATTTGTGAAGGCATAACCACAATAACCTTCGAGTTCTTTCTTTTTTTTCTCTCTCTCTCTCGGAAAGGCGGCCCGGGCCGTGACCGGTTCTCGGCTGACTCAGCTTGGTGTGCTTTGTTGCCGGTATACGTTTTCAATAGATGCGCACTTTTTGCGGGCACTTTGCCAACCGCTCTGTGTTTATCTCCTGATACTCTTGTGCAGCTTTGATCGTGTTAAAGAAAATCTGTTAGTCGTACGTAAGTCGAAATTGTCTGCAATACCACACGCATACGCAAACATTAGTTTCTCCCTGCACAAAACGTGTACAATATCTTTGATAATGCCCGTTAAGGTTGGTTGCCGAGCACAATTGCCTGCGCTGTGAAAACGCTGGACTCTTTTCGCGATGCAGTTCACCATGGGCGTCGGCAGCATTTAGTCTTTTTCCTTTTCTTTTTTTCTTACACCCGTGTTGCACCGCAGAGGGGGGAGGTGGGGGGGGGGGGGGGGGGGACTGCTGGTGTCGCTTGTGAGGGAGGAGTCAAGTGTCCCTTTTGCACCCCCCCACCCACGACCATGCCGTTCACCGCAGCTTTTTACAGCTTCTCTGGCCATTCATGTCAGCAGGTGTGAGTGCCAATCCATTTCTTTTTTCCCTAAAAATACGGTCTCTGACGCATCGCATCGGTCGTTTTTGAAAGAGCACCGATACCGTGATATAGCCGCATGTTGAGTCTACATTTCTCGGTTTCACTATCAAATAACCTAATGCCCCGTCGTTTGTCTTTCCTTCTTCTGTGCCGTTTGTAACAACACGTCGATGGCATTGCCTGCACCCAGATCTGCTGCGAAAGCACCGTGTCATTGGCTTAAAAGGGGCACCGCAGAAAGAAAATAACCACGCCTCAATAAAGAAAATACGAAAAACGACACTCTTGCCGAGCCAAGACCCTTGGTAAGCCAGAAAAAGGCGCTAAAAGCAATGATGGGCGGCGACGCGCCGCCTTGAAATGTCCGCGCCAGCTCGCCGCGACGTCCTAAATTTTGACGGCGCCTGCTGGAGCCTGTGTAATTGTTGGCTGTCAAAAGTGAATTGAATTGTGTTCCAGCGTAGGCATAGACTTAACATGGCAAGTTTCGGGAACGTTTATTGAACGAAAGTGTCAAACATACGAAAAAATACGTTCAGATCGGTGTCGTCACTATGACAACCAGCATTCGGGTTTTGGCGTGACATAAGAAAAAAAGAAATGTCCGTGATGTTCATTTTGTTTTCTAATAATAAACCTGTGATTGCGAAATCAACCGCGACAGAGTTCTCATCCTACAATTCATCCATCTAAACTGATTTAGATTTTCCCTTTAATGTCCCTTTAACAACCTCAAAACGGAGGAAAACTCTCGAGTTTCTCTACGCAGGCGTTGCAGACGAGCTGGACTCGCCTATTGTTAAGGCGGAAGCCTTCGACGCCTCATCAAACGCGAAAATGGACCGTCGGCGGCGTCGGCGACGTCAACACGAGTGATGCAAAAATCATCGTCACGTGATGACGTCACGATATGACGTCATCATGACATCGTAGATGGCCAGAATCAGGGACGTCATATAACGGGATTTCGCATGATGACATCGTCGCATGACATCGTTGCTTCGGTCAAAGGTGGGCCAATCACGGAGGCCGTAAAAAACCAGGCGAGGTGCAGAAACTTTCGGAAGGGAGGGATGGGGAGGAAGTCAATACATCGACTCAGAAGAAAAAAAATGGCTGCAGATTCACGAAGTGAATGCTGATGATGGGGGCGAAGCAGTGTGCATCGGATCATGAATCGTGGCCTTCTATTTTATTCTGGTTAACATCCTTTTCTTTTGTTCTTGTTAACCTTTAGTTTTGTCATATGCTTTGATTGGTTGGTGGTTAAATGGCGGTGTTTTCACGTAGTTGTGGCCTTCTACTTTTTTTTTTTAATCCTATGCGCGCTATGTACGCTCTGTAGATGGTATTGCGCAGAGATGTTTCGCACCTGCGCTTCGACTAGGGACTACGGCGAGCCTTGACGACAACAGATTTCGTGAGGGCCTAAGGAGCTTCGTCCCTAAAAGAACGTGGCTTCAGCCTTAGCGTAGTCTTAGGCGAATGCCTAAGGGACCCTCTGAGTTTTTGCTGTCAGCGAATGTTTCGGCACTGTCTCTCAAAAAAATTCGCGGCAGAAACGTGCTTTCAATCTAACGAAGTCTTTTAAACGTGCTTTTTCATCTAAAAAGACCCGGTAACGCGCCTGCGATAAAATACTACAAAACTTCGGCGATTTCCTGAACAACGCGCATAAAATTGTGGAAATGAGGTACGTGCCATGCATGAGGGTGATTTCATGGAAGTATCAAGGGCACGTCGCAGTCGCGCACTGCCGCGTTGCGGTGAAATGATTATTGCCTACACTTTTCTTGGCCTGCAAGAAAATAAAACTTGCGGAAGTCTGGCGCTGGGAGCAGCCTTTTATTTGTAGAGGCCCTATTCATTGATTCGCACAGCTCACAGAGCTCCGCGCAGTCGCATAGAAAAATTCCTTGAATGTACGACTCGCGCTATTTGCTATCCTCCATGCATTTGATCTCGATAATGCTCAATCTTCTATCCTCTGTTGCATAGTCTCTACATCTCGTTTTTGTCTGACTCTTCTTCTACAACACTTAAGCTGTACGCTTACACTAGGCCTCCGGAAACGTCTACGTTTCCTTTCTTTCTTTCTTTCTTTCTTTCTTTCTTTCTTTCTTTCTTTCTTTCTTTCTTTCTTTCTTTCTTTCTTTCTTTCTTTCTTTCTTTCTTTCTTTCTTTCTTTCTTTCTTTCTTTCTTTCTTCCTTTCTTTCTTTCTTTCTTTCTTTCTTTCTTTCTTTCTTTCTTTAAGTGCATCATTGACAAGGAGGACTGAAATGACCATTCCTGCAGGCAGCGGTGGTGACATGAGTGGGCCGTTTGGTCCTTCGTGGTCGTACACGATACCGGCCTTCGGGCACACAAAGATCTCCCGAAGGAATAACTGTAGCCAACAGACAAACAATACAAAGTAATAAAACTTGTTCTTGGCGTAGTGTGTTCGACATGCTTGAAATTAAAAGGATTGTACTAAAAAAAAAAAAAGACACGTTCACAATCGAGAGTACAGGGACAATAGCAATGTCCCTGTTGCGCTTGTCCCTGTACCCTCGCTTGTGAACGTGTCTTTTTTTTCACGCAATCCTTTTAATTTCAAGAATACAAAGTAGGTTTGGCTACAGGTTAGACAAGAAATAGAGACAAAAAAAAAGAGCGATGGTAAGGACGTAACCTAACATAAGTATCTGGTTTGATACCCTGCACGTGGGTTGTAGAAAAAAGGGGAACACTATGAATGAAAGAAGCGGAAAAATTTAATAAACGTATAGTAATAACTACAACTACTATAAGCTCTCATCGAGTCTGAGTGTTTCAAAACCACAACAATGATTTGACGGTCTTCTGGAAGTTCTGGTGCCGTATCGATTGTCGTTTATGCTGGAGGACTTTATCTTCCGACGATGGTTGTTCATCTAATTGCTGAGCACAGTGGCGAATGAGCGCCTGTGTAGGTATTGTCGCGGGCTCGCATCGTGGTCCGCACGAACAATTGATATTTGAAACTGCAGAATCGATGCGCCACTCGTGTAAGAGAAGGAGCGCTCATTATTTTGCACAGGTTGCTGCCTCGAATCGCTTACATCGAAGTACACGTGAATTCAGGCTATATCGAGGTCAGTGTTTACAGCTTTCGGTTGTAAAAGCTCACGCTCAGAATTCAGCGACAAAATTGGCGCCTCATCGGCACCGATCTGAGCTTTCATGCATTGAACATATTTGGCAAGCAGTGGCTTCATATGTCCTCAGCCTGCATACCTGCAATAATTTTTTATCACTGGCTGCATGGGGAACTGCATTAATAAGGGGGCAAAGCTTACCGCGAAAACAGCTAGAAATTGGCCTCTCAGTCGCGTTCTTTTTTAATGTTCGCATTATTAACAAACTATTAGTCTGTTTACTCCATTTTTCCGTCTAATTTTTACACTTAATATTACGAGTTGCAGAAAATATCCGTTAGTGTCGAGGAACATAAGAACCAGCATCATATAAGTATCAGTATCACACTAGAGGAATCCGTTCGTGCTACGGAGCTCTTTGGCATATGACTATGGCCAAATATGCACAATGCATAGGGGACAGAATGCCGTACTTTGGCTTATGGTCAATGCTGACCAAATATGCACAATGGATAAAAAAATTCGGCAGATCCCAAGTACCATGGGAATCGATGTTATGCGAAGCATCCGGAGGTAAGGTGACCTGGGTTGTAATTTTTTTATTCAGCGAAACGTTATGAAATGACGCTGAAGATATGTACAAATGTTGCACGCACAGACACGTTGAACAGTCGCATATATTTCATATAACCAATTGTTTACAGTTGTGTAACGATGTCAACAGAAACATGGGTATTGCCAACACCAGAAGCCGTAAACTGATATGTAGAGCTTGTGCTTGCAAGGATGGTAGCCCTGGATAGTGCTACGTAAACCAACTACACTTGATGGCAATTGAGTATACAACTGACGTTAACCCGACATGACCCCTTCGTCGTAGGAGTGCGTATGTAATGTTTATAAAATTATATAGCCCGAACTGCAACCACACTATACGTTTCACCAACATTACGCCTACATAGGGTGTTCTGCCAAAGCAGTTTCGAAACCTGACGTGGCTCTGTGGTAGAATGCTTGATTGCCACGCAGAATGCTTGGGTTCGATTCCTTCTGGGGACTCTGATTTCTATTCTTTGTATTCCTGGCGTCAACGCCGCCGATGTACGTTTTTCTTAACGCTGTCGCCTTTAAATTACCAGGGTCAACGCCACCGATGTCAATTTCTCTTATCACTCTCGCATTTAAATTACCAATGCCTGTTGTCGCCATTCCTGGGTAGATATAAATTTTCTAAGTGCTGTGGCTCATACCCGCATTCCGCGGCCCGTGGTATACGAGTATGAGCCACACGTGTCCGGAGAAATGAGTTTGACGACGTACGCGACGGGATTTTCACGTTATTCATGTCATGACCAGCCAGACATATTCGTCAATATCTCTTACCCTCCCATACATATTTTGGTCTACCCCAAGTTAAGGAGCCCATCACGAGAGCACCCAGACGTAGGCGGCTAGATAGATAGATAGATAGATAGATAGATAGATAGATAGATAGATAGATACGCAGATAGAAACGCAAAAGTGCTTACAGTACGCAAAGAAATGCTTCGCATTTAAAATTTCGCAGATCCCAAGTACCACGGGAATCGATGTTATGCGAAGCATGCGGAGGCAAGGTTGACTGGGTTGCATTTTTTTTTTTTTTGAGCGAAACGTTTTGAAATGACGTTAAAGATATGTACAATCTTTGTAAGCTCAGACATATGTTCAACAGTCGCACATGTTTCATATAACCACTTCTTTACAGTTGCGTGACGATGCCAACAGAAACATGGGTATGACCAACACCAGAAACGGTAAGCTGATATGTAGCGGATATTGCTTCGTGACCAACTTTTCACGTTCACCCGACATGACGCCTGCCTCATAGGAGTACATATGTAATGTTTATAAAATTAGATAGCCTGCACTGCAACCACAATTAAGATTTCACCAACATTACGCCTGCGTAGGGTCTTTTTCCAAAGCAGTTCCGAGACCTGGCGTGGCTCTGTGGTAGAATACTTGATTGCCACGCAGATTGCTTGGGTTCGATTCCTGCTGGGACCCTGATATTTATTATTTGCATTCGTCGGGTCAACGCTCCTGACGTCGGTATTTCTTAACGCTCTCGCATTTAAATTGCTTATCTGTCCTCGCCTGTTCCTGGGTAGATATAAATTGTCAAACACCTGTGGCGCATACCCGCATACCGCGGCCCGTGGTATACGGGTATGTGCCACACGTGTCTGGAGGAAAGGGTTTGACGACGCACGCGGCGGGCTTTTCACGTTATTCATGCCATGACCAGACAGTCATATTCGTGATTACCTCTTACCCTCCCACACAAATTTTGGTCTACATCAAGTTAAGGAGGCGATCACGAGAGCACCCAGATGTAGGCGGCTAGATAGATAGATGGATAGATACGTAGATAGAAACGCAAAAGTGCTTACAGTACGCAAAGAAATGCTTCGCATTTAAAAGGACAGATCGGTGCCGATAAGAAACAAATTTTGCCACTTGATTCCTTGCCCCACTTTGGCTACACATTTGCCCTCTTGGAGAGCAAAGAATAGCGATACGTAGCTATGTAGCGCTGGCGCTTCAATTTTTGACGTTTATGTTCACGTCTTCCTTCGCACATGCGCCCTATCAGCGTCGAACACGCGCTTGCGCCTCGTGTCTTCCTCGTTTTCCTTCGCCGCCCGCCCACGCACACAACGACTTCCCGAGAGGGTTTCAAATTACGGGCCACGTGTCGCATGGAAACACCGCCCTGTTACATAAACTCCTAATCACTCTGGAAACCTCACCGCAGATTCCATACTCTGTTTCACAGTGATACGATGCTGCAGATGCAGCGGAGTCGGAGCTGCAACTGACGTCAGCCTATCAGGAGAGCAATCATGCGAGTATACCCGTGTCCGTGAGCCACGTGGCCCTGCGCGTCAGGCCGTAATATAATCAGTTTCAATTACATTGTCGATCGCCAGGGAACGCCTCTCTGCGTCTTTTCCTGTATAGTTGCTACTTCCGATTTAGGAGCAACATTGCAAGCGGGCTCCCCATCAGCGTCGGCTTGGGTCATGCTTCTGCGGTATAGGTGGTGCATTATGGTGAAGGTAAGAACTACGGTTCAAGTTAACGCTTTCCACTACTTTGAAAACTGGTGCGCCGGTAAATGTTAGCTGGAGCATCACTGCATTCTATCGCAGATTTTGAGGGCGTATGTGTCCAAACTGGCGCTAATTACGCACGGAGTTTCGGCTCAGCGCATAAAGTTTCACCCCTCCTCGGTTTGAATTCCGCCAATAGGACGTGTGACCTGATGGGAATCATTAGAAAGTTAATTAGTGAAACTTATGGGTCGCCTCTAGACAGCCATTCAAGTGCTGACCCGCAGATCGCGGGATCAAATCCCGGCCGCGGCGGCCACATTGTCGATGAAGGCGAAAATGCTTGAGGCCCGTGTACTTAGATTTAGGTGCACGTTAAAGATCCCCAGGAGGTCGGAATTTCCGGAGCCCTCCCCTACGGCGTCTCTGATAATCATATGGGGTTTTTGGACGTTAAACCCCAGAAATAATTATTATTATAGACAGCCATTAAAGGAGAAAACGCACGTACAGGAAAAGGCTCAAGTACGCCGGTGACAATGCGCTCAAAGCTCCGACCGTGTTATAGATATTGCAGAGGACGTTAATAAACATTTTCTGCCCTTCGTCTCGATAGTATAGTTCTTCTGAATCTGGGAACACACGTGCGTCTTCAAACTTGTGTTAGCTTGCTAGCACCACACTGCGATTTGTCTTGCATGTTGGGCTCTTTGAGTAACCCAGCTGACGTGACGTCCCACTATGTCACCAGCGATCCAACGTAGAATTTCTGACTTGTGCTCGCAACCTATACAAACTCACCTATGTACTACATTTTAAAGGGGTGGTGCCACCAAATTTGTTCCTTGCGCGTTCTTCGCTGCAAGCGTTTCTTATAGCTCTAGGAAGGATGATACATGCACCAATATTCACGTATTCTCGCTAAATAATTTAATATCGCCTTATTTATGCGGACAACTTTCGGTTTCGATTTCTGGCCACCAAGTTGGGCAGTGACGTAGCAGTGTAGTAGGCTTGGTCACGTGACCATACAAGGCTCGCGCGAAGATGCGCAGCACTTCGCCGGAAGCGATCGAAACTCGGCAAGTGATGTAGCAACCGATGTTTTGCCGGTACGTACGTTCTGGAGGTAACGGAGGTCCCGAGGACACTCACGTCACTACAGATATGGTGTGACGTCACTAGAACTTTCGTTGTCCCTCCCATAGAGCTACGTCAGTTTTGATGCGCTAGCGATGGGCATCGATCGGGAGAGTGAGCATTTAGGTACACTTTGGAAGTGAATTAAAATATATTCTAAACGTTTGCTGCGTCCGACCCTTCGTGTGGAGTATCCTTGCATACAGAGGAAACCCACAACAGGCTTGTTATAGCCTCAAAATTTGATGGCACCACCCCTTTAAGCACCCCCTAAGCTCGTTGTTAACTTTTGTCTCGAGTGAAGGTGTCACATGAGTGCACCGACTCCAGTGTCAGCTGTACCGTCCGCGTCCGTGACTGCACCTCAGATGTCGTCGTTCTGTTGCTGAATTGCTTAAGGTATACAGTCTTACGTGCCAAGAAAAGTCCATGCTTAAACAGTTAGGTATCTCTCGCGTAGACCCGCCCGTGTGCTGAACTGACGAGTGACGCTGCTGTTCCCGAGCATGCACAGATAAGTCTTGCGTCTACGTTGTTTTTCCGCCACAGTGCAACCAGGTGCGACTTTTCAGTTGATAGGCGTAGTTTGCCTTGTCTGTTTCCTAACTCTTGTGTCGGCGTATGCACACGTTACTCGTTCGAGCGAAGCTTTTTTATGAGTTACACGTTTCGGTGGAGGCGTTCTCGTACGCGAGAAACTCAGCGCTGGCGCCGGAGCGAATCGATACTTTGAGCGTAAAGAAAGAAAGAAAGAAAGAAAGAAAGAAAGAAAGAAAGAAAGAAAGAAAGAAAGAAAGAAAGAAACAAGGAAAGAAAGAAAGAAGGAAAGAAAGAGAGAAAGAAGGTAAGAAAGAAGGATAGAACGACAGACAGAAAGGAAGAAGGAAAGAAGGAAAGAAAGAAAGAAAGAAAGAAAGAAGAAAGATGAAACGAAAGGAAGAAAGAAAGAAAGAAAGAAAGAAAGAAAGAAAGAAAGAAAGAAAGGAAGAAGGAAAGAAAGCAAGAATGTAATAAGGAAATAAAGAAGGAAAGAAAGAAACAAGGAAAGAAAGAAAGGAAGAAGGAAAGAAAGAAAAAGGAAAGAAACAAATAAAGAAGGAAGGAAGGGAAGAAAGAAGGAAATAAAGATGGAAGGAAAGAAAGAAAGAAGGAAAGAAAGATGAAACGAAAGGAAGGAAGGAAGAAAGAAAGGAAGGAAGAAGGAAAGAAAGGAAGGAAGAAGGAAGGAAGGAAACAAGGAAAGAAAGAAGGAAGAAAGCAAAAAGAAAGAAGGAAATAAGGAAATAAAGAAAGAAGGAAGGGAAGAAAGAAGGAAATAAAGAAGGAAGGAAAGAAAGAAAGGAAGAAAGAAAGAAGGAAAGAAAGATGAAACGAAAGGAAGGAAGAAAGAAAGGAAGGAAGGAAGGAGAAGGAAAGAAAGGAAGGAAGAAGGAAGCAAGGAAACAAGGAAAGAAAGAAGGAAAGAAAGAAGGAAATAAAGAAGGAAGGAAAGAAAGAAAGGAAGAAAGAAAGAAGGAAAGAAAGATTAAACGAAAGGAAGGAAGGAAGAAAGAAAGAAAGGAAGGAAGGAAGGAAGGAAGAAGGAAAGAAAGGAAGGAAGAAGGAATGAAGGAAACAAAAAAAAAGGAAAGCAGGAAAGAAAGAAAAAGGAAAGAAAGAAGGAAATAAAGAAGGAAGGAAAGAAGGAAGGAAGGGAAGAAAGAAGGAAATAAAGAAGGAAGGAAAGAAAGAAGGAAAGAAAGATGAAACGAAAGGAAGGAAGAAAGAAAGAAAGAAAGGAAGGAAGGAAGAAGGAATGAAGGAAACAAGGAAAGAAAGAAAGAAGCAAAGAAAGCAAGAAAGAAGGGAATAAGGAAATAAAGAAGGAAAAAAAAGATGAAATGAAAGGAAGGAATAAAGAAAGAAAGGAAGGAAGGAAAGAAAGAAGGAAAGAAAGATGAGACGAAAGGAAGAAAGAAAGAAAGAAGGAAAGAAAGCAAGAAAGAAGGGAATAAGGAAATAAAGAAGGAAAGAAAGAAAAAAGGAAAGAAAGAAATAAAGAAGGAAGGAAGGGAAGAAAGAAGGAAATAAAGAAGGAAGGAAAGAAAGAAAGAAAGAAAGAAGGAAAGAAAGATGAAACGAAAGGAAGGAAGAAATAAAGAAAGGAAGGAAGGAGGAAAGAAAGGAAGGAAGAAGGAATGAAGGAAACAAGGAAAGAACGAAGGAAGGAAAGAAAGCAAGAAAGAAGGGAATAAGGAAATAAAGAAGGAAAGAAAGCTGAAACGAAAGGAAGGAATAAAGAAAGAAAGGAAGGAAGGAAAGAAAGAAAGGAAGAAAGAAGGAAAGAAAGATGAAACGAAAGGAAGAAGGAAAGAAAGAAAGGAAGGAAGGAAGGAAGGAAGGAAGGAAGGAAGGAAGGAAGGAAGGAAGAAGGAAAGAAAGGATGGAAGAAGGAATGAAGGAAACAAAAAAAAGAAAGAAGGAAATCAGGAAAGAAAGAAAAAGGAAAGAAAGAAGGTAATAAAGAAGGAAGGAAAGATGGAAGGAAGGGAAGAAAGAAGGAAATAAAGAAGGAAGGAAAGATAGAAAGAAGGAAAGAAAGATGAAATGAAAGGAAGAAAGAAAGAAAGAAAGAAAGGAAGGAAGGAAGGAAGGAAGGAAGGAAGGAAGAAGGAATGAAGGAAACAAGGAAAGAAAGAAAGAAGAAAGAAAGCAAGAAAGAAAGAAGGGAATAAGGAAATAAAGAAGGAATGAAAGAAAGAAAGGAAGAAGGGAAGAAAGGAGGAAAGAAGGAAAGAAAGAAAAAGGAAAGAAAGAAGGAAGGAAACAAGGAAGGAAAGAACGAAGGAAGGAAAGAAAGAAAGAAAGAAAGAAAGAAAGAAAGAAAGAAAGAAAGAAAGAAAGAAAGAAAGAAAGAAAGAAAGAAAGAAAGAAAGAAAGTCAGATATGCACACTCCAATATTCGCTTGCACCCATTTTCCCGATATCCCTTTCCGGCCCCGCGACCAGTGTAACATAACGTAAAAAGCGATGCAGAAAAGCAAGCAGATCTACAATCGGAGAATGTAAGCTTCTGTAAGAGTCGAGCAATATGTTTTTAAATGTAGTTCCTCCGTCCACCCCATTTTCCTATGGGGGGCGCCTCAGAGTAATGGTGTCATCCACGCGGAAACGCGCGCACGATGTGGTCAAGTATACAAAATTATTTTAGGAGCTATCTTCGCGCAATTCAAATAATTTAAATCGTGGGAGCTGTCTTATGTCTTCTTGAAACAATGTTGCAAAAAGGTAGCTTTTGTAATTAGAAGTTTCCTGGCAATTGGAGAATGTATTTATGTCCAGTACACTGGACACCAGGATGCAAATGGCGCACATCATGCTAAACATAGAGGGAAAAAAGAAAATAAGAGGCAGCGCCACATGACAATCTTGAAGCCCAGCCATAAAAAAAATGAAAATTGGGCATGCTGGGAATATAACAAGAGCATGGAGCTCGTGGTTGACTTGTGGACGCTAGGCGCGCTTCCTCCTAGATTTTTTCCCTTTGCGATGCTGAACGCCATGTGCGAAAGCTAACCATGAGAAACTTTTTCTTGGGTCAAAACGAACCATTTTTGTGTTTTATCAGACGATTAACCTTCTGACAGTTCCAAAAGCAACACTCTTTCAAGGAAGATAGCATAGTCAGTGTACCCATATGTGGAACAAATGAATCCCAGTGTCCAGTACACTGGACATAATTCTCCTGTGAAAAACATTGTACTTACACTCTCCTTTATTTTTTTTCATCATTTTAAATGGCCTCTTCGGTAGAAAAGAACAATAAAAAAGTTTGTTCTACCCTAGCAAAAATTCGGGTTGGAAAGGGATATGGGAAGGGTTCCTGATTTTAGCAACTGAGCTGTTCAAGCTTTTCGCCTCGTCCGCAGAGCGTGCACAGAAAACTATCGTAATAATAAACGGCGTCCACCTTATACGGCACCTCGAGTCGCCTAGCAACGCGTCGGAGGCAGGAAAGTGGTAGGACAGGAGAAAAGAAGTGGAGATGAGGAGCAGAAGAAATAAGTAAAATAAAATAAAATTTCTTGGCGGGGCGGGATTCGAAGCCGCGCACTCACGGTCCGAAGGCGACCGTCGTAATCACTCGGTTATCCAGGCGCGCTAGCAGAAAAAGCATTCATGGGAACCATATGAGTGCGTCGCCATGGGCGATAGAACGAGAAAAACATAGAAAGAGAACCATGTGATTGTGTTGTTATGGGTGAGAAAAAGAAACAGAGAGAGAGAGAAAGAAACACACAGAAAGAGAGACAACGAAAGAAAGAGAAAGAAATACAGAGAAAGATGAAGAAAGAGACAGAAACAGAAGAGAGAGAAAGAAAGCATAGCATAGCTTTGTACCGTATAGTAAGGGGGTAGGAAAGGGAAGTGAGGGTGAGGAAGCGCGGGAAAGTAAAGCATATCATAGCCATGTATAGTACAATATAGCAAGGGGGGTGGGAAAGGAAAGTGAGTTCTCTGAGGTTGAGGAGGAAGGAAAGGAGAAAGGGAGAGGGTAAGGCATTGCACAGGCATGCATAGTATGGTACAGGGGATGGGAAAGGGAAGTGAGCCTGAGGACGAGTGATACGAGGTTGAGAAGAAGGGAAAGGAGGAGGTGAGAGGGTAAAGCTATGCATAGCCATGTGTAGTATTGTATAACAAGGGCGTGTGAAAGTTAGTGATGGTGAGGAGGAGAGAAAGGAGGAGGGAGAAGGTGAAGCATAGCATATCCTTGTATAGTATAGTACAGCAAGGGATGGGAAAGGGAAGAAAGAGTGAAGAGGAGGAAAAGTAGGAGGGTAAGG
Source organism: Rhipicephalus appendiculatus (assembly GCA_030522465.1). NCBI lineage: Eukaryota > Metazoa > Arthropoda > Arachnida > Ixodida > Ixodidae > Rhipicephalus > Rhipicephalus appendiculatus. The sequence continues at coordinate 810,740 of JALIZH010032928.1, read as the reverse complement.
CAACCTGCTCCGCAACTTCCTCAGTCTTCGCACCACTAGTACGTAGCTGCCCCAATTTCTTTGTTCTTCTTGACACGATGGATTCCCACCTACAAGCTCAATATTTGGTTGTTCTCCGCTTTATTTATCGTTCACTGAGCGCCTATCCGTACTCTTCTCCCTTATCTGTACGATCCTGCAGCTGTGCAACATTAACTTCATAGCTGTTAACTGTATACGCCACGCTAGGATTACGTCTTGGTTCGCCCACAATTATGTCCGTCCTTTAGAAGCCCAGACCTTGACCGGCTTTCTGCAACCATCGACAAAGCACGCTAGGAGGATTTGTGCAGTACTCTCAGCTGAATGATTTTATCAGAAGTGCCCAAAGGGTTGTTACTCAGCTTCAAGACGAAACCGCCGCCAGAACCATGTATGTGCGGAATGGTTCGGGACAGCCAACCAGTATGCAGAATTTTTGTGAAGGGTGAAAGTGCCAGAGCTCTGTACCAAGTAAGAAAGGGGAAAAAATATTTTGCTAATTCTCTGCCAAATCGCTTACTTGTTCTCAGAGACGCCGCCATAGATGATATATGCATTGCAGAACTCTAGCTTTAGGGTGGAATACTTCTTGTCTCCTGGGTCTCCTGGGCCCCGTCCAGCGTTCGCCGCCGCCGCCGCCACCGCCAGTCTCCGTAACCGCTATCGCACGAAATAAGAAAAAAAAAAGAAAACGAAGGAAGAAAAAATATCCAGGATGGAACGGGGTTCGAACCTGGGCCCTGTCCGAAGCAGCCCAGTATTCGACCACAGAGCCATGCCGGTGCTCAAAACTCCCTCGCAAAAAAAAACCTATACAGGCTTCACGTCGGGCAAGGTACGTATAGCTTGGCCGAAGAGTAAAATAACCACCAGGCGTCACGCAATGCAAATTCTGTAACCAGGCGTCACACAATACGAATTGCGTAACGAGTGGGTCGTTGAATGCTTCCAACCCATTACGTAGGACTCAATCATAATTCCTCATTTTCATCAGCCACCGCGTCAACAAAGTGTACAAGATGCCTTGCAAATGCGTAGCGGTTACCTCGCTTCTCTGCAGAATGACGAATAATAGCGCATGCAGTGCGTGCTTCCCAACTTGACGAAAATTATGATTTATGGCGTAGTGGTACCTTGCAAGCGTACTTGTATTAGTAGCCCCAAGAGAGTTCTAGAAGTGCCACGGGTTTTAGGAGTGCCGCTCTTCCAGATTTCGCTGTGACATTGCTGTTCTTTCAGCGCAGGCCAGTTTTTTTTTTTTTTAATGCAAAGCATTTCTTAGCGAACTTCAGACACTTTGAGCGTTTCTATCTATCTATCTATCTATCTATCTATCTATCTATCTATCTATCTATCTATCTATCTATCTATCTATCTATCTATCTATCTATCTATCTATCTATCTATCTATCTATCTATCTATCTATCTATCTATCTATCTATCTATCTATCTATTTAGCCGCCTACGTCTGGGTGCTCTCGTGATCGCCTCCTTAACTTGGGGTAGACCAAAATTAGTATGGGAGGGTAAGAGGGATTGACGAATATGACTGTCTGGTCATGACATGAATAACGTGAAAAACCCGCCGCGTGCGTCGTCAAACCCTTTCCTCCAGACACGTGTGGCTCATACCCGTATACCACGGGCCGCGGTATGCGGGTATGCGCCACAGGTAATTGACAGTTTATATCTACCTAGTAACGGCGAGGACAGACATCAGTAATTTAAATGCGAGAGCGTTAAAAAAACTTACATCGGCAACGTTGACCCGACGAATGCAAAGAATAAATATCAGGGTCCCAGCAGAAATCAACCCAAACATTCTGCGTAGCAATCAAGTACTTTACCACAGAGCCACGGCAGGTCTCGGAACTGCTTTGAAAAACGACCCTATATGCCGACGTAATGTTGGCGAAACGTCAGCTGTGGTTGCAGTGCTGGCTATCTAATTTTACAAACATTACATACGTACTCCTATGACACAACCGCCACGTCGTGTTAACGTCAATTGTATGCGCCATTCACTGAAGTTGGTCTACGTAGTACCATCCAGGGCTGCCATCCTCGCAGGCACAAGCGCTACATAACAGGTTACTGCTTATGAGGTAATACCCATGTTGCTGTAGGTATCGTTACGCAACTGTAAACAACTGGCTATATAAAACATATGTGACTGTTCAAAATATGTCTGTTCGTAAAACATTTGTACATATCTTTAGTTCGTAGCGTTCCGTAGCGTGAGTTCGTAGCGTTTCGCTCAATGAAAAAATTGCAGCACAGTCACCATCCCTCGCATGCTTCGCATAACATCGATTCGCATGGTACATGGAATCTGCCTTTTTTTTTTTTTTTTGCTTTTAGACCCCAGAAGCACCTTCAGAATATTTTTCTTTTCTATTCTGGTAAATAAATATAATTGAATTGAATTGTCCTAAACTCGAATCCGCATAACTGCGAAGCGTACCACGTTGTATCACTATACCGGGTGTTCAAAGTTAAGCTTTATGGTTTTCTTAAAATTCAGCACTGGGAAGAACATGAAAACCACCTTTGCAGATAACTTATATATCCAGGGGGGACACAACGTGATACAATAATTATCGCTGTCAGGCGCCCAATTAACTAAGATTCGATAATTAACTTTTTTAATGACTGCAGCAGGCAAGCATGTTTTTATTGAAAAGTTGGAGGCAGTCGCGTTTATACACAGTTACACTTGGAAGAATGCTTCTAGCACGTCTGTGCTCCGAGATATCCCGCTGCAAAGTTTAATTGTGGTTTACGTGATTACGCATACAGGCGCAATGTTCCTCCCCGATGTGACGAACAGTCATTGCTTGCCATCGCCAGCCAGTAGCAAAAGGGTAACCGCTATCGTCTTTGCCTGTGCCTTCGACCCGTTGTCAGATTAAACGACGCAGGGAGGAGTTTGTGCCACTGCTGACTGTTTTGCATGCGTAATCACGTAAACCACAATTAAACTTTGCAGCGGGATATCTCGGAGCACAGACATGCTAGAAGCATTCTTCCAAGTGTAACTGTGTATAAACGCGACTGCCTCCAACTTTTCAATACAAACATGCTTGCCTGCTGCAGTCATTAAAAAAGTTAATTATCGAATCTGAGTTAATTGGGCACCTGACAGCGATAATTATTGTATCAATTTGTGTCCCCTTGGATATACAAGTTATCTGCTAAGGTGGTTTTCATGTTCTTCCTAGTGTTGAATTTTAATAAAACCATAAAACTTAACTTTGAACACCCGGTATAGATTAGTCCCTGCACGGAGAAGAACGTCAGCTTTGTATTTCGGACTGTATTGCCGAAATATAGGGTCTCTAAATCGGAGAATTCTTATTCTATCCGACCTTTGGTTAAGTTATATTGCGGGAAGGGAACGTGGACAAGTTTCAAATAAAGGTTATTTTGTAATCATGCCAGGCAGCACGGTTAGCGGGAAGCTTCATTAGCACAAGGGCAGGAATTCGGCCTCGTTGACAGCACGTGTCCCTCGTTTTTTTTTTTTTTTTTTTTTTTTTTTTTTTTTTTTTTTTTTTTTTGTGTGTCCTCCGTGTGTTTCTTGTGCGCTAAACGCGCAGTCGACTTCTTGTTGAGAAATGCTCTAATTAAGACAGTTTCCAATCTTACGAATGTAAAATCTTTTAAGATATGTTTTCTTTTTTCGCCTAAAACACGCAGGCTGGCGATTGCACTTAGAGTTATTGCCCCAGGGAAAGAGACCTTGTAATATGTTTTGCATTGTTGCCTGCAGAAGTGCTGTTTGTCTGCTCTAAGTTTTTCAAACCCGTTCCACACACGTAGCTATCACTTCATCTCGTTTGCATGTGACACTCGCGGCCAAACAACGCATCAAGTAACAGTGAAGGACACCTCCAGAGCTAGCCTTGGTTTAGTCTGTATACACAGATAACCAACGAAGTGAAAGGCAACGCAGCCGCCACCGCATAGTATGTATAGGACGCTTTATTGCGGAGCTTCTGGTCCGCCACGGTGGATCAGTGGCTAAGGTGCTCGGCTGGTGAGCCGAAGGTCGCGGGTTCGATCCCGGCCGCGGCCGCGGCGGTCGCATTTCAGTGGAGGCGAAATGGTAGAGGCCCGTGCACTGTGCGATGTCAGTGCACGTTACAGAACACCAGATGGTCGAAATTTCCGGAGCCCTCCACTATACGGCGTCTCTCATAATCATATCGTGGTTTTGGGACGTAAAACCACAGATATTATTATTAATGCGGAGGTTCTGGGTTCGACTCTCACCGGTGTGAAGTTGCCTGTAATTTTCTCTTATTAGATCCGAATTTGAATTTTGAAAAAGAAACGGAAGTTTCGCTTAAGGTTTTCTTGCAATAATCTTTGTTAGGGTTTGATGCGATTCTTAATACCAAAAGGGAGAGAAAATAGAGCCCCTTGGTTGCAAAAGAAAGAAAAAAGAAAGAACGTGTCTCAGAGCATCGAAAATGGATGCTTGGGCGTGTTGGTACGACATCTCGGAAACAAAACAACGCAGAAGATGGAGCACAAGAAAAAAAGACACAAACAACAGCGCTGTTGTTTGAGTCCCCCTTTTTCTTGAGCTCCATCTATTGCGCTGTTTTGTTTCCGAGAGCATCGAACCTTTATCTGCACAACACAGAGTGATGGGCGTTCGGTTTTGCGCCCGATGACTTTATTCAGTTCTTCGTTGATCTTTCGTATGCAGCAGCAGCGCCCAATTGCATAGCCTATGCATTCTTCTGGACAATTAGTGAGCCATCATTGACGTCGGGATGCGTGAAATGAGTTGAAAGTACCCCCCAAAGTTTGGAACCGTAGACCCCTGCTCGAATTAGGTGCTTGGTTACTCAGCAGTCGCACACGATGTTTCTTTTTTTGTTTTGTTTTTTATTCCTTTTCTGCTAACACATGGCTCACCCGTTATAGGCCTCCAGAATGACATGGATGCTTTCCCTTCATCACAGTTCACCCCGGATAAATTGCCCCCCTCTACACAATTCTTGTCGCGCGCAATATTCGCCAAATGAGAGATAATGCGGCGCACGTCCAAGAAGTTCGAGATCGATGAGACATGACCTCAGTGTGACGTCCATGTGTCCTCGTGACACACTTACTAAGCCAGCTGTGGCCGTGTGCTTCAATCGACATAAAAGATTGCGTAGCCGGCCAACTGTAAGAAGCCTCTGTACATAGACGTGGCGACACGCTGAAAAACAACTGGTTGTTGCGCAATATTTTGTGGAACCTTATGCGCGCAGACATGTAGAGAACAAAAAAAATCACGCCATATCCACGAAGTGAATGATGATGAGTGGGCGAAGCTCGATCGTTTTCATCCATGGCAGAAAGAGAATGTGTGGTCTGGAACGCGCTTATACTTCATGGTCATCAGCGTCATCGTCATCGTTATCACGTGTAGTGGGTACAATCCACTATACTGGAACGCGCTTATACTTCATCGTTATCACGTGTAGTAGGCACATTCCACTATACTGCGTCATCGTCATCTTTATCACGTGTAGTGGGTACATTCCACTATACTGGAACGCGCTTATACTTCATCGTTATCACGTGTAGTGGGTACATTCCACTATACTGCGTCATCGTCATCTTTATCACGTGGAGTGGGTACATTCCACTACACGTGGCTACCTACCTACTACTACTACTACTACTACTACTACTACTACTACTACTACTACTACTACAGAGGAGGGACAGACCCACACCCTAAGGAGCTCCGCCCCTAAAAGCGTGAAAGCGTGTCATTCCGTGTGCACGTATATATAGGGTCCCGTGATCATTACTTGTTGATCATGAAAATAATATCTGGCGGGCAGCTCGTTGAAATATGTCACGTCACATAATTAATGTCAGGCACTATCATTTTTGATGAGCTGGAGTTACGCGTTCAACGCCGCGGCTATACTTGATTAGTAGGCAGCCGTTAAAGCGATAATAACAAAACAGAAAAGCGTTCCCGAAACTTTTCCAGCTCCTTAGTGTGCATTTCGTAACGTGGAGTCACTAAGGGCGCAGCGATGGCCCCAGGTATAACGATCACTGTCGATGCCGAGGGACCCATGCGTATAAGACATAACTGCCGCTAATAAGACTCACGCGAAGTAGGGAATAAACACGAAGACGACGGCGACACGGGCGGCACGTGTCGTCGCGTTCGTGTTTCTTTCCTGCTTCGTGTGTGTCTTATTATCGGCAATTGCGCCTTATAGCAGGTACCAACAGGGCCATGAACAACTTGTTTCTCCCGTGCACATTAGCTCCGGCGACACACTGCTTTAGGACAGAGCGTGACGCTTTTTATCTGTTTGCGGCAGCTCAAAGGCGAGCCGCGGTTTGCCTCCAGCGGCCTGCGCCGAACAGGTGCGCGCTGAACGCTGCAGCCGCACCACGGGGGGGCCTCCTCGAAGTGCCGAGTCGCTCATATCAGCGCGTCTCGATTGATGTCACGACAAAAGGTGACGCAAGGGGGGGCTTCCGACGAGCATGCATGCAACACACGTGGGGCAGCTGCCGTTTGTGCCTTAATGGAGACTTGGAAGAATGATGGGGCGCCAAAGCATGGCGCAACCTGTCCCCCCCCTCGCATTCGGGACAACGTCCGCGTTGTCATCAATGTCGGCTCGCGCAACGACGTTGTTTTCCCGCAAGGCCAGAAAGTCTGGCAGCACAACACCAATGGTGAATGTTATTATGTACAGTCGCTTCAGGTGCGCGCAATCGCATCGCGCCGTTCTGCTGCGGCATCCAAATGGACTTGCCGGCCCCGCGTATCGACAACCGATTTTGTCCATAAAAGGTGTGTTTTGCTCGCTAGTGAGTAACAGGCTGTATGCTTACTGACATGCTAAAATATTACAAGTTTTCCTCCTCGAACGAGTGCGTTTAGTACTTCTCGCATATTTTGCGCCAAGATAGGCGTATAATTCAGGTATGCTGCAGAGGGAGAATATTTGCAGTTCAGAATTTATATATGCATGACATATTGTGATGTTTACATGTTCCGTTCTTGTCCACTAAATGTAACATGTTGTTCAGAGCGGTCCAAATCTCCCGGGGGCTCCGTTTTGAAGCTACAAGGAGGCCTTTTATGTCACGAATTTCCTTTATATGATCCGAAAGCCAGAGGGTTTGAACGCATTTTTAGGCAACAACTTTGTAGGAAGTTCGGAGCAGTGGGAGGCACAAGTTGCCAGCTCGTACCCAGAGGTGCAATTAGCGCTTCTGAGTCAAGTTAAGGCGAGCGGTGCAAGCCAGTGGGGCCCTGGACTTGGGGCCCCAACCAACATGCTCCTGAGTACCCCCTTTTCTACCCCTTCCCTCAAAATAAAGTTTTGTTCTTCTTCTTCTTCTTCCTTTATATATGTACCTCACTTTTTAAAAAGCAAATTTAACATTTTTTTTTTTTCATTCTTACACTCGAGTCGATCGATGTCTTGTCACTGCAGCTCAGTGGTGTGGTAATATTATAATTCTTAGATATTCGAGCGAACTTGTCGATTGAAAGCAACTTCATTGATCCTAACACCAACTGTTCACTGAAGTCTTGGCCTGCCCTGGGGTGGTACAATATATTAGTCAACTCAGTGTACTGTCCATTTCTGCGTGCCCTGACTGGCTTTACTTCGAGAACCATTTATCATTGCTGCCGGCTCCGACTTCTATCCAATCAGCGCAGGCTGAAATAGACAGTCCACTTACAGTGGACTCTTACAGAATATCAGCCCTATTTGCTTAGTAAGTAAGGGGTGTGGGAATAGTGCAATTTAGAACCGAATAGGTCGCAACGAATCGAATACTTTTCGAACAGTTTCGAATAGTAAGGACACCAATTTCAATACAGGCCTTGAATTCTACAACTTTTTGTTTCAGACAAATATTCACAAACGTTAACACAGTAACATTATCGCCACATTGAACCGACAATAGATACCACAATTATGTAAACTGAGGTAAGCTCGTATACAGTAGCGACTAGAGCATTCGAGGTACTTTTTAACTGTATAGGATGAATGCCGCAGGCGTTTGAGGTGGTACTTCGTCACCAGCTTTTAGATAACACTGAGACCTAAAAGATAATTGATGCCTCATGAAATAACATAATGAATCTCACGATAATTATAGTGGATTGAGGACACATTCGCTTCGGCGACACTGGAGTTTAAAGTAAAAGTTCCTTCATCCGGTGATCAGTAGAGCTTCGATAGTAGCCCGTAAAAGCTTGAACTGCGTGCATCTGGGCAATTCACTTATTAAAACAAGAAAGTGATCCTTCGATCTTCCAACGTGTTTTTTTTTTTTTTGGGGGGGGGGGGGGGGGGTCCCGTCGGTGCTGATTATTCGAAAATATTCCAAAAATATTCGGTATATGGGATATGCACTGTTCCATCCGAGTACCGAATCGTATCGAATCGAATAGAACGCTAATTGATTCGTTATTCGAAATTTTCGAATATTCGCACTCCCTTATTCGTAAGGCTCAAAAGAAAAACGTAGGCTTCGTCACCACGAGAAAGACAGACGGCATTCGCGTTTAACAACAATCGCGGTGCTTGTGGAAAGGCTGGCCGGACAGTTAACACTGATTATGTCTAAGGCATGCGCACTGCGTACACCAAGCACGCTCGCATATTTCAGGGGCACATAACTCGTGGGCGTATTTGGGCCATACGCATATGTTTGCCAGGCCCCGGCCTCACGCGACAGCCCCTCCTCTATCGCAGGCGTAATGCAGTGGTTACGAGAAAACACGCCACTCTTCTCACCCTGCGGTAATGATGATTGCATAAGACGGAACCAGTGCGCGCCGCTGCATTCCCGTCTTTCTCATTTCGAGTGCGGATATCCTGGCTTCCGCCTTAAGTGAACTCCGCTTGCACACAGTGCGTAGCGTGGTCACCGAAAGGCCCCAACCCGTGGTTCAAAAATAACAAAGAGCTCTGTCCGGGTAGCGGACAAAAGCAGCTCCACGGCAACACACCTGGAGAATGAAAGGGCACGAGCCAGTCGTATAGGCAGGCATCTTCGCCGTAACTGCTCTTGCAAGCATTAGCACTAATGCAGGCGTTGTGTAAACCAAGCACGAAAGCGTTGTGGTAAATACGTTAGAAACGCGTCTGCAGGAACTCCGTGACGATGGTAGAACCTACAAGGCATGAGTGCATGCATAATCCTCTCTCGTAGTGCACAACACGCCTATCAAGACAGGCGTGAGGCAACGGGACAATCTTTCGCCATGATAATGGATTCCAGGTACAGGCGGGATTAGCGTAATGATTGAGGTCTGCGATTCCTTCGCTTGGGCGTCCTTTGCAGACCCACCGGGACACTGTCCGCAAGTCCGGCAAATAAGTATTTCAGAAACGTAACGTGGTATTAGGTGCGAGGCATCCTTCCGGTCAATAACGAGCTCTTCTGGAAACACGAGATATTGCATGCAAGTAAACATGCAGAACAGAATGCCTTTCTTCGGTTGGTTCTCAAGGAAATTCACCACGGTAGCTTGGGCACGACCGCAGAGAGTGTTCAATGTCTCCTGTTTCGTAACATGAAGCGCGCAGAGCGTACACCGGTACTCCCGTCTTGAGCAACCATGCTGTCGTATACCGGCAGACCATACCCTTATCTGATTTAGTAGAGGCTTCCTCTCGATTAAACCTCCCACGTATACGCGCAACGCATGCTGCAAAAATCCGAAGCAACCGAAAGTGAGCACGAATGTCTGATTTGTGACTAGATTGCTCTTTCGTAATTTCGACTTTAGAGCGATTTCCTTTTGAATATTGATAAGCTCTGACCTGTCTGTGTCACAATCATTACATTTATCTCACGTGTACATACCATGTCCATACATTATCTTTGCATTTGCCCTCCAACCCTCCGGCGCCAGGGAATTTTTGTTCCCGATCCACATGCAGAGTAAGTAGCGAGGGCGCACACATACGCCGACAAATTTCTGTGTATTTAAGTGGGGCTTCCTATATTCTGGAGTATTTTGCGTGCCAAAACAAAGATATAATTCAGAGGGGCACGCCGTGGTGAGAGACTCGGGTCTTCATTTCGGCCACCTGGTGTTCGTTAACGCGCACCTACACTCACGGGCATTTTAGAATTTCGTCCGAACCGCGGCCTCCACCAGATTCCGCTACCTCAAGTTTCACAAGACATTAGAAGAGCCGAGATTGTTTCAAGTACGTAAGGAAGGCGATAGAGCGAATATGTTTAAATGCTGCCTTATTTCTGTTATTTCTTTAATTGCGTAAACTTATGGAAAAATAATTTTGTTAATGCCTAAACACAGTTGTGTGGATAAGTTTAATCTACTAAATTCCTTCAAATTTCGTCTTCGCACAGGCAGTTCTACTTCTTTGGCCTTATTGTCACTAAACCGACTGCATTCGTCAATGTATTGATCATAGTTGCTCCGTTGGCTCGGTTTTAACGCGATAGCGTTAAGGAGCTCGTGAAAAAATTTTGGTGTCGGCGTCGGCGTCGTTGGTTGCGAGCGACAAATCAGCGTTGTGGGTGAGCGGAAAATTTAGACAGATGCAAATAAAATAAAAATAAATAATCTTTGGTTCTAGTGAGAATCGAACCCAGGCCCTCTGCGTCGCAAGCAGGTGTTCTACCACAGATCCACGCCATTGCTTCAAACCGCATAGGAAGAAAAAAACGCTACATCAACGTCATGTAGTGGTAGGAGTCTCCTTATTGCATGTAATAAAGCGTGGCAGAAGCGTACAATCTCGCCAGGCGTCAGAACACGTGAATTTCCGAACAACTCGGTGTTTTAAAGGCCCAACCATTACATAGCGCTCAGACATATTTCATCATCACCAGCACCAGCAAAAACCATTAACAAATTGAGCAGCTGCGTAGGCTCGCGTGCTGCCTTACGGACGCGTAGGGGGCCCTTCACTAATTCGCAAAAGGAAGAATTGTGGCGTAGTGGGAACTCCGCAACTTTACTTGCAGTAGGCATTCTAGGACAGTTTGAAACGGCCGATGTTACGCGCACAGACGTTCGTTTCCTTGCGGCACGGTTGAGGCATCCACCGAAAGCGGAAGCCAGGTTAGCGATGCGCACGGCGATGCACACGGAGCCCGATTACGCCATCGCGTTCTATGCTCTTAAAGGCGAAGCTCAAGCGTCCTCCAAGTTCTTTGTTTCTATATTTTACAAAAGGCAATTCATGCTATCAATCATAATATTCTGTTTTTCTCTCTAGAAGTAGTGGGTTCTACCCGTCCTGCCCTAAAGATGCATGCTTATTAGAGGAGAAACTGTATGTGTGTGTGGTGTGTGTGTGTGTGTGTGGGGGGGGGGGGGGGGGGTACCATGGAATTAAGGTTATTGATCAATGTTTTCTGCAGGGCTCAATACTATGACCTTTATCATCATGTTTTTATATTAACAATTTGCCTGAGTGTCTTAATTCCTCTGGTTACATCCTGTACGTCGATATTTATTTTTAGTGGCTGGCAAATCTACATAAACCTTGCTCTTTAACCTAAATACAGAGCTTGGCAAAAGTGGTCGATTGGTGCACTTCTAATCGATCAATTATGGAGCCTTTCAAAATGAAGCTATTGATTTTTCGGACATCTTGCGGGTTCGCGGGGTCGCCGGTTCGACTCCCAATCACGGCGGCCGCATTTCGGTTGGTGCGAAATGCACCGTGCAGATATATAATGATATTGCTCGATCCGCAACGCGTACCATCCTCCGGGTCGAGCGTTCCCACTAAATGAGCAGTCGAGTCATTGCAAGGAAGTTGCAGCTGTATATACATATTATGAATAGTGCGGCGTTGCTACGGCATTTCAACTGGAAATTATTTTGTATAAGTTCACATTGCGGTTGGCAGTGAGATTTCCGCTTTGTATGTCTTCTGATATGCCCCCATGATTCCGTGATTCACATATGGCAAAAGAGGTGAGCAGCAGGTTACACGGGAGATATATCGCTCACTCTGGCAATGATCTTCAGGTGTGGCTACCACGACTTTTCGACATGTGCTAGTTTATTTATTGTTTTTTTATTTTTTATTTATTTTTTTTTTGGTAATATCTCGATAGATTCGACGACGTGCGTTCCGCGGCTGTATGTTTTGCGCAGTCATAAGAGCCGGCGCGGGCAAGGTTTCAAAGTGACGCATAAAAGTTGCCTTTAGTTACAGCTTATGCGTCTTTCAGTAAAACCATGTTCAGGCAGCTTGAAATTTTTTCTCGAGTAGCACCAGACTGAGCATGTAGCAATACACGCTCTAAACCCCGGCACTCGCAAGCGCCTGTAGATAGCGCGCGAATAAGCTGTCCATCGCTTTCCTTTATTCTTTTGATTCTTTTTTTTCTTTTTGTTGCAAGGTCATCTGGCGATGTGTCACGCTCTATGCCAAGTTGCGTCTGGTAGCACATAACCGGAGTTGTGCAGGCATTGCGTAACTTGCGACAGCGTTTGCAATAAACGGGAATGTGAACAAAGCTTGCCAGCTGAGCGTGTATGGCGCGCAATCTTTCACGTACTGTCTGTTACAACTCCGGATGCCGACAGCCATCTATACTCCTAGGCACAAAACCAATCAAACAAAAGCAAAACAAACAGAAACAGCAAGAATGATGAGTCTGAAATTCCAAGTTTGCGAGTGCATTGCGAGGCTCAAATTCACACATGTAAAACTACATTGTCGAGAAGCGCACAAAGAAGAGAGAAAAAAAAAGGGGGGGGGGGGGGGGGGTGCGACGTGGCACGAATTGCACGGAACTGGCTGCACCTCGCTTCTGTTCCTTGCACTGTCCTATAGCAACCGAACCTGCCACGCCTAGCTGTATGCCGTTTCTGGCGATGTCTATTTTTCTTTCTTTTACGTCAGGTGCTTCACTCCGAGTACATAAATCTTGCTAAATTCTGTTGGGTTTGTCACGACCGAGTCGTTTTAAGTTGATGTGGACTAAGGCAATTATAATATACAATGCTATCCCTTCTCGCACTTCTACCGGTGGTCCAAGAGGCACTACGCCCACATTATTACCGGGACCGAGCAGCTGTGCACGGTGGACGACAAGAAAGGAACAGTGCCTGGCGAAATGAATCCTAACTTTATGAAATGGCTATAGTTTCACATCTCGCGGCCACATCGTTTCCTTGATCAGGGGCAAACGTCTCGTCGGTGCCTTCCCACACATCGAGATTTTATGGCAGTTATCAACGAGACGCACCGCCCGCCGGATGAATCGTCAGTTTGTTCCATCGTATAGGCGATTCCGTGAGAACACGTAATATTCATAAATTAAAATTCTACGCAAAACGGGGGGAGAGAAAGAGAGAGAGAGAGAGTGTGTGAGTGTGTGTGTGTGTGTGTGTGTGTGTGTGTGTGTGTGTGTGTGTGTGTGTGTGTGTGCGTGCGCGTGTGCGTGTGCGTGCGCGTGCGTGTGCGTGTGCGTGTGTGTGTGTGTGTGTGTGTGCGTGCGTGCGTGTGGGTGTGCGTGCGCGTGCGTGTGTGTGTGTGTGTGTGTGTGTGTGTGTGTGTGTGTGTGTGTGTGTGTGTGTGTGTGTGTGTGTGTGTGTGTGTGTGTGTGTGTGTGTGTGTGTGTGTGTGTGTGTGTGTTCGTGAATAAAATGAACCGAATTAAATAAACCAGTGTGTAGTTTCTTGCTTGTTGTGCAATTTTCCTGTGTATATATATTTCGCGGGCTCTCTTTATAACGCGGATAAAGAAAACGATCTTATATACCGCCATGTTCAATTCAGTTCATTTTTTTATTCACGTCCACAATACGCCATAGCAATCTTCACAAATTGTTTGGGGAGAGATATAAATGTTATACGGAAGCCAGGGACATGAACCGGAAGATAAATATCCAGTCTGCTGTGGAGAAGGGAAGACAGAAAGGTTAGAAGGAAAAGTATCAGAGAAAGAGAGACAGATAAGGTGATGGTTGATGCCTATTTCACAGGAATCACTTTAAACTGGAAAGTCAAGAGTGATTTCATAGAAGTAGTTGCAGCTTTGTTGGACGTTAAGCAATACAGGAGCGAAAATTAGTACAGAGTATAGTAATATTCAGTTGTCTATTTTTTTATTACATATATGTAGTTCTTAAGGCACCACCGAATCACTAAATCAAATCTCCTTGCGCTGAACACGCGTGTGAAATGTCTGTCTTGGGGTCCTCGTATCCTCAAGCATTCTCGGCGCGGTGCATGCCGACATTTATAAACGAATGATATTTTATTTCCGTCTGGAATATTACGGACTCTATGATAAATGTCATACGCATCGTTCAAGGCACTCCTGAAATAGCTTGGCAAAAATTAAGCCGAGCAATACAAGATTACAAGAGTATGAAGTTGGGCATGTTGGTAATGCATAATTGATCACGCAGCAATAATTAGGCTTAAGATACTAACGGATCAACAAATGTGGTTATCACAATTGTGATGGATGTGTAGAGTGGCGTCCGGAAGATCTGCGTTACGATTTGTCTCTAAAGAACTGACGGCTCTTGATTTGAAGTTAGGTCAAAATGTAGGCAGAGCTTACTGCTCTCCCACACTAGAGAACGTCGGCCTAGAACTATAAATTGTTTTACTTTTTTTTCAGCAGAATAAAGCAAGCGCGCCTTTACTGACGTCATTTCCGTGACGGAAATTATCTGTAAAACACACACAAACACGGGAGTGCAGTAGACTTTCAACGAAGCATGTTGCTCGCAGAAATTTCAGCAGCACCTTCGTAGCTTTGTTATGTGAAGCTGGTACGTTCCTTCATTCCAATATTGATTGTTCCGAAGGCAGCTGGTCATCCAGGCGCGCTACCAGTAAGGGCCTGTCTCTGGGAGCTCTAGGGACGACAACTGTTCGGACTTACAGCCAAAGGCGATAACTCGTGGGCCTTTCAAGCTGTAGTGTTCCTGAGATTAGAGAGTTTTAGTACCGGGTACCTCAAGCTCTCGCTTTATTTTATACCTATCGTTTTTCGTTTCCATTGATCCGCTGCGTCGTCCTCAATATAAATTGAACCCGCTTTTTATCCCTCCAGGTTTCTGCTCCCTAAGTAAGTACCGGTCAGATGCAGCTGTTATATACCTTCCTCTTGAGGGATACGGGTAAACTAGCATTCATGATTTGAGAATGCTTACCGAATGTGCTCCACCCCATCCCCGAGACAGTTGCACATTACTTTAGTTTTATGCATATTAATTTTCAGACCTATTCCTCTGCTTTCCTTGTCCAGTTCGGTAATCATGAGTTGTAATTCGTCCCCTGAGTTACTCATCAATGCAATGTCATCAGTTAATCGCAGGTTGCTAAGGTACTCTCCATTAACTCTTATCCCTAACTCTTCCCAATGTAGAGTATAATCAGATGGCGCAGTGGGCCCGTAGAGGCGAGCATTCGTGAAGCCCAGCTTTGATTCTCTCATCTTTAGGCCACAATCGCACACGTACTCCTCAAGCTCTCAAGAAGGTACTCCTCAAGCACACGTACTCCTGTAGCTCTCAATGAGGTACTACTCAAGCACACGTACCCCTCAAGCTCTCAGGGAGGTACTCCTCAAGCTCACGTACTCCTCAAGCTCATGGAGTACGTGTGTGATTGTGGCCCAAAGATGAGAGTATCAAAGCTGGGCTTCACGAATGCTCGCCTTCTACGGGCACACTGCACCATCTGATTATACTTTGTGCTGTCATAAAACAGGGCTGGGTAGCCAGCGACATCAACAACGCTTCGCATAAAGTAATTCCTACGCCAATTTGCTCCTAGGAATTTGGCGAGCATGTGCAACAGCAAGGACTCGCCTGTTTCAGTTATGCTAATGATGTAAGAATGAAACAGGAGAATAGGGGTCTAACTCTGCGTTGTTGTTTTTTTTCGTGGTGCTTCTCGTTGCATACACATTTACTTACCACTCTTCCTGCCTCGACAAACATCAAATGTCTACTGCTTATATCACCGCGTCTACTGCGTCTAACAATGTGCCCTCGCATATCTAAAATTCGGTATATATCTTGCGAGCAGTTTAGTGCCTAACCAGATTGTGACTATAGCGCAATGTGTAATTACAAAACACTGCATGATGCTACATGTTGCTCAGACGACAACGAGGACACCTGTTCGCACAGCATTTAGTTTTACCGATCACCCAAATGACTATACTTCACGAGAGTTTCGCGTTACAAATCCATGCCATTGGATTAATTGTTTCACCGCCATTCTCACTAACTTTCTTCTATAACATTTCGACTGCGTACGGAAGCCAGCTGTCTGGATGAATCAATGCTGTAGCCGATCTAGCCGACGCGCCTTATTTGCCGGTCTATATAATGGCGTGCGGCGAACTGCGCAGAGAGGCAACGTGGGGCACGAAAGTGTCGCATATGCCGCCGTGTAAGCCCCGGAGGCGCGTGCGGTACACGCGCTCCGGCGTCAACAAACGACCCGATAGACGCGATGACCGTCGCGCGCCTTATCCACCCGGAAATGCTCGATCCTTGGGCGTTGCGGATTGCGTGCGAGCTGCCGCCGCCGCCGCGCGAAGCGGAACTGGTTCAATGACACTCTTTCTTCCTTTAGAGCCGCCGCCACCAACCCTGCAGGCGGCGACGACCAGTCGAGGAAAACAAGGAGAGAGAGAGAGAGCGCTGCTGCGTCGCTCGATGCGCGTGCGACGCACAAGTGCGCTGAATATGTGTATAGTATTTTCTTTTGTTTCGCTTTTTCTATAAACGCATATAGGCATTGGACGGCAGTGAATGCTTGCGGTTGCGAGTAAACACTTGGAACGACAGCAGCTGCAGAACCAAGGTTGGCGCCGATCCCCCCGTCCGCTTTCACGACCGCTGGAGGAATAATTCTTTATGCTGGGACAACGCTGACACTGCCGAAACGGAAGAAGAGTTCGGCGCTGGTTTCGGTAAACACGTCACGCAAATAATACTGCCAGCGTACATGTTTCGTCTGTGGGCAAAGCAGCACAAATTATTCCTATGCACAACTGGCGTCTCTCATATTCACAAAGTACAGTTTGGCTCCGCGAAAACAGGAGCCGAGAAATTGTGCCATGGAGAAAACATTTTTATCGAGGACAATAGTCAGTGACATGCAATTCCTAAGCAAACGAAAAACTATCTGGGTTAAACGTCTGGGCGCGCATTCACGAAAAATGATTATAATATGAATGTTCAAAGAGCAATTGAACAGTCAAGAATAGACAGCAAGTGGGGGGGGGGGGGGGGGAGCAGCCCCCCCCTCCCCCCCCCCCCCCCCCCGAAAAAAATTTCTGGTGGCTACGGGCCTTCGCGGGCCGGTTGACGGGCCAGTATCAAAGAGCACTTGAATATGGCTTTGTAGATTCGAGTCATGATGGGCTTGCATACCATGCGAAGCACTCGGCCGCTCTCATTGAAACCAAAGTGGAACCTGAAAAAAAAAATTTTTTTTTTCACGAAAAAAAAAATGTCCCTACGTTATACAGAACCTCACAACAGTAGGTCCCACCCAATTGTGGAGTTTGCCGTGCACGGGCAAGTTGTGTCGTATTTAACAAGCATGAAATTTTTAACGGACATGTTTTAGTGGATGCGATGTTTTTATAGTATTCTATTGCGCGACTCGGCCTTCTTGCGAATGGCCAACGGCAAAGCGCAGTTACGAATGAAGGCTTTTGAAAACTAGACTGGCTGTATACAACCACGTAATTAGTAGTTGGCGACCGGGCTATTATATTCACACATCATGTACTACATATAGTAGCAGTTGATCGCGTTTTTATGAAGACGAAGGAGAGTGCGGGGAGGGGGTGTCATTTGAAGCTACAGCACTAGCAGAAATTACCTGTAACTGAAACTTTGCCTGGTGATATTCATCGACAAGCTCGAATACAGGCTACACTAGCGCTTTACCTTACTTTGACAATCTGTCCATCCTTTCCTTCACCTCTACATCCTAGGGACCTGCTTGGTCGAAATCAACGCTGTTATTGAGATATACGGTCTCGCGAATATAGCCTTCGCAGCAAGTGGACGCACGGAGATTCTTCGGGTTAAGCTCGTTATACAGATTTCGGTGGCGGAGTTGTCGTACGCGAAAAGCCCGGCTCTTTGATTGAGGGTGTACCGTAATGCAGCCCTCGAAGGTGCGCCGGTCACCTGCGTGGCCGCGGCGTATGGGCCGTTTTCCAATAATTGATGCTCTCTCGATCGCGGGCTTGTCGACGATCGGCCGTTTGTAATACGGCAATATGATCTTTTATCGAGGTCACTTGACATTTCACGTTGCCGCGTTTCATTGCTGCATGTATATGAACTCATGACCTCGCGTTCCAGCGACGGCGCAGAAGAGTGAGTCATTAGGCACGATGCCAACTGCGTAGGCACGCCTTCACGCCACGCCCCCCAACCAATCAAAGCCGTTTTGCTTCCGCCGGGGATGAATGGATGGAAGGATGGAAGGATAGATAGATAGATAGATAGATAGATAGATAGATAGATAGATAGATAGATAGATAGATAGATAGATAGATAGATAGATAGATAGATAGATAGATAGATAGATAGATAGATAGATAGATAGATAGATAGATAGATAGATAGATAGATAGATAGATAGATAGATAGATAGATAGATAGATAGATGGGCTTGCATAGATAATAGATAGATAGATAGATTAGTAAGTCAGGCACACCAAGCTTCATCTGCCCCCCATTTTCCGGACAGGGGAAGAGCTCCTTAATTCTTTTTGTCTTGGCTTTTACAGGTTGCTCACTGCGGTGACTAGAGAATTCTTTTATTTGGCCTGTCTAGCAATAAGTTTGTGTCGCGCGAAAAAGTTTTATAATATTGTCGAAGCGATTTTTCATGAGAGTATGTTTAGAACTTAATACCACACTAGAGTGGGTAAGTGAGATCCAGCATTCAGCGAGCGCTTTCTATCGCCTATGCGGAGAGATTGACTCGAAAGTCAATGGGGATATAATTAATAATAATTGTTGGGGTTTATCGTCCCGAAACTACGATATGATTATGAGAGACGCCGTAGTGGAGGGCTCCGGAAATTTCGACCACCTGGGTTCTTTAACGTGCATCTAAATCTAAGCACACGGGCCTCAACAAGTCGATGGTAGTCACGCGTTGACTCATTTGCTTAGTTGAGCCGTCCTGTATACAGAAGCAGTGCACAGAAGCGACTGGACAAAATGAACCAAATCAGCGGTGAAGCCGTTTAAATAGTTCTGACTTGTGTGCAAGCATCCATGAATCCAAATCGCTTCGCAATCGTTCTTATCGAGACCGCTAACTTGACGCGTCTGTGCGTGGTGCGTTGCGAAAGGAACGCGGAGTGCGTCTCTCATTCAAACCGCGGCCGAGGAATGTTCGAGACTCTCAGAACACTCGCGTTCTTTTCGTTTCAAAGATTTTTGTTGTTGTTGTTGTTGTTGTTGTTGTTGTTGTTGTTGTTGTTGTTGTTGTTGTTGTTGTTGTTGTTGTTGTTGTTGTTGTTGTTGTTGTTGTTGTTGTTGCTGTTGTTGTTGTTGTTGTTGTTGTTGTTCCTGTACCTAGCGATTCATTTCGCTTGATTGCGTTCTTTGCGTATCGTCAACCACGCACGACCAGCCGATTTCGCGCTGACAACGTCGACATAGCGCTGTTAGAACCACTGATGAAGTGCGCTAAGGGAAAGTATGGTGATTTCGCGGGCGCAGCAGTACGCAGTGAGTGTCGCGCAGAGATAAACATTCTTGGTCACCGACAATTATGCTCAGTGTCACGATTAATGAAAGCATTTGCGTGCACAACATGCTTTATGCTATTAAAAAGAAAAAAGAAAACTCCTATGAAAGGATGTAAACGTAACTAAGATAAGAGAAAAACAATGTCACTATGCAAGAACGCTTAAACAAGAAAGTCCCACGAATGTCCAGCAGAGTAAGAGAAGGTTCAGCTCACAGTTGGGTCGGCGCTGATGTGTTGTAGTGCGTCTTCAACGAGGCGCTGGCGGTGTTAGCGCAGCAGCAGATGGAAGTCCGGTGCAGCGTGGGCATTCTGACACTCAGGTCTGGACGACTAACAGTTACGACTAACAGTTTCCCAAAACTGCAGGCTGGTGACACGAATCCTGAACCCTCGGGTGCGGGGTTTTCTAAGACACCGGTGGACACCTAGAACAGGTGCAAGATAACTCAGCAAGGTGTCTGCTCCGACGTGACGGGCGGGATGTCTAAGTCTTCGAAACATGTCGACTGGCTTGAGTCCCGAGCCCAATCGCCATCACCCCAGACAGCAAGCAGCCCACACGTCTTCTCTCCGTCGTAGTCAGTAATATAAAAGTAGTAGAAGTAGATGCTCGAACTTGATGACGATGAAGATGATGCTATGGCACCCACACAGTCAGGGGGATGGGCCAAGAATCGGGCGGCCGGAGGTGTTTATGATATCCACCAATCAAGTTAAGAACTTTGGGCGTTACAGACAGTCCCCACCTCTTCATCCTCTTCTCCTCTCCCGTAAAATTTCACTACTCTTTCTAGATTCTTGCCCATACAGATATAAATATATATATTTTTTTCTTCTGATATGCAAACACAGTTGCACTCATCGGCACTCACTCCTGTTTACGCACTGACGCCCCCTCACGCTCGTGGACAGGCCAGTAATTTAATACCACACTCCACGTCCATTACCGTTCCGCAGCACTTGCTTACATATATTCCTTTCAGTCTCCCACATGTATAATGTATTCACCCTAGTTCCTCGCTCACTACTCCCACTCATGCTTTAGAAATGAGTGCGAGTGTGAGGGAATGGAGGTACTACAGATAAATGAGTATGCTGTGCGTAGGCTATATGGCTTTGAATAAGCTTGAATCGCAGCGGCTCGTGTAATATTTGATCGATACGTGAGGAACGAAAACAACCGGCATGGCGAAAGCTAATGCGCTGCCCACCACTGTGGGGTCGCTCTCGAAGCACAGGTGCCGATAGGTGATCACGGCGACCTATGGCTCTAGATAAATATGTATTGCAGTGGCTTGTGTAACTTGGATCTACATTTGCATGTGCATGGATGAAAACAACCGAGATGGCGTATGCTGATGCGCTGCCCGCCACTGTGGAGAGCACGCCACCCTGTGTCTTTTGGATAAATTTACATTGCAGCGGCTCGTGTAACTTGATCTACACGTGCATGTCTGAAGACAACTAAAATGACAAGCTACCCTCACAAAAATGCCTATTAACATTGATCGGACCACCTACCAACTTTCTTTCTGTTGACATTAGTGACAACCGTTAACATTTTACACTCTATAGCCGGACACGACTTCAGAAAGTAGGAGATGCCCCGCCCACGTGATGTACGCGTGACCGCCGATTGTCTCCGCGACTTAAGAAATACACTGCGCCGTCCGCCTCATCACGTCAACCTCGAGTGCAAGCCCACTGGTGCAGGCACCCATCCTGCAGCCCGCCCATTGGTGCAGTGCGTTCCCGTTGGTGAAGGCTCACATTCACCCGCCTTCGAGGAGGCTATTCCCGACTATAAAAACATTTGTTTATACACCATCTAAAAGCATGCTTCTTACTTTTGCATAGTACAAGCAGTAAACCTTTTTTTTTTTTTTTTTTTTTTTTTTTTTTTTTTTTTTTTTTTTTTTCGAGGCCGTCTTCAGGTGTAGGGGTTTGGCAGGGCCCGTCCTCTTCTTTCTCAGGCGGCGGCCAGTAGTCGCGACTTATGTATAAAGAATATTTTAATACCCTGTCTAAAAGGCTTCTTACTTTCGCATAAAGAATATTTTAAATGTGCTATCAAAAATGCTTATATGTTTGTGTTAAGAGTATTTTAAGTAAGCCGTCAAAAGACTGTCGCCTAAAGATGAGAAGTCGCCGAACATTCAACCTCTACCCAAGCCCGAAATTTTTATGCCATTCTATGGAACTTACATAATTCCACACACGCACACACCACACACACCCATAGGTCGGCAAAAATTGTGGAGCTCAATCAGACTCACACATGAAATATATTATGCGCTTAGGGCTCACTCGTACTCAGACTCACCAAAATGTTCCTCAAACGGACTCACTCGGACTCATATTCACTCAGACATTTCTCAACTGACTCACTCGTACTCAAACTCTCGAAATTATCACGCACTCGGACTCACTCAGACTCAGACTCACGGCTCGATCTGAGTCTGAGGTGAGCCTGAGTGAGCCTGAGTTAGTCCGAGTGAGTCCATTCATTAGTCTGTTAGCCGAGAATTGGCTCTTTTCCACGATGGTGTCAATGCACCTTAACACCAATATCTCACGTGTAATCGGTGCTCTCCTTGGCGCCTTTTGATATCGTACCTTCGATACGATATCACGATGGTGTATGAACGATACTGCTTTGGAATACGTGTGAGTACACGTGAGTATAAATGTGAATTCAAACACACACACACACACACACACACACACACACACACACACACACACACACACACACACACACACACACACACACACACACACACACACACACACACACACACACACACACATGCACGCACACACGCACGCACACACACACACACACGCACACACAAGTCGCGCGCACGCCTGTGTGTGCGACCCACCTCTTACAGAAATGGAATCCTCGCTGGGCCACTGCTTGTATTAGAGAATGTCAAGTGGCAAGAAATAACTTAAAGCCGACGTAAAAGCAAGCAGTGTTCTTTATCATCTGTACTTCCCTAAAAAATTTTTTAAAGCTTTGTGGTAAGATTTAAGCAGTTCCGTTGTACGTACAAAAGCATGGCACATAGATGTAGACCGCATATGTAATCAGTAGCAGCTAGAAATCAAGGCAAATAAATCAATGACGTCTAGAGGGCACATATTATTACGCCCGTGCACGCCCTCGTCGGCACGCGCAGGAATAATATACATGGAAGGCCTCCGCTCATGTGATGCAGAGTGCATTAAACGCTTGCCTTGTTCGTCGCCTAAGCTGCAGAAAGCTGCTGCATGGATTGATGCACCAGCACAAACAAGCTCGTGACATGCATTGTACAGACGATTTTACGCAAGACACGTGGGTACCACCACCTTGGGCTACTGAATGAATATTTTCTTAATTTGGTATATAATAAGGTCGTGAAATGTGGAATGCACCAACCCTACTGTTCCATAGCACTATTCGTTTAAATGATAAAAGATACAAAACGGCAAATTCAACAGCCCACTATCGCTGCACCGAAACCCATCCGTAAAATAGTCAATGGCGTGTACGTACAACTTGGGGCGCGAAGCATCGCCTACTAAATAGCTTTCCTTCTTCAATACTCCCCTAACACTATGAAGTAGGATGCCCACTAGCGCAGTCCCTTTTCTGCCCAGAAAGGAGGCGCTCGAAAAATATTCACCGACGAATTACGATACTGCCTAATGCGAATGCTGAGCGCAGCTTAATGTGGGGCGACGCCAACTGTGTCTGAAGTTTTGGCCATCCGCAGTTGGAGCAATGTAATATTCGTTACATATCTCCGCAGAAACCACCAGCGTTCGAGTGCTACGCACACCACTCTGAGCATTGCAGGCGTCGCGAACCAAGCGAAACGGCGACAGTCCTTACGACAAGCGAAACCAGCCGCAGTGCATATGCCAGCCCTGCATGCGCACGCGTGCTCCGACCGAGAAGCCAGAGCGCGAGACGGAGGCAGAAAGGGAGCTTAGAGGCCAGTGGCTCGTGATATCGGCAGACTCCGCATTTCGCTCTCTTCGTCCTCGTTCGCTCTATCGGTTACGCCGCCGACGCCAGCCTACAACGGACGCCGCTCAACGCAAGGACGGGCGCCTAAGAGCTGCGCTATAAAAGTAATAGTAATTCACTCACACTCGGTGCCGATTTAGTTGACCAGGTATTGCATGGGCACTCTCAAAAGGCGGAAATGTTCATAGCATCTACCTTCAAATTCACAGAACTTCTCTTTAGTAAGTGCTCTTTTTTTTCATTGGTCGGCCGGGTTTACTATAAGGATGTGTTCAACATCAGGATTGGCTGAAATATTCTCATACGAAAGTCTTTAGCGTAGGACGTTTTTGTGGATATAGGCCCGGGCTACAGGTGCTTAAATTAAACCCTGACACTCTATAGCATTCAGCAGAACAGCCTTTCAAGCTGCATGCAAACATATCCTTTCAGGCACTGACTGTGTGGTACACTTGCTCATAAACTATGCACGGATAGCTATACACATCCATATGTGTATACGCAGTTATAATATCTTGGGTTTTACGTCCCAAAACCACGATATGATTATGAGAGACGCCGTAGTGGAGGGCTCCGGAAATTTTGACCATCTGGTGTTCTTTAACGCGCACTGACATCGCACAGTACGCGGGCCTCTACCATTTCGCCTCCACCGAAATGCGACCGCCGCGGCCGGGATCGAACCCGCGACCTTCGGGTCAGCATCCGAGCACCTTAGCCACTGATCCACCGTGGCGGAATCCGGTATACTGGTTTAAAAGTGAGTGCATATTTATTTAAACACATGCGTGGAGCGGTCGTCTGTGGCGCGCGCATTCGCTTCAATGATGTCGAATAATCTGCCTTCTGAAAATAGCAAAAAAATTTCGTAGAATAATGTATTTATTATTATTATTATTATTATTATTATTATTATTATTATTATTATTATTATTATTATTATTATTATTATTATTATTATTGTTGTTGTTGTTGTTGTTGTTGTTGTTGTTGCATGTGAAGACGGAAACGTGGATCCAAGGCGTCGTGGTAATCGGCGTACGCAAAGCTTTCATTAATTAATTTCTAGGTTCTACGCGCAAAGACCACGGTATACGACTATGAGGCAAGCCGCAGTGGAAACTCCAGATTAATTTCAACCACCTGGAGTTCTTTAACCTGCACATGAAAATAAGTACACGGGTGTCTTGAATTTCGCCCACATCAAAATCCAGCCGCCGTGCCCGTGAATCGAAGCTTAGCAGCGCGACACTTACACCTGCTAAGCACAGCGAATGTATACCGCAAATAGTCCATGCGAATGCCCCGTTGCAACAAGCGACGCACTGCAGACTCTACGAACGCCTCTCTCAAAAGTCATGCTGACGAATTAGTCATGGGACCACCGGCTCGAAGCGAATGTCCTGGTGTGGGGCAGAATGGTGATGTCAGGCGGGGACAACAGTGGTGGTCATGTGGTTTTAACGTCCGCCTCCGGGAAGGTACTGGGTTGCACCTTGCCAAATTCCCTTAATCTGTGATGTGCTATACTCGGGGACAACTTTCCTTGGGCAGTGAAGGGAAGGTTACGGAGCCAAAGTGGGCGTGTGCCACCGCTGAAGAATAGAGTCCCACAACTGCGTCCGTGTTTTCCGCGTGAAAATCATAAAAACACAACATTGCTTTATTTTCTACGGGATGCTGTTTAGAAAGAGACGCAGAACATGCCAAGGAGATATTCATATTTGTTTTACCTTATGCAGTGTCATTTCGCGTTTTTGCTTGTGTGAAAACGTCGCACTTTTTACGTGCACCTCACAGTCAAAATGGCGTCATCGTCTTTAGGTGAGTACGGTCCCTGGAATATACTGGTATATTCTAGGGACCATAAGGTGAGCGCTCGTCGCCCTCCAGCTATTCCGACGATTCGCCGAAGGAACTTGTGATGAATTTCACTCGCTAATGGCTGTTAGCAGACGTAGCAAATGGTATGCAAAGGATCATCGCAGTGCCCCCCAGGCCCTACTAAGTCAATTCATGGGGCAGATTTTGCGCACCCCCCCCCCCCTCTTAGGCGAATAGGAAAGCCCCCCCCCCCCCCCCCCCCACCTCCCGTGCGCACGCCTATGGCCCCACTCATAACACAGCTTGTGTAAAGCGAACGAGCATTAAGGGTGTTTCCTATTAGCGTGAAGTCATGTTACGAGGCATTCAAAAGGAGGTTGAATCGGTTGAATGTCCTGTCAAAAGCCTTCAATGCGCACAGGTGCCATGTTTTACAGCCAATATGCATATAGTTGAGGCGAGCGCACAGCGAACATTCTGCACCAGTGATCGCATTCCAGTGCCATCAATAGGTAGAATGCAGCCGATTACGTGTGATTAAACGGCGCTTTTGTAAAGGAGCCGTCACCTGCCCCACATTCTCTGGCATTGCGCTTCGCGCCATTCGTTTTTCAAGAGAGCCTAGGCATCGCGTCTTATCAGTAATAACAACCTCATGTGCATTGTAGCGTCTACAATGCAGGCGAGGCGACCAAGTGTAAACGTAGTAGCGTTCGCTGAAGACGTAGCGACATAAATGGAGAAATAAAAACACGGTAATCGTTCTAACACTGTCGTAAAGAAAGCGCGATTGCTTACCTTCTGCGTCGGACAGCCGCAATCCACCGCCTTCGCTCTCGCTCATGAAATAGCACTGGAAACCTGTAGAAGTGCGTTCCTGGTGTTTTTTTGCTTGTGTTTGAGCAGCCGACAACGCAGCAGTTATTTTTTGACATCGCTGAAGCCCGACAGAGTCGTTAAATCACGATGAAAACACATTCATCCGTGCACTAGCGTACACGCTCGCGGGAACACTGCTCGCCCGGACCCGCCGACGCTTCCGAGCCGTGGCGGCAGATGGCGTCGTCGGCGCTTTGCGCATCGCCCAAGTGGAAATATGAAGCGTGATGCCCACGTACTCGTCCCGGCGGCTGCTTCGGTAGACACTTTTCCCATGAGCGCATATACGTTGGTGGCTCTCGTGTGCTTCAAGAAAGGTGTATCGGGCTCTTGACTCACACGCCACAGATAAGGTCATGTGTTAAACAGCAGTGCGTGTCATGTGTCCTTACGTCTCATCGAACTTTTTTTTATCTGTTCTAATCACGCGTTAACTAATGTCCATCCTTTTTTTTTTATGTTCCCCCCAATATGTGGCCTCCTTACGTTTTTTATTCGCTGGTGTATTTCTACTAAACTGTCCGTGTTGGACCAGTGGCGGTACACACGCACAGTTTGGGCTACTGAGCTTTAACTTCTCAGCTACTACATTGTCAAATGCTTCATTTTGATTGGTGTTTATAAAGTTATGTAATTCCTAAAATCGAAGTTGAAGTTCTTCAATGCAACTGTGGCAGGTTAATTAGGCTTAAATTTAATTCAACTGCAATATTTATAAACTTATTTTTCTCATTAAGTTTATATGTTTTATGTTATAGGTTCATGTTATATGTTAATGTGATATCAAATGTTCGTAATTGTGCTAATTTTAGCCTATATGATTGAAAAAAATTCGGTAAGTACTTACTTGTTTCAAATGTGGTTCATTTTGTGATTTTTAGTAAGCTAATTAATTACATTACGTGATTATTAACTAATGTATATATGATTTAAATCCGGTAGTGTTATCTACTCGCAATGAAGATTCTTAGTGCACCCATGCGTCGATTTTCCTCGCTCCTGCAAGTTCTAGGTGGCGTTGCCTTTTACCGACAGCTCGTTCACACATATTGACGCATGTTGTCACTGTGTTACGGCAGATTCTAAAGACATATTTTGGGATGTGGTTTTTAAAACGCTGACATCACTTCAAATGACTAGCGCATAAAAAATGGTGGCAAAAGAAAGGGACGTATAGACAAGGACAAGCCTCCGTCTTTTGTCTCCGTTTTTTACGCGTTACTCATTTGAAGTTATGCATCTTGGCGTCTCTCATAATAATGTCGTGGTTTTGGGACGTTAAACACCATAAATTACTATGAAGTTATGCCTCTTTACTAACTTGCCGCACTTCTCAGAATGTTGACAGTGTGTGCATAGGACATGCTTCAAGAGAACAATAGTAGTTAGTTATTAACAGGACTTATTAAAACAAATGTTAATATATGATTCACAGAAAGTTTATGGATATTCTTCATCTTAAAAGAAGGCTACCAGGGTGTCCAAAGAAAAATGCTCATAGGACGTTGGTAATTAGAAGTTAGCAGACAGTCTATGTACGTGTTGCTAAGGAAAGATGGAAAGTTGGTGGCCTTTTGTTGACAGAATATTGATAGGAAATCGGTAAAGAGGTATATAGACAGGTGGTAAACACTCTTTACATTGTTGATAGGTTCTAGTAACAATTTTCTTTACACGTTCAAGTTAGCGTTACTAGAAAGTTCTGCAAGTGATAATGCGGAGCCTCCCACTGAGAG
The DNA here is from genome assembly GCA_030522465.1 of Rhipicephalus appendiculatus. NCBI lineage: Eukaryota > Metazoa > Arthropoda > Arachnida > Ixodida > Ixodidae > Rhipicephalus > Rhipicephalus appendiculatus. The sequence goes on along the minus strand of JALIZH010032928.1, from coordinate 782,489 downwards.
GTTGCTCTCGAATCACGAGTACCTGCTAGTGACCATGACGACTTATGGATTTTTGCTCGGCTGCTGACCCTATGGTCGCGGGTTCGATCCCGGCCGCGGCGTTTGCATTTCGATGGAAGCGAAATGCTAGAGGCCCGTGCACCTGTGCGACGCCAGTGCACGTTAAAGAATACCAGATGCTCAAAATTTCTGGAGCCCTCTGCTACGGCGTGCCTCATTATCATATCGTGGTTTTGGGCACGTAAAACCCCGGATATTAAATGCGAAGCATTTCATTGCGTACTGCAGACACTTCGAGCGTTTCTATCTACGTATCTATCTAGCCGCCAACGTATGGGTGCTCTCGTGATCACCTCCTTAACTTGGAGGAGGAGGAGGAAAGAACTTTAATGTGAGCCCAGCGAGTTGGTGGGGCGGGCCAATAGCCCCCGCCTAGGTGACGGCCAGGAGTCCTTGAACCCTGGCGGCTTCCTCGGCCCGCTGGACGGCCCACAGCTGATCTTCGAGGGCGGTACTGACAGCGCGGCTTCCCAGCGCGCGCGAAGGCTGTCACTAGAGGCCGCGTACTCGTTATGGGCACTAGGTAGACCAAAATTAGTATGAGAGGGTAAGACGGTTTGACGATTATGACTGTCTGGTCATGACATGAATAATGTGAAAATATCGTCGCGTACGACGTCAAACCCTTTCCTCCAGACACGTGTAGCAAATACCCGTATACCACGGGCCGCGGTATGCGGGTGTGCGCCACAGGTGTCTGACAGTTTATATCTACCGAGGAACGGCGAGAACAGACATTGGTCATTTAAATGCGAGAGCGTTAAGAAAAACCGACATCGGCAGCGTTGACCCGACTAGTGCAAAGAATAAATGTTATGGTCCCAGCAGGAATCGAACCCAAGCATTCTGTGTGGCAATCAAGTATTCTACCACAGAGCCATGCTAGGTCTCGAAACTGCTTTGGAAAAAGACCCTATGCAGGCGTAATGTTGGTGAAACGTCAATTGTGATTGCAGAGCTGCCCATCTAATTTTATAAACGTTACGTATGCACTCCTATGATACCGGCCTCACGTCAGCTTAACGTCACTTGTATACTGAAGCGCCATCCACTGAAGCATCTCTCCGCATGCTTCGCATGACATCGATTCCCATGGGGCGTGGGATCTGCCGAATTTTTTATTATTACCTATGACTTTGGATAAATTTTGATTGAAACGGCTCGTGTAACTTAATCCATACCTGCATGGCTGAAAACACTAGATATGGCAAACATTAATTCGCAACCCGCCTTTATGTGACCGCTCTCGAAGTACAGCGACAGATGAGTGAGCATGCCGACCTATGGTTTCGGATAAACTTTGATTGCAGCGGCTCGTGTAACCTGATCTATACATGAATAGCTGAAAGCACTGGAGACTGCAAAAACAGCCCGCCTCTGCGCGGTCGCTATCAAGGTACATATCTAGTTTTAGCGCATGTAACATATTCAGCTATAAGTTATAATTACATGGGCAGAAGACAGGGCTATGACTGCAACCGCTACAGCGCGAAGCGCGGCTTTAAATATATATGGGCCTGCTCCATGTGGATGAAAGAGGCAGCGCTTCAAAGTTTCACAACGATGGTAGGTAAGAACGACACAGACTAAGCGCATCTAGCAACTAATTTACTGAAACGAAAAGACAAAAAGGAGTGGGCAAAGACATAAAATGAGAGGGCATTGTGGGCAAACCGCGCATGGGCAAGCATAAATGCTAACAATGGTGAAAAAGAATTGGCCGTCATCCCGCCCTGCGAATGTGAATGTGCAGCGAAGCTGCAGTATCAAACACCACGCATACTGATGGTCGGGGGGGGGGGGGGGGGGGGATATGTTTTATTATTACTTCAGAGTAATAGTTGTGATAACCGGTTTGTGGTCGCTGGGGTCGACCGTGATTGGTGCGCGACCTCTTCCAGCAAGACGAATTATGTCCTGTCGTCAAGCACGCTGTTCTTCTGGTGTCTTTAATTTGTGTGGTCTAGTCATGGCAGTCTAAGAATGAACTGAATGAGTTGCTTGACGGGTCTTCCTTTTATATATGAAAGCGGGAAATATATGCGGGGAAAAGGAAGGGCGGTTTGACGTCATTCGAAGCCCTCGTGTGAAGTGCAAAGCAGATGCAACCTAATCTTTACCGGGAACGCCTTGGAGGGTGTTTCCATTGTTCACAGGCGCCTTATCGTCCATCGTGCGGTTTTTATGCTTGTTTTGTGGTTTTCTTTATTGAAACGAATAATGAGATCTATGATGTATGCCTTATTGCAAAAAAAAGATATGCCGTTTGCCTTCAATTGCTAAAGGGCCCCGAACTACCCAGAGGTCGAAATTTAGTTGTAATAATGATTATATCTGGGGTTTAACGCCACAATTATGAGAGACGCCGTAGTGGAGGGCTCCGGAAATTTCGACCATCTGGTGTTCTTTAGAATGCACTGACATCGCACACGGCCCTCTAGCATTTCGCCTCCACCGAAATGCGACCGCCACGGCCTGGATCGAACACGCGACCTTCGGATCAGCAGCCGACCTCCGCAACCGCTACACCACCGCTGCGGCGAAATTTAGTTTTGGCGTCGGAGTTGTGCACGAGTCTACAGCGAACGCGTACGTCGACCCGTCTAGACACCTCTCCGATTGCCCTTCCTCGCGTCCGAGGTGAAAACGAAAGGAGCGCGCGCATGTGCTAGCAGAGGAGCACGCGAGCGCGAGCGTCCTTTGTTGCTTTGGGGGCCTGCGTTTTGTTTTCCGCCCACGCGTTTTTCTAAGCCCACGGAGACGAAACCGTTGTGGGGTAGAGGTGTACAGCTTCGCTGTAAAACACTCGTGCATTTTTATCTCGGAAGTTTACGTTTACCATATCAGAACCTAGATCAAACACATGCGGCGATCAAAATAATCTTTGTTTCCCTAGAAATCCCACGTGCCTGTCTGTGAGAGCAATGGACGGAATCAGTTGTAAATACGCTTCGTCTGTGTCGTTCTTGTCTGCCGTCGTTGTGAACCTTTGCAGCGCTGCCTATCTCATCTATGATGTTTCAACTAGCCCCAACACAAGCTCTTCTGTTCGTTGTGCACTCGAGAGGGGTAGTATCTTTCTCATTGAGCTGCTTGTGATTTTTTAACGTGATAGCACTAAAGAGCTCGTTTCGCAGAAATTCCGGCGTCGGCGTCGTTGGTTGTGAGCGAAAAATCATCATCTTGTCCATGACCGAAAGATCGAGAAATATGCAAATAAAATAAATAATAAAAATTTCCGGGTTCGAGTGAGGATCGAACCCACGCCGTCTGCGTGGCAAGTAGGTGTTCTACCACGCAGCCACGCTTCTGCTTGGAATTACATTGAAAAGAACTTGAAAAGAATTACATTGAAAAGAATTACATTGAAAAGTGCATGCCGCGCGACTGAGCGAGATGCGGAGCCCCCCGTGACGCCGACATCAACGCAGTGGCTATGTAAACAAACCTACGTCACGAGTTTGTGTTGGCTGGTTGATGGCACACGCCTTGCGCTTGCGCTGCCCGCGATTGCTTCCTCCTTGCCTGCGGCTTTGCATGTGCTGGCTGTCAGTGCGGCGCCCGCTCGCGCGTGGCGCCCACGTCACAGTTTTGCATGGTCACGTGGCCAGCTGCGTTTATCTTGCCACCGGAACTGCTCCTGCCTAGCTCGGTGCTCTTTGAAACCGAAACTGCGACTGGACGCTCTAAAAACGTATCTAAATAAATAACCGTCGCGCACTTGCGCAAACCAGGTTTCCAGCCGTGATAAGTGGGTCATAAGCTACCTATTGTAACAAAAAAAAAACAAGGTGCAAAATTTTTGGGTCAGTGCTCCTTTAAAGCATGTTACCCATTACATAGTATGCACTAAGTGATTGAAGTACGCACTAGGGACAGGATATCGCTATCGCATTCAGCTCTTAAAGGCGAAGCTTAAGGGTCCCCCAATTTTTTTCTTACTCGCTGTTTACGATAAGTGCAACATAATTGTCGGTATTTCTCTAGTAGCTGCGAGATATCCGTAGTGTTTACGGGTGTTTCTTACGGTGCGTTATTGAATTATACAGAGTCGTTCTCACTAACAGAGGAAGAAAAAAAGACTACAGGTCTTTTAAGTTTCTTGTTAAACAATATTCTGTGACATTGTATAGTGTTTGCAAGTTGTTTTTTTTCTTGCAACCACATGGAGAGATCAAAAGGGCAAGTATACAGGATGTACTCATTGTTCCTATTGTTCCATACAAAAAAGCGATCCGAAGTAGTATTGTCAAGCACATTTGGCGTGACACGTATGTGCGAGGACGAATACGAAGAACAACGAACGTTGAAAAGAACAAAAGTGTTTATTTATAGTTGCGATATGACAAGCAAGGCGCCGACAGTGGCGATCATAGTCGTGGGTCGTCGCTCGAATCAAAATAAGGATCACAATGGGTGGTTATTTATAGGGCTACATCATGCATTCTCCGCGACACAAGAAGCGGTCATTGCGCCAACACGAGATATATCCCGTAAAAGAGAGCTCACGTCGCGCATATACCTTCCGGTATTACGTTTATCAAAATGTGCGATAAGCGGCTCACGCTGAATGCCGCTTCCTATCGAAGAGTACACCTCGCCTTTTGTATATCTAGCCTGTACGTATATTGGGGGGCTGTGTGCCATTATTAGCAGCGCTCTCTATATGGAGCCATGCGCACACCGGTACACAGTCCCTGGGCATATTAAACCTTCTGAGCTGATTGATTGGAATTTGAATGGGAAATTCAAGGACAAAGAGTTTTGTCTGAATGGTTATAAGGTCAGTGTGAGAAATATAAACACACACATACGATGTAACTGAAAATGTCACAGTTCCGCCGCAAGGCCGATGCAGTGAATGCGTTAGAAACTATACTTGGAATGTTATACAAAGTAAGGTTAACAGGCAACTCCTGCAGCGTCCAACCTGGCGTAACTATACAAAACGCCGGCATAAGGAAACATGGCGTCTGCAGCGAGCGAAGCGACCTTCCTGCTGTCTATCACTTCATCGAGAAATGAGCGACGGGACCAGCACGTACAAAGGTGTAGGCCTAGTTCTGATCCCTGTTAAAGATAACCGCGTGCGACCGCGCCCAGCTGAGCGAAGTGCGAAACAGTGAAGCCGCCGCCTCGACCCCCCCCTCCACCCATGGGCCATCCGCGGGACGAAAGACGGCCCGTGCGCTTCGTCTCCGCCAGATAAGCGTTCGTGGGCTGCTCTCGCACGCATCCATTTGCACATAGAATACACGACGTACGGGGCGTTGTTATCGATTTGGACTTTATATAGAACCTCACGGCGGCGCCGACGACGACGACGACGGCAAGAAAAACGTGCCGGAAATGTCCATAGAATTGACATCACAGTAAAAGCAAAATTAAGCAGGGAATAAAATGCGAAATGAAAGAACACATGCGAGAATTGTGCACCTTTTATACGCCCCTGTTGTAATGCAATAGAAAAGCCGCAAAGGGCTTGGAACTAAAAAGGCTAGAAATTTTTTAGTGTTATGGCCCTCCGGCATAACGTCTTGCAGCTGCTTACTACACTTTGTCGTTGTATGCGAAAACAATATTTAAAAAACATCAATACAGACACAAATATTGCTCACGAAGAGTACCTACTAATAACAATATCAAGGTGCAAAATTCAAGGTGCAATATCAAAGTGCAAACCGTAAGAAACATCCGAGCATAAGCGGATATCAAAATTTGCTTATCATATCATGGTTTTGGGACGTAAAACCCCAGATATTATTATTATTATTATTATTATTAAAAGTTGCCTCTTAAGGGTTTACCAGGGTAGCAAATTTTTAATGGCGCATGACCTGTGTAGGCTCGACCACCTAATTAAACGAATTGGGGCATTAACGAGGATAACTTGTTTCAAAATGTCGATGTCTGTTTCTTCTGTATTATGTCTTCAAGAAGATTAGGTGGCGTGAGCTCATGTGAATTGATGGCCCACAGATTTTGTCTGCTTTGCCTCTCGTGATTCTTCGGGTGAGGGCTTTGTCCTTAGGTTCTACTGTCACCCATGTCGTGTTGAACGTATCGCTTTTAGACAGAACACCGAAGCTACGCAGTAGTGGGCACGTTCAGTGCTTTCGAAGGTGTAGATCACACGGCAATGCCGTGTGCTCGTGGCTCCTTTGGCGCGGAATACAACTTTTCGCCTTTTCACTCGGTTTCAAGATTGCAATAGCAGCAGCACGTGTTGCTTCCCAAGAGACTTCCGGTCACTTCTATTATCGCTCTCTTAGATCGAATCGGAAAGGTTGTTTTTTTTTAAGTCGTGCTAGAGTAAGGAAGAACTCTTTTTCCGTTTTCAAGTAAAAAGAAGACGCTTAAAGTTAAGGACTAACTCTTGTAATGTTGTGCGTAGCTTAGAAGAAAATATATTTGAAATATTTGGCCAGTCACAGGGAGAAAAGTGTTGAAGATGAGGGGGGCTACTCGCTAAGGCTTTTGTTCCCCGCCAATGCTACTAGGCTGCGTCGGCGCACAAAACCGGAAGCCGTCCAGGACCTGTGTTTGTACACAGCGAAATGGTCTATAGGTATCCGGTGCCAGAGGCAGGAGGCGAGGCTTCCCCAACCACTAGCGTGCGCCATTTTTCGGACTATTTTTTTTTTTTAGTATCCGCGTTTTGGACAGTGCGTTCGCAAATTTGTTTCTGCTGCGTTTTAGTTCTGGTAATGTGCCATTTGCTAGTAAGGTACCACGCGTGAGTGGTTACTAGGTTTATAAGGCAGACATGTCCTTTGATCCCATTTGGGAATCTTTTTTTCTTGTTTATTTTTTTTTCAAAGGGGAAGGGTTTTACTCATTTACTCACGTAAATAACAGATCAGCAAAATGTACAGGAAGAGGTGCCAGAGCTCTGGACTGTTCTTGCTCAGAACGGGCACGTCAATTTGTGGAATTGGTTCCCCGGTATCTTCGCGTTCCGGGCTATCTCGCTGGGAATAATAATTGGTGTTTGCGTGGACATGCACTGTAATTATATCACGAGTCTATTTTATGTTGCCATGTGGGATGTACTATACACAGGCTATTTTTTTTCTTTTCATATAATTGCTTACCAGCAACGTCGCCTGCTACACTATTTCTTCGTATCAATCCAGGGCATGGTGATTTGTAGTTTCACTTTGCGTAATCTTACCAGTATGTATCGCAGTCATTCTGCTAATGACCGCTCGAGGAGGAACAAGATTGTCTCATTAGCAGAGTATACGTATACCTACACTACACTGCAAGGGCGTAGCCAGTGAAGGGGGGGGGGGGGGGCTTATGGGGCTCCAACAGACACACACCCCCCCCCCCCTGAAATTTTTTCGTACTGTTATGTATCGCCGACCAGAACAGCGACCTGCGCCGGAAATCATCTTGGATCTTTTCTAGAATTCCTTTTCGCAGTCGAAAAGACACTCCGGTGCGAACATTGCTGACCCCTGACGGCTCTGTATCTGGCTGTGCAACGCATGATACCGTCAGATATACTCTGCAAACAGAGGCGTAGTGTCATGGATTGCAGTTTTGCGACGCAGTGACACGCTGATTAACTGGCTCCGCTCTCCCATGCTGAGCCGGGCTACCGGAAAAGGAGTAACCAATTTTGACTAGTCGGACACTAGGTATTAAGTTATGGAGACGGTATTGTCAATACACCGTTACGGTGGGGACATTTCGAAAACAAAAAGCCGGCAGATCCCACGCACTGTGGGAATCGATGTAATGCGAAGCAGCCAGGAAGAAGCAAATCATGCTTTACATAATTTGCATGTCCTGTTTTACATGTTACGACCTGTCATTTGTGTTCGTCATGCAGTCACGTCGCGATATACCAATTTTGGTGTATGTCAAGCTAGCGAACTGGACGCAAGCGCACCATGAGCGTGGCATGTAAATGGCATTGTAGATGACATGCATGCCAAGATTTTCATGTTGCCACCTGCCACTTATGTTCGTTATACAGTCATGTCACTCAATACCAAATTTGCTGTATATCAAGCTAACGAAACGGCCGCGAGCACGCCATGAGCGTGGCATGCAAGTCATGTCGCACATGACAAGTCATGATTTCCATATTACCACTTGTCATTTATGTTCGTCATAGAGTCATGTCACTCAATACCAAATTTGGTGTATATCAAGCTAACGAAACGGCCGCGAGCACGCCATGAGCGTGGCATGCAAGTCATGTCGCACATGACAAGTCATGATTTCCATATTACCACTTGTCATTTATGTTCGTCATAGAGTCATGTCACTCAATACCAAATTTGGTGTATGTCAAGCTAACGAAACGGCCGCGAGCGCGCCATGAGCGTGGCATGTAAATCATACTTTTCATGACAAGTTAGTCATGATTTTCATGATATGACCAGCCATTTATGTTCTTCATACAGTCATGTTATGCCATACCAAATTTGGTATAAATCCCATTAACGATACGGCCAGGAGAGCACAAAGTCGTAGGCGCCTAGATAGCCAGATAGATAGATAGATACGCTCAAAGTCGCCGAAGTTCGCTAAGAAATGCTTCGCATTTAAAAAAGGTATATTCAGATTTTTGTCATTTGAGAGGTCGGTATCGACATGTTGTTGGAATCCTGGCACCTAATCTTCTTCAGAAATGACGCATATGTGAGATGGGAAAGGTTTTTCTTCAAATGGCAACGTTTGTTGACAATTTGTGCAACCCCCCCCCCCCTCCCTCCGGTCTTACTTTCCTAACTGTCCCGGCTCTTACGGGACTAAATTGCCTGAATTCGGCCGGCTGAGGTGAGTTTGAGACCCCTGCAATGGAGGGAAAGCTACCTTAACGAAAATGCTCGCATGAAATGGGCCCTACTTTCAAAAAGCTCTAACGCTGCTAAATTGTTGCAGTTTCAGCCAATTTTAGTGCATGACATGTCATTAGGGAAGCCGGTTGGCAATGCCAAAAAAAAAACCTTTTTCAAAATCACTTTGCTTCGAGAATTTAATGTCAGAAGAAAATTAAGTAAAACAGACGAAAAGCTGCACCGTCTGCATGGTCATGAAGTTGTACATTGCCTAATACAGAGCAGAAAACTGGGAGCGTGTCTCTCAACCTAAACCTTAAACACGCGATAAGATTCGACTGTAACGTATATATACATAAGGCAACCGGACAGAGCAACTTCCTATAAAAAATGTATACCAACACTAAAACGCAATGATTTGGTTCGAAATTATCTGAAAAGCTGGAAGATGGAAAAGAAAATGTCATGGTTTCGCCACAAGCTTGAAATGATCAATGCGATAGCAACGAATTGGAATGCTATAAGAAGTAAGGCTAGCAGCTCATCCCTTTAGCATGCCATCTGTCGTAACTAAGCCAAACGCTAACGTAAAGAAACGCAGCCACTGCAGCGAGCGAACCGACTTTCGTGCTGTCCATGGCTTCAACGCAAACGTTGCGATGAGAACACAATGCGTACAAAAGTATGAGCCGTTTGCTGATCACCCTCAAGATACAGCGCACACGATCACTTGCGACAACGCCTGGTCGGTCAAAGTACAGAGTTCATGCTGGAGCTTTGCAGCCTTTTACCTCCCCCTCCCCTCCTGGACCCCCCGGATTTGCGCCTTTCGCGCGACGGAGACGGCTGGTTCGTCTCCTCTCCGATTGAGCCGCGATGATCGGCGGTCCTCGCACGCTTTCACTAGCCCATAGAACATGCGACACATGGGGCGATACTATCGATTTGGACTTTACTCAGAACCTCACGGCAACGGTGACGGCGATGGCAAAAGTGCGCCTGGAGTACCCGTATGATTGCTATCTCAATAAAAAACACCTTCTTTTTGACCTCTAGAATACACACATGTTAGATTTTACAAACAAACCGGGACAACTTGACTAAAGACAGGGAGGAGCAAAATGACAGAAGACGCGCTGTCCTCCTCCTCCTTGTCGTTTTCGATGTCATCACCTACTAGTCCAAGGCATTGCTCTCCTAAAGCTGTGGACACCTCGACCTGCCACAGAGGAGCTTGAACAGAGTTGCATTAAATATTGCGTAAGTAGCAATGTCCAAACTGATCGCGGCAGTTAATAATACTTCTAAACGCTAGATTCGCGCCGCCTCTAGGATAAAGAACAATCCTTCTCAGCAATATGTCAATCCCGGCAACTGATGCGCTGAAGACAGCGACTCTGCGTGGTATAAACGAGTTCTGACACAATTTGTCACGGAAGTATTATATATGGGCCTATTCGCAGGCTGTCCTAAGGGATGATTCATCAATCGACGCCACCTGCGGCGTTCTAACCGACGCTCTGATCAATCACGTGCGGCTCCCCCGCATATCGCTTTGCTGTCTGGCTGCTGCCCTTCTAACGCAGCAGCCGCATACAGACTCCTCTATATCTGTGCTCCAACTCGGGGCCGGTAAAACACGTTATGTGGAACAATGCTTACAGGCTACTGGCTGAACAAAAATCAAGGATTGTACAAAGAATGTACCATCGCTATTATGTGTATACGTATGGCGGCCGCTATCTTTACAATCATTATTCCAATCACGTTACTAAGCAAAAAAAAAAAGATCTCGTGATTTTTCTTAAGAACTGTCATGTTGCGTGAACCATTTAATAGAATGAGACACAGGCCGATTAGCACCCGTGTATTATTTCATCACCTTGTTACATCAGCCAGGGCTTGTGTTATACGAATAAATATTGTATATGCTCCACGCAGTCAACACTTTTTCTTTTTCAAAATTAATTAGCGTTCTTAATGTATATTATGCGCATTCTACGCAGTTTTATGCTCCACACAGACATATTTGCTTTTTCAAAATAAACATAACGGCACATTTTCGTCCGCAGGACATCTAGGGGACCTTTTACATTGGATGTTCAGTTTTCCAGCGGACTTCTATTTATTTCCGTGATGCACCCGAAGGATATCCGCTTGATCATGCGCAGCCGGACCCTTTAACCTTAATAGACAAGTCCCTGGGACATCCCAATGTGGATATTCAAACTGATTTTTGGACACGCACAGGATCTAGAACTTTGGTCGTGGTTACTTTTTACTCGCTTTATTACTGCTAATACCATGCAGAATTTTGTGTAGCAGCTTGGGTGTGTTGGTAATCCATTACGAAGCAAATACAGCGTGAAATAAAGGGACGAGAAAGATCGACGTACACACAGCGCTGTGTGTGCGTCTGTTTTCGTACCCGTTTATTTCGCACTGTATATGTTCTGTAATGTTCATGCAGGATTTTCGGGCAATAGATCTTCAACATGCAAAGCATTTAAGGTAGCCAGTAAACGTGCGTGCACATTTGCAAAGAGAAAATGCATGCTTTAGAACTTTTTATGCTGAAAATGCAAAACAATACTACCATCGAGATAAAGAGTACAAATCGAGAAAAAACAGCTGCAAACTTGCAGAATTCGCAACATATCCTGATTAAAATAATTTCTGGTGTTTTAACCCATTCATGGTAAATGAAATATGACTAGACCGCAGTTCTTTTAATTTTCGCCAGGGGCTTATTAAATAATCTGTCTTACATTATATATATATATAAGGTACTTCACATGCATAATCAAGAGTATATTGATTTTCTCTGATCTATATAAGCTTTTCATTTAATGCAAAAAACAAAGGTGTCGAATATGTGTCAGTAGTAATTTGTCACGAAATACGAACTAGCGATACCTGAAAAACAACACAAAATCAATGTTTTAGGAACAGGATCTTGAATCTAAAATCAACCTTTGTTACTATAACGCACCCTGGAGTTCATAAATATGTCTGTAAAATACAGATCTTGCAACATAGCTCTTTTCCAAGATGCAAAACTCAGAACACTGGAGGAATTGTGGTACTTTGGTACGATCTGTAGTAGTCAACATATATTCTAAAGATTTAGAGCATCCTTCAGGATCAGAACATGAATCGAGGTCTAAAGTAACACTAGCTTATCGATACCGTGCAACTTGAACACAAAGCCTGACTCTAGAGGAAAGTAATGATACGAGAAAACTTTACAAGTAGTTAAAAAGTTCTGCAAGAGAAGTATGAAATAATGACATTTAGATACACAATTGTACTTGTATAGAATTGGTAACATGTTGCAAACATCTATGTTGATCTCGGCCCTTGAATGAAAATCTGAAAGGTTGAAACGGAAACTATAGGTTACGATTGTACAACTGAGAGAAACGTTTTGCAAGCAGAACAAGGTTATACAGAATGGCTCTAAAACTTTAAACCAAATTTAGATAGAGCTACAGAACTCAAATAAAAGTACTAATGGTTTCTAGCATACAACTTCTGCCATTTGTGGCGGTGGCAACTTGAAAACGTGCTTCTGGTTCAAGATCATGGTTGCCAGGCTGTAACTTATTAGGAAACCAAAATACAAATGGTATATTATGAACATGTAGTTAGAAGTCTATTAAACAGGACTAAGCCACGTACATAGCTGCACAGCTCTGCAACAGTGTGAAGTGACATGCAAACTGTGGGACTAAAATATAACCCACAGTGATACAGTGCTGACATTGTAGAATAATATGAATTTAAATGGAGCAGTAACAATGCAACACATATACATCCAAAGAAATGATGGTAATAGTGATAGTAATGAGTAAATAAGAGCACCTAAATAACGCTTCGTAGGAACAAAGCGCAAAAACTGACATTAGGAGACAGCCTCTTCAAATAAATTCTGCGATTAGCACTACTTGATCGCATTTGAGTGCAATTTCTGGCATTTATATGAACCTCATTGGAACACAAAGATTGCAAATATTGAGTTTATGGTTACATGAAGTTTCAGTGACCTAAAGTGTAGTTGGGATTTATCATGAAAGGTAAAAAGTGGACACAGAGACACAAGAGAAGAGAAAAAGACAGAAAAAATGCATACTATCAACTGAAAGGGCGCGCTGTGGGGGAAAAGAAAGCATACACCGAAACCTATCTGCGCATGCGCAGGTATGGTAACACCACCATCAGGCACACGTGCGTGTCTACGCGGGAGATAACTATTCATGTATCTCCTTTATTCTTTATGTGGATATTTCAATGGTCGGCTCGTTTATTCGCTTCATCGATATGCTGGGACTCAATCCTTGCACGTGCTTCTTCACTCTTGAGCCTGTATAACGCTACAAATTTACCGAACTTTGATGTGCATTACACGCTTGACAATTTAAGAAGAATTTGATGGCGAGCCTCTGGTTAACGACTCTTTAGGATCCATCAATCTCTGATTAACACAACGGCCTGCCTGCCCTATATGTACAAGCGGCCACAGCTATAGAAACACTCCAGTACAACGATCTGTGAATTTGTTAATGTGCTTTACCAAATAAACGTCTGCCCGCCTTTTCCATATTATCTGCTTATTCTTCCTCTGCGCAGCGGCACACATCTCACCAAGCTTATGGCCAGCCGAAAAAACAATGTTAACGTTGCATCTACCAAGTGAATTCCTGTTTTTGCAGAAAGATGCGTTCCCTTCATACATCGAACCAGTGTCCACTTTATATACATGAAAACGATTTCCAGAAAAGTCGCCATTGAAACACCGCTTTTGTGCAGAAATGAGAACTTTGCATTGTTTCTGAGGCGGTCACACTTAATAGTGATCTATAACCTATCAAGACTAAGGAAGGCTCAGAGGACGCCTTGGGTAACCGTGTTAAGCAATTCATTACGTGTGTGTCACGCCTTTCTCTGTCCTTGTTTTTTCGTGCGCTAAAAAAAACCTCAGTATCATTACGTGGACGATTTCATGGTTTTTTTCAAAGCAGTGACAAACTAGAATCCGTGGTTAACAATTTACAGTAAATGGAGAAGTATCGAAGTTTACTAAATATTTGTCTCAAAATGGCATAACACAACTTCTGGACATTCAATTCATGTTTTATGAGAGACACGTATCCTGGCAGCACTTTTCTGGATCTTCAATGCTGCTGTTAAGTTTCTCATCGAAGCATTATAAGATGGTAAAAAATACAATTACCAGTTCGTGCCTTAAGCCCTCATTTTGATACCCTGAAGGGGAATTAAATGACTCTTCGAAAGTTGAGCTTTAGTCTTGAATAGCCAAATGGGTTTCCTTTGTCCCAAGCTCACACAGATGAGTGGACGGCATAATTTCGTAAATTGCAAGAAAATAACCTGCAGAATATGAATTTCTGCAGCCATAAAAAAGGGAAATTTCTCATACCTCTGCCTTAAACACCAAGCTGAAAAAATTCGGCAGATCCCACGTACCGTGGGAATCGATGTTATGCGAAGCACGCGGCGGGAAGGGGACTGTGGCCTAATTTTGTTATTGAGAGAAACGTCACGAAATCACGTTAAAGATATGTACAAATGTTATACGAACACACATATGTTGAATAGGCGCATTATAACCAGTTTACAGTTGCGTAGCGATGCCAACAGCAACATGGTTATTACCAACACCATAACCGGTAAGCTGATAAGAGACCGAATTATAGGCAAATGCCTATTTTTTTCCTTGCGTTCCTATCGCGCCACTTTGATATGTGAGCATGAATTAGGGGTAAAGGAGGGCTTTTATAGTGTTTTTATAGTGCCTATAAATGCCTATTTTTGGGGTTTGTGCCTAAATGTCTATAAGTGCCCATAAATGCCTATTTTCAAAATTGGTGCCTATATGAACGCTATTTAGCCTCAAATTTTGCTTTCGAGTACAGTTTGAGACCGTAATTAATGTTACCGGGTAAAATTGACGTTTCGGAACTCTATGGGGTGCCACAACCTAGTTTTCTAGTTCAACAAACTTCCGGTAAGAAACCGCTAGCAGCAGTGAAATGGGACGCGCCGGCCACTTTAACCCGCCGCACTGACATGGCGCGAGCGGTTGGAGCAGGGGAGAGGAAAAGACGCTATTTTGTGCAACCCTAAATGGAAGCACGTCCCAGCGTGTACAGTGGAATGGGGAGAGGAAAATAAAGGCGGGAAGAGGAGAGGGGAAGAAGAGGAAACCGGCGTCTATGGCCGAGGACGTGGCGGGCGGCTTTTACCGCCGGTTTTCCAGTCCAGTTTTCCAGCCCCCCACGGCGCCCAAGACTTGGGCGCCGTGGGGGGCAGAAAGCAGGAGGTGCCTGCGCGCAGCAGCAGGAATGTGGAGAGCGAATGCGAAACCATGGAGTGCCGTCAGGGGAAAATAGAAAGTAGGTAAAAAAAATCAGATGTTCACATGGCTTTTGTTTCGTTTGTAATTTACTCTTAAAGGGCGCTTCACCAGGTCACATGAGAAATTTTAGTCAGATACTGGAAGTGTTCGCGTGCCCAATGAAGAGCTTTGTACCACAAAAATTTTTAATTGGTTCATTACGAGCCGCGAAAGCATGATCCCGGTAGGTGAGCTTGAAACCTTTGCCACTCGCAAGCCAAATTCCTTCCCTGCCCTCTTCGGTATCAGAGAAACTAGCCGGAAAATCACACGACGTTGACGCATCAACACGCCATGCGCACGCAAGATTACACTATGTGCACATAGTGTAATCTTGCGTCAGGTCGTGCCAGGTCGTGCGCACAAGCGGTGTTGTATCGTTTCGGCGTTCGCTCTATAGTGTACTGCCTGTTTCTGTGGGATGGATCCGTCTATGCGTTTGGAGAGGCTGGCATGGATCCTGTATCCTTACCACGACACAGCGCTTCGCACAGCTGGAACTGCTGTAAGGGACGATGCACCAAAAACATGCTAAGCGTTGTCAGGGCTGGCGCCCGCACGACGCGGGAACGGCGACACGAACACAAAAGAAATATAGGCATCTAAGTCTCGCCTCGCTCTCGATTCGAAGAAAAATCTAAAGAAAAAAGCGCACACATTCCGTTTGTATGTTTTAATATTGCTATTAACTTTCATTCTTCTATTCAAGCAACGGATTGCACAAATTACACATGTAGCCTCGAATAATTCTCGCAGTTTCATGTACTACTGTGACATACACAGGACCATTCCTTGTTGAACTTCACCTCCCCCCACATTGGTGCGCGCGCCCATGAGATAGAGGGCACGAGGCATTCAGTCTGACATTTCACCTCCTTCCGGGGAGCGTAGCGTTGCAAATCTTGGCAGACGTGATCGTTAGCGCACTGCATGCATTACACTTCTAGCTCGAAACGCTCAAACCTGATAAGGGGCCCTTTATGGTGTTCACACAAAGAGGAGAAATTGACTCTGCGCTATTAGACCCGGCCAATACAAGGCTAACAGACCCTTCTGGCCTTTTAGCGGTCTGGCTATTGAATCCTGTGCTGCCCAGGAGCGTGTTTATTCGATGGTGGACACTTAACTTACCATTCCGAACAATAAAAGGAGAGACCGTGTTCTGGAAACCGTGCCCGAAAAGGGACCATTGCATGGCTATGTTAAATCAATAACGCCTTTGTACAATCATAAAATATAACATTTGTTTGCTTTCCTGTCGTAGACCAGGTCGCGCACGTCCTTATTCGAAAATTTGAGTTTTTATAAAAATTTATTGTGCCTATATTTACGATTTTGGGGGGCCTAAAACTGTGTTTTTCCTGCCTATTTTTGGCGCCTAAAACACGATTTTTAGTGCCTAAAAATCCGGCCTCTACTGATAAGTAGTGCTTATAGTTGTCCTTTATGACGGAGAACGCACGCACGCTTCACAAACTTGTATCCATGAGTGCGAGGGGTTCTTGACAGTTCTGGAACAAGGTCATCATCACCGGGATCAGTGAGCACCATGGCAGCTGGACAGGACTTGTTATCGGATCAGTTCGGGATGGCGGCGATAAGGGGTCTATGTGTAGTGAAATATGAAGTAAAGTACAGCTGTTGGAAATCGTGGATGCTTGTTAGAAGAAATGCCGTATGTTGCCCCCTGTCCTTGGCGTGGGAACGAGGTCTTGTGATGTCCTGTCCACATCGAAAACGTCTTCCATGAAGTGTAAGGAACCAGGCGCTGCTGTTTGTGCTGAAGTCATAATATCGGTTGTCACTACGCGTGGGATCTGCCTGGAATTTTCAATACGTGTCTTCGCTGTTATTGTATTGATTGAGACTGTGAATAACCTGTGGCGCATACCCGCCTAACATTAACTGTGTTATGCGGGTATGTGCCACACGTGACTGAGGGAGAGGCTTTCATGACGTACGCGATAGGCATTTTGCATTATTCATGTCATGACCTGTGAATCATGTTCGTCAAGATAGATAGATAGATAGATAGATAGATAGATAGATAGATAGATAGATAGATAGATAGATAGATAGATAGATAGATAGATAGATAGATAGATAGATAGATAGATAGATAGATAGATAGATAGATAGATAGATAGATAGATAGATAGATAGATAGATAGATAGATAGATAGATAGATAGATAGATAGAAACGCTCAAAGTGTCTGCAGTTTCGCTATAAAAAACCTTTATAAGCCGTGATAGTGAACATGTGAAGTTTCATTTCACTTTCAAGCTTCGCACCGCTGGGCCTGGGCCACACACACACACAACACGTGACTATACATGCGGAGCAGCGTCCTTTCCAGCTTGATTAATGAGTATAAATAAGTATTTCCAATCACAATTGCTCTACTCATGAGGAACTCACCCTTTAAACACATGTATACCAGCTATACGCGATGGCAGGTAGTAATGTTTCGTTTAGAAATCAAGTTTCGCTCCACATAGGCGTGGGCGACACACGCAACAACACTACTGCACATACAGCTTAACATGGAAAAAGGTATGCAAAGGCAATATCTTTCAGAATAATGCTAAAAGCGATGCATTTCTTAGAGAACCAAAGGAACTTTGAGCTTTTCTATCTATCTATCTATCTATCTATCTATCTATCTATCTATCTATCTATCTATCTATCTATCTATCTATCTATGTCTGCGTGCTCTCGTGATCGCCTCCTTAACTTGGTGTTGACCAGAATTCGCATGGTAGGGTAAAGAGGGTTTGACGAATGATGACATGAATAACGCGACAATTCGGTCGCGTACGTCGTCAAACCCTTTGCTCCAGACACGTGTTGCACATATACCCGTGTACCACAGACCGCGGTAGGCGAATATGCGCCACAGGTAATTGACAGTTTATATCTACCCAGGAACGGCGACAACAGGCATTGATAATTTAAATACGAGGATGTTTAGAAAACCCGACATCGGCAGCGTTGACCCGACGAGTGCAAAGAATAAAAATCAGAATCCCAGCAGGAATCGAACCTAGGCATTCTACCACAGAGCCACGCCAGGTCTTGAAACTGCTTTGAAAAAAGACCCTGTGCAGGCGTATTGTCGGTGGTTGTGGTTGCAGTGCATCAATTGTGGTTGCAGTCATAGGCGTGCACATGGGGGGGGGGGGGGGAGGGGGGAAGCAGGGGGAGGCCACCGCCCCTCCTAGTCACCTAAGAGGGGGGGCGCAAAGTCAGCCCCATACATTGACGTATTAGGGAGGGTGGCACTGCGACGCGGGGGGTGGGGTGGGGGGGGGGCAAAGTTAGCCTTATACATTGACTTAATAGGGAGGGAGGGGGGGGGGGGGGCGCTGCTTCATTTCTTTCCAGAGCAGCATGCCGAAAGCTTCCCCAGACAGCTTGCGTCGCTATGGTAATGCACGCTATCTGCGCACCGCTCGCAGACGCGCCCGCCGTAGCGCCGCCGTAACCAGAGCCCACCACCGCGCCCGCATTCCTCTCTCCGCGAGAAGCGCGAAAGAAATGGTATCAGGTGAAATTGGGTGAGTTGGAACAGCCGCGATGCCGTCCGCGAACGTGAGAACAAAAATGAAATTTCAGTGATTGAATTTCAGGTGTTCGGGGGTCACAGCTCTTCGCCGGTCGCATATTATCCTTAGCCTGTGCTAGCATCCCAAAACTATTCCTTCTTTTATGTAATCACCCGTTGGCGATTATACCAAGCACAGAGCTATACACTTTTACCAACTTATGCATATGCTGTTTGTTGGCTTTGTTTCACAGCAAAACTTTGTTTTTAAATTCATACACAATATGAGAGACAGAGAGATGTTTATTGTGGCAGAAAAGCTGAGAGGTCGGCCTGAATCCATTTTCTGGCCTGCTACTCAGCGTTAGGAAAGGGGAAGGGGCGGAAAAGAAAGGAGAGAGAAGGTGATGATGATGAGGAGGAGGGTGGTGATGAAATATGCATCACAATGTGACGCTACTAATTGCTGCCGCCGTACACGCAGTTCCACCATGCGAAACACTAGTCTAAAGTAATACCGGTGTCACACGGGCGTTTGGAAGGCCTTTGAACCGACGGTCTATTGACTCAACTGTCAAGCACGAGCTGCCACACGGGCGATTTCGAAGGCCGTCGAGTCAATTGTCTATCGAGTCAACAGAGCACCCAACCCGTCCGTTGAAACTTCGATGGCCATTGAGTGACGGAAGCGGAAACAGCGCAAACGTGCGCTCTCGTTCACAGCGTGCCCAAACCCACGATTAGAAAAAGAAAAATGGCACCATTATGTTTTAAAAGTAGCATGCGTGGGCGTAATAAGTTATTTAACCCTTTCAGTCCCGAATTAAATATTTTCAATGTAAGCAACTAGCTCTTATATTTTGAGATGAGCATGATCGTGGTAGTCCTAAAAAACTGAAAAACTATTCGCTCACACTTTTCAGAGAAGAGTAATGAACGTGTCAATTAATTTAACAAATAATTATTATTTAATAATCATTCCATAATTTTTGCTTCATTTACTACATAAAATATTATTTACATAGGATAGCATATTGTGCAATAGCCAAAATTCAAATTTCCGACACAGAACTAAAATTAATGCCCTATCTCTGCACGGTGAAAGAAGACGCTGCCTCAGCGAAATGCGCGAGCAGCACGACCGCTTCTGTAATTTCTTCGCTCAGACGTGACCTGCCTTTATTATATGTACCATGTTGACACCACATGTAGGGCAGATGCTAAATACGGGCTCTTGAGGAAGAACAAAGCTTTATCTTTACCAGATGCTTGCTGACTGACCTACATAATTTATGATTCCAATTGGAATCACAGGGACTGAAAGGGTTAATAAAGAATTTTTGCCATTTTGAATGTACGAGCTGCTTACTCTCGACAACAGCAACGTGCTGGCTCGCCGTGCTCAGTATCGTTATTATATCGTTATTATATCGTTATCGTCAGTCTGTCTCCGCCGCCATATTGCTCGCAGCTTTTTTGTTTTTTCCTGTGTAGGTATTTGCTTTTTCGCTTCTTTTTTCTTCATCTGTGCGTGTTCATTTTGCTTCGAAGTTTTTTATTTATTATTCGCAGTTGTGCAGTGCTTTTTTCTTTTGCGTGTGTGTGTGGGGGGGAAATAAATTCCAGGACGGGATTTTTTTTTTTTTCGGTGGAGTTACTGTTTTTGTGTGTGTTTTCTGGGAAATGGCAAACGCGCCGCCGCCAAAAAGGAAAAAAAAAACGCGCCAGCTCTGAAAACGGAAATAAAGATTTGCAGCGCCACACAATTTTTGCGAGAAACATCTGAACCACTCAACGGCCGTTGAAAACTGCCGTGTAGCAGCGTGACAACTCTATCGAGTCGATGGAGCTGCGGCGTTTCGACGGCCGTCGACTCGAGGGCCTTTCAAAAGTGCCCGTGTGACACAGGTATTAAACATGTTTTAATTGCACATATTAAGTCTATCGTCGCAACAACTGCGAACGCCCGCTTTGGAGCATTTTCCGTAGAAGTCCGTGGACGTTCGGCTGCGGCTTTGCGTAGGTCAAACAAATTTCCAACACTGTACGTGCCGCTTAGGTCCTGTGGGTGTCCCGCTTCGGTCATCCGCTTAGGGGCATTCGTTCTTGGTCTGGCGGATCCGGTCTGCTTGGCTCCGGAGATAGGGATCTGAAAGGGACATTCGTCGGACTTGGCGTGTCGTGTCTGGGGTGTTCTCAATGCATATTATGCGACTTTAACGTAGTTTTATGTAACAGTTTCTATGTCCCATTTTACATTACCAGAGCTTTTTTTTTTCTTCATTTTTTTCTCGCTCGGCAAGAGTTATTTTTGCATGCTTACTTTAAAACTCTGCGATGCACCAGTTTACATCCGAATCCTCCGCATTAATAAGGTACCCTGACGCCATTTACTTTAAAGATTAGTAACACCGCCACACGCCAGCCTCGGCTATAAAGAAACGCACGACGAGAAGAGCCTCCTTTGGTCTATAACTGTGGTCGAAAAAAAGAAACGGGCGTCAACCGTCGCCGATACACACCTCAGGGTCATGTAGCTGTTTTCCAGCTATTACATGCACTTTGGCTGCAAGTGAGCTTGTTCCGCAAACATGAAGGTCCCTATCGTGTAATGTATCCCTCATGCTTGCGGCCTCGAGAGCGCCCCTAGCTGTCACGCAACGCCATGTGCCACCTGAACGTGGGAATCCACACTATGGCTGCTCCCTCGCTCAATTTTCGAGCGGAATGGACAACGGCTCTCTTTCCACGTGCTGCAGGAGAAGCTGGTGGGCGTCCTTCCTGTAGGCATCGCCGCAGGTGCGAACGCCATATATATATATATATATATATATATATATATATATATATATATATATATATATATATATATATATATATATATATATTGTGTGTGTGTGTGTGTGTGTGTGTGTGTGTTCTACACGCACATTCCCTCTTGCTGCAGCGCACTTGGGACATCACGACGAAGTCAATAGGATACCATATATATATATATATATATATATATATATATATATATATATATATATATATATATATATATATGAATTTCGCTCTATACCCCGCCGCATTTTACTACGGCCCTTCATCACAACTTTAATCGCCACTGCGCACAATGGAGAAGCGTGGCGTATGAACACGCACAGACACAAAAACTGTAAAATGTATCTTAAAGCTTTTATATTGTAGTTTGTTTCTGTAGGCTAATTGCTTGACGAACAAGAAAAATAGAAAATGTCACGAAGCGCTCGCAAAGAAAAAGAAAGAAAAAAAAAAAGAAACGTCTTTTTGGGCGAAAAATTTCTGTAAATTTTTTGTCGAAATGTGAAGCAATTTTCTCACAACGTAGGCCCAAAAGGGCATTATGTATATGTACAATGCAGTTTCAATATTGACTGTTCATGTAATTTAGCATTGCCGTCTTTTGGCCGTGATGGTAAACAGAACTTGAAAACATATTCAGCGCCAGCAAACAAGGACGTAAGAGAGGCACTACAATTTTCATGTCCATGTTTCATGCTGATGTTTCATATTCTTGTTTCAAGTTTCATGTTCAAGTTCTCATGTTCATGTAAGTTTTGTCATGCATGTGTCAGTGTTAATGTATGCTATCCTCGTTTGCTTTCATTGAATGTATTATTATTAAATACGAAGCATTTCTTAGCGAACTTCGGCGAGTTTGAGCGTATCTATCTATCTATCTATCTATCTATCTATCTATCTATCTATCTATCTATCTATCTATCTATCTATCTATCTATCTATCTATCTATCTATCTATCTATCTATCTATCTAGCCGCCTACGACTTTGTGCTCTCCTGGCCGTATCGTTAATGGGATTTATACCAAATCTTTTATGACATAACATGACTGTATGACGAACATAAATAACTAGTCATATCATGAAAATCATGACTAACTTGTCATGAAAAGTATGATTTACATGCCACGTTCATGGCGCGCTCGCGGCCGTTTTGTTGGCTTGATATACACCAAATTTGAGATTGAGTGACATTACTGTATGACGAACATAAATGACAAGTGTTAATATGAAAATCATGACTTCATGAGCGACATGACTTGCATTCCACGCTCATAGCGCGCTCGCGGCCGTTTCGTTAGCTGGGTATACACCAAATTTGGTATTGAGTGACATGACTGTATGACGAACATAAATGACAAGTCGTAATATGGAAATCATGACTTGTCATGTGCGATATGACTTGCATTCCACACTCATGGCGCGCTCGCGGCCGTTTGGTTAGCTTGATATACACCAAATTTAGTATTGAGTGACATGACTGTATGACAAACATAAATGACAAGTGGTAATATGGAAATCATGACTTGTCATGTGCGACATGACTTGCATGCCAGGCTCATAGCGCGCTCGCGGCCGTTTCGTTAGCTTGAGATACACCAAATTTGGTATTGGGGGGACATGACTGTATGACGAACATAAATGACAAGTGGTAATATGGAAATCATGACTTCATGATCGACATGACTTGCATTCCACGCTCATAGCGCGCTCGCGGCCGTTTCGTTAGCTGGATATACACCAAATTTGGTATTGGGTGACATGACTGTATGACGAACATAAATGACAAGTGGTAATATGGAAATCATGACTTCATGATCGACATGACTCGCATTCCACGCTCATGGCGCGCTCGCGGCCGTTTCGTTAGCTTGATATACACCAAATTTGGTATTGAGTGACATGACTGTATGACGAACATAAATGGCTGGTCATATCATGAAAATCATGACTAACTTTTCATGAAAAGTATGATTTACATGCCACGCTCACGGCGCGCTCGCGGCCGTTTCGTTAGCTTGAGATGCACCAAATTTGGTAATGAGTGACATTACTGTATGACGGACATAAATGACAAGTGGTAATATGGAAATCATGACTTGTCATGTGTGACATGACTTGCATTCCACGCTCATTGCGCGCTCGCGGCCGTTTCGTTAGCTTGAGATGCACGAAATTTGGTATTGCGTGACATGACTGTATGACGAACATAAATGACAAGTGGTAATATGGAAATCATGACATGTCATGAGCGACATGACTTGCTTTCCACGCTCATGGCGCGCTCGCGGCCGTTTCGTTAGCTTGATATACACCAAATTTGGTATTGAGTGACATGACTGTATAACGAACATAAGTGGCAGGTGGTAACATAAAAATCTTGGCATGCATGTCATCTACAATGCCATTTACATGCCACGCTCATGGTGCGCTTGCGTCCAGTTCGCTAGCTTGACATACACCAAAATTGGTATATCGCGACGTGACTGTATGACGAACACAAATGACACGTCGTAACATGTAAAACATGGCATGCAAATTATGTAAACCATGATTTGCTCCCTCCTGGCTGCTTCGCATTACATCGATTCCCACAGTGCGTGGGATCTGCCGGTTTTTATTATTATTATTATTATTATTATTATTATTATTATTATTATTATTATTATTATTATTATTATTATTATTATTATTATGTCCGATTAGAATTCCTTCAACTTCACGTAATGCCTGCAATGACTTTAATCACGCTTGCGAAGTCACACGTCGACAATGGAAATTATCGACTTACACCATCGCCCGCACATACTCTCGGCGAGCTTCACTTGTAAAGTTAACTTCACCTGCCACTCAAAATTTCACCTCGCGAATCGACTTTAATGGCGAGTATTAGAACCGCGTAAGCTGTGTCTGTAACGGCACTGCGTACTCTCTAGAACGCCACGTTTCGCATGGCGGACGGGCGCAGAATTTCTGCTCATGCGCTCTACGCGAAACGTGCCCGTTCTTAAACGACCGTTACGGACCCGTTGATTACTAATACAAATAACCACCTGTGCTACGTGACCATTTTTGAGTGTTTGATGAGACAGTAAAAAAAAAATTCAAAAAGAAAAGAAATAAAACAAACTCGCAGGGTCCGTTATGTATTCGCCTAAGACGACTCGAAGGGGAAAGCCATCTTCTCTTTATTCTCAGTCGATGTATCGATCCAGCTCTGCCTCCCTCCGAAAGCTTTCTGCACGTCACCTGGTTTTGCATGGCCTCCGTGATCGTACTACCTTCGGCCAAGCGACATTGTCATCTGATGACGTCATAGTGACGTCATCTCGTGCTGATGATTTTTTGCATCACTCGTGTTGACGCCGACGGTCAATTGTGTGTATTTTCGCCTTTGATGAAGCATCTACGGCTTTCGCGTTAATAAATAAATAAATAAATAAACCCTGTGTGCCGCAGGAGGCCCATCCTCCTTCGCCGCTCAGCGAGGTACCATGTGCGCTACCTTCTGAATCAATTCTGGGACAAGCGGCTCTCGGTACTGCAGACCTTGGCCTAAGCGCTCCTGCATGCACAAAGCCAAGCCAGCCATACTGCGCTTCTTGAACTGCGCGCGAACGTTTGTAACTCTTAGCGTACATTAATCCGCGACTATGCTAAAACTGAAAACTTACTTACTCTTTATTACATTTATGCAAATCATTCTGTGGCTCATCCCATGCACTCTGCGGTGGGTAAGTCCCTGTCTATATTTATTTCAGGTCTCTTCAATATAAAAGAATATAAAAATAGAGTGTCCCAATGGAGGGGTCGAACCTCTGCCGCGTTTCTCACGGCGAGTCTCTCGCATTCCTCGTGACAGCCAATAGTGCTCTGATGAGCTGAGCTTGAGACTGCACTACCGCTGTTGGGATCCGCCCTCCCATACCCAGTCTTTTCTTCGTTTAACAGTGAGTGCAGCTTGACCCATTTTTCTTGCGTCCTTGTTTTAGTTACACGTTCGTTTTCCCAAGTAATTTGATGCTTTCCTACATTGCACCGCCTTCATGCTCTGCCCAGGTCGGGTAGGTTCTAACCATTCGTCACCGAAGCACAAATACCGTCGTCGGTTTAACACCGCTCACGCCCATCCAGTATCTGCAACTACGTATGCAATCGACTGCGACAGTCAGTGTGTCGTAAACCCGCGCCGAACGGCGGCCGTCGCTGCTGTGGTACGATTGTCGTAATCGTACTCGTCTGGTCTTGCTGCTGTCGTCACACGAACAACAGCATGCCTTGCACAAGCACGCCGGTCCACCTAGGTACTATAATGCTTAGATACTGTTCGCAGGTAGCTCTAGCTGCCTGCAAAAGGCTTTGCGTGGTGACGAGTGCCACATTTATTTATTTATTTATTTATTTATTTATCTATTTATTTATTTATTTATTACAATGTAAAGGCGCCAAGGCGTTACAAAAAATAGTGAATTTAATTCCTGTAACAATTCGGTTAACACAACTATCGCCTTTGGGGAGAAGCGTTTACGCTTGTGAGCCACGGGAATATATGTATGTACAGTCGCGCTCAATATGAGTTGCAACACGCTGCCTGTACTCAAAATGGCGCCAACACTGCAAAATGGAACCTACTTAGAAAAAGACTGCTGAATTAAACTCTCTCAATCAGCGGTACTTTCTGAACCAATTTAACGTTTGTCGTTGTCATTGTTCAGGCTTGGGGTCACTTTAATCACAACCAGCGTGTTGCAACTCATATTGAGCGCGACTGTACGTACTCCCGAAGGCAGAGACACAGTTTGGAGCGTTGAGTTGACATTTTCACGCTACCCGTGAAACTCTTTTCTTTTTTTCTTTTTTTTTTTTTTTCCTTCATCTGCGCTACATGGGTGGCTTCAGGAAGCCGCTAGACATGTCGGACGCTCTAAGATGTTTTTTTCCGGTGCGCAGACGTCGAAATGGGGTCCACTGTGAGTAAACAGGCTTCCAAGGACGGCCGTCCATTTCCCGCTCACCTCGCCTCACGAGTCGCGTTTTCTCTCCGCTGCCCGAGGCGACGACCCTGTGGGATCCCGAGGCAGTTTTACAATCGCCGCCCGTCGGTGGTCAGGGAGCTAAATTTTCCCCGGCGCCGGAAAAAGCGGGCCACCGCCTGCCCCGCTGTCAAAGTGGCGATGGGGGGTGCGTTCCCCGTCGGACAAGACGCCACCCTAGGGGACGGCGGCGACCGGTGAAAAAAACAATGATAATAAAAGCTCCCGCCGCCGCCGCCGCCGCCGCCGCCGCATTCCGGTCCAGGAGGACGCTCGGGCCGTTAACGCTAGCGAGAGTGGATCCGAATCGACGGCGGCGGCCAGAGAGGCGGGGACCAGGCCAACCGCGATTCGTGCCTCTGCGGGCCGCCGCCGGCTAAGGTTCAACAAACTCGCCGCCACGCGGCCTCCTCGCACGATCCTCGGCACGAAAAACGCAGCAGCAACCGCAACGCTGGCGCGCACTGCGGTGCTACCGCAACGGTGCCACGGGAGCCGAGCTGGTTCTCCCAAACCCTACCGAGCCTCCGCGTTTATGTATTCCCTTGTTTGTTGTTTGCGCGATTCTGTATTGGTGGTCTGCCCGCTCGAGGCGAGTGATAGAGCGCCCGTTTGTTCGTTTATTCGTCTTCTGCGTGCGTTTTTCGATAACGGCGTTCCATACGTTTCTCTTTCGCTTCCCTCACCCCTCACGATCGTTCGAAGTCCGGAACAAACTGGATACATCTTGTTTGGCTATTCTATAGACGCCATTTCCTTGGCTCGCAATTTATAGGCCTTGTTGTTGTTGCTATATGGTCGTCGCGGCCTGACGTACAGTTGCAAGAAAAAAAACAGTACTAAAGACTTATAATTATGAATGTAGATGAACTGAAAATTCACATTCAGTTTGTGTTCTCTTCGTCCCGTGCGGAGACTATGCAGCCCTTCGCTGTCGGTCCTTATTTTAACCCGCTCCTCACTGAAAATGGATTTCAAATTCTTATCGTTATTATTATCATCAGCCTCACGGTGACATTATTTTCTATTCTTTTCGACCAGATTACCACTGCCATATTATCTTTCTCTGCCTGACTGTTAGCGTGTCTCTCTCTCTCTCTCTTTTATACCAGCCCTCACTTATTACGAGGTATCTTCAGGCACTGTAAGATGACCGCCACGAAGTTGCCCAACATGACCAGACCACCACAACAGCAAACCGAGAGCCGGACATCTTCCTCCATTCAGTATATCGAAATTGTTACGGCACGCTTCGTGTGCCCTGGACAGTTCGTAAATCATTTCGAAGCACTCTAACAACATTTATTGAAAGTGTACAGTAGCCAGCCAGCAGGTGAACTTAGTACTACGTTCATTTATTCAAGGGAAATCCAGTGTGGCCGCAGCTTGGAATCTCTGTTTGTTTCCGTACCAGTGTGCAACTTCTCCAATTGCACGCCCTTGCAGCTTTGTCGCAAGCAGCCCGTCACGTTCGGAGCCGCCGTGTCTCCTTTGCTGTGCATGCAGCTGTTCCGAGTTCCGGTTTGAATGTCCGCGTCCACGCGGGTTCACGGACTCGCAGTGGCAGATGTCCTTACTCTTTTGCTTCGAGAGCAGCCACGCAGCTGTTTTGCTGCGGAGGAGGCGAAGCGCGCCCGACTGAGCCTGTACGAGCGCCGTGCGCTTCGTTAAAGAGCACCTGTACCCCCGTACGTGGCGCCGCATATGGTTGTCGTTCTTCGAGTTACGTATTCGCTCAGTCCCATCCATTCTCCAGTCCGCCGCGGCGGTGCAGCGGTTACGGGGCTTGACTGCTGTCCCGAAGGTCACGGGTTCGATCCCGGCCGCCGCAGTCACATTTCGATGGAGGCGAAATGGTAGAGACCCGTGTACTGAGCGATGTCCGTGTACGTGACACAGCCCTCCACTACGGCGTGTCTCATTATCATATCGTGGTTTTGGCCCGTAGAACTCGAAATATTATAATTATCCATTCTTCATCTATAAGCAGATCATAACGCGCATAAATCGGGTTGCTTAATTTCTTCGGGCGTTCGTGCTTTCAGTGCACTCAAGCCGTGGAAAGCAACGTTTTTCGAACTGCGCGTCGCGATGGCCGTGACGGAGTGCATTTTCTGATGCCGTGGTATTTTTCATTTATAAACCTCGGTGAAAAACTGAGAAGTCGGACGCATCGCGTGACCTAGGGGCGCTTTATTGCGACAGCAGTTAAGTGCTCGAAATCGTGAGCCACATTCACAAAGCTTTTCTTCTTTCGTAAGTGTTCTCTTCCATTAGCCGGTCACCTTCGTTAATAAGATGTCCATCATCGGCATTATTTGGATTTTCCTCATAAGAACAGAGTTGGACGAAGTTTTTTGTTGTTGGTGGTGGTGGTGCTGTTGTTGTTTTGTTCTTGTTATTAATACGGACGCAGGTTTGCTATGTCAGTCCGTCCATGTTATTTTGTTGCTTATATATGCAATGACGACGTCAATCATGAGCCGCCGCGGGAGTCTAGTGGTTGTGGTGCTCGACTGCTGACCCGAAGGTCGCGGAATGGAATCCCGACCGCGGCGACCGCATTGGATGGAGACGGAATGCTATAGAGACTCGTGTACTTACATTTAGGAGCATGTTAAAGAACCCCAGGCGGTCGAAATTTCCGGAGCCCTCCATTACGGCGTCCCTCATATCGTGGTTTTGGGGCGTAAAACCCCCAAAATTATTGTTATATGATGCTGCAAAAAAAAAAAAATGCTAGTTATGCCGACTTGTTATACGAGTGTTTTTGCTAATTCTAAATGTCTAGATGTTGTGTGCTGTTGGATTAACTGATGCAAATGTACTATAGGTAACATTTTGAATTGATGATATCATTCTTCTTTATGTGTATGCGCATCTAGAGACATTATTTTGTCGAAGCAATAGACGAGCATTAGGAACTGGGTTGACTTCCTTTCTTTATTCCTCAAACGAATATAACAATCACAACTATGCCACAATGCAACATTTCCGTATTCACAGCGGCTTCCTGTTGCAATATCAGTATCGAGGCGCAGTTGGTGTAGCGGAGCAGGTAAGATGGCACTTAGGGAGAGCGCATATGCTGACAAATGCGAAATGTGAAGCTTGATTCGGCATTTAACGTGTCTATACGCTCGTTGCAAAAGGTTGCAAAGTAAGAATGAATTGCACCTCGCATTCGGTACGTCAGTAAATGCCCTTGGAGGTCAGGTGAGTCGACCTCTACGAACGTAATTCGTGATGTACAACATACCAACTCCAAAATATACGCAAGTGCTTTCTATCCAGATTCATTCATGGCAACGTCACAGCTGTTCCTCGCGTTATCCCTCGGCGTCAAAGCTGTACTGTATGTACGCCTTTTCAACTGTTCGAGACACAGACGGAGCAAGAGGCGAATAAGCTAGAGGTGTACACATGCTGCAACTTTTAAGGCGAAAGCCTTTAATGTCTCATGCTCACGTCCGTCCGGTGTCCGTCCGTCCGTCCATCCATCCGTCCGTCTGTCCATGTCCGCCCGTCCGTCCATCTATCCGTGTCCGTCCGTCCGTCCGTCCATCCGTGTCCGTCCATCCGTTCCGTCCATCCGTTCCGTCCATCCGTTCCGTCCGTCCGTCCGTGTCCATCCGTCCGTGTCCGTCCGTGCCGTCCGTCCGTCCGAGCCCTGGCACGGAGCCAGGTGGCCGCCTGGGTGCGCAAACGGACGCCGGTCGCGTCGGACTCTACAGTGCTCGCGCTTTGCTTGCGTAGCGTCGCTGTGCCCAGCGTTTGCAATCATTCTGACCGACGCCGTCTCAATGGACACAGGCGTTCACGAAACACACTTTGGAATTTACAAAGGGTCCGTCAGTTTAAGCGCTGGAACGCGGATGGCGTTTGTACGATGCGCAAAGCGCGAGAAAATACGAACGCATGCGAACGGAGGAAGATTAGTCTCGCGTCTCGGTGCGGTTCGCGGTAAATAATTAAACAAGAAAACACGCACAGATTCGGTTTGTGTGTTATCCCACTGAGAGTGTAAAAGAAAAAAGACATGGTATAGTCAGTCGAATGGCCACACGCTTTCGCCGTACACACTTTGGAATGTACAAAGTGTGCTTCAATTTTTAAGGCACCTACTAGGCTAAATCAATTAACTGGATGATTCGCTGCAGTTCTGACTAGTGATGGCTCGCAATGGCTAATGGTGGGCATTTCGTTATGCATGATACCATACTATAGGCTAAAAATTGCTGACGACGGCTACCACTCCCAATGGATTTGTGGTATTGGATTTGTGTATAGTACATGTGCACAAGTGCCAGAATACATGTGGACGGAAAAATAAACGCCTCTGTAGCTCAATTGATACGACATCGCACACTTAGTGTTAAGTGCGTAGCGTTGAAGTTACTTTGTATATCAGTGCACAAAACGGCGTTTTGTTAAAAAAGTAGGCTATGCAACAGTGCATATTTGCCCCAAGTTTGACGTACTACATATCTCAAAATTGGTGCCACCTTCAGATTTAATCGCAAGTGTGTTCCTTGCAAACTCAGTGATTTCAATTCGTCGACTGCAGTATGTACCGTAAAATGTATTCAAAAAGTTAATATGTAAATATTCGTTAATTAGTCGGTTTGCTCCTGCAAGTAATATCCGCCGCTTCAAGTAATCGACCACAACAACTGTAGGAGTCGAACAAATTACTGACTGCGACTAAATGATGCCCCAGCAGAGGCCCGTGTACTGTGCGATGTCAGTGCACGTTAAAGAACACCAGATGGTCGAAATTTCCGGAGCCCTCCACTACGGCGTCTCTCATAATCATATCGTGGTTTTGGGACGTTAAACCCCAGATACTATTATTATTATTAAATTATGCCCCAAATAATTATTACATATAGATTTGCGTATATGATGCTTCATTGTGTTAAGTGCAGGTGACGTTATGCCATGATGTGTGGCTCGCCTTGACCATGTCGTTGAACCATTTTACCCAACGCTCTTACCGGATCTAGCCGTTATAGTGTATCCGGGGGTCTTTGTTGATGCCAGCGCGACTCGTTGTGTAACACGAAATCCACGATGACGAGATACGTGAGCGCACGAGACTACATTTATATACTCTGTCGGCCCCATGCGTGCCACAGAAACAGCGGCGACATCCGGCAGCATATTGGCGCACCCGAGCAACCAGTCGTCAACTGCGGGTCGCGGCTCGGGAGGATATCGGGTTATCGACCCGATCTGGCATTTGCCCGAATTACCCAAAGAGACGCCGCGATAGATGCGGCGCGCAGGCGTCGCCGGATGTGGTGATCACCGCAATCGCATCACGCATGCGATCGTGAATACGCCCATACACCTACTGTCGGACCCACAGTAGGCCTTTCCTTTTCTGTATGTGTCATTGCCCGCACCGTTAATCTTTCACGCAGAAAACAAAGGGCACAACAAAAATTAAGTGCAGCGCAAAAGGACACTGTCCGTGGAAATATCAAAGGTGTATAAATGTGAAAGCGCTTACTTGTTAGCATGAGAATTGAATAGAGATATGTCTCGCAGAGTTCGACATTACGAACTCGAGCATCTTTACATTGCTATGAAATACGGACTCCATAAACTTAATAAGCGCTTATAGGTATGGTTTGTGGCAGGACTTTTATGGGGTCTACCGTGCGTGTGTGCAGGGGTGGGCCAAGACGTTCAAGAAATTCACCTCATCGCACTGAGCAACCAGCACCTGCGCGCATCAGAAGTGCAGCGTGAACTTGTTCGTTCGTGTTTCGTAGTTTATAACATTCCACGAGGAGGAGAAATTGACATTTTAATGAAACAGCAAACTGAGGGCTCCCGTGGGTGAGGCGCCTATTCCAGGGCCCCACTGACTCAAGCGGCTTGCTCGGCTTGGTCCAAGGTTGCCGCGCCAGTCGCACTGCCCAGAATCTTTCAAGTACGTTGCGCGTTATCAGCATGGTTGCCGTTGGGTGGGTTTGAAAAGGGGCCATAACTAAAGCTAAAAGTAGCCAAAGTAGTCTTGCCATTTAATCATACCGACAGATTTGTAGCCAAATAGAACAAAAAAAGTGGTATTATAAGTAATTTTATAGTTGAACAATAAATAATGCCATTCTGAATAAGCAAGAATAAAAAAACAATTTTTTCCCTCGTCTTTGGTTACAAAAAAAACGATGGTTTCCTTGCCCAGCACTGCGCTCAGTGTGGATTCACTCCTGCGTTTGACCAAACGGCGGTCCTGGCTAAACATGGAAATGATCAAACCAGGGTGATCATAGAGGCCTCGTTCATTGCCAATGGCAACTGCGTCAGCAAACCTTCGGTTGCTTTGACCCAGAAGGAACTGGCCTTTTTGGATGCGTAGTACCGGAGCACTCCTTTGGTTGATTTTTGGTCTGCGCGCTTGTTTATCGTGCATTTGTTAGTTTTCGGTAAAAATCTTTTCTGCTTGACCTGATGAAGTTAGTATGCGATTGTCGGGGCACTCACGTGATGTGTTTTGGTGATTTATATTGCATGTACGTTTTCATTAAAGCCTCAGTTGGAAGTCAGCGCTTGTCTTTGTAGGTTCCTTTTCTCGTCCTTTGTTCGTCTTGCGCTGTGTGTTATTAACCGTCTTTGAAGCTGTGCAGCACCTCGCGTTAGTGCGCCTCGATGCGCACCTGCGTGCTGGCGGAGTGAGCACGCGCGCGCGCATCGGCTGACAGGACAGTAAAGCATGGAAACGGTGCATTTTTTGCTGTAAATAATAACAAAATTGGCTACCTAACACGCCAATGGACGAGTTCAAATTTAGTATCCATGGGGAGCCAACCTGAAATTTTCGTTGCCAGACCGGGTCGTAAAGTAGCGAATTCTGGGCAAGGTAGCCACCAACGGCAACCTTGGTGATGAGGT
Organism: Rhipicephalus appendiculatus; assembly: GCA_030522465.1. Taxonomy (NCBI): domain Eukaryota; kingdom Metazoa; phylum Arthropoda; class Arachnida; order Ixodida; family Ixodidae; genus Rhipicephalus; species Rhipicephalus appendiculatus. Next base: position 748,906 of record JALIZH010032928.1, on the reverse strand, counting down.
GTGAGTTGCCCTCTGGTGGTCTTGGTTCGCATTGTCCAAGTGATGTAAATGAAGGTTTTCGTGTACCCTGCCTGTCACTGCTTGCCACTGCCGTCGTTTATACTGGAGCTATTTTATAGATAAGCAGCACAGCGTGATGTCAGTGAATTACATTTTTAACGCGATAAAGCGTTAAAGAGCTCGTTTCGCAGAAATTCCGGCGTCGGCGTCGGTGTCGGTGTCGGCGTCGGCGTCGTTGGTTGTGAGCGAAAAATCATCATCTTGTCCGTGAGCGAAAAATCATCATCTTGTCCGTGACCGAAAAGTCGAGAAAGATGCAAATAAAATAAATAATAAAGATTTTCGGGTCCAAGTGAGGATCGAACCCGGGTTGTCTGCGTGGCAAGCAGGGGTGTTCTACCACACAGCCATGCATCTGCTTGGAAATACTGTGAAAATAACTTCCTCTGCTTGGAAATGCAGTGAAAATAACTTGCATGCTTCGCAAACGCAAGCGTCCTTTATATAGGCGTCGCAATATAACATGTAATATCCCAGGAATATTGCGTGGTACAAGCGTACATTGCCATCGGGCGTCAGAATATGTGACTATCATAACGATTCCATAGTTGAAAGCCAGCCACCCATTACAAACGGCACACACCTTACTGCGCGTATTCCCTTAACACCACGTAGTGGGTGCATAGGCAAGTTCGAAAACATTTCCCACATTTGCCGCGCATAATTTCTCCTGGTTTAAAGCATACTACCCATTACATAGTATGCACTAAGTGATTGAAGTACGCACTAGGGACGGGTTATCGCTATCGCGTTCAACTCTTAAAGGCGAAGCTTAAGGGTCCCCCCAATTTTTTTGATCTTCCGTGGTAGAGCGCGTAAGGTGTTGCGCTGCAAACCTCAAGGGCGCGGGTTCGATCGACAGGCCGCAGCGGCCGTCCCTCCAGTCCCGCGTCCCACACCACCACAGCGCATGCGCGTCTCCTCTCTTTCTCCTCTCCTACGCTCACCCACTTTATCTCCTCTAGGAATACTCTACTCTACGGAGCGGCGCCCGCGTCCCACACCCCGACAGCGGATGCGCGTCCCCTCCCCCTATCTCTCCTCTCCTACGCTCACCCCCTTTCTCTGCTGTAGGAATTCTCTACTCTACGGAGCGGCCCCCGCGTCCGACATCCCCACAGCGCATGCGCGTCCTCTTCCCCCTCTCTCCTACGCTCACCCCCTTTCTCTGCTGTAGGAATCCTCTACTCTACGGAGCGGCGCCCGCGCCCGACATCCCCACAGCGCATGCGCGTCCTCTCCCCCCTCTCTCCTACGCTCACCCCCCTTTCTCTGCTGTAGGAATCCCCTACTCTACGGAGCGGCGCCCGCGCCCGACATCCCCACAGCGCATGCGCGTCCCCTCTCTATCTCCTCTCCTACGGTTCCCCCCGTTCTATCCTCTAGGAATCCTCTACGGAGCGGCGCGCGACAGGTGGTGCGACAGCTGCATACTCCGCTGGGGGGCACCACGGTAGTTCCGCGGTATAAAAATGACGGAGCGCGCCTCATTCTCTCTCCTGTGCAGCGCCGCGATGAGCGCCCGGGCCGCTGCCGCGAAACGAGAGCGGCGACGTTTCTGCCGCTCAAGCTAACCATCTCCCCGCTGCTTCGCATCCACACATGGTTGCCCTTTAGCGGGAGATGGTGTAATTTTTTCTCCTCAGTTCATTGTAGCGCGTCCTTAGACAATACTCTGTCATTAGAACGGATAAAACGGATGCTTCATTTTTCCCGGCACATCGCAAGGACGCGGCCATTGACAAAAGACGCGAGACTGCATTTTCTATGTAGCTAGAGAACTCGTATACAAATACACAAAAACAACCAACTATCATGATACAATTGTTACTAAGAGTAAATTGCAGTCATGGTTGCGCGGTTTTTGTTTGGCAAAGAAAGAAGTTCATTTCAATCACTTGAAACACGTAATCATGTTCAGTGCTTGACGTTCGTCAGTGGAGGCCCCTGAAAATAAAAAGAACGCAAGCGGTGACGACTCGGGCACATTCAAAACGAAACATAGGAAATGGGCATCACCAGTGGCACGAAAATTGCTCTCCGTTGGAGGAGCACATTGTAATTGCTGTATGGCATCTGTCACAAACAAGCGCTGGAACCACCCTCAAAAGCGCGTCGAAACAGACGGCGCCAGCCGATCACGCGCCGCGATTCAAGGCGCCAGCAACGGTCGCTTCTCCAAGGCGTACACCACCTTGCCTCCTCTATAAACAACGCACGCCGTGAAAGCGACCACCACGCAACATCGAGAGAATTCGAGAAGCCAACGCGGCTGCCACCGGCGCGCGTCCGTCTACGCAGTAGAACCTACTAGAAGGATCTACCCTGTTCCCTGGCTTTCGCTGTGCTGCGCCCACGTGAGTGGTGTGGAACGTTCTCGAATTCGTGCGCGGCCTGATATAAGCGGGTGACGACGGAGAGTCAGGCGGTCGGTGAAAAGCGGCAAGAAGAGCCATGTTAAGGGCCAACGACAGAGGGGAACAACAACCAGCGCTGGAGTCTCCGTGTTTCCTAGAAGAGAAACATTCGGACGCATTTGAAGACTTGGTGGACCGGACATCTTCGGTGAATATTTTAGGACCATAAGTGTTCTAAAGATTTTGTAAAGTATATTATTGTATTCGCAGCGCGATTGGTTTGTTGTCCCCGTTGTCCTAATCATATTGTAAGTTATATAGTGAACCGACTTGCCGAGTGTGCATGAATGTACATGTGTATGTAATTATTGTATTGCCTTAATTAAGAATATAGTCTGTTGTGTTGTCAACTCTTGGCTCTGACTCGGTCTTTGGACCACAACCGGCGTTTGCTGGCGCACTAAAAGGACCTACCCTCAATTGTCCGAGCTTTCGTGGTGCGTTTCGGGGGGGCCGATACGTCAGCCCTTGGAATCTGCCCGGCGATTGCCTTCCCATCTATGGGAGTAGTGACAATTATTCTGGCGTCCGCGACAGGACCCTTTTAGTGCATAGTGTGTCCAAAGTAGGGAGGAAGAGCCTTGAGTCGTTTACAGTGCCATCGTAAACGTACTGTGTGTCGCACCGCGTTCTCGCTAACCTGTGTGCAGACATTGTCCGAAGTTAGGCAGATATTTTGTGCACGCGGCTAGGTTTTGTTACGGGCATCATGGATCTTGAGAAATTAGTTGCCCTTGGTGAGAAGATGGGTCTCTCTGGAGCCGAACTTCGAAAGTGCGTTAGCCAGAAGGAAAAAGAAGAAAGAGAGAAGGCGAAACAAGAAAGAGAGATGAAGGAACGACAATTGAAAGCGGAGCTGGAGAAAGAGAGGTTGGCAGCTGAGACGGCAAAGGAAGAAAGAGAGGCGCAAGAGAGACAGATGCAAGCTGAGATGGCCGAGAGAGAAAAGCAACGGCAACACGAGATAGAACTCGAACGGCTCCATTTGCAGCAGCGCATAGAAGCTCCCGACCAGGCTAGAGTCGAGAGTAGTGAGAGGAAAGGTACTAGCTTCCGACTGAACCCAAGCACGCTGCTTGTGGCTTTTGACGAGAAGAAGGATGACCTTGATGCGTACCTGCACAGGTTTGAAACTATTGCGAAAAGCCAGAATTGGCCGGAACACCAATGGTCAACTGCCTTTGAGCACCTGTTTGAGTGGCGAAGCCCTGAGTGTATACGGTAGGCTGACGCCGGCCGATGCGGCTAATTACATCAAAGTAAAAGCTGCTTTGCTGAAGCGATTTAGATTTACTGTAGAAGGCCTCCGAGACAAGTTTCGAACTGGAAAGCCAGCTGACGGACGCAGTATGCCGCGCGACTGAGCCACTATTTCGACCGGTGGATCGAACTTTCAGACACAACACAGGAGTACAGGTGCGCTTAGAGAGCTCCTGATTAAGGAGCAAATTCTCGTCAGTTGCCACCCGAGCCTGTCGCTGTATCTGAAAGAAAGGAAAGCCAAGTCGCTCGAAGACATGCTTGAATTGGTGGATCAATTTTTGGACGCGCAAGGCGGCACGAATCTGGTCAGAATCAAAAAGGAAGCTCCCGTGGATGTGAACAAATCGGCACCTCAAGAAAAGCAAAATTCCCCGGAGGTTGTTCCAAGATGTTACTTGTGTAACCGATTGGGTCATCGAGCTAACAACTGTCGGTCCAATTTTACACGTCCCAGTGTAACGAAGTGTTTCAAATGCGGGAGAAGTGGACACAAAGCCGACGCATGTCGCAGCGAAGGTAAAGGCGTTCCCCAAGTAGCCTGTGTGTATGCCCCGCTGAAAGAGCAAGCAGAACAGACAAGTTGTAAGTTGGTCGAGCTGAAAAGCGGGAAGAAAATCCCTATCGTTGGTGCCGCGATGACAAGACGCCCAACAGGTTTCACGAAAGGAATGCCTACGCTGCTTGGGAAGATTTCTGGAAAGGAAATTACGGTACTGCGAGATACAGGAAGCACCACTGTTGTCGTGCGCAAGAACTTGGTCCGTGAGAGCGAGTTAACAGGCAGGACCAACCCGGTTCACCTAATTGACGGTTCAATCCGGATGCTTCCCGAGGCGAAGATTGAGGTTGAGACGCCTTACTTCAGCAGAGTTACTGCCCTGTGCATGACAACCCCCCCTGTTCGACCTCATCCAGTGGCGTAGCCAGGGGGTGGCACACCGGGCACGTGCCCCCCCCCCCCGAAATTTTTTTTCGCCATGGCATACATAGCGAAAAATGGCCATTTCAAGGAGGTGCCCCCCCCCCCCCCCCCCCCGAAAAAAAATTTCTGGCTACGCCCCTGACCTCATCATCGGAAACATCGACGGAGCGCGAGGGCCGAACGATCCGGAATGTTTGGGAGAAGACCCGAAGGTAGAGCCCTCGTCAACGCAGGAAACCGCGAAGAGAAGGTACAGTAGACGAGAATCCCGTGAAGGAGGTCACCCGAGCTCAAGCTGAAGCCGAGGTGTTAGAGAAAGTCAAACTTGAGACGCCAACGGTCACTGTACCAGACGAGAAAACGTGCCGTGCAGGTGATGTTGCAACGAAGTAACTACCGACAACTATGAGTGAGAAGAGGACAAAGTCGGTCGCACAAACTCTACAACGCGTCGTGCACGAGCTGGTGAAACATCAGCAAGGTACTAATGAACGCGATGACGAGCTGCCTGTGTCGAATATGTCAACGTCGGCAGAGACGCCTTTTACTACACCTTTTTCGGAGACTACTCGCAATAAGAAAAAGAGGAAAAACAAGAAGCGATCGAGCGAGCACCGCAAGAAAGGGCGTAAGCGCGACATGGGACACGCAGGATGGATTTCGAGGTTGAATTTGATGTGTTTGGCAGTGTCTAGCCTGAATGTGTTGTTTTGTTAGTATCCTTTTGTATGGCGAGTGACCTAAAGTGTCTGTTGTGGTGACGTTATGTAAGCAATGCTATTGATATTGTATAGCGAGGTAAATGCAGAGCTTTGTGCTTTCGCATTGTTTTATATGAAATGTGTGATGGAATCTTGTACTCATGTACCTGTGTTATCGTTCATGTGTAGAGAGATTGAACTGCAATGTGATTTGTATTGAGAGTTCCATTGTGAATATGACGCGCCGTGAGTGATGGAGTGAATTATGGACTCATATATGCGGAACTTTTCGTTGTGTGTGCGCGCTCATTTGTGCTCCCTGAATATTATGTGATAATATTCTTAAAGTGGGGGGCAGTGTCACAAACAAGCGCTGGAACCACCCTCAAAAGCGCGTCGAAACAGACGGCGCCAGCCGATCACGCGCCGCGATTCAAGGCGCCAGCAACGGTCGCTTCTCCAAGGCGCACACCACCTCGCCTCCTCTATAAACAATTGCACGCCGTGAAAGCGACCACCACGCAACATCGAGAGAATTCGAGAAGCCAACGCGGCTGCCACCGGCGCGCGTCCGTCTACGCAGTAGAACCTACTAGAAGGATCTACCCTGTTCACTGGCTTTCGCTGTGCTGCGCCCACGTGAGCGGTGTGGAACGTTCTCGAATTCGTGCGCGGCCTGATATAAGCGGGTGACGACGGAGAGTCAGGCGGTCGGTGAAGAGCGGCAAGAAGAGCCATGTTAAGGGCCAACGACAGAGGGGAACAACAACCAGCGCTGGAGTCTCCGTGTTTCCTAGAAGAGAAACATTCGGACGCATTTGAAGACTCGGTGGACCGGACATCTTCGTTGAATATTTTAGGACCATAAGTGTTCTAAAGATTTTGTAAAGTATATTATTGTATTCGCAGCGCGATTGGTTTGTTGTCCCCGTTGTCCTAATCATATTGTAAGTTATATAGTGAACCGACTTGCCGAGTGTGCATGAATGTACATGTGTATGTAATTATTGTATTGCCTTAATTAAGAATATATTCTGTTGTGTTGTCAACTCTTGGCTCTGACTCGGTCTTTGGACCACAACCGGCGTTTGCTGGCGCACTAAAAGGACCTACCCTCAATTGTCCCAGCTTTCGTGGTGCGTTTCGGGAGGCCGATACGTCAGCCCTTGGAATCTGCCCGGCGATTACCTTCCCATCTACGGGAGTAGTGACAGCATCGCTAATCACTTTAAAGGGACGCAAAAATGGTGATATTGTCCAAATAAGCGATTCCTTCTGCCGAAACCAAGAAAATATATTCGTAAGTTGCCTAAAGTAGATGTAACTTTATTGAACGAGTGTAAATTATTGAGCAGAAGTTAGCTATCTAATGCGTTTTTCCTGTAAACTGGTTCCTCGGTTATGTAATCGCTGCTACGCTGCAGCAGAGCCATTCGAAATAGTCACCGTCATATTCGAACAGAAACGAACATTCTGCAATTTGGAATACTAAAAATTTTGAATCGAGTGCTAATCAAGTGACAAGGATTGCTCGATTCATACCTTAAGTTTCGAATATTTGCATTCCTAAGCGAATGTTCCAAATCATTAGCGAAGGCAACTGGGCAACAATTTCTTGAAACGATGAGTATTCTGAATCAATTTTTAAGTGAAATCGTTTGCGACGTCACTATTATTTCTCTTCAAGTCCCAATGCTTGATGAACTGGACAGTTACCAGTTAAGTAATTAACACATTGCCACTAACTAAATACATAGCTGCTTCTCTGCGGGCGATGAAAGGAAAAAAGTCGGATAGCATAAAAGTCTCGTACATATAAAGCATCTTGAGATGTTACCTCCGATATCGCAATAAACGGACCTCTCTATGCGCAGCGAATTCATTCAACTGTTTAGCGATGTGGATGAAGCAGGTTACATGTTTGTAGCGGCCGACGCTTTCAGTTTCATACGACGGGCTACGATGGGCTTTACTTTTGCAAGATATCATTTGTTAATGGTAGTGTTTGTGAATACGGGATCCAGAAACAACTGACGCTGTTGGAGATCACGTCGTGCATTCCAGCCGCTCTTGATGGCACCCCCCTCTCTCTCCCTTTCAGATGACATTTTTCACTGCCACTCAACTCGCGCCGCTTGACATTTCCCCTACACACAATTAGCAAGAATGCCTGGCAGCGTAGCATACGGGCCATTATGTACGCTGACGGAGATGGACTTAACTGAGGCGACCAGCTCATTGATCCACTAGCTGAGCGACGGTAAAGCTTTAATCTCTCTCGCCCACCAATTACAAACGTGCGCAGGCATAATTAGTCATCATTATCGCCAGCAGCATCATCAAAGTGCGCAGCCCTGCGGGTGCGCGTGTTGCCTTGCGTACACGTTGAGGGTACTTCGCCAATTCGCAAAAGGGAAAATTATGCCGCGGGGGGGAACTTCGCAACTCTACTCGCAGTAGCCATTGTAAGGGAGTTTGTAGCGGCCAGTGTTGCGCACACAGACGTTCCTTTTCTTGCGGCACGGTATCCAACCGAGAAGCGAAGCCAGGCTAGCGATTGAGAAAGGGATGCTCATGGGGCCCGATTACGCTATCGCGTTCTACTTTCCAAGGTGAAGCTCAAGCGTCCTCCAAGTTTTTCTTTTATTGTACAAAAAAAAAAAAGACTTTTATGTTAGTTGCCAGTGTGGTTGTTTGCCAGCTTTCTTTCCATTTTTACGTCTTCTGCTTCTCCTTTATTCCCATGCTCATGTGCATGGGAAATAATATGATTATTAAGTACTATTGTTACACAAGTAAAAAGTAATGCGCAAAGTTGCAATGGTTTGGTACATTTTCATCGTTTATTTGTAATAATTACAATAATTTTGTACACTGTCAGTAAGCGCTAATGTGGCTCCTATTGTTTCGATATGTTTTGGCAAACTTCCATTCGAATGCCGCTCCTTTTCTTTTCTCTTTGTTCTGTCTTTTCTTTATTTTTTATTTATTTATTTATTTATTTATTTATTTATTTATTTATTTTTTTCTTTTTGCGCAGTGACTGGAGCGAATGTCAAAAATTCCGATGCATGCCCGAACTGAAGCGTTCCTTCGATAAGCTCTTACCGCTTCTGTCCATTTCATTAGTAAATACGCTGGAGGGATATACGGCCAAAAACATATCAAGTTATCTTGCCGGAATTTCTACTTGGCCAGCTTCTGAAAAAAAAAAAAAAAAGAACCTTCTGCTTGACGACTCTTCTGCCCTGTTGAACTTTCCGTGCATTCAAAGCCGGTGTCTTCAGTGGGCGGCCATTCAAGCGACACAGGAGCTTTCCGATAGCTGCGCTACAGTTACAAGGGATAGGCTGCTATGTGCGCGTCTCCTGCCTTTGTCGTGTGATTTTATCCCGTGTCTGTTTTCTTTTTTTCTTTTCTTTTTTTTTTAGGCCAGGACACTGAGTGTGTTCCCCCGTTGCAAAGGGGCAGGCCGCCATCACATCATCATCATCATCATGTCGGGTTACCGGCTACTGCGCCGAACCGTCCCCCCTAGTTCCTTCGGCGAAAGGGGAGTCGGCGAAAATGGGGAGAGCAACCGAAAGTGGTGCCCTAATTCTGGGGGGCTAAAAGGGGAAGCGGTCGCTCTCTGCCTCGAAGGCGGGGCCATCGGACGCGAACACAGCAAGGAGATCACAACCGACCGCGATTGCCGCTCGGCACGCGACGCTCCATTCATTGTGAAACGCTTCTTCGACCGGTAGTGCGTGATTTCAGAGGAGTGCATGGTCCCCGTGGTACGACGAAGGCAAACGTTGGCAGTTAGTAAGGACCTTAACGCAAAAAAAGAAAACAGTGAAAGTCCAATGCAAGTCACAGTTGGTTCGAGAATTCGGGATTAACTTACGTTTGTTTTGCTAGCCACACTTGGTCAACATTACTCCAGCGCACGTTTTTCAATAGCGGAATCGAAGCAGGTCAGCGCTCTCGAACATTCCGCTGAATAAATAAATAAATAAATAAATAAATAAATAAATAAATAAATAAATAAATAAATAAATAAATAAAGAAATAAATGCCTATATATAACCCACTCGTTGCACAATTTACTTGTTTCGACGCCTGGCGCGGTTCTGCGGTTCTGCGCTTCTGCCACGTCACATTACATTCGTTAAGGAGACTCCTCTTACTGCATGACAATCATATAGTGTTTTTTTCCCGAAGCAGTTTCAAGGAATGGGCTTTACAAGGCAACAAAACTGGTATCCAATGTTCATGAAATACCCTGCTCTGATACCCTTTTAGAACACAGAGCTGTATGAAATTTGCTTTTTAACGCTTATCGTACGCTTGTAGAGGCGGCCTAGAGTATTTAGTACGCTCTGTGTGTACATTAACCTCATTTGTAATAAATACCATGAAAGGGAAAAAAAAAACAATGGTGTGGCTCTATGGTAGAACACCTGCCTGCCACGCAGAAAGCTTGGGTTCGATTCTCGCACGAACCGAAGATTTTTATTATTTATTTTATTTACATCTTTCTCGATTTTTCGGTCGCTGACAACGCTGCCTTTTCGCTCACAACCAACAACGCCGACACCGACCCGACACCGGAAATTCTGTGAAACGAGCTCTTTAACGCTATCGCGTCATTACTGTAGGTAACGCGTCACGCTCATTTTCTCTATTCGCAATGCTGCGGTAACTGTCATATTTGGCGCTTGATGAAAAATTGTTGAACACGGGGTGTCACTGGAGACAACAAGTGGTCTTGCCGTAATGACAAGAATTTTAACACGATAGCGTTGAAGGGCTCGTTTCGCAGATATTGCGGCGTCGGTGTCGGCGTCGTTGGTTGTGAGCGAAAAATTCATCATTTTGTTCGGGACCGGAAAATCGAGAACGATGCACATAACTATAAATAATAAAAATTCGAACCCAAGCCGTCGGCGTGGCAAGCAGGTGATAGCACAAAGCTACGCTATTGCTTGTAACTGTTTCGAAAAAAAAAAACACTATATGAATGTCATCTAGTGAGATGAGTGACCTTAACGCATGTAATATTGCGTGGCAAAAGCGTAGAACCGCGCCAGGCGTCAAAACACGTGAATTGCGGAACGAGTGGGTGTTTTAACCCTTTCAGGGATAATGCGTCTAATCTGTACCACTTTTTTTTTTCTTCAGTAAAACCTTCCTCCGCCGCTGCGCGTCGCCATCAGCGCTACGCTTTTCTGCTGCCGTGGGTAAGAAGCATTTAGGAAACCAGAAAAAAATATTACACATGTTTAAGATGCGTGGTGTCGGTGATACGTTGAGTTTAAATTTGTTTTGATGTGTAGAATTTTAGCAAAATTGTTATTCCTTTGCATGCAAGATAGGTGTAGTTAAATATTTATGGTCTTTTTCTTTTCCTCCTTTTCTGGATTGCGAAAATAGTAGCTCTGGCATGAATCTATGGATGTTGTTTCAATATTTGAGCAGTATATCATCCAATAATCTTGTCGAAGCGTAATCGAACGAAATATGAAGCAGTTTCTTTCCAAGACTAACTAAAAACAGGCCGTCATAAATGCTTTTTCAAGTTTTATGGGCACTATTACGACGCAAGACACTCTTTCTGACGGAGGAGGCCCTGTATTTCCTTTTTGTTCTTTATTACGACTACGGTACCAGTGCCAATGAGACCAAAAGCTGTGGCTTAAGACGTCGTTCTTGAAATTGAGCGGAAAAAGAAAAGAATGACGAAATCGATGCACTCGACAGTCAGGAAGCGAAAGAGAACACGAATATACAAGATCTAAGGCAAACGCTAATACTGCAGATATGAATGTATAGTTCATAAGTGCATTCGCAGAATTCAGCGAATTCGATGACACCACATCGATGTGGCCCGCCTTGATTCATAGCCGCAATTTTATTTGTGTGCGGGAATTCAGGTACAACTGAGGTTCTTGTCCTTATCTACTCCGACAGAAGAAAAAAAGGAGCTAAAGTGGTTGGTGTATGAACAGGTCAGACAGAGGAGCTAGCGTGTCACAACAGGCGCAGGCACCCATTGTGTACCACAACCGGAAATGAGTTGCGTCAGAATTTTTATTATTTCTTTTTTTTTGTACAGTTTATGAAGTGCCCATTTGTACCACTTACTTCGAGCCTTTTCGTGCGAGAAATTTGGCGAAAGGATTGCAGCTTGGTGCACTCATGAGGCAATGGGACAGGTGTTGTACCACTTGTTCAAATACCCGTCTTGGGTCAATGGGGTACATACGTCCCACTTTTTTACAGCGAAAGCTGTTATGAGATCACAACAAGGGTCGTTTTTGCGCCGTAGTTGTCCGCCGCCGCCGCCGCCGGTGTCCGTAACCAATATCGCACGAAATAAGAAAAAAACTAAATAAATAAAAACCGCCTATGACAGATTCGGAATCGAACCCGGGTCCCCTGCGTGGCAGCCCAGCACTCTACCACTGAGCTACGCCACTGCTTGAAAGTGCGGTGCAAACTGATCCTATGCAGGCTTCATGTCGGGTAATAAATCGCGTTAACGTGTGTTGTAAAGCTTTTTAGAACGTTAAAGTAACAACCAAGCGTCACAGAATACGAATTGCGTAACGAGTGGGTCGTCCAACCCATTACAAAATGGCATAATTCTTCATCGTCGTCAGCCACATAATCAACAAAGTGCACATAATGCGTTACAAGTGTGTAGCGGGTACCGCGCTTTCCCGAAGAATGAAGAATATTGGCATAGTAGACGCTTCCCCACTACACAAAAATTATGATGATTTATGGCGTAGTGGGTACCATGTAAGTGCGCTTGTAGTAGTTGCCCCAAGAGTGTTTAAAAAAGGCTCTAGAAAGGCCGCTCTTCCCGCTTTCGCTGTGACTGTACTGCGCGTTCCGCGCAGGCCTCGCGGTTTTTTTCGTAAACTAATGGTCGTATTTCGGTGAAAATTGTTTCATAGTATTCCTAAGTACGTAATTTATATATTCCGCAGGCATAATTTTTGTCATAGAGTTAAAAATGTAGATGAACCCACAAGGGGTTGAAGGCCCACCCATTACAAAGCGATCAGGCATATTTCATCATCATCAGCAGCAGCAAAAGTATCAACAGAGTGAGCGGCTGCGTAGGTTCGCGTGTTGCCTTAGGACGTGTAGTGGGCCCTTCGCTGATTCGCGAAAGGAAGAATTATGGCGCAGTGGGCACTTAACAACTGTACTTGCGGAAAGCATTTTAGGATAGTCCGAAACGGCCAATGTTACGCGCACAGTCGTTCGTTTCCTTGCGGCACGCACGGTTGTGGCGTGCACCGAAAACCGAAGCCACGCTGGCAGTTGAAAAGGCGATGCACGGGGCCCGATTACGCTATCGCGTTCTGCTCTTGAAGGCGAAGCTCAAGCGTCCTCCAGGCTATTCCAAAGAGTTGCTACAGGAGATCACGAAAATCTGAAGCTTACGTGTATATGCACAGTGTTGCACAGAAACAAGACTGAAGCGGCGAATGCGTTGTGATAATTAGAAGCTGTGTAATTAATTACCGCGTCTGCGATAACTGCCTAACGATAATTACCTCCGCTGTATATAGAGAGGCCTCTTCGCGTTTCGTAAACACCCGCTGCAGCAGACAGCAAGCATAAATGTGTCGGGCTTATGCTTCGCAACACATTTGGCTGCAAAAAGAAAAAAAAAACCGCGCGTTCTCTTGCGAGGCCTCGAAAAGCGACCGTTTAATGAGGAGTATAGCATATATACGGGGTGCAGAAATCTTACCAACGAAACTAGTTTTCTGGTGGGCCTCGGAGAGTAGGCGGGGGAGTTGTTCGGGTATATACGTATAACACGCGGCGTCGGTGGAGTAATGCGTTAGAATGGCGCAGCACATGTGCGTTTGATTGGTGGCTGTGACGTAAAGGATCGCGAGAAAAAGAGCACAGCGGTGGTGAGCGCGTGTGTCGGGGCCTCGTCGCGCGGAGGACGTTGCGTGGCAGCGGTCTGTGGCCGCAGCATAATAAACACGGATCTATGTGTAACATTCGCGCCATAATATGCAACGTTGCGTCGGCAGCAGGTGTTTCTGATGCGGCGGACACTGCTTGCTGACGCAATATCTATTGCGTGCTTCCTAAAGGGGCTCCACTGATACGGCAGCAGTATTAATTGAGATTCCGTGGTTCTCGCTTAACAGCTTAGCATTAGCGAGAAGTTAGGTTAAGCGTACGTTCTCAAGGTCGCATTAAAGATAATACAAATATGTGGAATTTCATGTCTCAGCGACTACTTTTTCTTTAATGTTGTTAAAAACCTTTCGCATTTTTGAAGCAGCTGTTTGAAGCAAGAGCAGTGGGTTTCCTGGATCATTGTTGTTTTACGGAATCGAATGTCGTGCCGATACAGCCTTGCACCAAAAGTCACCAAGTGGCATTTTTTAGGGAAACTTTGAATTTATGGCGAGAATATGTAGAATCCTCACTGATTGAAACGACACAGTTTAGGGCTAAGTAGTGCATGTACTTTCGTTTTCCCCATCTTCAGTTTCTGTCATATCGACGTATATAGTTTCGACTCGAACACTCGCATCAAAGGGCGTGATGCGGTTATCTCGAGTAATTACGCATACCAGTAGTTATACTAAAAGTTTTGGTGTCGCGTTTCTTTGAGCGTGCACCTTACCATGTTTTGGCGCCGAGGACGTTCTACGTAAGCTTTGTCGAATGCTGAATGAAAAATTGGGGGGACCCTTAAGCTTCGCTTTTAAGAGTTGAACGCGATAGCGATATCCTGTTCCTAGTGCGTACTTCAAACACTTAGTGCATACTATGTAATGGGCAGCATGCTTTAAACCACGAGAAATTATGCGCGTGAAATGTTTTCGAAGTTGCTATGCCGCCACTACGTGGTCTTAAGGGCATACGCGCAGTCATAGGCGTGCGCACGAGGGGGGGGCAGAGGGGGCGGCCGCCCCCCCCTAGCCACCTAAGAGAGGGGGGGCGCAAATTCTGCCCCATACATTGACTTAATAGGGAGGGGGGGGCGCTGCGACGAACCTTCGCCCCCCCCTGCCCCCCCTGAAGGGGAACCCTGCGCACGCCTATGCGCGCAGTAACATGTGAGCCTTTTGTAATGGGTGGCTGGCTTTAAACCACGATGTCGTTATGATATTCACATATTCTGACGCCCGATGGCAATGTACGCTTGTACCACACATTATTACTGCGATATTACATGTTGTATTGTGACGCCTGTATACAGGCCGCGTTTGTTTGTAAAGCATGAACGTTATTTTCACTGCATTTCCAAGCAGAGGAAGTTATTTTCACAGTATTTCCAAGCAGATGCGTGGCTGTGTGGTAGAACACCTGCTTGCCACGCAGGCGGCGTGGGTTCGATCCTCACTCGGCCCCGAACATTTTTATTATTTATTTTATTTGCATCTTTCTCGATTTTTCGGTCACGGACAAGATGATGATTTTTCGCTCACAACCAACGACGCCGACACCGACGCCGGAATTTCTCCGATACGAGCTCTTTAACGCTATCGCGTTAATATGTGCGCGCTCGAACCGGCAGACCAAGACGTCACTGCTGTGACTCGGCGCTTTCTTTTTTAACATGAACATAATCTTCGGTGACGTTTTACTATTGGACGCGGCTTGCACGCACGTTGCATTTTTTTTTTTTTTGTATTGTGTAAGAAGGATGAGATGGCCCAGATGTGGCATGCCAGAGTTCTTTATAAAATATCGCTTTTTGTATTGATACCACTTGCGATAGTTATCGTGACTCATATTTGACATAACAAGCACAAAAATAAAAATAAGGCATTAGAATACTTTCGTTCATTTTTAATCGGCTGAATTCTCTCTGCCTTCCAGCCTTCGTACCAATCTTTATGGCAGAAACTGTTGCAGATGCTTTGGAAGCAGTTGACGCTGCGTTAAGTTACTGTGCCATCTCAAATAACCGCTCCGAATTTTACAGCCCCTATTAAGGCGGCTCTCGCTTCCTGGGAACAATAAATTCCACCAAGCAAGAATGCTTGAAGTCGTTATCACTGTACAGGCTGCGTTGTCCAATGCCATCTCTAAGTGCTTCGCTGAGGTCAGGTGCTTTCACCATTTTTTTTCTTTTTCTTATCGTGGAGAACATAATTGTGCACAGTTTTTATTGCGCGAAAAACAAGACTCCTTCTAAATGCCGCTTCGTCTTCTTGAATTAGATCAAATGTTCAGGATTTGCTAGTCTTTGGTTCCGTAACCCACACTGTCCATTCTTTTAGGTTCAATGCGATTTAGTTGCTAAATTTTGACCTGGCAATCATTTTCTAGCAAAAGTTGCTTTCGTTTCCTTGATGTATATAAATCTCTTTTGTTTTTTATTACACCATTTTTGTTATTTTTACTTTTCTTAAGAACTAGTGGTGGGTGTCCTAGCTGACAGGCAAAAGCCTTGAAGGCCGGCGACGTCCGAATAGGGCCAAGCTCTCAGCTCAGGTATCCTGGACTAGGGACGCCGCGCACCTTGGAAGACTCTGCCGTCGGCTCACTCCTCTGAATAAAGTTTATTCCTCCTACTCCTAGCTTCCTCAGAACTTCAGTACTCTTTATTTTAACCCACATATTCCGAATTTGTGCATATGCATCGGTTAAATTTATTAGCGTTTTTTTGAAACTACTTGGTTCAGGACCATTCTCCGCTTAACAGAGATGCGTTTTCACAAACTTACGTGATGAGCTTGAAGATAGTGGCCTAATTAATTTAATTCACTTTGAAGGCTGTTTAGAGCTGTACTTACACTGAGTCCATTTGCCAGGACTATTGGGGCGTTATTAGAATCGTGTGCAACGGTATGACGAACTCTTTATGAGAAAGGCGATTGCGTCACTAAGAATTACTATCTAACAGCACTCTTCAACAATTTTTTTTCTTTTCTACTTACTATCAAGGATCCATCGAATCTAAATGGTCTCTACAGAAATTCAAGATGTGGTACTTGATAACGCTTTATTTTTCTTTAATATTAGTGAGTGCGAGTTCTCGTTCTCCTTGGTTGCATTAAAACTAACGTTTCTTCTGTGCAGTATGACCTCTCTCGCATTCAGCCGTGGTGTGCTGCGGCTGATGTCTCTGAATGTCAGTGAGGCATTACTAATTTATTTCCACCTTCTCAGAAAAACACACACGCCTTAATTATGTGTCTTATGATTCCCATATAGCTGCTGCAAGCTCAACCGAATACCTAGGTGTCCATCTTTCAAACGACCTGTCGTGGGGTATCCATATAAATCGCATAATCAACTCCCAACAACCTCATAATCGTACACATACACCGTAACCTATTCATGACACAATCTTTCATAAACCTATTTGCTTATAAAACTATTGTCTCACCTAAACCTGAATATGCGTCTGCTGCCTTTGATCCCCGCAAAAGTAACCTCATTAGGGTTTGGAGTCAGTCCAGAACGCGCAACTAGATTTATTCTTTCCGATCATTCCTGCCACACCAGTGTCACCGCCCTAGAAAAACCCAGTTAAAGCTACTCTCGCTTTTCAGCGCCTCTGTCTTCATCACGGATTATTTTATTCCACCCCACGTGCCAACCAGCTTATTGAACCAATCCACCAAGGCCACCGCGCAGGTAATCAAAACGCAGTGATCCCGCCACGTGCCCGCACGATCACATTTCTGCAGCCTTTCATTCCACGCGCCACACGAGGCTGGAATGGCCTTCCGAAAGACCTAGCAATCATCCGCGATCTCCCACGCATCAAAACTGCTATTCAGTGGGCCGATACCGTACCAAGGAATGCGGAATACTATTCCGCTTGCTCCATGTCGTCACGCTTCGTGCAGCACATCTGGGGTGGAGTGAGGTGGGGGGGGGGGGGGGGGGGGACGTATTTCGAAATGACCAATCAGGGAAGACCAATGCGGAGTAGTATTCTATATTACTTGATACGGTATAAGCCCCCAGGAAGCAGACTCATCCACGTCAATTAACAACACTTCCATTGACTCCGCGTCATTTTTATGTCACCCACCCTTCCCGTACAATCTCTAAGGAGACCTTTGAGGAACACAATAAATAAATAAATAAGATTTAAGAAAGTTATTTAATGCACGTGGATCAGTTCTTCTGGATAGCGGTCTTTCTCTCTTTCTCTTTTTTTTCCTCGCTAATACCTTTTTTTTCTGAAGTTTTGTATTGTGGTACACGAGTTGTCGGACTCAACCGTAGTGCCCAAGAAAATCACCTAGACCGCAAACAGCTAAAAACTTAGACACCATCACTGGGCCTTCTCCACAGTGCACACGCTGTTTCTGGTTTGTGTGGTGTGTGCGCCTGCATTGTATGTGAAATAATTGGATAGCTCAAATGACAATGCCATTGTGTATATAGTCTGTACCTTCGCGTTCATTAACTTTTAATAAAGAAGCTAAAAAATAAAACCTAGACTTTATTGCGCATAGTGTCCGATGGTTGCGGCTGCAGTAATGCCTTCAACGAACCGTTGCGGTATTAACTCGCCTAGCCGGAAAGCATCCACTGTTTGTAATCACCTGCCATGGCCGAAGTTGTTTCGGGTGATAGTCATATTACCTATGCGCTAAAACTAAAAAAGAAACTAGTATCCTGACTGAGTTTGGTCTTGGGTAGGGCTTGATGGCATGCAGTGGTTCACAATCAACTATAGAGTGATGAAGCATTTCGATGAACACCAGGCGCCAGTCACGATTAGTCATATATAAACAAAAACATGGCTGATCCCTCCGTCGTAGGAATCGATATAGCACGAAAGTGAAAGGTGTCTTCACAGAAGTAGTGCCTATTGCGTAGTGATTATGAGAGTTTGTGCAATGTCTATTGGTGTTTGTCAGCTATAGCGCCGTTTGACGTGGATGCACCCACGTTGACGCCTATATAGTGGCACATCTCCATCGCGACGACTAAAGCCCATGATCATGATTTAACCGTTGTGGTAGTTGAACTTTTCAACATACCTGGTCACAGCACATCGGAAATCGAGCGCGAAGATGACATCAACAAGCACGTAATAAACACTGGTACTGTGCACTTCTTCAAATCGTCGTCAATTAAGGAGAGAAACGGCACGACGTGCGCTCCCATTGATGCGGTAACCTACGCCCGTGCTGATGCATACACTGCCACACTGCGCTTCAGCAACAAGGGAGACAGAGGAGCTTGAGCCGTGAACGCGCGCAGGCGTTCCGCGTCCCGTTGGCCTCCGTCTCACTCCACCAAGGCACCACATTCGCCCGTCGACATCATTGCCTTTCTGCACCGCTTACTGCAGCAGTTTCTAGATGCGAAGCATCTTATGCTCGGGGCTATGTCCGTCCCTCCCTCCCGCGTCCTTCCCGCGTCCCTCGCGCGTCCTGCGTCCCGCGTCCGGCCGCTTTCATGAAGTAGGGAAGCACCCATTATGCGAACCAGAACACTGTAGTAATATGAAGGCCGTCAACCACTACCACAGTCCATCAGAGTTATGGCCGAGAGCACAGAGAGGCTGCTTAGCAATAGCTAGGCAGGTGGTGTCTGTCGCCCAGGTTGACCCCATTCCTTGATCTTGCTTGCATGTGTTTTTGCAGAGGGCTTAGTCCGTCCCTACTTCCCGCGTCCCACACCACCGCAGCGCATGCGCGTCCCCTCCCCCCTCCTATCCTCTCCTACGCTCACCCCCTTTCTCTACTCTAGGAATCATCTACTCTACGGAGCGGCGCCCGCGTCCCACATCCCCACAGCGCATGCGCGTCCTCTCCCCCCTCTCTCCTATAGGAATCCTCTACTCTACGGAGCGGCTCCGGCGTCCCACATCCCCACAGCGCATGCGCGTCCTCTCCCCCCTCTCTCCTCTAGGAATCATCTACTCTACGGAGCGGCGCCCGCATCCCACATCCCCACAGCGCATGCGCGTCCTCTCCTCCTCTAATAATCCTCTACTCTACTTAGCGGCTCCGGCGTCCCACATCCCCACAGCGCATGCGCGTCCTCTCCCCCCTCTCTCCTCTAGGAATCCTCTACTCTACGGAGCGGCTCCCGCGTCCCACACCCCCCACAGCGCATGCACGTCCCCTCACCCTCTCTCTCCTCTCCTACGGTCCCCCCCCCCCCCCCCCCGTTCACTCCTCTAGGAATCCTCTACGGAGCGGGGCGCACGACAGGTGGTGCGACAGCTCCATACTCCGCTGGGGGGCGTCACAGTAGTTCCGCGGTATGAAAATGACGGAGCGCGTGCGCCTCATTCTCCCTCCTGTGCAGCGCCGCGATGAGCGCCCGGACCGCTGCCGCGAAACGAGAGCGGCGACGTTCCTCCCGCTCAAGCTAATTATCTCCCCGCTGCTTCGCATCCACACATGGTTCCCTTTAGCGGGAGATGGGGAAGTTTTTTAGTCGGTGCTATCGCACTCGCAGTAGTCAGCGGCGAAACACTGTTGGTACATGTGGAAGCTGCACTATTCCAACAACGAGCCGTCCACACGCTAACACGAGGCGAAACGCAAAGAACATAACCATAGTGACACATAACTGCGTCTAGGGCGACCCCCGAAGCTAGCGCGGCCAGTGTTAGTTTCTGCTATCGAGACGCTTGAACCAAGACCTCCGAGACTGCGCGCCGGCGCTCAATCTCGGACGCCACGCTTTAACTGCGTCATTGACGAATCCTTCTCTATCGGTGCTAGTGTCATGCCGCGTTACTTCTCTTCATCGCTCACAGACGGCGGCACCGCCCCCGCCTCGCCAACGGAAAGCACCGAGTGAGAGAGAATGTGTGAGAGATATAAGGCGCGTTTGTAGAGAGTCTTCACCTGCTTCGATTGCTGAGTCGGTACAGCGTCCGGATGCGAAGCGTCGCGGGCCGAGGAGTCAGAGGATTCGATTCCGGGCGGAGGAACATTTTCATGAAAGTTTTTTTCTTTCTCATTTAGTGGCGTCGATTTTCCATTTTATCAACGTCATATACGTGACGGCAAATACGTCACTAAAATCTTGGTGGACCCCGGCATAAAACACTTTCGTGTTAATAAGAAATTACGCCCTAAAACCAAACAACAACAATAAAGTCTTCGCCCTTTTATTTCTGTCCACTGCTCCTTTGTTTATCTCCAGAAGAACTGTTACAATATACTTCAAAACACTTCATGATATATTGGCTGACGTATTAAATTGTTTGTGAAAATATACTGCAGTTCTAGAAAATTGTGAATGGTGGAAAGCATTCGCGGTGAAGCTATATAGCTATGCATCATAAACATAACTTCTTTTTTTTCACAATAACTCTATTACGAAATGCCTATAGGTACACAATGGAATTCACTTTTTAGTATTATTATTAGTTTGCCTTATAGCCTAATACAGTTCACCTATCTCGCAGGAATGAACTGACGAGCGAACGGTGTCGCCTGAAAACGAGCAGTTCCAGGCTTAACTATAGACGCTGTAAAGGCAATTAAGTGCACTGAGTTGAAGATGTACGTATGAAAGGGTACCGTGTGGGAGATCGTGCACTGATGTCCGCCGCGGTGGAGCAGTGGCTAAGGTGCTCGGCTGCTGACCCGAAGGTCGCGGGTTCGATCCCGGCCGCGGCGGTCACATTTCGATGGAGGCGAAATGGTAGAGGCCCGTGTGCTGTGCGATGTCAGCGCGCGTTAAAGGGACCATGAAACGGTTATATGAAGCTTTGTCAGCGTTTAGGCTAGAGCATCATCGAACCATTGGCACCACAAATTTCGCTGCACGCCGTGTACCAAGGCGGCTACGGCCAATTATATCATACCCTCCTTCTCACCCCTGCCTTGCCTCCTCAACTCATGAGACACGCTGGCATCGCTGGCGATCGCAGAGCTCACGTGAGCACACTCGACGATTTGAGCTTCTCCCAGCGATGACCTCCGAGATTGCACGCCGACAGGTTGTGTGCAATCTCGGAGGCCATAGCCCAGTGCGCCCGGCAGCATGCACGCCGTCTGGCAACAGAGACATTGCGGAGTGGTTGATATCTGCTCCGACAGGTGCCGCCACCCTACCAGCCAATTTTTCGTGCGCGCACACCGCAGCCAATCAGATCATGCGCAGACTGCGTGTCGTACTCGGGAGGGGCGGTTGAAAACGCGTTGGGCTGAGCCGCAGTGATCTGCAGCGATCCGCAGCTTTATAGCGTTGTAATAAATTACACAGTGTACGCAGAGAGCTTAAATTAGTCTGTAAATGAGCCTTAGGACTTGGTCTACTGGCTCAATGTGTTTGTACAAAATCGTCAAAACCGTTTCAGGGTCCCTTTAAAGAACACCAGATGGTCGAAATTTCCGGAGCCCTCCACTACGGCGTCTCTCATAATCATATCGTGGTTTTGGGACGTAAAACCCCAGATATTATTATTATTAGATCGTGCACTGAAAGGAACAACCGACCGTCTCCCTGTACAAATACGGGGCAGACACGCCGTGATATCGTCCCTAATGCGTCACGTATGCTACCATCGTGAGAAAACAGGAAGGGGCCAATTAGCGGCACAGGCCACGCAGCCAAGTGGAACCTGCGGTCGGTGGGTCTTCCAGTGACAGAACTGGAAGAGCCCGGACGTCGCTCAAAAGGAGGCACCTCGATGGAATGTCCGGTGGCGTGACGACCCGGCGTCGCTATCGTCTTCGCGCCGCGGGCTGACTTTCGCCGAGGGCACGCATTGTTGTCTGGCCAACGGTGAACGGATGCGCCACCGCCTCCGGTTTGTCATTTCAAATGGCGAGACGTTTGCGCCCGGCACGTTGCATGATGGCGTGTTACAGAATACGCGCCGCTCGTGTTATAGACAAGCGAGCGACGCGCTTTAGCCACCTGACATCGCCGCGAGTGCTTGCGACACCCCTTTCCGCTGTTCCTCATGGCGCCGCCAATCATTCTCGGTGCCGCCGCTTTGTCGGGTAACATGGGCTTCATCTGCAGTCAAAGGATCCGAATGACGAAGGCCACGTTGCACCCACGCGGTACGCAGAGAGCACTGCATGTAGTACAATAGGAAGGGTGGGAACAAGGACAGTCAAATTTCCAGCGTCGTAAAATTTGAGACACTGGTCACAAAGAAGGAAAGTTGACATTGCAAGGAAGCATGAAGAAGCACACAGTGATTAATAAGCTTGGCGATGCTATTGGCAATTTAAATTATTTGAGAAAGGCGCTGTACTATCCTGCATGCGTAATCCTCCGATCCGCAATTAAACTGTGCAACCGGTCATCTCGGAGCACGGACATGCTAGGGCAACCCCGACTGCTTCCAACTTTTTAATGCTAACATACCCGTTACTAGCGACTATAAAGTTAATTATTCAATCTTAGTTAATTGGGCGGCTTGCAGCAATAATTATCATCTCAATTTGTGTCCCCTAGGATGCATAGATTATTTGCAAAGGTGGTATTCACGTGCCTCCCAGTGCTAAAATTTAAGAAAACCATAAAGCTTAATTTTGACGACCTGATATAGATAGATAGATAGATAGATAGATAGATAGATAGATAGATAGATAGATAGATAGATAGATAGATAGATAGATAGATAGATAGATAGATAGATAGATAGATAGATAGATATCGAACGCTCAGCGCCGGAAGCAGGTGCTTTTCGTTCTTTCTTTTTTTTTTCTTTTTTTTTTTTATGGCGCTGGATGCCAGCAACGACATAAGGCTGTAGCCTATAGCGGAGAGGTTGGCCTCTCGTGACCCCAAAAAAGGCGTAACGAAATTCAGGGCAATAGAAAAAACGTAACTAAATTGAAGAACGTAACGTAACGGTAACCTTATAGAAAGGTAATAATAGTTCTAGTTAATGGTTGTACAAGACAGGATAATGAGTATATTAAGTTGAGGGCAGGAAAAGTTTAGCTAGCACCGTGGATAGTTACTTAAAACCCAATTAAAAGGTTCATTTACACCCAGAAAGCCCAGAAAACTGCCCGTTGGTACGCCGTAAGGGAAGACACTGCAGGAAAGTGCATCCATTTTCGAGAGCGTACAGCCACTTTCTCTGAGAAGAGTAATGGCTAACACACAACGTACGGACGACATCTTTGATCACACCGCACCCAAAAGCAATCACACGTACAAGTTAACAATCCGCTACGCACGAACAGGAACCACAACATACCGCACGACGCCACACCATGGTCGTTGGCAGGATTTTCTCTTGGGGGGTGCAAGCCAGTGTTGCATCGCGGCTGCGGGAGGGGAAGAGCGTTGGTTTAGCTTGGGTGAGGGTAAGTGCTGGCGAGGCTTGAGGGGGGCAAGTGCCCCTTTTGCACCCCCCCCTGCCGACGCCCATGCGCCACACCATGCTCCGCAGCCGACGAGTCTAAAAGTGCCAATGGCGCTGCTTCCGGCTTGCCGGATGCTAGCGCACCACGTGGCCATACGTAGGCTATTGACGTTATTTTCTTCTCTTTTACGGAAAGAGCAAAGGAACGGAAACATCCGAGTGCTCCTTTACGGGCTATCCAACCGTTTCATTAAAAACCGCAGCACAATCGTGTTCCTTACGTCCATTTCCGCCATTTTTCAAGAAACAGATCACAATCTGTGTTTTTTACGGTCGGTTCCGACGTTGAAGCGTCAAAAATTTTTACAGTGTCATGACGTTTGGTTGGTACATAGTACCCAAGAGTTGGAATTAGGAAGGAGTATACTTACCATCTGTAATACTTAATTGGTATTTATTAAAGGTATCATTAGACCAGTAGAATCCCTATTTTTGCTGAAGATAGAGCTAGGAAAACGGGGTTAGGGGATTAGGTACAGGCGGAATCACACTTCTCTATATAGAGCGCCTAGCCGGCCGCTTCAGCGGCCTTTTTTTGCAGAAATATGCAAACATTGACGCCGTAATGATACCTAACATAACCATACGACATGCTAGGCCCTTGCGCTATAATTCAAGTATGAAGGGAAGCTTGGAGCTAACGTGAGGTAGCATCTGCGGACAAAAACAGCGTCCACAGCCACGTGTTCCGCCGCTCTAAGTGTGATTACGTCTGTACATGTTCTCACAGTATACAGTGGTGTATTGTACCCATACGGGTTACTTGCTGTGCCCTTGCGTATAGCGTGAGCCGCTCCCTGCGCTCTCGTGGCGGCGCTCGCTGGCGCTGGCTACATCGGCGTGCGTGCCGCTGCACTTGCGTCAGGCGCGTAGCGTGCGCTTCTCGCTGTGCTCTCGTTCGCCGCCGCGTGCGCCGACGCGGTCGGAGGCGCCAGCAGTCGTCTGGCCGGATCCCGTAGGATTAGGACGTGTGCGCGCTTGTGCTCCCTCCGTTCGCGTTCAGTGGGGGTGCACGGCTGTAAACAAGCAGGTCCTAGCGGAATGTGCGATTGAGCGCGCCTATCTGGAAACCCCGCAACTGACGACTCTGGTTGAAACAATGATCTTCGATATGTAAAATGATAAGGCGCGTTCACAGCCTATCAGCCCCTGAACATAAACAAACTGCCCATTCTTGACGGCCACAGCACACAGATTGTGCAAAAACATCGCTTCCCTGGTGTGGCCCTATAGCCGCATTCTTGCATGAAATTTTCTGGAAAGTAAAATGAACGGCGCCATAAATGTTCTTCGTCGCCTCGCAGCTACAGACAGCGGCGGAACGTTGGCGCCATTACTCTACGTTCATTACGCCGTCATCCGACAAAAGATTACCTATTCCGCGCCAGTTCTCCACAACACATCCAGACTTCACTGACTTCATTACGGTGTACAATCCCGCAGGCTGCGCGTATATGTCTATACAGTTCCTCGTGCAACATCGAGTTTCCCTGACCCCTGCAAAAGCTCGTGATTCGGAATTTGAAGTGTCGGTATATTATTCGACTATATATATTCACACAATACCCTTCACACTGACACGTTTCACGCATCGAGAGCCGCCGAGGGGCGCGCAGAAACGCATGGTGTGTACTAACAGCCCCTTTACGCACCTTCCTCGATGATCTGGCATCGAGATTCAAACTAACCTCCCTCCCTGGCTTCTGCAACAATAAACACAAATATCAATAGAAGGCCTTCGCGGACAGCAAAGGTCTACCAACCATTGCAGCAATGCACTTGACTTCACATCAGCTGTTTGACAAGTTGTGAATCTTCAATCAAGTTGTGAAGCTTCACTGATGACTCTGTTAAGACAGACAGTTCGACATCAGCATTCGTCATTCGAGGGTTACATCGAGGATAGGAGTGCTGGTTGGATCATCCGTCGTCTTGGACAATTGATTCCAGCCTATTTTGATAGCCATTATCAGCATGCTTTCATAGATGCCAAGCATGCGGCCGTCATCACTCATTTTGGCGACCTACACGTTGATTGAGAGTTTTACTCCGGGACAAATAGATGTGCGTGCGATTTACGCTCTCCCAAATTTAATGTCTCAAGCTACAAGGTTTAAAAAATCATGTGGTATTTCAGTGGTTCCACGTCAGTGTAGAAATTAAATATATATGAAATAAATATCAAATGGCGGAAGCGTGGGCAAAAGCGGCCCAGTAATATTCGGAAACATATATCAACCCCATGTCCTACATTCGGTGTATTTTACGTGAACTCAACATAGAGCAGTGTCTGTAAAACTGGCTCACACACTGTAAAAAAAAAATCCTGTGAGAAAAACAGAAAATGCATGGCAAATTTAGTGACACAACAGTTCTGTTCTTGTCTGTTTTCTGTAGTTTTGCGAACATTCTCTGTCACTACTTTTCTGCTTTTCTACAGAGATTTTTCGTGTCTAATTTCTTCCCAGAAAACAGGCTTTTTTGTATTTGCACACACTTTTTCTGTTATTCTATAGAAATTTTTTCTTCCTAGTACCAAGTTCAAATGATAAAGTAGGGCACGCTTTGTTCTCAATGGCGTCCAGAATCCGCAATGCTTTGCGGCATTCCCTGCAAATTGAGTGTCGTGCGGCATAGGCGCAACACCTTTCATTTCCTTCTCAGCGTTCGTTATCATGTACAACCTCTCAACAGAAGGCACATGACACGACCGCCGACATGCATCGGGTATTTGTCGAGTTTGGCATTAATTTTTCTCGAAGTCTGAATTTTACTAATTTGCAAGATGGTCAATGTCGGCTTCACGATTTGCTCTAGAGAAGGCTTTTATTTTACCAAACGTCGCACTTTTGCAGCGGATGAAGCACGATAGAAAACTTTTAGGCGAATTGATGTGATGCCCAAGGTCTTGAGAGCTCTAACATAACTTTTCTGTGAAAGAACAGGTAAAATCTATGAACGTTTGGTATTTATTACGAAGTGGCCCCGATATTTACAGAAACTATTTGTTTACAGGGTTGAACTGACAAATTACATCATTTAAAAAACAGAGTATCCATTTTTGCCAAATCCAAAAAATTTCATGTAGGTAAAACAGAAAATACCTGTAAATTTTATGGTATTTAACATACCTTTTTTACAGTACAGAGTGAGCACGAAAAAAAAAAATCAGTCTTCTTCTCACTTAGCTCTCACCTTGAGATCCAACTAGACCCTCAGCTACCACAACGCAGACGCCCACAAACATCGTATCCTCCTTCGAACTCCTTAAAAGCACTTTAACTTTTATTTTAAATGAATCGTGTGTCATCTCCAAATCGCTAGTGCGGCCATGACGACGAGGATGTATATCGCCTACTGCTTTAATGTCCCACGAGCGCTGTATGACATATTGCCGCTAATAGAACACACACACAAGTGAGACACGAATAGGACGACAAAATGGGCGGCCGTTTTATCGTTGCCGCCCGTTTTGTCGTCCTATTCGTGTCTCACTTGTGTGTGTGTGTTCTATTAGCGGCAATATGTCATACAGCAAAGGGGACATTTATTCGACATTTTGACGGGGAACATGGTTCCAGGTCGAAACGTCGAATAAATGTCTTTTTTTTTGCGTGTTTGTACGCGTGCCTGCACTTCTTATTAGTTATTGCTTATTAAGTGCGGAGCACTTTAGGGGGCCGGGCTCTCGTATGCTGTCATGTGCTGTAACATGCTGTCGTCGTCACCTGGCGTAACGCTCCATGTTTAGCATATTGAGCGCACGTTCGCGCCCAGGAGAAGTCTTCTTTCTCTTGCTCTACAAGCGCCTTGATCATGATCACTTATCATCATCTGCAAAACAAACAACTAGTGCGCTTGGCGCAACGCAGGCAAAACCACGTATAAAAATAGAAAAGAAAAAGAGAGAAAGCAAGAGCGAAATAGAAAGAGAGAGAAGGGGGAAAATAGGAAGAAAAATAGACAGAGCAAGAAAGAGAAAGAAACAGATAAAGAGAGAGGAAAAAATAAATAGAAATAAAGAGAGAAAAAAAGACAGAAAGAAACGGAAAAGGAGAAAAAGAAAGAAAGAGAGGAGGAAAGAAAAAAGTCACAGTTTCGCCACTAGGGCGAAGCAATGAATGCGATAGCAAGACATTAGTTTGTCACACGAAGAACGACAAGCAGCTCAATACTGCCAACGCGCCGCCGCAGCACAAAGAAGGACGCTCGAAAAGGACGCAGAGGTATACACAACTGACAAGTGTCGGCAGTTGTTACGTGTTTGTATATGCGCAAGTCGCTGCGAGTGTCCACTATGCACAAGCCGACGCTGTTGTTGTTGTTGCCTCTGACATGGTTCACCCTCGCATTCGCAAACAATCCTCGACTCGAATTTCGTCCTTCACTTGACCGAACTGAACAAAGCGCCGCTGCTCGACTGTAAATGACGCCGTGCTTCTCAAGAATCGCTGCAGAATATCGCTGATATGCAATGACTTTTTCTGCCTAGAGACGGCGCTCCCATCGAATTTCTCAAGTCAAGGTGGAGCGTTGAGTGAAGGGACGTTCTAGAATACGGGGGTCATACCCACTCAGGGGGGATTGACCAAGGATTGATTATATGATTATATGACTTTTCGACGCTGTTTGCTACTTCTTTTTCTTTTAAACTGCGGCACATGGAATGACCTTTCTGCGTCTCCTGCCACGCGGTGGCGTCTGACGCCAAGTGTGCCTGGTGTTCTTTTTCTTCCTTCTACATCATGAGTGGTGCAGAAGGGAGCCACTTTTTCGTGCGCATCTGCAGTTTTCATTTTGAAAGAAACTGTAAAAGCGTTGCGTGATAGAAAACACGCTCAAGCTGTTCCGAGATCTGCGTACCACGAGCAGCAAATGGTGCATATGAATAGCTCGCCATTATGTCGCTGGCGCGAGCATGGCGTGTGGCTGGGTTAGCTAGCGCTGCAGGCTGAGGAGCGAGGGGTCGCTGGTTCGAGTCCCTGGTCAGGTGGTTTGGAATTTTTTCTACCGATTTATTTTTCTGTATGCCTTTTTTATATATACACACACATATATACATATCCGGGACGTGACGGCGTCGACAGACGGCGACGGCGAAAATCAGCCGAGAGTGTCCATATAGTTGCTATCGCAATAAAAGAAAACCGAAGAGAAGCAAAGAAGGCTGCCCAGCTCCCCACTTCCTTCAGGCCTGGCACCCTTAGCGCGGAGCTGCCTTAATTTTTTAATTATTAAATACCGGATACAGAGAAACCGAAATTACATGTGCGTGCGGGCGTATTTGAGACGAACGTTTATTTACTCGACTGCATCACGTGTGTGCTTCGCATTTATGTGAAACGGGCATTTGCGGGCTTCTTTACGACTACTTTTTGATTGGGCCAAAATGCAAAAACCCCCCGTTTACTTAGCTTTAGGTGCCCGTCAAAGAATTCCAGGGGGTCAAATAAAATAACCCGGAGTCCCCCCCCCACCACAGCGTGCCTCTTAATCATACAGTGGTATTGGCGCGTCATGCCCTATAGAATCTAGCTTTAGTGACAACTT
The DNA here is from genome assembly GCA_030522465.1 of Rhipicephalus appendiculatus. Lineage (NCBI taxonomy): Eukaryota > Metazoa > Arthropoda > Arachnida > Ixodida > Ixodidae > Rhipicephalus > Rhipicephalus appendiculatus. The sequence continues at coordinate 719,680 of JALIZH010032928.1, read as the reverse complement.
GTCAATGGAAACTTAGCTACCTAACACATGAATTTATTCGTTTTTTTTAATTTAGATCTGCAATATTAACCAAGGGGAAAGGGGTAGTCGTCGCCATTAAAGGACGACAACGTACCCGTTTCTTTTTATCTGAATAAAAAGGAAATCAAGCTAAGCCAGAAGCTTCGCGGGGTCAGCTCAAGTGGCAAAGGCATTACGTTGAGGTTTCGTAATCCGTCTAGCGTTAAAAACGCTTCTTTTTCTTCTTTTTTTTTTTTTGACGGTTGGTTTCAGCTATGGGCACTTGCCAGAACCCGGAGCGCAGATCCAGCGAAGGCAATCCAGGTCGTCGCCTATTCGCTGTAGGGGATAAACATCCTTGCGTGTAATCTTCTTCAGTCGGTGGTAATACGCGTAAAATCTTACTGAGCCGTCCTTTTCCCGCCCCTGCACGACCAGAGATGTCCGAGGACTGTGGGATTGCTGTATCACGACACTTATACGCGGCATATCGTGGATGTGTGCGGTAACACCCCGGTGTTCAGCAGAAACACAGCAGGCACAACGCTAATGCAGGGTATGGTGACACGTGTCGATACGGAACAACCGCTGGCGTGCGCTCCAAAGAAGCTTAGCCAAGGTCGAAAGAGGCACAAAGACGGTCAAGCAGTTCAACGACCTGACTGTGCTGGGCTGGCGTGAGCGCGTTATCGACTGCGTGCAAGTAAACGTCCTGGTCAAGTGGGGCGGGGGCGGTGGCCAAGTTGGCTGGACTTATTCGCGAAGCGTAAGAAGGCTTGTCAAATGGCAAGATGGCATCGACAGTGCCGAGACGGAACATTGACCGGGCAAAAGAGTAACCGCGGCCAGGGATATGGTATTTCAACCTATAAATTCCATCGGGACCAAGTGTGACGACGGCGAACAGGCGTACAAGGTTACGGTGACGCTCACAATTTTCAGACAGCCTAAAAGTGGCAGTTGAATCGGGGACAGGATGACGGGCACCAAAGCGGCATAAAAGTGAGAGATGACTAGTTGCGACAACCACTTTATCTTCTGGGCTAGGTAACCAGCGATAACGACATGTGAGGTAGGTGAGAGAAAGTTATAAGTTCGACGAAAACGAGTACGCCATGAATCACAATACGATGTACATACATGCGGCCGAAGGCTCGACTTTCAGCTACCGTGCGTTTTTGTGACTGGCCGGCTGAAGAACCCAGCGAAGGTGTTTGTGGAAGCCGTGAAGTTAATCCGGCTACGCAGTTACTGAGCAGCATGGTTGGAAACGTCTGTCGTGTGAGAGTGCTTCGTTGGCGTGACCATACAATTCTAAGCGCCACATATTCGATATTTTTTGCAGTTTCTACATGCATACTATATATACACGCACACAGAGGGGCGGAAACAGGATTTTTCCGAGCCTTGAGAGGGGGGAGGGAGGGGTGTCGGCTTATGGGGAAGGGAGGGAGTGTGCTTATTGGAGGACGTAATATGTCATCTTCCTGGTGGTATACATTGAAAAATTATGGGGGGGAGACCCTCCCCCCCCCCCCCCCGCCCCCCCGTTTTTGGATCCGCCAGTGCGCACACGCAAACACACGCACATATATACGATGAGTCGAAGCGTGGGTCGATTCGCACTTCTGTGAAGCAAGTTGGTCCTTTGCAGTCATTGCTCTTTGTTCTTTACTTATTAACACTGTACAATAGCAATGTTACTGGTTTTAGCGTTCTCAATATATGAGGTAAGGTAACTTATAAGTATCGGGCTTATGGTTCTTCAAACCGGCACAGTTCTGTGGCTTTGAATGTTCTCGTGTGCCACCATAATGCTTAATTAGTGTACTGCACACGCTATACAGTATCGTTGTAGGGTTTATCTCCCAGAGGATGTCCCCCGTACGTTCCTTGGCTTCGTGGCTGTGTCTAACAAAAACGCACTCCTCGATCAATTCTCGTCCTCGACCAAAATACTTTGCCGTTCCTTCGCATACGTATGAGTGCACATTACTGGAAAGAACATGCATCGACCTTAATGCGTTATGTCCAAACTTTCATTCTCCATAGCCTCTGAATTTTTAATAGCGCATAAGCGCACAACTTGCTTTTTGGCAATCAAACTTTTCCACGTGCTGCAAGTACTTCATACGCCCACTGCCTGGACTAAGTGGTTTGCAACCGTCGTTCTGTTGTTAGTTTATGAGCTTGAGGCGGACTTGGAGTGGTGTACCAATATTTCAAGTTTCATTTCCAAAAAGAGCACAGTCCACATTAAGCGGAACTAACAAAAAAAAAAACGCACCTGTTCGCTACTGACAATCATGATCGAGCGTTCCCCAACAATCTTTGGTCAGTGTGCTCCTATCACCGAGATACCTCGAGGTTATATTTCAGTTAAACTTACAGTGCTCAGCAATTCAAACGCAACACTCGGTCCTCATGGCACCTGGCGCTTTCTTGCGCCACCATAGAGCGCTGAGGACACATTAGTATAACATGTTATGCAATGAAAGAAAAGCCCTTGCTCCCGTATTGTGACAGCATTTGACTGCCAGGCGAAAATGCAGTATTCATCAATGGCTCAAAAAAGCACCAGCCGTCATGCAGGCCGACCGACTAAAGCATTTCAGTTGCTGAGCGCTGTACATTAGAGGTGTGCACGGGCTTCGGGTAGCCCAAAAGCCCGAGCCCGGCACGGCCCACGTGCCGGGTTCGGGCAGCCAACGTCTTCTCATCAATATAGCCCGAGCCCACGTGCCGGGCTCGGGTTATATTGTCTTTTTGTCGGGCGGACCATGCCAGATGCAAAGCCCGAATCAAGCCCAAAATATAGACGTTGTGCCAGAACTGTGTTCCACTGCGTAGCGCCTTCTCCGCGACCGCCCCTTACCCCCTTTCTAGGTCCTCCTTTCCTTTAGCCAATTTAAACGCAAGGGGAGAGGGTGAAGTCACACAAGATGAGCTTTGCGATTATTTATTCTGGGAATAATCCCCTCTCCTAGATCTGAAGTACTAAACTTCTGGAAGAACATTCCAAGCTTGCTATGCTTCCGAAAAATATATTGGCGATTCCGGCTACCAGTGCGAGCAGCGAACGGTCCTTCAGTTGGGCGAGATATGTGACGCAGGAGCGCCGCGCTTCACTGAAGCCCGAATCACTGGACAGCTTATTTTTACACAACTTGTAATCGTTGCATATAGTGACTGTCATGTGTTGTTTGCTTATGTTTCACTTTGATATGTTGAATAAAATGCCAAATTATCGGAAAACGACATCTTCTCTCCGCAGCAAGCCTTCATAATGTCCCACCGGACCGAGCCGGGCCCGGGCTTTTATTTTTGTATGTCGGGCCGGGCCGGGCGGGCTCGTAGCCCTCTAGCGTCGGGCTCGGGAGGGCCTTCGACGCAGTCAGAGGGCCTGGGCCGGGCTCGGGCTTAAAATTCGGCCCGTGCACAGCTCTACAGTACATAGCCGGTATTCTGCAATAAAATTTGGACTTGGCTTTATAAATATGTCACACAGTAATTGGCTCATTTTGATTGAAACATTTTATTTCGTCTTGCATTGACTAAGCAAAAAAAAAAAGTTGAATTGGCAACGCATGAATGATATCGCGATAATTTTCGACAAAATTAACATCATCAATGTGCTTTCGTCGATGCCGGCCTCTGTTGCACAGGCGTTATGGCAAATGTGCTAAGCGGGCGGTTCTTCCTGGAAACAGGCGCACTATTCTGCACAGTCCGCAGCTTTTTCTTGTTCTTAGCACCTATTTAAGGTCTCTAAAAATGCTGCAGCTGTTGATCGTGATTACGTCATGATTATGCATTTGACGATGAAGGAAGCAAACTTCCTTCACAGTGGTTAAATGTTTAAACTGATTAAATGCACCCCCCCCCCCCCCTTCAAGCGATCTTAGATTGTTACCGGGTTTCCCAGCGATTTGGCAACATTTTTGTGACAGTTTCTGTTGTGAATGCGCTTGCGCATAAGCTTTCTTGGTGTGAAGTTTTTTCGAATAAACTCAATTGCAAGTGAGCGTCTTTTCTGTCGTGTGTTCTTTCTTTCCAACCAATGCCGCGCTCCCCTATGCAATATGATCATGTCCTTCTGATATGGCTCGTACCGACACTGGCAGATTGGCCAAGAATTGGACATAAGAACGTTAAAAAGAATTTTAAGTAATACTGATAAGAATTCTTCAGCTCTTCTTCTTCTTAGCTGGTTTTATGCGGCACTGCTTGGGAACGCTTTTTCTTTTATGTATAGATTGGCCCCCAATATCTTCCTTTCCGTCGTCTTCCCATTTCAGTTATACCGCCTTGGAGTGAATGCACGATAACCAAGCTTCTAGGTTACACGTGAAACCGATTGGATGCGGATGCATGTTGATTGTTTTCGTCGCGAGGTGTTGACGCTGCACCGGTTCAATGAATCTGGCTCGATTTTGATTCAAACAGGCGCAGCATTCTGCTCATTTTTTATTTCAAACTGTCTTTTTTTTTCAGTCCACATGACAAGCAAGAATTGACCCATTTCGATTACACATGTTTTTAAAATGAAACACACATAGGCGTGCGTTAAATTCCCGTTACATGCCCAGTTCCCATTTCTGGATTCGGCTCTTTCAGAAAAAAAATAAAAAATAAAAGACAAAAGCACCTTCATATGTCATAGACAAACAATGCCTAGTTTCTTTTTTTTCTTCTTTTTTGTTAACCTGAATGAATTCATCCGTTACTTCTGACTTTCTTGCACGCGATTCCCTATCTATGATTTTGACAAGTTTAGTGGCTTGGACAAATCTTGCATCACGTCTTTGGTTTGCGGAGATTCATGCATGATGTATACTTCTCAGTGCGCTTTCTGATGGTTAGGTTCTCAAATAAATAAAATTTCTCTTTCTCAGACGAAATATGCATCAGGACATAATATTTATGATCTTTGTACCTTCGTTACACTGCTAAGTATGGTACCTCGGTTACCTGGGCATGACGTGCTTGTTCGAGTCAGTGAAATCCCTATTTCTCCACACTCCAAGAGATTATTCCACATGGTACGTACTGAAAGACTACCTGTTAAAGCCTGGTGATTTCTTAGGAAATTTAACAACATACCTTCGATTAACTCTAATCTCTGTGCTGTACTGTTAACACCACTTTATTGACACTACTTTATTAGCTGCAAAGTAGTGATGCAAAACTGTCGGTAAATTGACTATCGATCGCTTCAATAGTTCTTTCGAAACAATCCATAGTGTAAAGAAACTATCGATCGTGCAATCGATAGTACCATCAGTAGTACTACTACCACTAATACTGCCTTCATCATAAAACAGCGCACACACATGAAGACAAAAGAAGGAGGAAAAAACCGACGACACGTGCACTGTTCTTACCTTCTTTCCTTCTTCTTTTTTCTTCGTGAGTGTGCGCTGTTTTGTGATGAAGATCTACCAACTCGCCCAACTATCGACTATCTTGTACTAGTAACTTGTACTATCGAATAACGAATAACTTGTACTATCGACTTTGCTAATACTACCACTGGGAATAATTATGCTGTTGTTGGACGACGACCTTGCCGGAACATTTGCGATAGCCTAGTATCAGCAATACTCACTTAAATTGAACTTACGAGCGAGTTTTTGGCGAAATAAATAAAACATTTCCACAGTAAAAACGCGGGAATATGTCCATCTATAAATTCATAATCAAAAGTAACCAATTACACCTTACAATTAAGAAACTGAGTTCTTGATATCGTTACGGGGAGTATGTCTTTATTTTGAAATCACAAAATGCAACATAAATTTGTAGACACGCAGTTCCACCACACGTACCAGCTTCCTTCCTCTTCAAATGAACAGTTCAACTTAATTATCCTGTGTTAGTCAAGTATTCTGATGAAGAAACACAAGCATGTCAGCTTTCTTGTTACTCAACCTCCTCCTGCTCCACCATAATATACCACGCACTCGGGGAACTAAGTTTATGCTGCAATGAGTTCACGCGGTTGATTTTGTACTACCGATAGTGCTATCGACAGTTCTTTTATATCATCAATAGTTCGATAGTGACTCGACTATCAATAGTATTGATCGTGATATCGATAGTTTTGCTTCACTACTGCTAAGACACCATCGTGTATTGACCCGCGGTGATAGCTTTGTAGGTATACGGTGTCGCGCTGCGTGTGGATGGGGTGAAATGAAAAAAAAAAGTAAGAAAGAGAAAAAGAAAAGACGTTAGAGACACCACGATGGTAAAAAAAAGGGGGGGGGGGGAACAGAGCCCTCCCCCCCCTCTCTCTGCTAGGCGCCGGCCTGTTGGCTGTCCTGTCTGGCTGCTATTTCACAGGGACCTGTTTATTCGCGCTTCTCTATCCTCTTAGGCTTTTCAAATTTGGTTGTTTTGAAGTTTTGCCAGTGACAGGTCAAACATTCAGTGAAAAATGCCCCTCAGGTGGATTAATATGTGCGGAATATGTTGTCGGGATGAACAATTGAAGTACCCACTTCAGCTATGACAAGCTAAAAAAACAAGTCTTGAATCGCGTGGCGACATCTCTCGGTTTTCAAACAAGAAAAATGCGTCTGAGCATAGAAAGCATCCTCGACACAATCAGTCAGTGAATGCTTTAGCGCAGACTAGCTCTCCAATAAAAACATGATTCGGCAGATTCCACGCACCATGGCAATCGATGTTATGCGAAGCTGCGGCAGGAAGGTGAATGCGCTGTAATGTTTTTATTGAATGAAACGTTACGAAATGACGCTAAAGATATGTACAAATGTTGTACACACCGAAAAATGTTGAACAGTCACATATGTTTTATATAACCAGTTGTGCAAAGTTGCGTTACGATGCCAACAGTGACATGGGTATGATCAACATCAGAACTGGTAAGCTGATATATATGTGGCGCTTGTGCTTGCGAGGGTGGTAGCTTTGAATGGTGCTACGTAGACCAACTTCAGTGGATGGCGCGTAAATATACAACTGACGTTAACCCGACACGACATCTGTATCATAGGGGTACGTATGTAATGTTTATAAAATTAGATAGCCAGCACTGCAACCACAATTGACGTTTCACCACCATTACGCCTGCATATGATCTTTTTCCAGGGCAGTTTCGAGACCTGGCGTGGCTATGTGGTATAATACTTGATTGCCTCACAGAATGCTTAGGTTCGATTCCTGCTAGGACCCTGATATTTATTCTTTGCATTCGTCGGATAAACGCTGCCAATGTCAGTTTTTCTTAACGCTCTCGCATTTAAATTACGAATGTCTGTTCTCGCCGTTCCTGGTTAGATACAAACTATCAATCGCCTGTGGCGCATACCTGCATACCACGGCCCGTGGTATACGGGTATGTGCCACACGTGTATGGAAGAAAGGGTTTGACGACTTACGGGACGAGATTTTCACGTTATTCATGTCATGACCAGCCAGACGTATTCGTCAATTCCTCTTACCCTCCCATACTATTGGTCTACGCCAAATTGAGGAGGCGATCACGAGAGCACCCAGAAGGCGGCTAGATAGATAGATAGATAGATAGATAGATAGATAGATAGATAGATAGATAGATAGATAGATAGATAGATAGATAGATAGATAGATAGATAGATAGATACGCTCAAAGTGTCTGCAGTTCGCCGAGAAATGCTTCGCATTTAAAAGTTCTAATAACTTAGATGTCTACATATGGGTGGCCTGTCCATAGAAGTGCCAAGAAAAGAAGATGGTACGCATTTTCGATTAGTCATTAAACGGCTTTACTACTGATTCTGTCACAGGAGAGCGACTCTAATACTCGTCCAGAAACAAATTTAGGGGGAAAAAATTCGTAAGCTCAGCTCTGCACAAAGTAAAATGGTACCAAATGGTATTTGGTACCACACGAGAAAAAATTTTTGGCCATCATCAGCTGAATTCACTCGCATAATTAAAGCTTCCTGTGCCAACATAACCCCACTTTCTGTCTGGTGCATGCTTTAACCCTGTCTGGTGCATTCTTTAACAAAGTAGACAAAGCATGACAATAAAATATCGGAGGACGCTGGGGCTTCGCCTTCAAGAATAGATCGCGATAGCGTAATCGGGCCTCGTGCGCATCGCCTTCTGAACTGCTAGCCTGCTTCGGTTCTCGGTGCATGCCTCAAGCGTGCCGTAAGGAAACGAACGACTGTGCGCTTAATATTGGCCGTTTCAAGTATCATTGAATGTCTATTCCAAGCACAGTTGTTAAGCGCCCACTACGCCATAATTATTCATTTTGCGAATCAGCGAAGGGCCCACCACGCGTCCGTAGGGCAATACGCGAACCTGCACAGCTGTTCACTGTGTTGATGGTTCTGATGCTGATGATGATTAAATATGTCTGAGCGCTTTGTAATGGGTGGGCCTTTGGTACACCCACTCGTTGCTCAATTCACATATTTTGACGCCTGAGGCGATTCTACGCTTCTGCCACACAGTATATGATACGTTAAGAAGACTCCTTCCACTACATGACATTCATATCGTGTTTTTTTCGAAAGAAGTTTCATCAAGCATTGTGGCTCTGTGGTGGAACACATGCTTGCCGCGCAGACGGCCCGGGTTCGATCCTCAGTTAGACCCGGAAATTTTTATTAAATGCGAAGCATTTCTTTGCGTACTGCAGACACTTTTAGCGGGTTTATCTACGTATCTATCTATCTATCTATCTATCTATCTATCTAGCCGCCTAAGTCTGGATGCTCTCGTGATCACCCCCCTTATCTTGGGGTAAACCAAAATTAGCATGGGAGGGTAAGATGGTTTGACGAACATGACTCGCGGTTCATGACATGAATAATGTGACAATCTCGTCGCGTACATCGTCAAAGCCTTTCCGCCAGACGCGAGCGGCACATACCCGTATACCACGTGCGGGTATGTGCCAAAGGTGTGCGGGTATGTGCCACAGGGGAGGGACAGTTTATATAGGCAGGAACGGCAAAACAGACATTGGTAATTTTAACGCGAGAGCGTTAAAGGAGCACTGACACAAAATTTCGAAGGCGAGATAATGAGCGAGATAGAATTATGTGGAGACATACACAGCATCTACGAAATATCAAGGGCAAATATAGCCTAGAACATATTTAAAATCAATTTTAAAGTGCATGCCGCGCGACTGAGCGAGATGCGGAGCCCCCCCGCGACGCCGACATCAACGCAGTGGCAATGTAAACAAACCTACGTCACGAGTTTGTGTTGGGTGGTTGCTGGCACGCGCCTTGCGCTTGCGCTGCCTGCGATTCCTTCCTCCTTGCCTGCGGCTTTGCGTGTGCTGGCTGTGCTGGCTGTCAGTGCGGCGCCCGCTCGCGCGCGTGGCGCCCACGTCACAGTTTTGCTTGGTCACGTGGCCAGCTGCGTTTATCTTGCCACCGGAACTGCTCCTGCCTAGCTCGGTGCTCTTTGAAACCGAAACTGCGACTGGGCGCTCTAAAAACGTCTCTAAATAAATAACCGTCGCGCACTCGCAAACCAGGTTTCCATCCGTGATAAGTGGGTCATAAGCTACCTATTGCAAAAAAAAAAAAAAAACAATGTGCAAAATTTTTGTGTCAGTGCTCCTTTAAGAAAAAAAAAAAAAAACTGACATCGGCAGCGTTGACCCGACGAATGGAATGCAAAGAATAAATGTCAGGCTCCCCGCAGGAATCGAACCCCAGCATTCTGCGTGGCAATCAAGTATTCTACCGCAGAGCCACGCCAGGCCTCGGAACTGCTTTTCAAATAGACCCTAATCTTCGTGATACGTCTATTGTGGTTGGAGTGCTGGCTATCCAATATTATAAACATTACCTACGTACTCCTATGATACAGCCGTCACGTCGGGTTAATGTCAGTTGTAATTAGGCGCCATCCACTGAAGTTGATTTATGTGGCAGGCTACCATCCAAGCGATGCATATCAGCTTACCGCTTCTGGTGTTGCTAATACCCATGTTGCTGTTGGCATCGTCACGCAATTGTAAACAACTGGTTATATAAAACATATGCGACTGTTCAACATATGACTTTTGCGTACAACATTTGTACATATCTTTAGCGTCATTTCATAACGTTTCGCTCAATAAAAAAATTACAACACACTCACCTTCCCTCCGCATGCTTCGCATAACATCGATTCCCAAGCTACGTGGGATCTGCCGAATTTTATCTATTTTGTTTGCATCTTTCTCGATTTTTCGGTCACGGACAAGATGATTTTTCGCTCACAACCAACCGACGCCGACATTGACACCGACGCCGGAATTTCTGCGAAACGAGCTTTCAACGCTATATACGCGCTAAAAAACACCAGAGAAGACAAACAGCAGCATCGCAAAACACAACAATGAAAATTGGGGGGACCCTTAAGCTGCGCCTTTAAGAGCTGAACGCGATAGCGATATCCTGTCCCTAGTGGGTACTTCAACCACTTGGTGCATACTTGCTATGCACCCACTACCTGGTGTTAAGGGAATACGCGCAGTAACGTGTGTGCCTTTTGTAAGGGGTGGCCGGCGTTTAAACCACGAAGCCGTTATGATATTCACGTGTGGTGACGCCCGATGGCAATGTACGCTTGTGCCTCGCAATATTACTGCGATATTACATGTTGTATTGTGACGTATGTATACAGGACGCGTGTGTTTGTGAAGCACGAGTTATTTTCGCTTCATTTCCAAGCAGAGGAAGTTATTTTCAATGTATTTCCAAGCGTACGGGTGCTGTGGGGTAGAACACCTGCTTGCTACGCAGACGGCCTGGGTTCAATCCTCACTCGGACCCGGAAATTTTTATTATTTATTTCATTTGCATCTTTCTCGATTTTTCGGGTCACGGACACAATGATGATTTTTCGCTCACAGCCAACGACGCCGACGCCGACACCGACGCCGGAATTTCTGCGAAACGAGCGCTTTAACGCTATCGCGTTAACAAAGCGACATTGCTTTGAAACAAAAGCCAGAGGGAAAGCTAGCGGTTCGGCCTCCGAGTGCGCTACTCCTGTGCGCCACGCTTTGTGCGCAAAACAAGTACCCTCCAGGGGTTAAAAATAAATTTAGGGTCTCCCACTGAAGTGCTTCATGATGAGATGACGGTGCCGGTATGTAAGAGACTGAAATTATTGTAATTTTTTTTTTAATTTGGAGGTCCTACTGTCCGAAAGATGTATGTATGTATGTATGTATGTATGTATGTATGTATGTATGTATGTATGTATGTATGTATGTATGTATGTATGTATGTATGTATGTATGTATGTATGTATGTATGTATGTATGTATGTATGTATGTATGTGGATAGATAGATAGATAGATAGATAGATAGATAGATAGATAGATAGATAGATAGATAGATAGATAGATAGATAGATAGATAGATAGATAGATAGATAGATAGATAGATAGATAGATAGATAGATAGATAGATAGATAGATAGATAGAAGAGTACCCCCCCTCTCCATCATGGAAGATGAAAACTCGACGCTCATGCCGTTGGACAAATTAATCCGGTAACCTACATTACGGCTTGCCTCTGAATCATATCATGGTTTTGGCACGGAAAAGTTGAAACCAACGAATTTAATTTTAAGTCTTTGCAGTATTCTCGAAAGGACCGTAAAATATCTGAGCCTATGCTCGCACAGTACCATATCTGATGCCATCTATCCATAAGCGATGATGTGCTCTTCGACATGTTGCTACTTGTAAGGCCACGCAGTTTAGAAAAAGCTCACGAGCTAGAACGTAATGCAAAACCAGTTGTATATTCCAAGTCACATATTATTGTAATAGTTCTGCAGATGTAATACTTTAATGATCAAAACGACTTCTCACTGGACTGACATCCACTGTTGATAAAGTGTACCTATCAGCGCACGTGTTGTGTCCTCCCTCGTCGTCCTTTGTTACCTTGCGCTAAATATCGTTTCATGTCTTACCAACAAGGCCGAATTTCTCCCCTTGTGCTGTTAGCCTGCTTTTAGAGAACTGTTTTATTTATCATTTGTCCCGTAGAATCTTTGTTTTGTGCTCGCAGACTTCACTGTGGCTCCTTTGGCTGCTAAGCTCATGTATTCTTGATGCGCGTACGGTTTTATATTTATAAAAAAAAATACCATGGATGAAAAAAGAAAGAGTAATGTTGCACGTTAGCTTAATGGTTATATCGCGTCAAACAACCAAATGCACAGGGCTGCAGTGACATGGGTTCGTATCTCAGTGATGTCGGTTGCGGCGGCCTGATGATAAAAACAGGTCGATCAATAGCGGTCGTCGACATGACGGCTTGGATGGACGGTCGAGGCAAACCCAGTGTCGAGCACTCGACTGCTGTCGCAGTAAAAGGCTAAAGGCAACCTTCGACATCTTTCGAGCGCCATTAGCCCTTTGGGCACTGCTGGTACCAGCGTGCAACCCGTTCGGACGTGAGATGCTCTTGACAAAAGCTGGTCCTCGCCACTACTCATGTCACCGCATCCGTCCTCGAAGGAAACACAACAGGTTCGTTTCTCTTTTACTTCAAGACGCCGCCGTATCCATTCCCAGACGCCGACGCGGGAAACTAGGACACGGATTCGTCCGCCGCTCTCCGCGCCGAGGCACGCTTGCAAAACAAGACAACCATCAGGCGGCGGCGGGCAGCACACAGGGCAGGAGCAAGGAAAAACGGTTCGATTTTTTTCCCTTGCCGGATTCCTCGCCGCTCTTCGTGTCCCTTCCAGCTGCTGGGAGTTGAAGCGTGGAGGAACTGCGCGGCGCGCATGCGCCGACCAGCACCGACCAGCGCCGCCCCTCGGCGAAGAAAAAACGCCGGTGGAGGAAGGGGAGAGAGATTTGTTTTGCTTTGGCACGGCGGGCCGCCATCTTTAGAGCGACGAGGAAAGGCGTACGCGGTGCCGGCAACTCGGCTCTCTACGGTGCGGGGACGACGACGCGTGCTTCGCACGTCCAGCAGGAGCCGGCGACCAAGATGAGTGCGTCTGCAGACAGGAACTGTTGCTAGCCGACGGCTCCGTCCGAGGGAGCCGCTCGGAGGTGGAGAAGCAGTTTCGCGAATCTATAGCCTATCATTTTCAGTTTCACGCTCGAGTTCCTCTCTTCCAACTGCGTCACTAAGCGTAAGTACCCCTTTTTTGTTTTTGGCTGCACCTTGTCACTCGCTTTCTGCACCGTAACTGGCCGCCGTGAGCGGTGCTGTGCATGTCGTGTAGCGCGCGCGAGCGCCGCATAATGACAGGTAAACAGTGCAGAGCGCCCAGTTGTGACCCCCTGCGGAGGCGCCGGTGCGAGACAGCCGGGTTCTCCAGCACGTGCAGCTCCGGCGGTGTTGTTGCCAACGGCGCGAAAACAATATGCCGGCTCTGTTATATAAGGTCGCGGCGCGTTTTACTTTTCTCGCGCACCAGCCGACGACGAACGACCTTTTTTCCTCTGTGGGCCGGCGGCGGACGCATTGCCGCCGGCCAAATCGATATTTGCTTCCACTGCCGTTCTCTCGAGCTGTTCTGCGCCGGCGGCTCGCGCCTCGAGTTTTCCAGCCTGTTCACAGCGACAGATAGGCAGCCGTTGCAACGGCAGGGTTGCCTCGTTGGGCCAACCGATGCCGACAGGGCCGGATATGAATCCGGCACGCCCAGCCCCGCGCAGCTGTTGGGTTGCGTTGCGTTGGCCGCGTGCATACGAGGACAGCAGGGCAGCGACCTGCTGTGGAGGCAACTCTATGGGCATGCCTTTGCTCGCTTGCTAGGCCTTGTCTGGTGCCCGTTACAGGTTCCGTTATAGAGAAACTACGTACGCAGTACTTCTGATCACAAACACCTATCGGCGACCCATTGACTGGAAGTTACACAAATGTGCAGTTGGAGCAGTATTTTTCAATTCCGAATGATATCAGACTGACAAAACTTTAGCTTTTTCTTTTTCTCTGAAACATAAAGCGGAACAATTAGAACTGAGGAGTGCACTTATCGATCAATGGAAATCACTAAAAGTTATCAGAAAAAAAAGACAGGAAACACACCTCCCTATGTCCAGCCAGATCCACCAGCCTTGTCACTACGTCTAAACTGTCACCAGCTCTCTTTCTCTCTCAAATCATTTGTGTTTTCTTTGTGTAACCCGTGTCAGCTCTGACTTCAGGCCAACGAGGGAAGGATGCCACAATTGTTGATGTCGATGGCTGAGCAGGATCACCTGACCACGCGTTGGGAAAGCAGCTGGCTGAGTCTCAATGGCCGAGTCCCCTTTATCGATCCGCTCATCATCGAGCGTATAGTTGCAGCGCAGCTCGTCTACAAGCTTTTTCTCTTGTCAGATTAACATCGATCGACTTGCGCTTACCCCCCGCGAATGTTCAGCCTATGACAACAATGCCGTAAAGCATGTAATAAAATGGCTTGACAACTTCTCTCCCGCCCAGCCTCCACCTATATAACGTCGGAAAAAAGGGGTGGTGGGGGGTGGACCACAGGAAGGCGGCACTCATTTGGTATTCGCTTTGGTGCAACGCATTGAAGATACAAAGTTTATAGCAGTAGCAATGTATAGCAATGTTTTATAATTCAAATAATTGAATAACCATTCTGATCATATATATATATATATATATATATATATATATATATATAGATAGATAGATAGATAGATAGATAGATAGATAGATATAGTCAGGAATGAAGGATTCTGACGAAGGCCGTGCCACGGCCGAAACGTTAACCAGTACAAAATATTCAATTTTCGTAAGTGTGCTCCTTCATTTCTTGACTATATGTGCACCGGACCCACAGAACTTTCTTTTGAATCATATATATATATATATATATATGTATATATATATATATATATATATATATATATATATATATATATATATATATATATATATATGTGTGTATGATTTGCATCCTGATTACGTTTGTCTTTTCATACCACTGTCACGCGCTTTTGTTTTTGATTACATAATGTATAATGACGCAGTTGTATTGTGACTGTAATTTGTATTATATTACTCCTGCGCAATATTTACTGTTATGTCGCGCAACTTTTTCTTTGTCGTTTGTATTTAGTTATCTGTTAGTTTCTTTTTCACTGTTATTTTCTTCTAAAAGCTGCATTGTTCGGTAATTTGTACTTTTTCTTTACTCTGCGAAAATCTTCAATACGCGCATATAAGGTATTGAATTGTGCTGTATGCCCCCTCACCCTATGCCTCTTCCGGGGCCTGTGAGGTATTGTTTAGAAAATAAATAAATAAATAAATAAATAAATAAATAAATAAATATAGATATATTATTTAAGAGGGGAAGGGGGGACGAGCACGTTCCTTCCCCCCTACTTCAACACACCGCCTGGCGGAGGCCCATACCATACCTTGCCATCCCAAATTAGCGACTGCATTTGGTGTAGAAGTGCAGCAGAATGCTGCAGTAGACCTTGCTCAGAACTTCCATATCTTTTTAACGACAACGACACACGAATGAAACGAGCGCGAAATTAACATCAGGCAAGACGAAGTGTACGGGCTCGGGAACACTGCTTCATTCGGTAAATTAAAAGTTTATATTTTATTTATTCATTAAAGATGAAGAAGGCCACAGGACAAGCCGTTGGGCTTGTCCTGTAGCCTTCTTCGTCTTGTCCCGCGCTCATTTTATTCGTCAGGAATTCACCAACTCGCGCAGCAGTCGAGTCTTGTTAACAGTGACAGATTTATTCATTTTGTGGACCTCACTTGTGAGAGCTCTTGAGCAGTTTAGAGTCCACCCGTGAGCGCCGGCCTGGGTAGTCGAACGCTCGCTCCCCTTCGGCCCCTTTCTCTTCCCGTTCGCCTGTGTGGCCGATCGACCCGAGGCGGGTTGGGGACAAAGAGGGATCGAAGGTGCAGGGGAGGTCGATGGCTCGGAGCACGACATGGAAATCAGTTGATCATATCCAAATGTACATGCAGATGCATTTGTTTGGGGCTTTGGGACGACCCTGTGGATCGCGTGAGAGTGCCCTTCTTTTTCAGGAGGTTTCAGAGGAGTCTGCAAGTATACCGCCCGTTGACTGCTGGCGGAGCTGCATATATGGAGAGAAACGTAGAAATAAAGCACAAACAGAGAAACGTAGGAATGGAAAGGAGGTTAATCAGAGCCGAGTTTCCAGTTGGCTACCCTGCCCGATGATATGAAAAGAGAGAGAGAAAGCAGTTTTATAGGCGTTCGCGCAGGGCCGTCGATCGTAAAAGGCGCATTAATGCGTCCAAGTTCTGACGTGTTGACAGGTGACGTCGTTGTTGCAGAATTATCGCTTCCTACTGAATCCGGTCGCCCAACCTGTTCATTACGACGGTTGTAGGTCTGACTTGGTGCAGGAAAGGATGTATGTCCTCGTTTTGGAAAAAAAAAAAAAAAAAGCTGGTCATAATTAACCCGCTGTTCTTCAGTATGTGAAAATGACTTTCATTTGAAGACGTCGCCACTAAAAGTTGGCGCGAGACCGGTGTTATTGTGACTAAAATATGAGAACTGAGAACTGCGAAAAGAAACTGAGAACTGCGAAAGAAACTATATAGCGTTTGAAGACGCAGATTCTATCTTCAAGCATTGTATTCGTTTTTCAAAGCGCTATGCTATATGCTAACAGACGTACAGATACACTTATGGTGGTTGTCCATAAGAAGTTATGCTGTCAAGGTACCACCGAAGTGAATAGTCTTCATAGTCTGTAGACGCTCCTTAGGCCATTCTAACTCGAGGTTCGTAGGAATGACTCACTCAGACTTAATCAGCCGCTGTATACAGAATTGACAATGGACAGAATTCTAATAACGTATGGAGATATGGATAATGAAGAGGGATGTGTATATACCTATACTATAGAGAGATGAATTTATTTACAGTTGGGCATGGACGTCGGCCTGTTGTGAAAGCATTAAAAAAAAAAAGGAAGAAAAATACGAAAGATAAGAGAAGGGCGAGATTAGCGAGTGTCTAATCGCCTCCCTTGCTTTGGCATGCATAATATGCGCTGGCATAATATGTAAATATAATATGTATAATAATGGCATAAGATGTATTTGGAGAGTCTGCAGGCACCTAACGGTGTACACTCGCAAGGTTAGGCCTAGGAGAACCGGAGCACCATATGCAACGGCATCATATCCGAAACCTTAGTGGCCCATTACAGTTTATAAAGATTCAGGCATCTTGCTCCGTGAACGCGGAAACTAAACGAGCTGAGAATCATGACTAGGAAGGAGGAATTAGTCGCTCGCGCAGATAGCTTAGTTTGTTATTACAGATTGCTTTCACCAGACCGTCGATTTAGTGTTGCTTTTACAATAAAAGTTCCGCCAACTAAGCGCACAAACGAGACTGTAATTTTAGCTGAGAGGAAAAGAGAACAGGAAATTTTAAAAAATAAACAAGGGAAGAAAAGAGAAGAAACGTGTAGGCAGCATTGCTGTACATAGTTGCGGTAATCAATAGAAATACGAAGGGGTACAGCAGCGTACAGCTGCTCCTTTGTCTAATTGACAGTAGAGTGCAAAAATTAGCCCCGTTGTAACGTAGATACAGTCTGTATGACAGCAGTCTAGGATGGCACGTGCAGGTGAGTTATTTCCGCTCGTTAGTAAAAAAAAAATGGCGAAATTGCAGAATCTCTATCTCGACAGTGGTGCTAGTAACGGGTTTGCTGATGTGCAAAGCTGACTTTACCAGTTATTGGCATCAAGTTTGCGATGGCAGTATTTGTCATAAATTTAGCAATTAAAGACTTAATTAGCATGTATGGAGTATTTGGCTAAGTTAGTATTGAAAATTTTCTCGCTGCTGAAGTTCGCCTATAGTTGTGTGAAGCCTAGCCGAAAAATGTACATGTGTCCGGATGGGACAGCTTCTCTGGAAAAAAAAAGAAAACAAAAAAAAAACGTGTTTCACACATAAAAAAGATACATATGTTAGAACATATCTGTAATCTCTCTGTATAATCTGTAATGTTCCGTCGTCCGATGGTTACTCATATCCTGTTAGAAAGGCCAGCAAGGCTTTCAAACAAAAATATGTACTTTTCAGCTCTCTGCCTTTCTGTAAATAAATTCTCTCTCTCTCTAGAAGTGGACTATATCTACAGCTGTTACGCACTTTGGTCATTCGCCGCGCTGAAGCTTCACCGCAGCAAAGATCGCTGCGCGGTATAGTTGCGAGGTAAATACATACACGCGCGATGAGTTGCGCGAATTTTCAACTACAAGACTACTGCCTATAGCTCCTGCAGTGCGTTGCCAATGTTTTTCGCGGCCCACTTGCCTTTCGATGGAGGCATTTAGATGGAGGCCGAATTTTGATGGAGGCGGATTGCTGGAACCCCGTGTACTTGTGCGATATCAGTGCACGTTAAAGAACACCAGATGGTCGAAATTTCCGGAGCCCTCCACTACGGCGTCCCTCATAATCATATCGTGGTTTTGGGACGTTAAACCCCAGATATTATGATTAGCTAAAGGTTAGTGTTTGAACGTGCAGAAAAAAAAAAAAGAAAAAAAAAAAGGTAATACGGGTGGGAGGGGGGGGACCAAGTTGTTTAAAGTTCGCCTTATGAGATACAAGGAAAAAAGTCACGCGGTGACTCGAAAGCGAAAGCCATCTTCTTTTTCCTCTCTGTGGATTCTATTAATCCCTTAAAAAAAAAAAAAAAAAAAAAAAAAAAAAAAAAAAAAAAAAAAAAAAAAAGCACTTTCTGCAGTCAACGTGGTTTTGCACTGCCTCGTGTATCGTTGTGCGTGTATTGTTGCGCTCTTCTGGCGGTTTATTCATTCAATGCCATGCATGAAAGACTTATCGGAATGAACGTGCCTGAACAGGTCTTGTACACGAAGAAAATAATAATAATATTAATAATTGTTGGTGTTTAACGTCCCAAAACCACGATATGATTATGATAGACGCCGTAGTAGAGGGCTCCGGAAATTTCGACTACCTGGGGTTCTTTAACTTACATACACAAAGAAAAGACATCTATCTAGTCAGTGCATGCAGGGAGCGGAGCTGGAAGTTTCGTCGCGCGTTGAATGCCTGTGTGTTTTGTGCGGTACGTATACCCGTAGCTTGGGGCAGGCCTGTAAAATTTCTGGTTACGGGCCTGGCTTGGGGTGATGATCGTACGTGGCATATGCCTTCCATTTGTACAGCACGCCGACCGATTTTCCCGTGGGAACGCGTCAGCCGGGTATCGACTCGTATTTCGGGACTTTGCCCGCCTCATTATTACGATATGCGCTCTTTCCGTCGGCAGGGAATTCGAGTCGTGAGCCTCGAAAGTTGACGCTGGCCTTACTCGCTGTTCGGTTGTTCGTTGCTTGTAGAAAGCGCTTCCTCGGGGGGCGTGGCTTATTCGACCGATTCGGCGGCGGCCGTTTGAGGCATACCGAGGCCTGGTGGAGCCGGCGTCTGACAACACTGCGCGCTCCGTTGCGCTGCATCAGCCTCTATGAGTACTCGCAGGCCTCGATTCAAACGGCCGCTTGCCAGGGAGGAGTTGTAGTCTGTGCGGCTGTCCAGGCCTATTATATGAGAAATTATTCGAGAAATGCGAAGCGTTATGCTTGGCCGCGTTTACTTTATATTAACCTTTTTTTTTTCCTTACTATTAAACGTATTAAGGAGTGAAGGTGTGTGCCTGTGAGTGTTGTGGGTTATTGAAGTGCCTCACTCCTAGCACAACACTCACGGTCACAAACCTACATAAACACTGAAATACAAGAAAAAAAGCGCAAACCAAAATGTCTGCTGCTTCAAAACAGGAATAACGGTACGAGCGAAATTGTTGCCTCAGTCGTTATGTATGTTTTTCAATAGTATATCTGATTCCTTCAAGAATTGTGCAATGCACGTGCAGGGATGTGCTTCGTATTTAAGACTGCCGTGATGGACCCAATATTTTTCCTAACGTTGCCAGCCGGCTATTTCTCTTTTTTTTTTTTTTTTTTTTTTTTTTTTTTTTTTTTTTTTTTTTTTTGCGGTGTACAGAAGAAGGTGACACATGCCTCCTTCAGCCTTTTTCTCGGGAGCATGTTGCGCTGTCAATTGTTCGCATCTTACGCAAGACGCTCTTAGTACAGGCTGTGCCTACCTGAATCCCACGTTATATCACGGGATGCAGTCTCTGTAGGCTGACCACTTCCGCTTGCTTTCGGATTCTTACGTGGCATTCGCATTTATTACAACCGAATAATAATGCCGATAATGGCACCTTGTGTGCGCACATGCCTGATGGCCGCATTATCAGAGTGTTGTGCCCAATCTCGTATTTGAGCAGCAAGCTGGACGTGGCTTCTGGTTAACCTTCATTTCCTCTTTGTCTACCCTTTCCCCTCTACCCTCCCCGAGTCTAGGGTAGCCAACCGGGCACGTCCTTGGCTAACCTCCTTGCCTTCCCTCTTAGTATCTTTCTATCTATCTGAGAATGAATTTGCCTATACTGGTCCTGTAAACTATAGGCCATCAAAGCTGATGTTTTACAGCGAAAGCTGTTATGAGATCACAACAAGGGTCGTTTCTGCGCCGTAGTTATCCGCCGCCGCCGCCGCCGCCGGTGTCCGTAACCAATATCGCATGAAATAAGAAAAAAACTAACTAAATAAAAAACACCTATGACCGAATGGGAAGCGAACCCGGGTCTTCTGCGTGGCAGCCCAGCACTCTACCACTGAGCTACGCCACTGCTTGAAACTGCGGTGCAAACTGACCCTATGCAGCCTTCATGTCGGGTAAGGAATCGCGTTAACGTGTATTGTTAAGCGTTTTAGAACAGTAAAGTAAGAACCAGGCGTCACACGAATCGAATTGTGTAACGAGTGCGTCATTCAATGCTCCAACCCATTACAAAAGCCTCAGGCGAAATTCGTCATCGTCGTCAGCCACAGCATCAACAAAGTGCACATAATGCGTTACAAGAGTGTAGCGGGTACCGCGCTTTTCTAAAGAATGACGAATAATGGCATAGTAGACGCTTCCCCACTACACAAAAATTATGATGATTTATGGCGTAGTGGGTACCATGCAAGTGCGCTTGTAGTAGTTGCCCCAAGAACGTTTAAAAAAGGCTCTAGAAAGGCCGCTCTCCCAGCTTTCGCTGTGGCTGTGCTGCGAGTTCCGCGCAGGCCTGGCGGTTTTTTTGTTAATCATGCGTAATTTTTAACAGCTACTATAGCTTATTATTCATCTTATGGCCTGTGGGCAGTCGCGGAAAACCTCGTGGCTGAGCAGCCGACGCAAATGGATACATAAAACTCGCTGTAGCCGCGCGTCTGCTGTAAATCCTTGTTACGTGAGAGTGATAGAGGAACAGAACCCACTGCGTTCTCTGCGTGGTTCTGAAAAAGCCTTTGCTGTGCATATTGCCTCTGGCGGCCGTTCGTCAGCGCAGAGACTGAGCACATTGCAGCCGCCTTTGCTGCGGTTTGAGCTTTTGTATTGAGTTTAATCGTGAACTTGTTATCGCGGGCGCGCTAGGAACGCGCACCTACCTTATATACATGCCTGTTTGCCGGCTGTCATAATCTGGCGTTTCGGGGGGCATTCGAATAACGATAGTTCCTCGGAACCGAGACTAACGACTCGGTAATCGGCACTCGTTAGCGTGACGACACACTCGGCTAGGCGAACAACCGTTCAGCGGACTTAGCGGAGCTTGCGTCATTGTTAGGAATCTGGCACGGCTGACTTCACTTAGCACTTCCCCCCTCCGTCGGGCATGTTTGCCACTGCCCGAAATTTCATTCAACCCGCCCCGAAACCCGAAACCCGAAATTTCATTCAATGTGGACTTGTCGTCATGATCACTTTATTATTATTATTATTATTAAGCGAAGCTTCTACGAACTACAGGTTTCGGTGGCGGCGACGGCCTAATTCTCGGAAAGCCCGGTGCCCGTCGAGTGTACAGCAATGCGGGTGTACACTAATGAGGTCCTCGAAGGTGCGCCGGTCACATACGTTTTTGCAAGCGCCGTTTTCCATTAGACGATGTTCTCTCGATCGTGGGCTCGTCGGTGATCGGCCGTTTATGATATGGAAATGTGATCTCTTATCCAGGTCACAAGTCACTTAACGTGGCCACATTTCATTGTTGCCTTTCATTGTTTCGCGCACGACCGTCGTTGTCGCCTGTGGCAACTGAAGTGTTGCACTGCTAAGCACGTTGGTGAAGGTCCAGTGCCCGGAATGCAGGAAGGAAACAGTTGGGAGTGAGCATTGCCCAATGCGAAAGAAAGAAAAATAACAGGCCTGTCACGCACACGCCAAGCTTCTGGACCCTAGATTTTGTTGTTTATTTTTCTGCGCTGGCGCCAATCACGCGGCGGATCTGTGTGGCCTATAGCTTCTTTCTCCATATGACACAGGGTTCTACGGTATCCGTAATGTGGAGCATAGGCGTGCGCAAGGTTCTTCATTAGGAGGAGGAGGGGGGGGGATTTCACTGCAGTTCTCTCCCCCCTCCCGCCCACCTTGGTGGAATCTGAAAGAATGGATGGTGGGTATTGGATGCAAAAAAAAAAAATAAAAAATAAAAAAAATAAAAAAAAATAAAGGAGATGAAGCAATGAAGTGCTTCTCATAGTGGCCTGCCATTCGTCCCCGGCTTTCCGGCAGTAAAGATGGGAAGTAAGCAGTTCTTGGAATGCAACAACCATAACCCTGCACATTAAACAATGACGTGACAGACCCGACTGAGTAAAGATATAGGGCAAGATTTGCGCCCTCCTTTTACTGATTACGAGCCCCCCCCACCCCCCCTCCTGTGCACACCTCTGGGATGTCGAGTATAATACAGGACGTACATTTCTCTTCGTGGTTTGGATGGAAGGAGGGTAACGAATCGGTGGGATTCAGAATTGAATGCGCGCACTGTGAGTTTAATTGTAGAAGCTTTTATTCGCTGTTAGCAATAATTAACTCGCGCACCTGTGACTTCTGCGCTGGTTAGCTGTCGTTTCTTTTACAGCGGAGCTGTTATAGCCGAGCTCAGTCCGTCCACAGCGTCGTTCGCAACATAGCCAAGGCAGGAGAGGGGGGCAAGCACATAGCGAGAGGGGTAGCATAGCATAAGCCAAGCATAGGCGAGAGTGAAAATCTAGCATATCAGAGATGGGAAAGGGGAGCGAGGGGAGAGAGTAAGCGTAAAGTGAGAGGGAGAGCATAGCATAAGCCCAAGCATAACAGAGTTGGGAAAGGGAAGCGAGGGTGAGGTTTAGGAGAAAGGGAGAGAGTAAAGCATAGTAAAGCAGTGGTGTGTGAAGGCCAGGAATACGTGAGTTGAGCGGAGAGGAGGGGCGCTAGGCACAGGTTGCAAGGCGGAGTTGAGCAGGAGCGGAGCCAATGCGCAGCCGCGCCAAGCACAGGTGGTATGACGTTAGTAATGACGTCAGCGCTCCCTAGTAAAAGGCGCCCTCTCACATCGGTGGGCCTCTTTCTCGCCCTAGGGCTTTTTCGACGTAACGCTTTCCGCGTAGGACTTCCGTCGCTAAGGCTTTCCCTCAGCAACGCTGTCCGATGGTGTTTACGACAGTAAAGCCACGCCTAGAATTTCTTTCTCTTTATCGTGCCGATACTCTTTTGAGAGTACGAGACAACAAGCAGGCTTTTTAGTGACCTGCACATTTAAAAACAAAGTTAGGGAAAGATTAGAAGCTGCATGCACAAAGCTGTGCAGTGACTGCAGGAGATAAAGCGTTTCTCGCAGACAGATATATCTTTTTACTATAGCTGTTTACTGACGCTGTAGAACCCTACAAGCGTAAACGAGCTAAGTAATGGCTATTGCAAAAGCCGCCTAATATAGTATACGGTGTATGGCAGTATGGATGAGCTACTTTATTTGCCACAAAATGAACTCTGGGGTGGCGGGGTTCTGGATAAAAAGCTGCGCGCTGGCAACTTGATCAGCCCAAACACCCATCAGACCCATCCACGTTGTATATGTATAAACTTTACTTAGTCTCACGGAGCTAAGTGAGGTCTGGGTGGATCCGTTGTGTACTGTAATGCAGCTTCTGTCTTATATGCCACGCCGCGTGGGAAGGCTATACGAAAGGTGGCTCGCTGCAAATGCGTAAGCATGTTTTTTCTCACTATAGACGCGTGTCTTTCGTTCTTGTTTTTTGCGCGATGTAGTACCTTTTTTTCATGAGCGTCACATGAACCACCCAGCTTTGCAAAAAGCTTTAGAGATTTTTTTTCTTCTTCCCATAACGTATCTTTTCTTCAAATGCCGCGTGTTGGTGGGAAAAACAGTGCCTCGTGCGTGGGCGAAAGGCTTTTCGAGAAAGAAATAAAGCGGACACCGAGAGAGGCATGCAGCGCTATGTCGGGTCGGACGTAAACTCTGATGAACGCACTTATATTACTGCAGGAGGGGAAACTGATCCAGAGTATTGAGGAGAAAATTTGCTGCCTAATGAACGCGTAGCGAAGTGCTCACAAAACCGTGTTTTACTAAGTATAGTACTTTTATCAGCAGTATGTACGCGCGTTAAAGTTCCATCAACGGGAAAAACAATGTATGCAGCGAAAGTGCATACTGAGTGGGGCATCGCGCGAAGGTACACACGAATACGCAGACATGTATAAGTATAGCCTGTGATACACATAGACTTTTAGGAACGTCCAATAATAATAATAATAATAATAATAATAATAATAATAATAATAATAATAATAATAATAATAATAATAATAATTAGAGCAGCTTGCACTAAGTCGCGCAAGGCTGGGTCAAAGCAGAGCTGGTGGGCACCTATAGGTGCTCCTGGCTTGGCTTGGCTAGGCTTTTACCCCCCTCACCTATCTCTTTCCCACCCCTTGCTATACTATATACAAGGCTATGCTATATGCCTTGTTAGCGTGCCTGGATAGTGGAATGGTTAAAGCGCTCGCCTTGGGATCGCGGGTACTCGGGGGTTCGAATCTTCCCTCGCCAAGAGATCTTTTTTTCGCGAACAATTTGTCTCTTTCTTTCTCTCTCATTCTATTTCTCTCTCTCTGTACTAATTCTCTCGCCCATCGGAGTTATTGCGTCCCACGCCGGACAAATCGAGGATGAAGAGAGCTCGTGCCGGTTCATGATGGGGATCATTTTCTATCTACGACACACGGAAAACCTTCGCCCATAACAGCTTTGCTGTAATAATAATTTAGGGAAAAATACATTTATTCGGGAGTACGTGCAATTTCGTGTCTGATGTCAGTCTGGAGCAGCGATAGCACGCACATAATATTTATTGAAGTGCTGGTTTATGGAAGTTTAATGAATTAGCACGCTGTACGATGCTCTAAAAGAAAATTTAGTGATCAGAAATGCCGCGGCGACGGACGCATTTTTTATTTAATGCACCTGGTAGAAAGGCAGTAAGCTTTATTGATTCTCTATTTCATATAAATGGTCTAAACTTGTCTGACATCAAATCTATAGGTATTAGTGTCTTGCTCACTTGCGCATTTCAGATTTGTTTAGGCTATATTCTTTCTTTCTTTTTATAATTTTCCTCTCTCTTCTGGAATCTTTTATTCCCAATCCCCATACAGAGTAGCATGCCTGCGGTTATATACATGCCAGCAAAAATTTCTGTTTTTCCAATAAAAAAAGTATGTCTCTCTCGGTATTGACTGTTGTGCTAGGCAGGAATCGTGTTTATAAATCTGTTTTTAACCATCAATCAACATAAATAGCTGCTAACATATCGACATGAAGCGGTAGCGAAGTGAGAATTAAATAATTAAAATAACGTCGTACATTTATATTTAGCTACGATTTAAAGAGCACCCTATTGGTAAATGTTATTCCAGAGTCTTGCACTGCGGCGTGCTTCACAATCATGTCGTGGTTTTAGCTCGTCGCAAATCCGCAATCTTTCTACTAGTGTGCGTGCATTGAGTGGTCCCCATTATTTAATCGCTTAAGCTCGTCGGCGTGGCCCGCATAGTTATGGGCCACGAAGAACACACGTATACACTGAAACGTGCTGCAAGGTCATTACGGATATATCTTTCTTTTCAGTTTCGCAGGGATAAAGCAGAATGTAGGAAATTCAAGTTGCCGATGGAACGGAGTTGTATGCATCGTGTGTGGACGACTTGACGATGTGTTTCCTATAGGTTCATCAATAGGTGATACTTTCGAAATAAAGTTTTATTTTAGCACCGGCGAAGGTTGGTCATATATCTCTCTTGCTAAGCCCCCCGTTTGATTAGGATGATGTGTGAAAAGGGGCGTGTGTGAACATAAACACACCTCACACGACGGAACACCAATTTTCGGCGTTGCCCGTCTACCGTGGCATCGCCAATACTAGTCCAGCGGAGGTCTTCGAGAGTATTTGTTAGAGCTCGTAGCAATTTTTCACGCTACTCCCAACTTTGACCGCATCGCGCAACTCACGGGACGTCCCACGATCGAAATTCGACATCGAATCGCGTGTCGATGTAAAATTTAGGTGAACACAAGATTGGGTGGCAAGTCATCGCGAGACATATAGTTCACGCTTCGCTTCGGCGATCGCGATGACTGAGCAAAGAATGATTTAGAAAATTGAATAAGTGATGTTGCGCCAAAGAGGGGCAAATATATTGGCGTCGGTGAGGACCACGCGTTATACTATTGTCATGAATGGCTTATATAGTCGAACAACACTGCGCTACTTGCTCATGCGCTTGTATCGTATCGAACATACTGAACACTCATTCGTTTCGTAAGCGCTACCACACCCGCATTGCAAAAGCGTGTATACGCTGATTCGAGCTCACGGACAGGCAAAGTGACGTAGTGTACTAAGCGATATTACTACAACGCTCAGTTCAATGTTTCAATATTTTTTATGCACGCAGTTTTCTCTTCCACGTCAGAGAGATAAAACAAAGGGACAAGGCAGGGATGTTAATCAGAAAAGCGTCTGGTTGTTTACCCTACGCTTGGGAAAGGGAACATATATGAGAGAGGGGGAACACAGTGAACATGCGTTCATGCGGTGGGCAGCACCAAACAGTCAAAGGCGCATGCGCACAAGGTAGTCCATTTTCTGAAAAGGCTTGAGGTGTTATCACTGTCTTCTTGGGCGATGATCTGGGAAGACAATGTTCTAATATTGTCTGCGTATTCGGTGGACGACTTTCATGACTTGCCATAGTCCTTCCCCGACCAAGTTAATCAGAATGTGACGCTATGCCCAGAGGCTAGAAAAATAAAGAAAGCGGCTCGCTTAGGAACTGTAGAATTTCACCGCCTTCTATGAGAGGCCTCGTGAAGCCGCAGTTCGCCGCGGCATTACCGGGCGCCCCTAATCGACTGCCTCTTCTCCGGGGAAGGGGTCAAATGGCGGCGAGCTCCTGCGGTTAGAGCACCCGTGGGGGAGGACACTCGTCCTGCGGTGCGAAGCGGACGGAAATAGCGTGCGCCGCGGGCCGTTCGCGGAAGAGCGGCTGAAAAAGTGAGGGCAGCCATTTTCTCTCTGTCGACTGGCTTCTTCCCGCGCCGGCGGTCGCCTTGGATTTGTTTTGCGGCACGACCCACTCCCAGCCGGCGACCTCGCCCCGAGCGCCGACGACGGCATGCCTCAAGACAATGACTTTGGGCTGGCCGGGTAAACAACCTTCGCCGACGGTCTACGCGCTCGTCTGGCGAGCGTTGCCGGCGCTGCCGTTTCTCCTCTCTCTGGCTGGCACGTTCTTGCGTTTGGTGGTGCGACGGCCACGAATGGTCTTGCCAACACGGACATAGCTGGGCGCAATTTTGCGGCGGAAGTGTTATTTTCTGGAGGATAAACGATTGCCCGTTTGCGCATTCGCCCGAGAAGAGATTGAAAACACGTTTTCTGATTCGATGCCAGTTTTTTATCACTCCACCCTTACTGCCGGTTTTCCGGCGGTGTCAACCAAGTGGGCTAGTTCTCGATGCGGCTCTTTCGGGTGGCTCGTTCATCCTGGCAGGGGAAGTCAT
Organism: Rhipicephalus appendiculatus; assembly: GCA_030522465.1. Lineage (NCBI taxonomy): Eukaryota > Metazoa > Arthropoda > Arachnida > Ixodida > Ixodidae > Rhipicephalus > Rhipicephalus appendiculatus. The sequence goes on along the minus strand of JALIZH010032928.1, from coordinate 691,684 downwards.
CCCAGCCCTGGGGCGCCCGTTGTCTGAATACTCGCCACGGTGGAGAGGCGACTACTGTCGAGAATTTGCGAAAAAGAAATGGGGGGATTCGAGAAATGTAATCACTATACGACTGAACGGTGTCCGTGTTACGAGGTACGCGTTGCAACTGCCCTTCTATAACGCCATCCGAAGCACTCTGCCATTCCTGCCAAGTGGCGCAGAGGGTGGCAGCTAAAATGCATGAGCAGTCGACCTCGGCGACATTCGCTCGAGGGTGCCTGTTGAGTGAGGCAACAGCGTCGTCTAACCCTTGGCGGGATGAGCGCTCAAGGTGCCAGCGTGAGTCGTCTAGACGGGTTGACCCACGCTCCGCGCGAAGTGGGGGGACAGCGCGCTGCGGTTGTCTCAGTGCCCCGCGTGCCTCTGGAGGGAGGAAATGTTCAGTCGTTACGGTGGCTCGCACGTCGCGCTAAGCACGTATATCGCTGCAGGCAACGTCGCATAGTTACTCCACTCGCAGTAGCCGATGGAACGGCGCGTGCTTCGGCCCACTGACATTGATGAGTCTTGACGCGGGCTCGTCGTGCGTACAGCCTGATCGCTGTATGCCTCCTGACATTTGGAATGGATGCGTGCGGAATGCAGGCGTGCAGCGGCGTCATTTATTCGCGGGGAGATGACATTGGTTCGTTCTGTGGCGATTGAAGGTGCAAGGTCGCGTTGAGAGGCGAGCTATCCGGTCCGACTGTCGTGTGTCAGGAGCATCTGCAAGATGTGCGCGCTGACTGGAGCAGCGTAATTGCACCTCGCGTGGCATATAAGCGTCGTCTGACCCTTCTCCCGCAGCTGTCGGAAAACGGCCGCACAAACGTCGTCTACCTTCCGGCGCACTGATTCACGCGCATAGTATCGGTTTCGCGCGTAAGTCAATGACACTCCCGTAAAACCAACAAATGGACATGATGAATGCATATACTTTTCGCGTCTCTCTATTCGTCCATTTCACTTCGATTGTAGAACCCTTTACAAAAACTGTTAATTCATCGTACTGACCTATGTGCTACAGTTGCCGTCGTTAGAATGAGGTGATCCATCTGTGATTGCTGCGATATACTGCGGCATAGCTATATAAATATGTTTGACTCTGCGGACTTTATGTCTCTATATCTATATGCTGAAATCATTATTTCATTGCAATGACTGTAGGCAGTCGTTTGATGGCGAGCCGCTTAACAACTAGCGTTTGTATTCATGTGCTCAGATTCGGTACTAACAATAATAATAATATGAATATCTGGGGTTTTACGTCCCAAAACCGCGATATAATTATGAGAGACGCCGTAGTGGAGGGCTCCGGAAATTTCGACCATCTGGTGTTCTTTAACGTGCACTGACATCGCACAGTACACGGGCCTCTACCATTTCGCCTCTACCGAAATGCGACCGCCGCGGCCGGGATCGAACCCGCGACCTTCGGGTCGGCAGCCGAACACCTTGAGCCACTAATCCACCGCGGCGGACTCAGATTCGGTACGTCGCGAAATCTCGACAACAGACCATAGAGAGAAGCTTAACTGCAAACTGTGTTAGCAGGCGTCGCGAGCCAAGAAGCACGCGAACTAATAAATAAACTAATAAATGAATAAATAAATAAATAAATAGGAATAGAAATAGACGCACCCATGCTTGTGCTTGCATATCCGTCTTCTTTTTGCTGGATTACGTGATCAGGCTCATTGCAGCGAGAGCGGCGGCCAGGTGGCTAAGTATTTTGATGCCCCCCCGGTGTATCTATATTTACACCCGCGCCGCTTGCCGGTGTTTACCACCAGAAAACGCGTATAACCCGTTCGTCGCTTTGAGGGAAAATCCCTGGCAGCACTGCTCCTCACTCGGCGCGCGGGCCGAGAGCTCAGCTCGACATCGCCTCCTCGGGCGGTGCAAGGGGAGGCGCGTGAGCAAACACTGATACTACAACGGCAGCCCGTTGTGTGTGCTTGTCGGGAGACCCTCATGCTCAAGAAACGCGTTGCGCAACCACCGCGCCCAACGATGGCGGAAAATCGTTGGACTTCCTCTGTAATACGCCGTCCTGATTTCTCGGTATATATGCGGAGAAGAGCTGGCTATTTGTCAACCTACCGCGTGTTCACGAGAGCATTGATTCTTTTGCCGCCGAGAGCGACAGTGAAGCTTCTCACTGGGGACGCTGTTGAGGCGACGAAGGTTGCAGCTCGTCCTATATATCGCCTGCTTCATGATCTATGCTGGAGAGGGAGCGTGCGAACACACCTCTTCTTTCATGTTTATTTAACTGCTTTTCCGCTCCCGCCTCTCGGGTTCTTGCGAAAGCGAGCGCTGAAAAATTCTGAGCAGAGCTGCCGAACATGAAGGCAGGAAGTTTTGGCTAGGCGCTCTGGAAGCATGCACGGTTGCCCGCGAAGAAAGCAATGTTCGCTCTCTTTTTCCTTTTTTTTTTTTGTTTAGTTTCCTTTGGATTGTTTCTCCTTGACTGCTTATTTTTAGAGAGGGGCAAGTGGTGTGCTTTCTTTGGCCGCCTGCGCATACTATGTGTCATGCGTTGAGTATGCTGCGCCGGTCTTTCTTGTTGCTTTCAGTGGCGAAAGGTTTGCAGGCTCCTGCAGGTCCGTTTTTGTCCCGCCGGTGTGCGTGTTCTGTTTATTTTTGTCGTTTTACCCCGTCACTCAATTTCAGTAGCGCAATTTTTGCCGCGCTTAATTTCGGCGCTAACCTTATCAGAACAATTCACGGTCCGACGCGGTCGGCTGCCGCGCGTATACTTTCCGGCGAGTGGCAACCAGCCAGCAACTATTTTAGAAGGCTATTCCAACCTGTTCGGAAGCAGCTGTGGATAGAGTGGCCTGTTGTATAGCTTAAATGACCAATTCGACGTATGTACGGTGGGCCAAATTTAGCATTCGCGCAAAGTTGTGTATATATTCGTCGTTAGCTGAACTGGCAGCGTCCGGTATGGAGATATAAGAGCTTGGAAACTTTGTCGAAAGCGTCTTGTGTCCGTGTGTTAACGCTGCTTGGTCGAGGCGACTTGCTGGTGTCAGCCTGAGACAGCTATTCAGTTTCAAGCATGTGGGACCTCGCGAGGGCACTAAAGATACCGGGCTACCTAGCGCCTCTGCCCATGGCCGCCGGTAAGGGTCGTTTCATGCAATGAATTGAGCTAAAGAGTCCTTTGTCATGGGGCGTTCTAGAGCGTCATTCGGTGTTCGGGATTTGGAATTGTCGTTACCGGGCCCGTACTGCTCGATAGTGGTGAAGTGACGTTTAACTGGCAATGAAGCAACGTGAAGTTTAGAATAATAGTTGATTCAACGTCATTCGTGCATGATTAAACCCTGCCGAAGCCCTCCACCGTGCTGGGCACGCAGATGGACATTGTTTTGACTATTTGACTCAAGCAGCGAATAATAATAATATCTGTAGTTTTACGTGCCAAAACTACGATATGATTGTGAGGCACGTCGTAGTGGAGGGCTCAGGAAATTTCGACCGTCTGGTGTTCTTTAACCATGCACTGACATCGCACAGTACACGGGCCTCTGGCAATACGCCTCCACCGATATGCGATTGCCGCGGTTAGAATCGAACCCGCGACATTCGGGTCAGCTATAGCAACCGAGCACCATTACCACTGTATAACTTCGGTGGACTCGAGTAGCCAAAGTAAGCAGGTTTGATTTGGTGTAGATGCCGTGTTCGCAAATACATTTTACGCTAGAATTGCCTTTAAGAAGAATTTCCATCCAGTATCTGACGTACATATTATTTGCGAAGGCGGTCGTTCAGTGGCGAGGCGCGCTTGAAAAAAAAAAAAAATGAATAAAGAAAATCTTTGCCAGTCTATGCCCTGATCGTTAAATAAACGCACCAATGGAATAATAATGACGCGAGCTCACATTGCACGTTTTGCCAGTAAAACAAAAGAACACAAGTAATATTGCCTGAGAAAAGACAAAAGAAAGCGCAGTGGCACTCAGTGCTAAGTGCACAGCACAGCATTAAGGACTTGCTGGTGCTACGCGACGTGCGCGCATTAGAGTTAACTGAATTAGGCGAAGCCTCGTAACTGTGTCGGATTGACGATACGCAGCAGAGGCCCGAATTTGCGACGATTTTCTTTCGTATTTTCACTCCGGCATGGGTCGTCCGCCTCCGCTAATGCGGATCCCGACGCAACTCCAGCGTCGGGATTCGTGATGGTTGTTTAGTGACGAAGAATTATATCGTACGTCTTTCTATATGCCGGGCCCAGTTTTCTAAGCTTAATGTTTAGTGTACGTATGAAAGACGTTAAAAAAAAACAGAAAAAAAAAGCTTCCTCAGTAATACAGACGCGAAAAATGTCATGTCGACAACTTGCTGCGAAAAAGGAAAATAAAGGTCATCTTCCTTTTTTTTTTTTTCTTTTTCTTCCGCTCTTGTTTTGATAAGCACGACTCTGCGCACGGGATTGCATGTAACCGCTCTCGCGGTTGTCGCTTGTTTTGACGCAAAAAAGCGTCGCGCCATATCTGCACAGGCTGGCAGATTTAACGTAACGCGATTTTCGTGCAGACGTCGAGACGTGCAAGCTGCGCTCGCAGCAAGCAGCCCGGGTAGACGGATTCCAGCGCGCGCGGCCGGGCTCAGGTTTTGCTTCAGTTGTCCTGGCCGCGAACACCTGGAGCGTTTGTCGGTGCTCCCTGGCCCTAAATAAATAGTAGGCGCCAAGATGAAACATTTAGGACACGCGGAGGCTGCGGCGCACAGCGCGCGAATGCCTCTGCTATGCGGCAGACATCGCAAAGAGCGCCGGCTGCCCGCATACTCAGATGTGCTCGCTCAGCTTTACTGACATCCTGGCGGCGTCTGTATACCAGTTGTACCCGGTTTCGTTGGTTCGGCACCGACTGACTGCTCGTTCTCTTGTTTTTTTTGCGAGCATATAAAGCGAAGAAAAGAACGACGTCAATGACCCCGAGGCGTGTTGCATGCCTCGCGCTAGAGACGTCTTCTCTGCTTATCCTGGTTTAGAGAACCTCTAGGACCTTTCAGAACGACTGAAGGGGAAAGGCAGGGAGGTTAACCAGGCACTCGTTGGCTACATCGCACTTGCCCTTGGGGAGGGGTCAATGTGGAATAATGTATGGAATTTTAGAAAAGGAAAAAAAATATTGAAATAAAGAACAAAAGGGCGGTTAAAGCGAACGCACAGAACACGCTATTTACGTTACTGTTCATGGCAGGCGTGCAAACAAGTCCCAGGGACAGAATCCGCTGCGGTTACCACTGTTCGCTAGTCCTCTTTGATTGGGGTCGGCTGCATGCGCTAATATCATACGTTCAGTATCAGGATTGGGCATAAATCGCTCTTGCGAGCTATCCTTGCGTAAGAGCGTTTTTGTCAGTACAGTCAACGTCGGTCGCGTTCGTGTGGATTATCTGCGTTTCACTTCTTATTTTTCGTTTCTTGTGCATCGATGGCGTTGCGTGCTTAGCTTTCACGGTCTTCTTTTTCTCCCTTCGATGCTGGTAAAGCGGGCTTTATGTTCGTATGGCTTCGGTGGTTTTGTGTGTGTGTGTGTGTCGGCCCTCTGCGGGAGCGCCGGCATCGGGCTGTGACCGTTCCATTCATTCCGTTGGCGCGACGCGGCCGGCTCCTGACCGCAGCGACCTTGTCCACTTTCCTTCAGCGCGTGGCCTCGGGCATCGCTGCGTCGTGCATCTATCTGTGTGGGGGATGTGGACACTTCTCGGTGGCGACGCTTACAGCGCAGTTACGCATTCTGATGTATATAGAATGCGTAACTGGCTTCGGACATGTCTCTAAAGTTCTGTTTAGCGTCCACGTTATTCCGTATCTACTTAAATTGCTACACTTGCCGGCATGTAGCTGATGGCGTGCTTAACGTTTGTCTCATTTGCACAGGTGTTGGGAGCTCCGACATTCGTATACCACGTTCATTATTCCGGGGTCATGCATTCATGCATCTGCATGCCAAAGGAAATGTTTCAGAGAAGCTGGGGTAATTCAGTGCTCTCGTTATATGTGTAAATGGAAGCTTTCCCTTGTCATCATCTACTGAAATCAACTATTGTAGTTCCCAGCGTTTAGTGATTCGTACAGCTGCCACGATAAAGAAGACTTTTAAAGTAAACAAAACCCAGGTGCGAGCGCTGCCAGCACAATAGCGCAAGAACTCTTGCATTATTTTTTGCTCATATACGACAAGTTGAACTAGAGCTACAGGCCTCCTCTATATAGTGCTTTCCTGACTGCAATGTTGTATCTATGTACAAATGCTCAGTGTTCAATGTTGAAGAAAGGACACACACACACACACACACACACACACACACACACACACACACACACACACACACACACACACACACACACACACACACACACACACACACACACACACACACACACACACACACACACACACACACACACACACACACACACACACACACACACACACACACACACACACACACACACACACACACACACACACACCGCCCGCTCGCACGCACGCACGCACGCACGGACACACACACACACACACACACACACACACACACACACACACACACACACACACACCGCCCGCTCGCACGCACGCACGCACACGCACGCACGGACACGCAGGAGCTCATTCTGGCAGGGCCTAAAATACGGTTTCTATTTATGTGAGGAAAAATTGACACCACCAATATGGGACATGGTGCGCGCCGTTCAGTTATTGAGCCTGCGTTCGTCTTTCGCATCAGTGCGCCATCACGTCTCCGTGCTGCAGGTGGATATAAGCAAAAATGATTCGTCAGGTCAGGGCTGTCACTCAGTGCGTAACCGCAGGCTGACTGGCGTGCGGGGCAGGATTTTGCATTGAAGCCGGATCGCGCCGAAAACTAGGCGGAGCCCAGGAATTTTAAAAAGGGGAATGTCTGACAGCAGCGCCGCGGCGCGTCTCTTTTTTCTCTCCTCCCATTCATTCTTCGCGACGTGGCCCTTTTCTCTTTCTTTTTGAGAATGCAGAAAAAATTCAGGCTCTGTGTCAGCCAAGGTTGCTTGCGACGTCGTCGTACGCGACCGCTGTGATTGGTGACGGCTTCCCGTCGGTTGCATGCCTCAGCAAATGCGGTGTAGCGGGGAACTGTAGTATAGTTTGTGCTGTACGTAGCGGCACGTCTCTCGATGTAGTACACCTTAGGTGCGTGGGAGGCGGTGAGCCCGCCTTGCTTTCTCGGCGGCGCGTTCCGCTCTGACGCCTCGCAAGAGGGAAAGTGGGGCGGGGCCCGAAACGGGGGCGCCTCATTGTCTGCCTGGGCCCGGGCCCATTGTGCGAGAGCCCGGTGCGCACCGCCGGCTGGGCTTGCACGGTTCGAGCGCGTTGCACCCCCCGCGCATGGCTGGGGGGCCGGGTCAGGCGCCGCAGCGCGCCAGCGGCGCGTGCATGCGGCGTCGACACGGGCCACTGCTCCAGCACACGTACATCCATCCGCCGTCGGGGCTTCGGCTCTTCATGCTGGTTCGTTGGCGTTCCATGAGCGCACGCTGCTGCGGCTGCTGCTGCTGCTGCTGCTGCTGCTGTCATTGCGTAATCGGCCATGGCGGATCGAGCCGATTCCTGCGAAACCGTGGTAGGAGAGCCGAGCTGTACTCGGCATTGCGTAGGGAGCGGTGCTCGCCGTGTTCCGTGTCGTGGTGTAACCCAAGTGCGAAAGGTCTGGCCTGCCACTCGTGAAAGCATTGATGAGGAATGCCAACCAGACATTGAGAAGCAGCTCGGAACTAAATTTCTGGTAGTATTTTGTGTGGAGAGCTTAAGGTAACGGACACCTCGAAACGAATGACGGGAAATAGGAGGACGAGAATAGGCACGAAAGTTTTGGCTGGAAGCAGTATACATTCCTCAGAAATAATTTTCATACTCGAATGCTTGAAGCGATAAAAAAAAAAAAGAAAAAAAAAATTGGGTGGCCTGAGTACATTGCCATTCTGCGCACGCGCCCACACACGGAGAGAGAAAGAGAGTGAGTGTGTGTGTGTGTGTGTGTGGGAGGGAGGGGGGGGGGGGATGTTCACAGAGTCAGAAACGCGCATAAACGAAAGGAAGGAAAGATGGTAGTGGGAAGGAGGGGGGGGGGGGAGGGGGGCCAGCACTGTCTGACACCTAGCACCCCTGTGGCTACTCGCATTGTCAGTCATTTCATCGTTTTCGAACTCATCTTCAAGCACTTTGTTTAGGGTGTAACTTTAGCAGTGGAAAGTACGATATCAAATTCTGTTGATGAAACACGAGACCTAGTCGATATTTCAAAGTTTTTATTGGTAAGTTTTTATTGAAATTTAGTTGATCTTTCATGCGCGTCTTCGGGAAGTTAGCCTCCTATAGCGAATTGTGGATTCAAATCTACTTCTGAGGTGTTTAATGGGTCTTCCAAACCCATTTGACAAGTTATAGCGCTTCTTAATTGCTTAGTAAGTGTATGTAGACAATAATCAATCCGAACGCGCTTCCTACCCCCCATCATCTTCAATGCGCGCGCACGCGTGTGATCTGGAGACAGAGTCGCGAGGTCCAAGTGGCGTGAGGAGGCGCTGCACTCGGAGTGCTATAAAAAAAAATCGCCGAAGTTCGCTAAGAAATGCTTCGCATTTAAAAAAATAGATCCGCTTAGCCGTTCCGCCTTTTCAGTCTTCTTGCTTCTATGCCATGATGTTGGCGCTCCTCTGTAATTATTGGACAGGATGGGACACCCAATTAAAGTTTATTTCATTATAAACATTATTTCGTTCTTCGTACCTCGGTATTTCCCGTTAAAGGGAGTTTTGTCGTGCATTACTTTTTTTTCTTTTTATTCGTTAGACATGGGCGGCATTGTGCCCTAGAGTATCTAAAGACCGTACTCAGCGGGTTATATAATAATAATAATAATAATAATAATAATAATAATAATAATAATAATAATAATAATAATAATAATAATTTATTAAACGCATCAAATCAAACAAGTACAAGAGTTAGGCCTGCCAAAGCGTCATTGGGCTTAACTGACAGTACCTGGCCGCATCAACAAACTGCCATGAATACGAGAACACAGGCGGGAAAGCTACTGAAGTCCAGTGTTTCGTGACGTCCCACTTGCGTGACGAAGCGCTAAAGTGGTGGCGCGAAATGCGCAGTAAATGTATTTATAACAACTTTTCATTTCCTCACCTGATAATTGATTTATATGCCATTATAAACTGGTCTAGCGTTTCTCTTTAGCTTATTTTTTAAGCTATGCTTGGTCACTTATACCTGTAGTTAAGTCACTGTACACGCCCTTTGCACCACCGTCAAGTCCTGAAACACGTGCGGCATGGACACGCAGCTTGGAAAGATGTAGCGATCGCGCAAAGTATACGCGCCTTGGCCCGTCCGCTATTATGAAAATCTCTCGAAGAGCGTGCCGTAACTCGGCCGCGCTCCGCTATAAGTGCCACTCTGTTTACTCGCTGTCATCGTTCGTAAGCAGCGCGAGTTTCGAGCTGTCTTCCTCGTTCTTTCTCTGATGCAACCGAGTCTTGTCGATGAGCGTTTCCCCGATTCTCTCGCGTGTTTTCTTCCCCGTTTGTGCGCGCATTCGATTTCGATCGCTCGTCGACTCGCTCCGGTAACCCAATAAAGCCTCTCCCACTTTTCCCACTCCGTTTTCTTTTTTTTTATTGTTCTATAGCGCGGGAAAATCTGCGCGCTGTACGATATATAGTCGTGTGTACACACCCCACTTACGACCACTGTGCTCTTACTGAAGCGCTCAATGGCACTCGCCGTCATATCTATCCGCAATTGCGCTGGCCGACAGCGGGAAAGAAGAGAGAAGTGCGCCGCACAGTAAGTATAAAAGCAGGAAAAGCGGAGCACTGAGGGGGAAAAGAAATTGGGGAAGAAGTTTTCGGCAGAAATAAGCGGCGCGCGTGCGCTCGTGTGTGAGAGGGACACGCTTTAGAAACACGATAAGCAAGAGAAGAGAGTGACTTAGGACCTGGGCGCGCTGCAACTGCTAAAGGATTCGTCTGTGTTCGCGTTGCGGAGGAGATCGCAGAGAGAGAGAGAGAGAAAAGGATAAAAGAAATAAAAGAAAAAGAGATGGGGGGTAAGCAGTCATTCGGGCGCGCGCAGTTGTTATTTTGTTAGCCCGTGAGTGTCGTAACGTGCGCGGTGCTTCTTGTGCGGCATCATCACCGCGAAAGCTTCGATCGATGCGTAAAAGGCAGCTCCCCTAGCGACAACGCACGGCACTTCTTCGGGTGTGATGCGGGGCAGCGGGCGCCCGAGGGCATCACCTCTGCCCGTCGTCCGAGTGAGAGCACGCGCTTGGTCATGCTAGGTTAGGTTAGGTTAGGGTAGGGAAGGGAAGGGAAGGTTAGGTTAGGTTAGGTTAGGTTAAGCAACGTACGAACTCCCAACCCTATAACACCGCGCACGCGCCGAAGAACGCTTTGCGCTGGACCGGCAGGACATACCGAAAGCATCCCCGTGTCGCGGTGTGTGTGTGTGTGTGTGTGTGTGTGTGTGTGTGTGTGTGTGTGTGTGTGTGTGTGTGTGTGTGTGTGTGTGTGTGTGTGTGTGTGTGTGTGTGTGTGTGTGTGTGTGTGTGTGTGTGTGTGTGTGTGTGTGTGTGTGTGTGTGTGCGTGCGCGTGCGTGCGCGTGCTTGTTTAGGGGGAAGGGGCTCTCTATTTTATCGCTAACAGAAAATTTGGAACGGGGAAGTTTTGCGAGCATTGCAAGTGTCGGTGCGGACTGTGTGGGATAGAAACGGCATGGCTGGTGAATCCTACAGGCTGAGGCTGGTGCCCAGCTTCTATACTCATAAACGCGCACTCGCCGTCGTAGCTTAGCAGGTAAAGTGTCTCGTTGCTAGGCTCGGTGATGCGGGTTCGATTGCCGCGGTCACGGCTGCCGCGTTTCGTTGGGGTCGAAATGCAAGAACACCCGTTCACTTATGTTAGGTGCACGTTAAAAGACCAGGCGGTCTATATTAGTCCACTGTACCCCACTACGGCTTGCCTCATGATCATATCGTAGCTTTGGCACGTAAAACCTCAGTATCACTATTTAAAATCGCAAGCGAGTCATGGAAATGGGGCGTGATTCAGTTCCGGCTACCTATATTAGTGTAGTCTCTCTCTTTCCGAATGTAATTAGAATGTCTCACCACAGTGCTGGTGATTGACGCCTATTCAGTGTCAGTTGATTGTGCACACACACACACACACACACACACACACACACACACACACACACACACACACACACACACACACACACACACACACACACACACACACACAAAGAAAAAAGAAAACGTACTTGCGCAGACTCTTCGTGAAAAATGTACAAAAAAAACTGCCAAGTGTAAAATCCAAAAGCTGTTGGTAAAAGCAGAACAATACGAACATAACATGATTACAGAGAATTGATCGGCAGGCCTTGACTTCAGATTTGAGTGCTTGATTACAAATTAGGCGGTTCGCCGAATACGCTAGACACGTATGCGGGCATCCTGTCTTGCAACGCCTGATCATGCGCTCTGCAGCGGTGGTCATCGGCAGTTTGCACAATGTTCTCGTAGCACGAGACGTATGCGAGCACGCCGCGGGAGGGAATCAATTCGGCGTCAAGAGAGGCACGTGTCGTATAGAGACGGTTTCTGATCGTCCTGTCAGCGTGTTCCAAGAATCGCCAGCGGTCGAATGATCGAGACCCAACCTATCGAACGTGTACGGCCAGTCGGCTACGTCATCAGCGGCAACTGAGTTTCGCGTATGCGTAACTGACCGCAATAAGGAAATGCCCTTCGAATATACGCGTCTATACCGTGGGCAGCCACATCGCTTGTGCAACGGTCGCTCATTCAAGGTGTCTGTATACGTACGCATATACCGTAATAGTTTGTTGTCTTGTGTCAGAGCTTATATAGTGGTTCGGAAAAGCAGGAAAGGGACGCTGCTTTCTGCCCCCCCCCCCCCCCTCCCTTCTCCGTGGTGGGGGGCACGGCTTTCCGTTGCTCGTCGCATGCATTTCGCGGTGCTGTAATTTTCTCTGTGTCATGTGTTTGTCATTGCGCTCATTTTCCTGATGAGCGCGCAGATTTTTATAAACACTCGGCTCTTAGCTTTCCTGGATACATTGGAGCGCGCTCGATGACGTAGAAAACTGTGCACGCTGTTGAACCATGTGCTGGCGCCAACCAAAAAGATGTGCGAGGCAGTGCTGCACCGACTTCGATCTCTGGATGAGCTGCATGCGTGGGCGCTCGTCCAGATATCGCACAGCTGCATGTATTCACTCCGCGACGCGTTCCGGGGCAGCGCCGATGCATCATCGCTAATGGGCGAGTGTGTGTGTTGATGTTGGCACTACGTACGGCCTCACCATTGTTTGCTTCTCAGCCGTCATCCGTGGCCTCTCTTGTGGAGCGTTTCTTGCTCCGAGAGGACTTGCACGTGTTGTTCACGCCGAAGCTGACACGCGCCTTTGCCCGCGACCCTGATGCGCGCAGTTTCTCTCCTTCGGCGGTCTGCGCCTCGTCTGAAAGATGGAACGCGCGGCACCTTTCACGTTTATTATTTATTTCTTTTTTTCATTTTCCCCCCCCTTTTTTTTTCCCCGAGGTCGCACATGGTAGTCTTTGCGCCTATGCTTCCGAAGGTCCTTGCCAATCGCTCGATGCATGTAACGACGACCGTCGCTGACTCGCCGCGTGCGGTGTCGTCTTGCGCAGCTGTTGAAATTGACCCCCTATTGTCTGCGCTCCAGTGCTGGATCATTATAATATATTAACCTCACCGAACGTTTCCGTTGACTCGTGTAGCTGGCCATCCGCTTCGTAGTTATTTCTGCGGCGTGGTCTTGCCCGTATTACCTATCATTGTTGCGAGCGATCGCAGGCTATAGAGAATATTGACTGACTGATGCTACATGTACGTACGTCAGTCACGGCATGACGTTTCGGCGTGATTTCAGGACCGGTGTTCACGTCACTTCTCATATACTGTACATGTGCGATCGTTTCCTCATTGGTCGGCGTTCTGGCGCCCGCTCATGACAGTAATCCAAGTGATGACCGGACAAGAGCTGTGGTGACGGCTGATTGTAAAACACTGTCAAGTCTCGTTATTTGGAGAATGAGTTTTGCATTAGCCAACTCAGATAGCCGTTACTCAATGTCGTTGTGAAGAGGCGCGGTGAAAAGAGCCGGGGGGGGGGGGGGGATGTAAGAAGGCTGGGCGTGTTAGAAAAGCTAGCTGTGAATTCTTCGTATATGCTGCGGCTCTCACTCGAGATGTATTATGAATGGACATGCACCTGCTTTACGATCAGCTGATTGGCGTGATAGGTTTTCGAAAAAATTCATGATATTTGAAATATTGGCAACTTTCGTCGCCGTCTCCTTTTAAACATTTTTTTGACAAGTTGCGAGGTGGAAATGACTTGAGAAAATAAGATTGTACACCTATTAATGACGAACATTTATAAGCGTTGACGAGCTTCAAGACGTGAAAACCTGTAGCGGACGCGATAACGGCTGGTTTAATGCGTACAAAAGTGCAAGCTATTGGCAAAATATGCAGTGCAGCTCATTTACTTGTTTCATTTTATTGTGTTTTGACATTTGTCAGTGACCTGCTTTTCAATAACTGTTGAATACACGTACAGTACTCACGGATTCAAACGAGACATGACTTTTTTTTTAGTATGACGACTGGTATACGCGATTGCTCGCGATAACCGCGTTATGTCTTGACGAATCTGGTCTCTAAAGATAATATTGGCTCTGATCTACGCGCTCGAGTCGACATTACGCCAATATGACCCGAACAGAAAACAGTGGGAACGAAAGTATGTGCTCATAAAGTTGAGCGCGGTACTGAAATGACGAGGACGGGACACGGAGAACACACATAAGCTCCCTGTCCCGTCCTCGTCATTTCAGTACCGCGCTTAACTTTATGAACATGTTGCACCAACAAGGCCAACAGTGTACCCTTGCTAAGAAAGTATGTGCGTTACTTAGCCCTAAATTGTCCTGTTTCAATCCATGAGTAGTGTACATACTATATAAACTGTAGGCCCGTATTCACGAAACACCTTACGCCAGAATTGTTCTCGAGAGAAATTTTCAACCAAACGTGATGCAAAGCCCACAATTGCCTTGCGAATTCGGCCTTAGATTATTTGCAGCACAAAGTTTGCTTCGTTGCTTTGTTGACCCCTCCTTCGCGCTGCAAATCTTCCATCCGTATCTTACCGAGGAGAAAAAGAAATGAGAAGATTGAGCATCCAACGCACGGAAGCACGAAATGTTAACTGTCACTCACGTTCCTGCTTCCTAGTGTTTCTTTAACCTTTTTTTTTATTATTATTCCATGCTATGTGTTATGCTTTCCTGCTCTCTGTCATTCTACCCATACTGTGAACTGCCGACTCAAAAACCAAGATGCTGTTTTGTAGAAACGCGTCGCTAGGAGCCAGCCACTGGCGTCGCCCCCCTCTCCTTTCGTCTGGTGTCGACCTTTGCCGAGGCTGGCTAGCGGCCATTCTTCGGTACCAGCTGGCCCGCTGCGCACTCTGCGAATCCGCGCCAGCCGGTGAGGCGGCATCGATCGCTGCGAGCGGGCAGGCGAGCACCGGGTTAGGGCTATGGCTATACTCGACTGGCCGTGCCTCCCCTTTCCTTCTTCTTCTACGTGACCCGTGCCCATGGCTGTTGTGCCGAGGAGATCGCTGCGTGCCGCCCACGCGGTGTCGTCATCGTAACTGGCGCTGCCCTCGCTAACGATTTGCAGCCAGGGCTTGCCTCCTCCTGTGTCGCTGTGCTGCGCCGCCGCATGAAGCCGCCTTATGGCACGTGCCCCCCATATATATAGTACTGCTGAAGGCCTGCCGCGCCTGCCATGTGTATGTTTCTTTATGGGAGACCGAAGGTCGGCGTTCAGAAACAATGGGAAGAAAAAAAAAGTATTGTTATTCTTCTTGACATCTTCGTAATCCCTGCTTATGTGTGTGTTTTTCTTTGCCGTTTCTTAAAACTGACATGAACATAAACTGTGGTGTTGTCGTCGTTTTGCCCGCGACGGCTATACCCATTTTTACTTCGTTCATATACCTATATAGCCTAAAGACTAAAAAATGAGGCGGTAAGGTCTTGCGTTCGGTGAGTAATACAAGAGTTGCCGTTGTACCAAAGCCCGCGAAAGTTTGGGGTGCACAAATGCGAAGCCCGCGCGTGACACGTATAAGTCGAGTAAGTACTTGTAGCAGATGCCGGCGTCTTCGAAGAAGCGTGGAAGTCCTTTCATTACTTTATAGTGCTGGAGTTTCGATGTTGTTCGCTACATGATAGATTCATTACGCGCACAGCCCTCAGTTTTTTCACACGGACGTGGTGTTGGTTACTAACGATATTGTACTTTGTAGTTCATGCCTTGTTCTTTTTCTCGCAGTTGTGGCCAGTCCTGAATAAAATGTCAACGGATAATAATAATAATAATAATAATAATAATAATAATAATAATAATAATAATAATAATAATAATAATAATAATTATAATAATAATAATAAGAAGAAGAAGAAGAAGAAGAAGAAGAAGAAGAAGAAGAAAGATGAAAGAGAACAACAGAGCCAAGAGAAGCAGGAGCACAGTGAAAGGGGCGCGGCATATGTTTCCTTCACATGTGTTCCGGTCTTTCAAATAATTGCCCTCCCGATGTTGTGAATTCTCTCGCGGCAACGAAGGCACCGAACGCTCCATGGCTGCGAGTTGAGCTCATTGAAGCAGATTTCCCGCGGGCAAACCGGGTACTCGGCGGCGCTCCATACGGTAATGGACCCCGTTAGCTGTGTCGCTCGTTAATTTTTTTTTTTTCGCTTGATGACGTAACACCTGAAAGACGGGCTGCAGGGTGCCGTTTTTTCCGAGAACACTATCGTGATCCGGTCGGGAGACTGCGACGTTTTTCTCGTTCTTTTTTTGGTCTCGTTGTCCACTGTTTGCCGCCTGCTGTTACCGTGTCGCACGGTATAGTTCCTGTTATAGCCGTGTCGGTTGCTCATTAAGCAAATTACTTCGTCCGAAAGCGCTTTTGTTCGTCATTAGACGGAGCCAGCGTTGTTTATCTCCCGCTCCTTTCCCTTCTGATTTCGTTTGTTTCGTTTTTGTGTGGTTTGCTTTAGCCCGCTTGCTCTGGGAAATGCTCCGGCACGTCGTCAGGACCCGCGCGCTCCTGTTGTTATGCTGGCAATGCGCGCGACCGCCGCATTGGCTGTCCGACTCTTTGTAACCGGCGTGCCTTTTTTTTTTTCTAGATTTTCTTTCTTTAACCACTCGTTTCTACACTGCCATTCGCCCCCCACGCCTTCGGCTTTTTTCTTTTTCTTTTTTTTTTTTTACTTGTCGCAGCAGCTTGTACAAATGGCCTTAAGTTGCTAGGTAATATACAAATTGGCGCCTACGAAGGCACTAGAAGGTCCGCATAAAGCTCTTCATACATTATATGCGGTACCCTCTCTCATTTCAAGACTAAATTATGGTTTGGTTTATATTTCCCGGTTGCGCTCGAAGGCTATGAAAGAAGCGAACGCCGGGGAACACTTTGTTCCTTGCTATTTTCTCTAGCAGCGAACGCGCATATATATATATATATATATATATATATATATATATATATATATATATATATATATATATATATATATATATATATATATATATATATATATAAGGCGACGACGTGTCCGTGTCCATGCGCTCGCCCCGTTCAACGTCTTTCTTGAAGTGGTCAATATAAAATGCTCTACTCTGCCATTGTTCACCGGTTTCAATGGGCACGTCCCGCGCTCGCTTCCGTTCATCGGTCTTGTCGTCTGGGCGTGGCGGACACAAAGGGCGCCGTGTGCAACGCCCAACAACGATCGTCCATTCTGACGCCGAGCGGCCGCTGAAATCTGCGTGCGCGTGTGGCGCTATGCAGGAGCGTCCTTCGTGACCTCGACCTTTTCCCAAGCACCGGCCGGATGTGTGTACACGCCGTCGACGTGCGTGCGTTTTAACGTCGTCCCGCTGTCGTTAGCGCCTTGAATCTGGGATCTCGCGTTTGTTGTCGGCCTGAGTTCTGTATAATCAGGTCTTCGCGATCGCGTTTTCACTTGCAAATGAACTTTAGCTTCGTTTAGTCGCGGACTGCGCTATCTGGAGCGGCACCTCGAATTTACCCCTGTCGCTTCTGGTGCCTTTTTTAACACGGAAAGACAGCTGTCTTTATGAAATCTACATAAAGCCGTATTGACAGAAACATCTCCCGCTCGAACAGTGTTTATAAAAGCCAAATTATTGCAGCGTGTCTTCTGCGTGAATAAATGTGGTCATTCATGCACATATTGGCAATTAATAATCGTGCTGAGGACTGTAGCGCTAACTCTATCGTCCACCGCTGCGTTGAAGTTTTGCTAATCGATATTACTACTGTTTCTAAGTCTCGAATAAAATAATAATATATAAAAATCCGTCACCGTTGTCGCAAAAGCACGCGGCCACGCGCAAATGCTAAGTATATGCATATTGAGGGACTATGGTATAAGGCTGCTTCGTTGGCACTTCTTTCGCGCAATACGCATCGGCTTATATTGAACGTTTTCATCTGAGCAGCGGTGCATTATAGAAAGATTAGTTTGTATGAAGCAAAAAAAAAAAAATTACAGATAGCCAGACGGCAACAGCTGAAGTAACACCTGATTATAACAGGCTAGGTGTCTATACTTTTCGGCACAAAGTTTCATCGGTGCTTCAGTAAGGATCATCATCTTCATAATTTTATGAAACTATTAGCTGTGATACCGCGGCATGGCGTAACGTTCCTCTCCCTCGCGACCTTAGTTTCGCTGTTTTCATTAGCTAATTCGGAAGGCTGACCCTTCTATCAAGCGTATAACTTCCGCCCTGGCCGAACACGAGCCATGAAAGTGCGTACACTTGATTGAAAACTGAAGGGCTACATCAAGTCAGGCTGGCGCTTTCTATTCGTGAGTTCCGTAGACTGTCACGCCTCCCAGCGGCCATCGGCGGAATTTTTTTCAAATAATGTGGTAGTGACCGCAGGCAGTCTCTCGCCGTGTCGTCCTATCGTCGCGTCAGAGTCACCGTTGTTTTTAGATGTGAAGTATCTTATGCTCGGGGCCTGTACATCGCCGTAGCCGGTAGTTCTCATTGCTCCCGCTAGAGGCGCCGTAGCCAGATGACGATGACGCTGCCATCACGGCACAGCACATGCATGGTAACCATTATACGCCATGACGATGACGTTGATGACGATGAAGAATAAACGCGTTCCAGACCACACATTCTCTTTCTGTCATCACGGTACAGCACATGGAATGTACCCACTATGGCGATCTGACAAAGATCGCCAGCATTAAGAACTTTATACTTTACGGACCACAAGGCCATTATACTCAAGGGGAAACGTTCTCCGGAGCTTAGTCATCTACGATGATGAATAAATAACAACTTTACAGAACTTCCATGGCTGCTTCGCACACTACTCAGGGTTCTCTTACGGGTAGATGTGCGCGATTTTTTTTTTTTTTTTTTTTATGGTTTACGAATCTATGCAAGACTGAAGAAATCACTTGCAATCGCACTGTAGCGTGCCGCAGTGTACCAGCAGATGAAGTCAGCCTCCATTCTCTGGCTCCCCCCATTGCCACTCTCATTTGGTTTCAATAAGGTTTATCTCTCTCTTTCGCTCTCTCGGATATGCGGCGAAAAATAAATAAGTTACACTACCGATGTAAATAAGTGGGACGCCTATAAATGGGCGCGAAAGGAAGTTTTTGCGAGCATGCATGGTTAGTGCGAACAAAAAAATAAAAAAAGAAAGACAAGAGAGAGAGAGCGAAATACAAAGGATAGACAGGGAGGTTAGCCAGAAAGAACTCCGGTTGGCTATTCTGTACTTGGGAAGGGGAAAGGGGGTGAGAAAGAATGATAGAGGAGGAGAGTCTACAAAGTGAAGGCAAGCTAACGTACCTCTCTATAACCTGTTTAAGTTTATCTAGGGAATTTATTTTAAGCTTCCATGCGGCTCCCTGGCTTTAAAAACACGCAACATTTATTCCTTTAGGCGTTGGCATTCTTTGGCTTCACTTGCTGCCGCTGCTCACGAGCTCTACTGTCGGCGGCACTTTCTCTTCGGCACAGGTCTATGCGGCGCTTTCGTCAACATAACCTGTCCTGTCATAAATAAATTCTAGCTGGTGCGGAGTCCTGCGGACACGTGACTTCTGCAGGCAGAGCCCTTGCACAGTGGCACGAGGCTCTGCAGGCCTTTGCAACACGACAGATAACGTGCTTGGCGTTCAGGACCGCTTCCCTTTCAATGAAGCATTGTATCCGCGTCTCTGAAGCATAGGCTGCGCATGATATCGCTTAGCGACAGCGACTGCGAAAAAGGTAGAGTCGTCTTTTCGCAGTAAGCCAGAAAATCAGCAGATATGAAGAGCGCACACGTGGTTCAGGGGCTCCGACACCCATTTGCGGGCGCCATATTGAAGCTCCCGCTGCGCCACCTGTAGACGACGGAACTTGCGAATCGGTCGCTAGCGGGACTTCTCATTAAGGGCGTTTCTAAAAGCGCGCTTTATCGTGACGTGGCTACTTTCGGCAGGCGTTTCGCGTGAGTGCCGGTCACGTATACGACGCATCCGCTACATATACGGCATGACGTAGCGCTTCTTGAATGACCGTGAAATTATTTCCCTGGTTGGGGAGTTTAGTTGACGTGGTTGATTAGAACTCGATGTGTCGTCCAATCGTCTCCCGAATACTCCATGCTTGCGTCACCCGGAGTTACGTTTGTTGCTCTTGTTTTTTTTTGTTTTTTTTTTGTTGTTTTTTTTCGCTGCTCCCACGGAACAAGTTAGCAGATGCTGGTTACAGTGCGCATGGCTCAAGACATGTCTTGTGCAACGCAGCCGCGCTTCCATCTGTCTGCTTCGAGGTTGATACCGTCGCGCGAAGGCGAGGTCTCGCTTTCGCATCGCCTTGCCCTTCCCGGCCGCCTGCCTTCCAACTTAATAAGCGCCGTAGCTTGCACTTGGTCGCGCCGGCGCTCGGTGTCGCAATGTTGCGCTGCGGGACTAGGCGGGCTTGTTTACGCCACAGTACGTCTTCCGCCCGCTGAGACACGCGTGCCGGCCTTGTGAGGAGGTCGCTATAGAGAAAGCGACCGCTTTGCGTGCGTGTGAATGTAACGGTTCGTATGTAAACATATGCGTAATTGCTGACATATTATAATCGGAAGAACAGCATTCGCTGCGACCCGATGATCAGAGTGTCTGTTCAAGGATGAAGGGAAGGACGACGGGGTTTGGTACCGTCGCGAATTTGACACTATACTTTCGACACGCCTTTTCACTCGGCTTGTTTTCGGGCGAATGCCGTTCGCGTATAGACAGTGCACCAGATGCGTGTGCCAGGTTCGAGTCACAGTCGGTTGAATACTTGGCTGTCTCCTCTCATACGTGTCTTGCGAAACCGGCCCACATTACGCCACGCAGGGTCGCTGACAAGCCGTTCGGGCCACGCGCGTATCTCCGCCCCCTATTTTTCGGCGCACAAACGAGATGACGCGCGGCGTTTTTGTCGCGCCCAAAGTGGGCCAGCCTGTAATAGCGTCTTCTGAGGCACGCCGCCATGGCAAACTGGAAATGCCGATGCGCGCGCGCCTGCGGCTCGGCCTGGTGCCACTCCGTGTCGCCGCCATATAATCATTGTGCAGACGAGCGTGACGTGACTGAGCTGCAGTGAGTCGTGCCGCAAGATGCCGCGAGCGGCGCGCGTCGGCAGCTTCTTCTTGTGCGTCGACGCGATTGGGCGGCGCTGAGCAAGCGTCGTGCTCGTTTCTAAACCGGCGATCCGTGCCGTCGTGTGAACGCAGTCGTGTCTTGAGTCCTGTGGACCGCGTCTATAGTCTGCAGTGAGTATGCCATTCAGTGGCTGGAATTCCGTAGCCGCTGTAGTCGAGCGCGCAAGCGTCTAAAGGACGCGCCGCTTTGCGAATTGCTGTTGCCCAACCATTGTTGGGGGTTTTACGTCCCAAAACTACGATATGATTATGAGGTACGCAACTTTTTAGTGATTGACTTGAGGGCAAGTGTTTATATCACAAAGGTTGTAGAGCGGGCCAATATAGTGGAGGGCTTCGGATATTTCGACCATATTACGTTCTTGAACGTGCACCTAAATCTATATGTACACGGACCTAAGCATTTCGGACACCATCGAAATGCGGCCGCCGCGACCGGGATTCGATCCCTCGACTTTCGGGTCAGCAGTCGAGCACCATAACCACTAAACCATCGTGGCGGGTATTCTACAAGGCAGGACACTCCTACAGAGTACTGCTGCCGAATTGACTGTAACGAATTAAGTGGTTTCGGGTTTAATCGGGAATTAATCTCGGGTTTCGGTTTTAGGTGCCGCAGTTTGAATGCCGCGCCCGGCGGCGGTCGTCGCAGCTCTCAAGGCGCGTTATTTTCGATTATTATTATTATTATTATTATTATTATTATTATTATTATTATTATTATTATTATTGTATGACTGGCCGCGTGATGTCGAGGTTTTTTTCTGCTTAGGTAAGGAAAATATTTTGTTTAGTAATTCGTAAATGTATATATAGTAATTTTACGATTTATTAAGTGATGATGGTTTGTAAAGAGCACTCGCAATCGTTCACATATATATGATTGAGAGCGCTCTTTACGAAGCGTCATCGAAGCTGGCCACGAACGTGCGATTCCAGAAAATAGACTCTAGACGCCTTGCGAAATGAAGAAATGTTTATTTCGCTGTTTTAAAAAAAATGCAAAAACAAACCGTTGCAGTCGCTATGTTGCGCATGTAACGTTATTCCATTGTTGATACACAAAGATACACAGCTGTCTAGTTGCCGTACCAAGATACATCGGACGGCAGGTTGGAAAACGTATATCACAAGTAAATGCCATTTTAATGTGAAATTATTAAAGGAAAGCTGCGTGAAGGTACGAAACTGCGAAAATATTGAACAAGGGTGCTTTCGAGCAAGGACAGTTTACTTTTGCGCAATCGTCAATCTTCGTTGGGAGGTCGTGCGCATCGCACACGACGCCGGTGACTATACGCCACGAAGTCATGTTCATTTAACCTAAAACCATCAGGTGCTCGCGTCGTCTCAAACAACAGTGATGTGGCTGTGCCAAGGTTGCTTCAGTAGTAAATGCTATAAGTACCTATAGTATGTGTAACAAATTCAGCCGATGTGGAATTCCGTTCCACTTGGCCTTTACAGTTCCATAGACGCAATTCATTCCTGACACACCGGTGGGACTGACTGCTTGTGCGCTGCATACTGATGACTCAAATTGAAATTCTAACGTTGCCATTGTCAAATTCAGCAGCCAATACCGTGCAGCGTCCAAGAGCGCTAGGGCCACAAAAACATGCCGACATACCTCTCGACATGGGGGGAACTATTTGAAAAAAAAAAAAAAAAAAGAACGCAGAAAAAGCGAGAGAGTCAGAGAGAGGCCGCCGACACTCGCGTGTGCGAATGGGCCTTGTTCCAGCGGTTTGACTGGATTCGCTTGGGGGGTGGCGCGGAAAAGAAGTCGCGAAATGTTTATTCGCAAATCATCAACGTAAATGTTCTTGGCTTGAGCGTAAAAGGATTTAAAAAATTAACATTACTTTAAATTTATTTTATCTGTCTTTTTCTCTTTTGCTTGCGTCACTTATAGCGTCAGGAAGGAGCAGCTTGCCATAAATGCCTCTGACGCATTTCCTGTTGGCATTTATTTATTTATTTATTTATTTATTTATTTATTTATTTATTTATTTATCGTTCGTATACCATGCTGAATCCCACGGGGACGTAGTTTGTGCGGCGGCCTAATTCATGAGAGTGAAGTATATATGCGGAAACGCTCGTGGACAAATATTTTTGGCACATAAAATAATAATATAACAATTTTTGGGGTTTTACGTCCTAAAACCACGATATGATTATGAGAGACGCCGTAGTGAAGGGGGGGAGGTGGCTTCGAAAATTTCGACCGCCTGGTGTTAAGTACACGGGTGTTTTTTACATTTCGCCCCCATGCCAGAACGAGACCCCTCGTTCCGGCAGACTTGATGCCTTCACGTGGTATGCGAGGGATTATTAGTCAGCTGCCCGCTCGTAATAAGATCACGTACTACGTGACGCCTACAGGCAAAAAAGAGTGTTCCACACTCGCCGTAATGGCAACAGGCGGCGCTGACTGACGCTCCCACGTTTAAGTACACATATATACCCTATAAAGTGGACGGAGGGATGACCGCCACCGTAGCTCAGTGGTAGAGCATCGGAAGCGTTATTCGAAGGCCACAGGTTCGGTCCCTGCCGGTGGCAAGATATCTTTTCGTCCACTTTCCTTTCTTCACATTTACATTACAATTACTTCTAATAGTTTCCCCTATACTTTCCTTGGCATCTTTGTCTGTTAGTTCTCATTAATATTATATATACAGGGTGTCCCAGCTATCTTTAGCCAAGGGTTTAAAAATAGAATTATTTGAGGCAGGCGAGTGAAGTCAGTTGAATATTGCTTACAGCCATCTTGCGCACTACAGGCAATTTTTTGTTTCGTAATTAACTGATTTGTTAATTATGATTAATTTACTAACTTGATAAATATTGACTTTACGCAAGAAATGAGAGTTGCAAAGTACGAGAGCGTCTTCAGAAATCCCCATTGCATTATTTGCGATAAAGAAAGTTTTACGCGTACCATTTTTTTCCGTGCTGCAAAGAAAGCCCGCGAAATACAAAAAATACCACGTGACTAGCGCATTCGCGCGCCGCGACCGTGCTGCTTTCAGCCGTGGTTTGAGCGAACAAAATCAGCCGCGGCCGCGATTCGCCGGCTCCGTTGCAGTGGCAGGCCGATAAGTTTACGGCGGCTTCTTGGCCCATTGCCAACCATTTGGCGCGCGTGACTGTGAAAGTTCTAGCGAGCGCGGGCGAAGAAACCACCGTCAAATTATCGGCCTACTGCTGAAATGGAGCCGGTGGATCGTGGCCGCAACTGATTTTGTTCGCTCAAACCACGGCTGAGAGGAGAACGGTCGCGGCGCGCGAATGCGCTAGTCACGTGGTATTTTTTGTATTTCGCGGGCTTTCTTTGCAGCACGGAAAAAATGGTACGCGTAAAACTTTCTTTATCGCAAATAATGCAATGGGGATTTCTGAAGACGCTCTCGTACTTTGGAACTCTCATTTCTTGCGCAAAGTCATTATTTATCAAGTTAGAAAATTAATCATAATTAACAAATTAGTTAATTACGAAACAAAAAATTGCCTGTAGTGCGCTAGATGGCTGTAAGCAATATTCAACTGACTTCACTCGCCTGCCTCAAATAATTCTATTTTTAAACCCTTGGCTAAAGATAGCCGGGACACCCTGTATATTAAAGACCTACTATTTTACTTGTGCCATATTTTTTTTACTGCCAGCCAGGAAAACAAATACCCTTATGATCATTGTAGATATGCTAATGAAGATGTCACTCGTACTTGTCGATGTTTGAGAGTATCTCATTATTCGTATTGTCTTGGCATGCAACTCTGTGCGTCATCCCTCGATCTCACACAGTGCATGTACGGTGACGCACGTCACTTTCAGCAAGGCTCCCCATAAATACTCGCGTAGCTGTCGCTCACGCTGCGTGACAGCAGTCTGGATTATTACTCTCACCGCCGATACGAACCGAATACGACCTCGTCGACCGTTATTTGGTCTACACACTTTGGAGAGCACTATGAGAGGGATAAAAGGCGAAACTGCACGCACGCCGCTGATGCCTTATTTGTGTGTTTACGGGGCCTTGGAAAACTTCAGTGAAAAACGAAGGAAGAGTGAACGGCCGTAAAGCCATGCGGGGGGCGTGTGCTGCGGGGCCTTTCGATAGGAAGCTGCGCCATATCCCTGCCTTTTTTTTCATGCACACATATACATAGGGGTGGTTATCGATGCTGACGCTCGAGTGGATGGAGGTCATCATTTTTGGGCTTCAAAAGAGTGGCCTGCACGGCAGCGCCACGGCGACGCCAGCGAGCGCACTGTGCAGTATCTGCGCGCAGACTCTGGTAAACAACGCGATGAGTCACGTCCGAGGCTTTGAAACCCTTGCCCAAGGTTCCCGTCCTGACGAGCGCCGCTGCGAGAACCTCGAGGACACGCGCGCATCTTCGCGCCCTTCGTCTCCATCATCCACCTCGGCTTCAGAAGCGACCCTCTTCTCATTTATCCCCCCCTTTTTTTCTCTCCACAGACGCAGCTCTCTCGCTTTCGGTTTCGAGGCGATCACCGGAAGCGGCGGTGGCCGTGGAAACCGCTCGGAAAATTCCCGCGGCCGGCTCTCTCGGTCGGAGACACGTTGCTTTGTTTTCTATCTTTTCTTTTAATTAACTTTTTTTTTCTCTTGGGCGCCGCCCGTACGCCGAGAACAACAACAAACTCGTAACCCTGAGCGCCCTCACGAAAGTCACTACACCCTCCTTGCCTTCGCTCATATATAGCGGCAACTGCTGTGCGTATCTTGGCCAATCAATTTTGTTTCCGTTGGGACCTCCTGGAGGCGTACATTCGCGGACTTTAGTGTGTGTGTGTGTGTGTGTGTGTGTGTGTGTGTGTGTGTGTGTGTGTGTGCGTGCGTGCGTGCGTGTGTGTGTGTGTGTGTGTGTGTGTGTGTGTGTGTGTGTGTGTGTGTGTGTGTGTGTGTGTGTGTGTGTGTGTGTGTGTGTGTGTGTGTTTGTACACTGTCTGTTCGTGCGCTTACGTGCGCGCGTGGCTGTGCTTATCGGGGACCCGCCAAAACAGTCTCGCTTATTGCTCACTCGCCGAACTTGTACCGCGCGCGAAGGAAACTACCTCCCTTCCTCCTCTCCTACGGGCTAGAATGGACGGCTGTAAATCGGCGGTCCATTTTGGTCGTTTTTGTTTCTTCCCCCCCCCCCCCCCGGACTTTCCCTGCGTTGTGCGGTTTCTTTCTTCACTCTTCTAGTTGTTTTTATTCGCCCGTTCTTTTCTTTGTTTTTTTTTTTTCTTCCTCATTTCTCCCCATTCGCCGATCATGTACCGCCCGGCGGTGTTGAGATTCTTAACGGGCAAGTGCTTTGCGTTCTTCGGAGTGAACTGCTTCACCGCACTGCACATCGCGTCCGTTCTATTGTTTCTTTTTTTTACGCCGTTTTTTTTTTTTCTTTCTTTCTTTGATGCCGGGCTAGTCTAATTGGACATTCCGCGGCGGATAGCACCACAGCTGTACGTACTACACTGCTGCCGAGTCAAAGTCCTTTCAAATGCCGGCATTGTCGCGTTTCACATTCGCGCACATGTGCTGTGTGAGCGGCCTTATACGTAACTGCAGCCGCTAAAAGTCTTGCTTGCCCGCGAGTGTACGGGGATACACGATCGAAATACACGCCAAGCTCGTTCGGTCTCACCAGCTGTACTGTATACTGGTCAGAGTTTACGTCCAGTGAGAGGCGCCAACCTATTTGTTTACAATGGCATGTGCTTAAAACGTTATTGTTGCTACCGACCTTGTCACGATAACATAATACGTGCACGCTATGGCCTGTTTCTTATTTACAAGCTCTTTAGTTGTCTATAGCCTTTCGCTTAGGTACAAATTACGAAGGAGTGCAAAATGTGAATTAGGAGCCTTGTTTAGAACGTGTTGCATCGATTTATGATGAATACTTTTTTAGTCTAGCAGAAATTAAGAGCTCAAAATTGGGTTTGCCTTGCGTCCGTCGCGGCCTTGCGTCCGACCCATTGAGCTGACTACGACCGCCGTCGTCAGCGGCGACAAACAATGACGATTTTTCGTCATCGGCGGGGCACGTCGTCACAACCATGCAGCTCTGTCATTGCCTGAGCTTGAAGAAAAATAAGCTTTGCGGACGGATCCGCTTTGATTTGAACCGGCGCAAGTGCAGTTGCGGGCAATTCCTTGTTGATACGCCCGTGAAAACGGCGTCAGCGGATCAAACGAGGCATACGTCACAATGCTGATAAAAAGCCTCAAGCATCGAACATGGTTCGTACATGCGGGAGAGTCTATTAGCGCCGCGGTCACCTGAACTGAGCAGAAACGTCGCGTGTGACGTCATTGGTAGACCGGCACATCGATGTCGACCCTGACACTGGCAGTTACATATCATGCTTGAAAAAAAAGTGAGAACTGCGAAGCGACAAGGCGTAGGTTACTTACTGGTCCCTCAGTGACACTGACAAAATGACAATACTTATGCAACGCCAGGCAGATTCTTGCCTTTCATTGAAATTGTACAGCGGTGGTATACGTGACGTCCTGCTCAGGTCACGTGACCTGAGCTGTTGAGGTGCGAATAGACTTTCCCCGTACAAACGTTCTATCCTTGCATGAAAATTGTGATGATTGGCCGCGAACATGGTGCAGGTCCCTGTTTTTAAGCAGAGTTATATTTTGCGCAAAACACTAATTCGAACTCGCATTTATTGAGAAACGATTCTCGGGGGCCATATTAAGTTCCATATTTTCACTGCAGATGTAACGCAGAAAATCTTTAACGTGCCTGTTCCCACATAGTGGATGTCATCTTCAATGGGAAAAACGCACAAACAACGCAAATAAGCTGACGTAAATTACTGAGAACTGTCGCAGTGCATGCGTTCAGAGCCGAAGGCAGCCATCACGTATTCTGTCTTTTTTTATTATTAGTGCTTAAAGAACCAAGGAATTATTGAGTACCTTATTTGAATAGGATTCCGTGTCTGAAAAAAAAATTTTTTTTTAATACTTTTACTAGCCAGCTTTCCTTCCGTTCGTAACGTTCATTTGGTTTCTGGCGTGACCCGTGGGTTACTTTAGCCTCGTGGCGCATCAAGCTTATATTCTGTCACGAAAGCTGCCCGTCTGATCGTGAAAAACACGTTACTTCACCTTCATGAAACGTTGCCTCCAACGCGTTGTAAGTCTTTTTTTTTTTCTTCCTATCTTCTGATACCTCGCTCTCGTTCCCCTCGGAGCGTCGTAATTATAGGCAGAGAGAGGGAGCGCCGTTTTTGTTAAAAGAAAGCGCCGCTTGTTGGCACGCTTTCCGGAATGTTCATTTCACGCTACCCGGTGGTTTTTTTAGCCCTTTGCACGAACGACTCGCACACCGAGCGCGCTTGCTTGTTCGCTGCTCGTTTTAGAAGCCGGAGGTTAGGCGCCCGTCGTCTTCTCTCCTTTCAGCAACCAGCAGCTCCCTGTTAGCTTATTTTCCCTTTTTATGCGCGGGTATTTCTCGTTTCTCTTCCGAGCGCGCGCGTCTTACACGTTGGTATGCACCGTGAGCCGACTGAAAAAAAAAAAAAAAATCGCTTATTACGTCTCTTTGTCCCTGCCGCAGGGCCAGCTGTGTTGGACACGGTCCTGTCTAATACCCGTACCACACAGGCACAAGAAATTACATTTAGTAGTTAAGGCATTAAGTTCCTAAATGACAGTTTTTCAGCGGACCTGCCACACGCCTAAAGTTAACGGCGTTTGACCTGATGATGTCGATAACAGCGACGAATTCAGCAATTTTTGCACTGTAATAAAATATGAACATGCACCTTAACAAATCTAATCTGCGTTCAAGGCTAGTGAAATGTAGAAGTAAGCAGACTGTGGTACGATTTGCTTGAGTTTTGTTGTTTTTTTACAACATTGCAACCGACCACAACAACTTCGGCCATTGCATGTTGAATCATCCGAGATGGCGCCTGTCTCACCGAAGCCGTTACAATTCTGGCGTGAATTTCGCTATAGTGCAACTAGGTAATAGCAGGAGATTTCTTCAAAGTCATGTCTAAAATATTTTTGACATGATACACGCTATGTCAAATGTTTTATGTGTACTGCAGTGAGCAAGCTTTAGTGCTGAAAGAAGACATTTCTATGTCGAATGAGTTCTGGCGAAGGCATTCGGTGACGAATGGCAATAAGGCGAATGTCATTTGATTTGTCGATGTGGCGCCGCGAAAGTGGCATTAACTCTTGAGGAATTATGAAGTTAATGCCATTTTATGTGCGCGTGTGGCACTGGTTTAAGTCGCTGTGGCACTGCTTTCCCCGTGCCCTATGACTTCTCTTTGATTCGCCGACTGTAAACGCTGAGGGATTACATCGAATGTAATCGCCAGTATCAACGTTCTTTCGCTCACGCGATCGTGTACAGCCGAATTATTCGGGGCGCGTGCAACGTTGGCTGAGTAATGCGCTGGCCCGCAAAAAGACTGCCGTTGGGCACGCGTATTGTCGTGTGAGGAGTTGCAGTCACAAAAGGTCGTCGCTGGCTTTGACGGGAGTGCGGGTATTATTGTCCGCGGGTATTATTGACATGCGATGATAACACGATGCCGTTTGTCTAGTGCGTATTTTCCATTCATGAATTTTACTCACGTGGTTCGTTTTGTTCGACCCTTCTTTCAAAGATACCTCTGACGATGGCCGCGCGCGCGTGCCATGCTTATCTTTCGTCGGGACGAACAACACTTCTTGACCTTTACAGGACATTTACAAGAGCTTCGCGTGATGAGGCTTATATGGAAGGCTTGCGCCTCGCTTCCGGCTGTCAAGCGTCCGCTTTGATCTTGCGCTCATTAAAACCCCAGCTTGATTAATGATATTCGTGGACGAAGTCTGCAGATGGTGCGAGGCATGTTACGGCCTATGCGCCATGGATCAAGTTCCACAGTTTGCATAGGTCATTTCAGGCGGGCTTGCTTTCACTAACATCTATATATATGTTTAATGTTGCCGTTTGTAGTGGATAAATATTACGGGAACACACAGCCGCCGACGCTCCAATGTACTGACGACTAACAACGATATGTGTATAGATCGCCAAATAGTCTTTTCGACCTTAACTTTGGCCAATTTTACCGCCATTGTGCCAGGCTAGCGCCCTTGTTTGATTGGTGAAGCTTGTCCGGAGGCCGTAAAAAGATTCGCTTTATATATGGCGGCATTTGAAGACGTCGTTTGAGATGCGGAAAGAACTGGGTAATGCTCCCCCAGCATTCGGCTCGGTGTCGCAGCAGGGCAAGTTCACATCTTCACTACCGGTATACCCCGCCCCCCTTCCTACAGGTATACCCTGTAGGAAGGGGGGGCGGTGCAATCGACTGGGAATGTCATAGTAATTTAATGAGTGTCTCGTGCGAATATACGCTTCCGCCTGTGCTCTCCTTAGCGTTGCCTAAACGTATTCTGACTTTTACGCTCGTTTCAGCAGCAACATCCGACTGGGGTCACAGTGAAAATGGAAGATTTCAAAAGCAAAGAGACGCCGCCGAGCATTGGCGAGTTTGAAGGCCAAACTGTCCGCTCTGCCGCGTTCAAGCTCGACAATGTCTTATCATCGCGGCACGGTCAGCATATAGTTCAACATTTACCGATCTGCAGGCACTCGTGTACTCAAGGGATGAGGTCTTAATCGCATCCATTTTAACTTTGCTTCCTCCGCTCGTGTTGCGGTAGCTGCAGTGTAAACTTCAGTAAAAAAAAGTTTCATCGCAGGATGTCCATGTAATGAAGGTTTAAAGCTGCGCTGCAACACTTTTTGAAGTAATCATCGAATGGCTTCATTAAAAGAGCTTATTGCCCAGTAATCGACTGCCGCTAGAATTTTTAGAATCCGTCGAGCACGAGCGGAGTTACAGGGATTTGTCGCACGCTTTTTCTCTCCTTTCGTACCAGCGAGCGTGCTCAAAGCTACGCAAGGGTGATGACAAGAAGGCACGAAGATGCACCCGTTCGTCAGCGCGCGTGATAACCTTGAGCACTGTCTTTTGTTTGCTTGTTTTTTTTTTTTTTTCTCTCTTCGAACGCGCGGCTTACCTTCAACATCGCGAGCGCGCGCGGGCACGTGGCGGGCATCCCGCGGCGGCCGCGGTAACTATGCAGCTCATGATGCTATGTAAAATCAGCCACTGGCCGTAGACCTTGCGCTTATGGCGCGTTCATTTGGGTTTATGGCATCATTTGTCGAGCGAAGAGGGAGCGATTTCTAGCTGACTTTGAGAATCAGGCCGCGTGCGGCGCTGTAATGTTTGGCTCACGTGTTTTGAGGAGCCTCGGCTACCGATCGTCAGCGTTTTTTGACCATACTGAAAAAGTGTTGCAGGGTCCCTTTAACCGCGCCGCTTGTAAACGCGACGTACTGGGCTGCGCAATTTCGACAGTGCATACGGTGTGTGCAACCGTTCGCGCAGCTTTACCAGCGCTGTTGAAGCACGAGACAGCTGGGCACACGGAGATAGAAGCCTTCATGCTTCTGACCGGCACTGGCGGCAACGTTTGCCCAGCGGGCTCGCCGCTGTCGATGGCTCAATATGGGATCGGTGAGAGGGGCCGGTGTCCTGAAGTGCGCGAGGTTTACCTGGGAGGCCGAAAGTTCGCGAATAACCGCGCTGAGGTTATTGTGGCCGATAGGGCTTTCGCGATGGCACTCGATCATGCTTTTAATGGCAGCGTAAGGACATGTTGTGTACTTCCCGCCTTAAAGGGGTAGGTGCCACCAAATTTGTGGCTTGCGCGTTCTTCGCTGCAAGCGTTTCTTATCGCTCTAGGAAGCATGATACACGCACCAAGATTCACGTATTCTCGCTAAATAATTTAATATCGCCTTATTTATGTGGGCAACTTTCGGTTTCGGTTTATGGCGCCAAGTTGGGCAGTGACGTAGCAGTGTAGTAGGCTTGGTCACGTGACCAACCAAGGCTGTGACGCATGTCCTGCTGAGTATCGTCTGCTCTCGCACACAGGTCCGGAGGTCACTCACGTCACTACATATCTGGTGTGACGTCACTACAACTTTCGTTGCCCCTCCTATAGAGCTACGTCAGTGTTGGCGCGCTAGCGATGGGTCTCGATCGGGAGGATGAGCATTTAGGTTCACTTTGGAAGTGAATTAAAATATATTTTAAACGTTTGCTGTGCCCGACCCTTCGTGTGGAGTGTCCTTGCATAGAGAGGAAACCCACAACAGGCTTGTTATAGCCTCGAAATTTGATGTCACCACCCCTTTAATGCGTTCGAAGCAACTCATTGTCGTTGGCTGAGTGATGAGTTGCATTGTGCCTTGCAGTGCGAGTCACGCCGGCATAGCGTAACCTTTCTACGAAGACGGCAGCTCTCTTCCAGGGAGTAAAAATGTGTTAAAAAAAAAAAAGAACGAAAACGAAGCTACAACGGTAGCTTGGAGGAATGAGCACCTATGTACGTACATATAACGCGTAGTTAGTCCTGCAAATGTATTATTGGCTCCTGTAAAGAGGTTCATGTTCGTAGTGTAGCACGTGTTTATGTGGGTCCCGCACAAACATGGGAAAACGACTTCCGCACGATTACGTAAACGGTATCGGGTGGCGCAACGCTTGCCAATAGCTGCCGCGGAGCGGCGCAAGCGTACGAGAGCCCCGCCGTTATCTGTCGTTCAGGCCACCAGATGCGGCCCCGATGTGGAGAGACTGGAGCGGCGGCCGGCGTAGCACCAAGGTCTAGGCCAAGGCCAATCGTGCGCGCGTTTCCTCTTCTCGCTTTCGCCGCGGCGGCTCCCCGTTTGTTGACGCGTGGGTGGGATTGGGCCACGTGACGGTCTTCTCTCTCGTTGGTAACGAGCCTGTTGGGTCCCGTGGTGGCGGTGCCGTAACCCTGTTTCGACCATTCCTCTCCGTATGGCCCGCCTGTGGCGCGTTCGTCGCTTCCTACCAAATAAGCTTTATTACCCCTTTTCCCGTGCTCCAAGATTGCACCAGTGTTGTTTTGTTTGTCTCTTGTTTTCTACCCATCAGGGGGGGGCCGTTACTTGAAGCTTAAGGCCTTTCGATTTCTATACTCTAAGGAACGCTCTCCCTTTAACTTTGTCGGTTTCTTTACGAGTGAATCCAAACGCGCCGTGATTCACTTACCAGTTGAAGCTCGCTGGAGGCGAGCGAATTGCGCTTTCTTTCGTTCTGAGCGCGCAAAGGCCTACCCCGTCTCGTTGCCCTAATGCATAAACTAGAACTATAGTGCATAACTGTTTAGCTTGTTTTGTTGTGTGAACTGTATTAAAATGCTACGTGTGTGACAATGAATGGATAACTCTTAAACTTACAATCACTCTTTGTGAGCCGAAAAAGAGTGCCTTCCCGACGTGTTTCGGAATGTTTCGTAATCGCTATAGTCCCACAATTGGTTCCTCATGAATCCGCCGTGTACCCGTTCTCTCTTCTTGTCTCGATCATGGTCATAAAGTTAGCGTTTTACTCTTCAACGAAAACGCTTTCCAACGTAGATTCATATCTATACAGAGCCGGTATATAGAAATGACTTGGCGTCATCGTGTTCTCCTATCACAGGTGCTGCTCCTTTTCTACAAGTGATAAGAAACCTGCTCCCCTTGTCTTGGTTTTTGTATCTTTAGAGTGTCATTTTGTTTTTTTTCAGTCTCTTGCTATAGTACATATATTTCCATTAATCTGTGCATTTACATCCGTCTATTATAGTTAGAAATTTGTGCACTACTTACTTTTTTATAACGCTGCGCATTTCTGAATGTTGTACTGTTCGTCATATCCTGCGTAACTGCCCCTTCGATCCCCTCTGTAATCTTTATGTCCATACTCCTTGTGGGTAAAATGAATAAATGAGTCACAATATTCACACGAAATTTCTTCAAAGGGACAGTGAAATTCAATTATATATAGTGATAGATTCGCCATTGTAAACATCATTCCGCGTGAAATTTCCAAAGGGGTATCGCTTTATCACCGTCATAATGGTTATAATCACTGTCCTATTGTATGTCCGCCGCCGGACGAAGGCCTCTCTTAATCATCTCCAGTTTTGCCTGTCCTCCGGACCTGATTCCACTTTATGCCTGCAAATTTCTTAATTTTATCACTTTACGTGATGCTCTGCCGTGCTCAGCTGTGTTGCAGGTCTATTACGGAACTTATCGTTACTTCGGGGGTTTGCGTGATATAGGAACTTGGCACTATACCTGTCTTCAGTGTGCGTGTTTTTTCGCTTTTACGGTCGGAATGAATCGGAACAAGTTCCTTATATCGCAGAAATGAGTAGACAACTTAAAAAAATTTTTTTTTGCGAGCTCCGTAGTCACTGTGAACTCATCTCGCATTAGGCTCTATCGTCTCGGAGAACCGATTAAAACGAGCATTAAAGAACCTTTCTTTTCATAATTACTCAGCGGAATATTTTCTGGGTTCGTTATAAGATGCCTACCGCGCTGTATCTGACGTCGCAGGGTAGCGGGAAAGGGAACTTCACGGTGCAACATTGCCACCTGGCTTTCTCTCTCTCTCTCTCTGTTTTATTTTATATTTTATATTATATATATATATATATATATATATATATATATATATATATATATATATATATATATATATATATATATATATTTTTTCGTCGTTCTTGAGGACTCTCGTGCACCGAGACCATCCGCTGTCGGCGTAAGTGACCAGTTCGATATTTCAGCTGTGCAGCGGGCGTATAAGGTGTCTAGCATAACATTTTCTTTCCTGGCCCCCTTGGGCGTTCTCACTGGTATTCATTATTGGCTCGTGCGTGTAATTGAGGAAGAACCGCAGCGCGGTCGCGCAGGCGTTCACACGACGAACAATTACGCGCGTTTATATAAATAGCCTGGTGCCACCTGCTTAATCGTTGCGCAAGCGTGTCTTCTCGACTCGTGGCGAAGTTCCCGGCAACAAACGGGATTAGTTTTCGTCGCCGTCACCTTATACGCCGAGATTAGGCCTCCGCACAGCGACGCGCCTCGTTACGGTTGAGGTGTAGAGATAAACCACCGGCCGCGTCGCGCGCGCTTCCGAGGCAGCGCCGTGGCTGCTCATCTATAGTTTAGCAATGCCTGCGACGCCTGTGCGGGAGCCGCGCTTGCAGCTAATTGGGGAACGATCCCCGTCCCTTACAGCCGACCATGGACGAGCTGTTGCCGGGGCCCACGCGTCCTTCCTCCCTGAAATGGAAAGCGAGGAAGTATAGTTGATGAGGACGAACGGTTTCTCCGTTTTCATGCGAGCGCGGGCCAACCGATCGAGCCCGTGAAAGACAGGGTCCCGTGGAAAGTTCCCGCCTCTATTTAGAATGCCGTGCGCGGCCTCGGCTGATCGGTGGCCCGCGTATAGCCATATGCAACCTATTCACGAACTTCATTCCGCGCTATAATAGCTAGTTTCGTAATCTTCCCGGTGCCCTATAGTTGCTGGGCCGTTTTGGGCTGCCGTAATTTGCAGGAAAGCCCGTGCGCGACCTGCGATTATCGAACCGTTTTTCTAAAGCGCGAACAGCCCTTTTGAATTCGGCATTTTTAAAAAAATTTTTTTCTTCTTTTCTTTTTTCGGGTTTCTCTATCGGCTGGCGCTGTAGAGTTGGAGCTTCCGCAGCTCTTCACGGTTTTAGTGAGACAAAAATGGAGAGTTGTTTGTAACGCCGGTTGGGACTCCCGTGTAGTGTGTATTATGACGAAATTCGCAGAGCGGAGCAGACTGGTATAAGACTCTATTGAAATTTCGGATTATCCATTGTGAATGGCATTTACACAATCACTTCCTACTTACATTTTCAGAAATTCATATGCGATTTAGTGCATACGCGCGAGGTCTCAAAATGCTGGCTGATTACGGCAGCGCTGTCGTATGCACTGGGATAATCTGATTTAGAAGAACAGAGCGTTAGGTGAGTTGGTC
Source organism: Rhipicephalus appendiculatus (assembly GCA_030522465.1). NCBI lineage: Eukaryota > Metazoa > Arthropoda > Arachnida > Ixodida > Ixodidae > Rhipicephalus > Rhipicephalus appendiculatus. The sequence goes on along the minus strand of JALIZH010032928.1, from coordinate 655,806 downwards.
GAATGCTGTCACGTCACTTAAAATTACAGGATGCAGCATTTACGGGACGGCCCGCCACACGATGTTACGTCTTAATCCTAAAATTAGGCAAAGAAAAGCAAGCTTTATTATATAAGAACGTGATACTTCGCTACTTTGTATACGCGTACAGTTAGTTCATAGAGGTGCCTTATTTTTGGGGAAATCAATTACGGCATTTGATATTTGATATGACACGCACGCACGCACGCACGCACGCACGCACGCACGCACGCACGCACACACACACACACACACGCACGCACACACACACACACACACACACACACACACACACACACACACACACACACACACACACACACACACACACACACACACACACACACAAACAAACAAACAAACAAACAAACACACACAGAGGACATTTCGTAACCGTGACTCGAAAAATGTTGAGGTGTGATACTTTGCTCGCTTCGGTTCTCGTTGGGGTTAAGCAATTCAAGGCCTGCGCACGTGAACGTCACGCAGGTGTATCGGTGTTCCTGCTGTCGTTGCGGCGTGGAAGAACGCAGAACGAACGCGATGAGTGCCGCCTCTCGCTTTTCGACGGCGATCCCCTTTTGACTGCGTTTGCGACGTGACGTCACGGCTTCGAATTCGTCGGTCCGTCTGTCTGCTGTCTTCGCATGCGCTGCGACTCGCATTTCTAACGGCTGCTGCCCAAATGACGTTGGGTTGTCGCAGACGTGGAAACGCTTCGCAATTTTTATAGGAACTGTATACATGCACAAGCGCGCGAAAATGCTGCCGCGAATCGGAACGCCCGTTTATCTCCGCGGGCATGCACCTCCGCAGTATTCGGCGACGGTGTACGCATTTCGCGAGGCCTGTGGGTATATTATTTCTTAGTCCATGAAATCTGGTTTCGAAAGCATAGCGCGAGCTGGTTGAAAGCGGAGCATACATGTCCGCTTCTGCGAGGCTCATTTCGTCGATCCTCTGCCGCGTATCTCGTTTACCCGCCTTTCTGTTATCGCCATTTGCGTTCGCTTTAGTGGATGGGCTTGTGAAAGTGTAGTCGACGGTCCATTAAGGCGCGTTTCCGGATGGCTGAGAGCTACTGGAACACGCTTTGCGCAGAGAGAGAGAGAGAGAGAAGGGTGGTGAGTATCGAGCTGGTTGCGCAATAGTGAAACCAACGATACGCTCTCGTAATCATTTCTATGAAGGCACAATCTTTTCTCTCTGGGCGAAATTCTATGCTATAGAAAAAAAAAAAACACATATTTCTTTTTTTTAATATTTAATTACGAACTTTACAGCGAACGCACAGACGCATTACCCGTGCAATGAAAGCCACTTCAGTGCTATGCTGTGCGACTCGTGTAAGCTTTCCCAATTTCTTTGTTGTTTTTTGTATACTCTTTTATTCGATGTACTTTATTCAAGTCCGTTTAGGTTATGGTGGGACGAGAAATAACTAGCTGTTGAACCGGTGTACGCACATATAAGAGCGCGTACAGCGGCAATGGAGGTTGTTTAATCGTTACACATATGTCATGCCCCGTGAGCATTTTGAAGGTTAGCTGATGAAGCTTTTGTCAGGGAGCCGTCACACGTGTGTGAGCCGTTACCCTTGTAGTTTAGAAAGAAACCGAAACGTGTTGCATATATCCCGTTAGCAGCTTCTCTTGCATGCGCAGGCCTGCTGCATGGGTGCGCTGTGACTTCTTTTGTTTGTTTCAAGGAAATTTTTCTGTGAGTAAAATAATTAAACGTGTGGTAATCATAGGTCGGCAAAAAAAATTGAAGCTCAGTCAAACTCACTCAACAAATATATACAATCAGATCTGAGGACTCACTCGGACTCAGGCTCACCAAAATTTGCCTCAATCGGACTTACTCGGACTCAGACTCACCAAACTTTTTCTCAGCCGGACTCACTCGGACTCAAACTCACCAAGATATTATTCATCTGGACTCACTCAGACTCAGGCTCACCGCTTCACCTTAATCTGAGTGAGCCTGAGTAAGTCGGACTCAGGAGACCGTGAGCCTAAAATTAGCTTTTTCTATAACGTTGTCAATGCTCTTTAATGTCAATATCTCACAAAATCGGTGCTCTTCGATGCGCCTTTTGATCTTATACCGTCAAATACGAGTTATCAGCAGTGGTTGCAATCATGTAAGGACATTATTAACGCGATAGCGTTAAAGAGCTCGTTTCGCAGAAATTCCGGCGTCGGTGTCGGCGTCGGCGGCGGCGTCGTTGGTTGTGAGCGAAAAATCATCTTGTCCGTGACCGAAAAATCGAGAAAGATGCAAATAAAATAAATAATAAAATTTCCGGGTCCGAACGAGGATCGAACCCGGGTCGTCTGCGTGGCAAGCAGGTGTTCTACCACGCAGCCACGCTTCTGCTTGTGATTACATATAAAATAACTTCCTCTGCTTGGATTTGCAGTGAAAATAACTTTCATGCTTTGCGTCCTGTATACAGGCGTCACAATACAACATGTAATATCGCAATAATATTGCGTGGTACAAGCGTGCACAGCCATCGGGCGTCAGAAGATGTGAATATCATAACGACATTGTGGTTCAAAGCCGTGTACCCATTAGAAAAGGCACACACGTTACTGCGCACATTCCCTTAATACCACGTAGTGGGTGCATAGCAACTTCGAAAACATTTCCCGCATTTACCGCGCATAATTGCTCGTGGTTTAAAGCATGCTACGCATTACATACTGTGCACTAAGGGATTGAAGCACGGACTAGGGACAGGATATCGCTATCGCGTTCAACTCTTAAAGGCTCATTTACACTAGCGCGACACGACACCGATTTTGGTCTGCCGGCTGTCTTTGGGAGCGTCTTTTGTCGTGTCGTCGTCCCATTTACACTGCAACGACACCAAGAGTCCGCCGATGGTCTGTGGGGCGGACTCCTTGGTGTCGTTGCATTGTAAATGGGACGAAGACACGACAAAAGACGCTCCCAAAGACAGTCGGCAGACCAAAATCGGTGTCGTGTCGCGCTAGTGTAAATGAGCCTTAAAGGCGAAGCTTAAGGGTCCCCCCAATTTTTTTTATGAAATACGCGACCCGCACGAGATATTTTCATCAAGAACCTTCCGTGAAAGAGTTTGCGGGGGAGGTCATGGCACTACCACCCCCTAATTCGCCTCTGATCAACAAATATTGAGGTGGCACATGAACGCGAGTGTGTTGAGATATGTGTGAATAGACTAGACAATAATCGTAGACCGATATAACGCTGATAGTAATGCTGAAGATGAGCAGATGGGACCATAAGTCGGCAATAAAAGGTGGAGCTCACTCAGACTCACTCAAGAAATATATTTTGTGCTTAGGGCTCACTCGGACTCAGACTCACCAATATTTTCCTCCAACTGACTCACTCGGACTCAGACTCACTAAAATTTTCCTCAACCGGACTCACTCAGACTCAAACTCACGGGCCGATCTGAGTCTGAGTGAGTCGACTCATGAGTGAGTTTGCCGACCTATGGTGGTAATCGAGCTTAGTTTTTAAGCGCACGACCCCTTGTGTCATCTCAAGCGAGACGAGAGGACATGGCGAGTGATTCTTTCAAATTTCAGGTTCATTTTTACGTGCCAAAACTTCGCTCTGATTGGGAAGGCACGCGTTAGGCCTGCTCATCATGCTCGCGTTAATTAATTTTTACCTCCATGCGGTTCATTAAGGGGCACAGAAATCTACACATATATGTCAGCGTTGCTGACGCGAAGGTCGCGGTATCGAATCCCGGCCGCTGCGGCCGCGTTTAGGGTGGAAGCGAAATGCTAGAAGCCCGTGTAGTTAGATTTTTAAGTGCACTTTAAAGAACACCACTTGGTGAAAATTTCCGGAGCCCTTCTACTACGGCGCCTTTCATAATCATATCGCGGTTAGGGACATAAAATGCCCAGCCATTATTCTTACATCAACGCTGTTGCATATCGCCCCCCACCGAAATGAGGCCGCCGCGGGATAACCACGTGTTATGTTTCGACTGGCAGGTAGCGGATGACGCTCCGACGTTGAAAGGTTGCAAAAAAAATAAACAATAGCAATGAAATATTGTACGTATGTACTGGTAGTTATGGCGTATTTACGTATAATTTTATATTGCAACTATTTTCCTTTATTGCACAAGCATAGAGTCTGTACAGAATGTAACGAACCTATAGCTTTCGAACAGGAAGGTCCAAGTCAAGTTTTTGTCGCAGTTTCACTTCTTTTAAAAGGTCTTCAATAACGCGCGAACGCGTCATATACTCGACTGTGTAGTCGTTTCATACTTCGCATGCATGCTGTATGCCTAAGAAGTTGCGTTTAGTCTTTCGTATGTATAGCTTATATATATATATATATTTTTTTTCATAGTGTGGCGGCACACTGCAATACAATTTGGAAGCTTCTTAATTGTGGCAGTTTTTGCGTGGAAATTAGCAACGTAACCGGCGACTCCGAAGTCGCTCGGATTTCCCCAGAACTATCTCGCGTCTCATCGTATCGTTAAAAAAAAAGACAAAAACAAAAAGAGGATATTTTTGTTGCCATATTATCTTCCTGGGTACCAGAACACTTTGTTATTTTGATCATGTCGTGCGGGTGCTTCAGTGGAGCACCATATTAATGCCATGGCCAAACTAAGAAGCAAGAAAAACGAGACGGTTTCGCCCGTGCACGAGGTTCACTCTGCAGGTCATGCAGGGGAACGCATCGGCAAGCTTAACCCTTTCAGTCCCAGTGATTCCATTTGGAATCATAAAATATGTAGGTCAGTCAGCAAGCATCTGGTAAAGATAAAGCGTTGTTCTTCCTCAAGAGCCCGTATTTAGCATCTGCCCTGCATGTGGTGTCAACATGGCACACTCAATAAAGCAAGGTCACGTCTGAACGAAGAAATTACAGAAGCGGTTGTGCTGTTCGCGCATTTTGCTGAGGCAGCGTCTTCTTTCACTGTGCAGAGATAGGGCATTTATTTTAGTTCTGTGCCGGAAATTTGAATTTTGGCTATTGGACATTATGCTATCCTGTCTAAATAACATTTTAAGTAATAAACAAAGTAAAAATTGTGGAAATATTATTAAATAATAAATATTTATTAAATTAATTGTCCCATTAATTACTCTTCACTGAAAAGTGTGAGCAAATATTTTTTCAGTTTTTTTGGACTACCACGATCATGCACATCTCAAAATGGAAAAACTAGTTGCTTACATTGAAAATAGTTAATTCGGGACTGAAAGGGTTAAATAGATTATGTTAAGAAGATGCGACTGACGTTCGAATACTCATGGTGTCACTATATTGGAGTCAATAGTGGCTCGACGATACTTAAAGGGATGCAGACATGAATTTTAGGAATTTTCGCATTATTGCTATAAATAAAAACATTGGCGTCGAAAACCTTTGAATGTTGTGGTGCCTCGGAATGCATGGGAATATATTTTTTCTACCGTGCTATACCATGAAAAACCGCTTTCGGTTTTCGATATCGGGGGGGGCCGGTTTCACAGCGACATGTCAGCACAGTCTGACGTAGGTTTGTTATGTGGGAACAGCAACTCGTGGACGTACTTATAGCGGGTCTGCTGTTAATTGAACGTGGTGCACGCGAAAGCGATTAGTGAATTTTCCTCCAGCGGCTCCGACAGCGATTTCGGTGATATCAACCGCACGCAGGAGGAAGAGTTCGCAAACCCAGTGAACTGTGTTGATTCGCATGATAATGTCCATTGCGATGTGGCTGGCTGGCAGATGCTGGTTGACGGAAACCTTATGAAATCAAACTATCATATTTTATTCGTTCTTTCAGCTGGCTCATGTGTGTGGTGAGCGTTAACACTGCGCGACAAGGAAACGAAAAATGTCCGATTTGCGATGCCTCAAAATCGTGCCAACACTCCTTTAAAGCAGCAAAAACGAGAGAACAAACATTTTAGTTAATGTTCACTTAAGTGTCTCGAACGGCGCTAGCCGCAAGCAAGCGTTTGGGGCGAGGAAAGCGCGAAGCGAGGCGTGCGTCTAAATGTCGTACAGAGTCCGTACCTAGAGAGAGAATCTCTAGGGATTTTTCGATCTAGGGACTTGCGCTGGTGGTGCCGTCGGTGCCGTCACTTCGTAGCGGAGGTTTTTGGAACGCTGCTTCGGCGGCCGGTGTGGCCCGATATCGCCGTTATTTTCTCGAGCTAGCGCCCTGCTGGAGCGATTTTCAGCGTTCGTCTCTTGTCTCTGCTTCGACGACGATGGACGATGACCGCGAGTCCTGCAGCTTTCGTTTCGGCAGCGTAGTACGCGATCCGGTGTCCCGTAGCGACTTCGTCGTGACTTCCTCAGAGAACATCTATGACTGCCTTTGCTTGATCGGTGTGGCTAGGGTTACTTCCAGGCGTAACTGTTGCCACCGCTGTCGTTACGTCCAGACGTTACTAGCGCCTTTCCTTACCTGCCGTCACTATAGGCTACTGCTCACTGTAAGGCCAGTTTTACTAGCGCCTTTCCTTACCTGCCGTCACTATAGGCTACTGCTCACTATAAGGCCAGTTTTACTAGCGCCTTTCCTTACCTGCCGTCAGTATAGGCTACTGCTCACTATAAGGCCAGTCCGTCAGTATAGGCTACTGCTCACTATAAGGCCAGTTTTACTAGCGCCTTTCCTTACCTGCCGTCAGTATAGGCTACTGCTCACTATAAGGCCAGTCCGTCAGTATAGGCTACTGCTCACTATAAGGCCAGTCCGTCAGTATAGGCTACTGCTCACTATAAGGCCAGTTTTACTAGCGCCTTTCCTTACCTGCCGTCAGTATAGGCTACTGCTCACTATAAGGCCAGTCCGTCAGTATAGGCTACTGCTCACTATAAGGCCAGTCCGTCAGTATAGGCTACTGCTCACTATAAGGCCAGTTTTACTAGCGCCTTTCCTTACCTGCCGTCAGTATAGGCTACTGCTCACTATAAGGCCAGTCCGTCAGTATAGGCTACTGCTCACTATAAGGCCAGTCCGTCAGTATAGGCTACTGCTCACTATAAGGCCAGTTTTACTAGCGCCTTTCCTTACCTGCCGTCAGTATAGGCTACTGCTCACTATAAGGCCAGTCCGTCAGTATAGGCTACTGCTCACTATAAGGCCAGTTTTACTAGCGCCTTTCCTTACCTGCCGTCAGTATAGGCTACTGCTCACTATAAGGCCAGTCCGTCAGTATAGGCTACTGCTCACTATAAGGCCAGTTTTACTAGCGCCTTTCCTTACCTGCCGTCAGTATAGGCTACTGCTCACTATAAGGCCAGTCCGTCAGTATAGGCTACTGCTCACTATAAGGCCAGTCAAATATTTTGCCAGCGTTTGCTCAAGTGGCTTGTGTCATTACAGCGAAAGAGTGGCAGCGACGTGGGTTGGGGCGCCCGCCGCTGTCACGAAGGCGATTACCTTAAAGAAAAAAAATATATTAGCGGCGCCCGTGGAGCATTAATGCTATACTATTAGAACAGTACTTCAAAAAAGAAAAGAAAAGTTAAAAAAAAAAGAACTTCGTCGTCGAGGTTTGAACCACCGACCTCTCTGCTCCGAGTACGGCACGTTAGCCCGCTGCGCCACTAAAGCTGATCGGTGAGGATGGTTTAACAGGCGGAATGCATACGCAGGCCGGCTGGCGAAGCGGCGTCGTTCCAAAAAGCTTCGCTACGAAGTGACGGCACCACCATCGCAAGTCCCTAGATCGAAAAAAATCCCTAGAGATTCTCTCTCTAGGTACGGACTCTGTACGACATTTAGACGCTCGCCGAAGCGAGTGCCGCCACGCGATAGAGGCGCCGTGAAGCGAGCGTCGCTCGAAGCGCACGCTGACGTCACCACCGAGCATGTTTGCGGAGCGCAAACACCGAGCGCCGCCGAGCGAGTCGCACACTATGGGAATGACGTCAGCCCTTCCTTTACTAAGGCGCACACTATGAGCGAACTGATAGGTCACCTGTTGGAAATGTGCCAACAACCCCAAACGACATCCTCCTGACCCTATTGGGAACCTATTATTCAGGCTCTCTGCTGTTTATTAGGCCCTCAATTAATGTTAACTGTTCGACGTGGGCTACGTATACGCGTAGCCCTACGTTAAGGAACTACGCGCCCAAGAAACGTCAACTTCCTATGTTCTCTAAGGGCGAACCGGATGTGTTTGTGTACAGTTTCCGTGCGCGCCTATCATCATTCAGTTAATTTTAATTTATTATCCGGGTGGTTACTTGGGCCTTTTTTTATAGTAAGCCTATATATATGCTCCTATATATGTCATTTCTTTCACATACAACCCTTGCCACCTCCTTTTTTCGATGTTGTTTTTGTTTTATTTTTCTTCTTTTTTTCTTCTTTTTTGAATTTATGGACAACCCCCCTCTCTGTGGTGAATCTGGATTGCTCCGCTAGGAGCTTGGTGTCGATACGTAGGGAAAAAACAAAATGCACTAAACATTGATGTGTGAGCAGCTGTGATGCGTTCCCCGCGGCCTCTATTTCAGAGCGTTGCCCAATGCCTCACGAACGTTATAGCTGCTGCTGTAAATCGGGAGATCCCCTAAATTGCCCGTTATAGCATTTGATACGGCAAAGTTCGTTTGGACTGAGTCGTGGGATACATATATACGTAATCAGTTAGAGCCTAGCTGTGGTGTTGCAATAGTGTCTGAGACCTCCGCTTTCCTGGTGTTGCTGTTTCGGAGCATCAGAAATTAACAAGGAAAAGTAAATATACATTGTTGTTTTTATTTATTCTTTTTTCTTAGAATATCTAGCACCGCATCGAGCGACGTGACGATCTCCACGGATTTCACGTGTTTCTATTCGATCCGTCGCTGTACCTTGTGCCCTTGCTCTAACGTTGAAATGCTTAAATATTGTATCAGCTCCACTTAGTGCAGCACTGCAGGTTACTTGTACGTATGCATTTACTGAATACATGAAGAAGCAGGCATCGCTAAACTTGACTATGGCCTCCTTTATACTTGGCATTGCTCTGGCGCGACACTACGCGAAACACAACTATATACGTTTGTCGCGATTTTTTTTTTTTTTTTTTTTTTTTTTTTTTTTTTTTTTTTTTTTTTTTGAGAAGCCGTGGCTACGAGTGCATGGACGGACGCTGTTGCTTTGTGGATTATATTAAAAAAAAAAAAGAAATCCACCGCTTATAGGATCCGAAAAATAAACCAACGTGACACGAATCCATTTGCTCTAACACAGCCGGGTGCAGCGCGTATGCTTTTCTGCCTTCTGGGCACGTGCCCCTGGCTCTCTATATCGCACTCGCCCAGGAGGACTTTCGGTGTGCGAGCCGTGGGCCACTGAGGCAAGCCCGCCCGGAGCTCGCGTCCACATATAGCGCGGCGCCTAAAGAACGCGGGGCCAGCTCGGCATTGAGGAGATAAAAAAGAAAAAAAAAACGCTTTGTTTTTCTCTTTCCTCCATGTGCATGCGGTGACGGCCATGCAGGAACCGCATCGTTGGCGAACGTGACGGCGCTGGCGTACGCACCGGCGGCTTTTCTGCGTCGCGCCGTCGTCGACGTGGGCATTTTAGCGGGCAGTTCCGGCCCCGCAGTATATAGTCTCTCAATATCTTTCCGTTGAATCCTCTCTCTCCCCGGACGCCGCTATCAGCACCTTTTTCTTTTGCTTCTGCTACTCCGGGGCTCAGCAGTGTTGGAAGGGGCTTATCTCCTTCGCGCCGGTCTCGAGACCCACTCACGTTAATCGAACAGCTGTAGCACGTGTGTGCAGTATCGGGCTTCCAATTGTTGCGCCACTCGTTCGAAGAAGCCATATAGGTTCTGTAACCTGTCGTATGTGTGGCTGCTGCGACCGCCTTTGGCGGGTTGATTGCCCCCTTGCCTGCGCCACACCCGTTCGTTTCTTTATAAAAATGTTTATCTTTGTCCCGCAAGAAATTGGCTGGCGAGGCTGCGAACTTGAGAAAGGTCGGCGTGGCGATCCGGTAATCCACTCCTGTACCTCTCAGTCCGCAAATTTGTCGCACTCCTTGAGCGCCTCGAGGTCATCAGTGTACACTGGAGTGTTTTTTTTTCTTTTTTGTTCCGAAGGAAGCTGCCGATACGCGACGGAATGTGGTCACGTGTTTGCGCCCCATCGATTCCGCGGACAAAGGGAGGCGGAGCTCTCTCTCGCCTGCGTCTTCATTGACGTCATTGCTCTTGGCGCAGAACATACGCCTCCTTCTTCTTCAATGGTTTGTTGCCAAAGTGGACTTGGGACGCTCGCACTCGCTCCGGTGTGGAACGAAACTGCAGTCCGGGCTGTCGCTTTTCTGGGGGGGGGTCGTTCACCACCGCCCTTCTTCGCCCTGCCTTCTCTTTCCTTGCCCCCCCCCCCCCCCCCCTCTCTTTTTTTTTCCTTTTCTCTCTTTTTTGTCGAGAACAGAGAAGCAGGCGAAGAAATAGCCCTACTGGCACTTTTGTTTCGCGGTCTATCGCGTGCGTATGGTGTTTCAGAGACGGTGATTGACAAATTGTGTAGTCAGCATTCTAGAACCTCGTTTACTGACTCACTCGAAGCTGATCATGAGAGAAGGATAGTGATACTCACCTGCGTGACATCGCGTGCCTAGCCGATGGCTGCCTGTCCTTGTTATTTTCCCATATGAGATTTTTACAAAAAAATATATATATTTGCTAGAGAGAAGGAACTCTGGCGCTAGTGCATGTACGGGAGCTGCAAGCGTGATGGTTCAGCCGTCATGAGAATTGTGGTTAGCGCGTGGATTTGCATTCAACTTCTTCCTTCCGCCTTCAGACGGCCCTTGTAACTTTGTAAATTATTTTTTACAAAAATACTACCCGATTACGCAACCTTTCGCAGTGCAGTTCCGCAGCTCCGCAGAGCTACCTTCAGCGTTTACAAACGTATAGGATTCAATTAAAATTTCGGCCTATGCAGGCATACAGAACTTATAGTAAACAGGTTTTCAGGGCTTCCTAAGCCGTAAGCACGAAGAAAAATCGACCTATTAACCACGATTGGCAAACTCTCTGTATATGTCTTATCCCACGTCGAGAGGCCCCGTCGCTGTGGCTGTACCCTTCCCTTGTTAAAGCGAGTCGCGCGAGCGATAAGTTATGCAGGAGTGTAGTGGCCGCCTGGGCGTCATCCAGCGGGTATACGGGTTGCATCACGGCTGAAGCGACTGGCTTTTCGAGAGACGCGCCCTTGTGGGCTGGCTCGTGGAGCGAAAAAAGAAGCGCTACCTTCGGCTGTTCAATACACCATCTCCGTGTGCGGCCAAGTGTGAGATATCTACGTTTCCTGTCCGCGTCGTTGTGACGTCATGCGGTTAGTTTTCCGATGGACGGCATGCACCCGCGTGTCTCTCTGCGAAAGGGCGCCCGTGTAGTGCAGCCAGCACGGTTGCGTCACTTCGGTGTCGTGCCGTTCGATGGGCGATCAGAACGACCCGTCGTCCTTGCGGAATGACGACCGTGTTTTGCCGGCACCACTTGTCCACTTCTTCTGGCGTGGCGTATTATTTCACTCCGTCGTGCCAGGTCCGGGCGCAGACATAACGCACTTTTTTTTTCTCTCTGCCAGTCACTCGGGGTAGGAAAAACTCCTCCCGCGGTCTCGCTCTCCTTCCTAATTTAACCTTGAACAAGTGTCTACGTATCCTGGTGACGCACGCACCGGGCATGTGAAAGCAGGGATTCGCAGTACCATGCGCTCAAAACAAAGGGAACACCACCGAGCGCCATGCAGGCGCATGTCTAAGCGTGCCAACGGAGATGCTCGCCTTCCCGCCTGGTACCGCCGCTGCGTTGTCGAGGTGCTAGAAGAGCGGAGCAGACACCGCAACGCGCCGTGCACAACTTCTTTCATTCTTTCCCATGTGTGTATAGTCAAGGTCTGCTTCCGAGAAGACGCTGTCGTAACCGGTCACGTCACGTGGTGACTGTCCCTAGCCGTGCGGTGTCGGTGGGGGAGAAGGGAGATGCGGAATTTGTTTTGCCCGTCCTTTCTCCGTGATCTGCCATCTCTGCCAGGATGGGCGGACGGCAAGAAGAGTGCGTGTACCCAGAAGCGTGGAGCTTTCCCGTTCCGCGCCCTCTCTTCTCTCGGTCCACGTCTCCTCTTTCTGCTGCATTTCGCAACTAGGGCCGAAATAGATGAGCGCCGCTGCTGTACTGCCCCTGCCCGGAGGACTCGGAACGAACGGCGTCTCTGTGCATTACCCAGTCGGCCTTCGATGGGCACCGAGCGGGGAAAGTGCACGCCGCGCTTGTTACGGGATCGGAGAGCGTATGGCGGGTGAGAGGAAAATGGTGTGGCGCTCTCGAATTCACGCCGCCCTTAGTCGAGTGTGTAGCCCGCTTCCAGGGGCAGCGCTCGCGCACACGCTACGCCGGCAAACTGCAGCCCGATCACGATCGGTTGAGCGCGCGGGCATTTTTCGGGCAATAAAAGCGCCTCCACCTCGCCAGCTACCCTGCTTTCCACGAAACGCGGCGCGCGTTTTGTATAAATGTACGACTTAAGTTAATTAAGTAATGTATCTGGGCGGTCTGTCGCCGCGCTCAACACGGCGCCGACTTCGTACGAGCATCCGATAAGTATGCAAGTGTATAGTATACGTTAGCGTTAAGGTTCACGGAGCTCAACGCGCGGCGCGGGTGTTTTTTTTTAGAAGGCTTGTGCTGTTGTTGCCGGTGGCCGCGACCTCATGCTCGGCAACAGTCTCAGCGACTGATCGCATTCTGATAGCCGGCCTTGTTGTGATAGCCGCATTTTATGTATTTATTTGTTTGGTTGTTTGTTTACTTATTTATTCATTTACACTTGCTTCAATCACCATTCGGTGGTTTTAGAAGGGTGGTACATAAATTAGCGTTCAACAAATGGCAAGTACATGGACAAGTAACATATGTAGGTTATACAATGTATAGGGCAGATACAAACTCTCGCGGGCAAGAAAGATGCAATAAAAAATGGAAGATTACAATTATACAAGCATGTACAGTAGAATGCAGTACAAATCAACTGGTAAGTGCGCCTTCTAATTCTGATGAAAACTATGCCAAAAGGGTGCTGAAACAATAGCATTAGTAAGTTTATTCTAGTCGACTATGGTGAGAGGAAATAATGAATGCTTAAAGCAATTATTGCGTGTGGAAAGGGGGTTATGGTGAGTTCATGTATCGGCCTATTACAGTAGCCAGAAGAAAAAAAAAAGATATCGGCTATATTGACTTTATATTCAGCCGTTAATTAGTCAATCCAAAAACTTAAGCCTTGAGTTACGGTATCTTAATGATAAGGGTGAAAGTTGAGCCCTGTTTATGCCCTCGCAATCAGCCCTGTCCAGTTGTAAGTAGATATTTGTCGCTAAGGGCCACAATCGGACGACTGCGACACGTGCGTTCTTCACCGGGGCAGTGTGGTCAAGAACGGCGAGGCGGAGGAGAGCGCGTCGTGACTCCGCTGCGTGCCATCGTTGTCGCGCTCGGCGACTTCTGCGAGTCCGGGGTGTTTGTACCGCCAGGAAGTCTTCGTCGCGTCGTTATCACGCTTCATGCCACAAGCTCGCCGTGCTGTTCATTCTGCGAGCGTTTCCTCTCCCGCGCGATTTCGCCCTTGGCGACGCGAAAGAATTCGCGCTTATGATGATAAAAGGCACCGCCACGGTCTCTATGAAATGACGTCATGGGCGCAAATATTCGCGCGCCTGTCCTGCGGCGACAACACGTGCGGCCGGGTCGCGAGAGAGAAAAACAAGTCTCGTGCGCGCGCTCTGCGCACGTTTTCAGCAGGTTTGCCCGATAGCATTGCATGCACTGCTGTCGTTATCGGTGGCCGGACGTCGTCCGTTTCGCCGCAGCTGCACCCCGTCCAGGCTCGGCGCTGAAAGTGCAGCGTTTCGATTTTGTTCGGTCCCCGGCGCGAGAATTGCACCACGTTGCCCGCCGCCTTGAAAAGTGTTGGGCCACGCATAAAATAGATGGCACCCGTGAAGCGCTTGCCGGGTGAGAGTTCCGATTTGATGCCGTCGCCACAAGGCGCCGCGGGCAGGTAGTACGGATAGAATCACACTTGTCTAGAGCAGCGGAGCGCGTGGCTGTCGAAACTGTTGTTGGCCACAGCTTCTACCTCGCGTTAGCTACAAGCTTCCGTTCATGCTTGAATTATAGCACAAAGGCCTAGCATGCGGTAGGACCATGTTTGGTATTATTACGGCGTCGGTCTTTGCATATTTCTTCAGAAAACAGCAGCTGCCTGCAGCGGCCGGCTGGGCGCTCTAGACAAGTGTGATTCCGACTGTACTTGGCAGCGCTCCGCTACGTGGCTTGGTGGGACACGAATTAAAGAAATAAAAGGGAGGAGGGGGAGGGGGAGGTTACGCCCCGAAGTGAGGGGCATCCAGATGAAGGGGTTTTTCTTGACAAAACCGCGTATGTGATTGTGAGGCACGCCGTAGTGAAGGACTCCGGGGTAATTTTGATTGTTCTTTAACGTGGACCTAAATGCAGGTACGCGAAGCGATACTAACTGTGTCAGCTGTCCTATGGTTCTCGCGACGTTCAGTCTTCTGTCGCCCGTGCCTTCTCACCGTGTGTAGGCGACCCGCGTAACGCTGGGAGAAACTGTATATGCCGTTCCCTTTTTCCGAGCTGCTCCTCGCGTAACCGTATACAGCTGTCGTGCCGCGCGCTGGGGCTCGTGTGGCTATATTATCCGGCCCCGTACGTGTATGCGTCTGGCCTGCCTTACGATGTGCTGGGAATACAGCGAAAGCCTCAGTGCGCGACACGGAACCAGCTTTGCTCGCGGGCTGAGCGGCCTCGTTTACGCACGTGAAGCCAACTTGAGTGTACGAGTGAGGCCAACGGGAAGAAGAAATTGTTGATATGTACTTACTGGGAGAAATGCCTGGCTCCTAAAGGACGCACGCGAAAACACGAAAGGAAATAATCACTGTCGTTGTCAGTGTGTCAGTTCTGCCGCGATCCTTCGGTATAGTGGTATTATATGTATATAATCGGTTGTTTATTCCCTGCAGCTTGTCACTGTAACTGCTGCCGCTTAAGTCTGCACGATCGATCCCCCATGTAGAACTTAAGGGAGGCCGACTTTGCCATCGTAATGAATGATTTAAAACATCACTTTGATCAATAAATAAACAGCAGGGGGGACAGGACGGGCACTGAGCAGCATGCTTCAGAAAGAACCGCATTTTACAGCGCTGTGCAGGGCCGTATGGGTAGGATAGATTGTTTTCTAGGGTTGTGCGGATAGTGAATTTTAGAACCGAATCGAATACTATTCGAGTTGTTTTGGAATAGTGAGACAACCATTGTCAAAGGAGCCATTCAATTCCCCGTTTTATTATAAACAATCAGGGAAATTTTTCAACAAATGAATATTACGTTTACCTTTAACCGACAGAAGAAAAAATCACGTTAACTGAGGTAAACTCGTATAGAGCCGCGGCTTAAGCCCTCGACATATTTTGTAAATAACTTTAGGTTTATGTGCAGCAGCGAAGACAGTATTCAAGGGCGTATTTTGTCACCACCTTTTAAATAAAACTGAGACAAAAATTAAACCATGTTGACCCGAACACCACACATACAGTTCAATATGTAATGAGACATGTAAACCATGTTATCACAGCGTGGGCCTTAGCCCCAAAAGCAGGTAAACATCGGTGGTTAATACTGTATCTGTAAGAACAGTTACAGGAACTTGCTTAGTCACTTGCTTGCGTTATTGTTCATGTTAGCGTATATAGCGATGCATTTGAGAAAGGTTTGTGATGCATCGCGAAGAGCCCGGCCAACAAAACCACCAACATCATGATGGCCATAGCAGACTTATTACATTTTCGTTTCTGTGACGTTGGAGCCCTATACAAGCAAACATGTGTTCATCCGGTGGTCAAAATATAGCATTGATAGTCCCGGGGAAGCTTCGGCTGCATGCATCTTAATGTAAGGCAATGAGCAAAACACGAAAAATGGCCCCTAGCTTCTCAAACGTTACGTTCCATTGCCGTTTTCTCGTCAGTGCTGATTATTTTGAAAAAGTGCAAAAACTATTCGAAACATATTCGGTGTTTAGAATACGCACTACTTGAACGCCGTTATTCGAGATTTTCGAATATTCGCACTATGATTCGTGGGCGTGGCCACATTAACGCTTTTACACGCACTTTTACACGAATGCTTTCTCTATTTCCTGGCTTCATAATAACGAAAGTCACGAAACGCCGAATGCATCCGTACGGCCGTTTTCGTGCGTGTGAGTCTGCTGTCGTACATATACCGTACATATAGTTGTGCGGGTACAAAAGGACAACGTTAACAGGCCGACATGGCGGCACTTCCGCAAAACAGTATACGAGGCGTGCTCTGGTGCTTTCACACGGAGCGGCGACGCGCGGCGCATGGAACGCGATCACTCGAGCGACAGCTCAGCTCAACTGACTGACGTCATCTCTGGCTTCCTATTGAGGGCCACATTACTATTTTGAGACAGCGTACAGTCTGTAGAAGTGACTATAGAGTGCTTGCACAGAGTGCGGATCTATTATGTATATCTACACGACCCCTGCCGCTGCGATAGGGCGGTGCGGCAGACACTTTTCTGCAGACGCGCAAAATCTCTTCGCGTATAATGGCGCTCTGCGGGAATTGTGGCGCAAGGCGTCGCTTGCACGCTCGCTGGCGCAGATGCTCGCGTAGATTGCGCAAGAAGACACGTTTGTGCTGTAACGAAGCCGATCGTGCGCGCAATACGCGAGGATAGTAGTACACGGCCGACAATGGCGAAAGCGTTTTCGCCTCTCCGACGCGGAAATGTCCAGCGTGCTGCGTTTCGGTGATGTTTCGTGGACTGTCTTGAACGCACTTGCGTGTCTTTGTTATTGGAAAAGCACCCGCCGCGGGATCTTGGCGGATGTGGCGTTGAGCTGCGAAGCGTGAGTGCCCGCGGGTTCGACTCCCGGCCACGGCGGACGCATTTAGATGAAGAGCGATATGCAAAAAAAGAAACAAAAAAAAAAAAACAAGCAAAAGAAAAAAAAAAAGGCGCCCGTGTATATACTTGGAATGAGAAGCACGTTAAGGAAGCCCAGCGGGCGAAAATTAATTCGGAATCCTCCGCGTGCCTCACAATATCTTGGTTTTGGCTCGCGAAACCGCACAATTCATTATTTATTTGAAAATAGGTGGTCATAAGGATCATGATGATGATAATCGCGATATGTGTCGTTTTATGCTGCGAGGGACAGAAATAGTCGAAGAGCGCCGTAATTTTATTGCAACGCTTTTCGTTGACCGAGACAGCTTGTAAGTGACCAGCTGCACACTCAGTTTGTGATATACGAGAATTAGCACTAACGGTGGTAAAAGAACGTCTTTATTAGGCTATGAAAAAAGCTGTGTGGAATTCGGACGATCCCGGTGAAAAAGGCCAGAACTGAGGGTTGAAACGTTGATGATCCGTGTAGTTGAAGTGCCGCGATGTGTAAACATCGTGCACGATGGGTATTTATCGCCTTTCAGGAACATAATCAATCGAAGGGAGGTCGTCTATATACTTCACGTAAAAACGTGACGATGTCACTAAGTTTCGGCCACATAGAGCGCCTCGATACTGAGTATCGTAAGTGGCACGACTCGTGCCAGCGCTTTATTACATCGTGTCGGAAATCCCCCCCTGACATCTAAATACAGAGTATGTGTACGATAACTTTTCGTTTCGGTTCTTGTTACTGACTGGTATATGAAAAGTAAAATATGTATGTGTTTCCGTGCTCGGACTGCGTTGTCCGTGCATGTGTGGAAACAGAGTAGCCTTTTTATTGTTTGTTGTGCCAAAGAACCATACGCTCACACGTCACATAACGCGATGTAACATTGTGCAATATGCATCTGCTGGCACGCTAAGAGGCGCTATACACATCCTCGATTTTTGTTGCGTCGTGTCGCAATATTTGAAACACGCGTCGTGTATATGTGCATTTTATCGTCCTCCTTTACGACACTACGGATTCTTACCAATGTTCGTTTTCATATATGCTTAAACCCCTTCCATGCATTTCTCACGTGCATCTTGGTTCTTCTCTATAGGATGAATATTTTTGCGTAATCGCCTTTGCCGGTGAAACCTTCCGAAGGATTGAATGCAATGTGCAACGTTATACACACAAGGGATCGTCTCGGGGGGGGGGGGGGGGGGATATAATGAATTGCGAAAGGCCGGAACGGCAACGACGCATTTGGGTCGCTCATCTTCCTGGTTTTTGTTCGGTCAAGTTTGTATCGGTACGATAGGCGTTTTTCTGGCGTTTGATCGCTCATTCTACGCCGGGCAACGTGATTTGAGTGTTCATTCGACCCAACGTGGCGGAGAGCCAGCGCGTGCCCTTTCAAAAGGCTGTCTCGCTATACCTTTTACGGGCCGCGGCGCTATAGCACCGATCAAAGAAAGCCAAGCCTTAGTTCGTCGCGGACCCGTTGAGCGCCACGTATGTGCAAAGGGCTCGTTACGCGCTGCATTACTCGATTACCTTCTGTGATTAAAGGGATGAAAATTGCGAAGATTAAACGTGCCGCAAATGTGCATATTCGCCTTTTCGCTCGGTTTCAAGACTGCAATAGCAGCAGCACGTGTTGCTTCCCAAGAGACTTCCGGTCACTTCAATTATCACTATCTAACACCGAAGTAGAAAGCTTGGTTTTTAAGTTGTGCTAGAGTAAGGAAAAACTCTTTTTCCGCTTTCAGGTAAAAGAAAGGTGCTTAAAGTGAAGGACTATCTCCTGTAATGTTGTGTATAACTTAGAAAAAAATATTTTTGAAATATTTGGCTAGTCCCAGGGAGAAAACTATTGAAAATGAGCGGGATACTCGCTAAGACTTTCGTTCCCCCGCCAATGTTACTAGGTTGCGTCGGCGCACAAAACCGGAAGCGGTCCAGGACCTGTGTTTATAAACAGCGAAAAGGTCTATAGTCTACATCTTTTTGAAGCCTTGAGACCCTTACCGTAATTACGTTTTTACTATAAGTTCTACAGCATAATAATAAAAAAATATATATGTAATGAAAAATTATGGATGATATAACCGCTAAAATATACAATAACGGATGGTTTACAAGCGAAACAGTATGAGCGCTTCAAACGCAGGGTGATTAGATGGGGATTATATTGGTTTTGCTGGAGTACACTCCTATAGAAGAAACTGTCGTTCCTTAGTTACGGTTTTCTGCAGTATTCACTATTTCGTTAGAAAACTTCGTAGTTAACGGTAGTGTTAGTAACTTACCAAAAATTTAGTAACCGTTACTAAAATATGTATTTATCATTATTGTCACTGCAGCAACAGTAGGCTTTATCAGCTTTCTATGCGTCACTTTTGTCATATTATCACGATGCTGTTATAAAAGCATGAGACAGGTAAATTAAAACAGAATGAAAAACGAGAACCGAATCAATTTGATAAAATTAGCGATTAATTATTATTACGGAGTACGAACAACCTTAATTTTGTAAAAAAATTAACGATCGGTTATCGTTACGTAAACTGAACAGCATTCATTTTGTCAAATCAAGCAGCCATCAGTTATTTTTACGTTAACTAACAATAATGGATTGTTAATTATGGATTGTTACGTGAAACGCATTCGTTACCGTAATAGTAATTGATGGTCAAATCAAATGACGGAATGAATCCGGTGTTCGCGGATAGTTCAGATTACGACGCTGTGATTTGGTATATAACTACGCCCGGAAAGTCGTGAACGAACGATAAACGAGACAAGTGCAGAGAATACCAATTCTGCTGCGCGGCAGGTAGTTCGCTACTATAGTTGCAGGTGCATTTATAGCCGTACGTTGTGGGACCACATCTGTGCAGTTGAGAACTCGTGTATTTGGGTAAATAATCAGTGTTGCGGATGCCAGAATTATTAACGCATAATTGTCGATCCATATACACACCGTTGCACGTAACTGCTAATCCTGCATATTGAAAGCGACTACAATTTTACGTAAATTTTGCACCAGCTTGTTCTATAGACCGCGACCGAACATGCGAGGTATAGCAGACTTACTTAAAGCCCACATGCACCTGTCGATATCGCTTAGTAAATAGGCACACGCTTCACTCAAATGTGTACAGTAACGGCTGCAGCTGGTGACTTTTGTATAACTTTTTTTTTTTTCTGAGGATGTGTTGAGCCGACGCTTGCTATGAGTAATTTGGATCTCCGATGGAAAGCTTTGTTTTATACAGTGTGGTTAAATAGTGTGCTGCCGTTGATGATGATGAAGAAGGTAACCGTACATGAATGTCATCGTGGGCCGAGGAAATTTCCATCATGTCTACGTACGCTCCTTCGCACGCCGGCTCAGTACAGTTGCACATGGATTCGCGAAGCCGGGCGAAACTTTCCCTTTTCTTTTTCGACAGGTGTTGATGCAATGCACCGCAACCCTAATCGCGTGCGTCATCGGCCGCGATATTTTGAGCGGCGCACGCGCGACGTCGATTTAATCACGGTAGCAGGAAAGAAGAGAGAGAAAAGAAAAGTGGCTGCCAGGTGACGCAACCAGCGACAGGTGAAGCGCCCGTGTGTGGGCCCAGGAATGCGCTCCGGGGGCCACCAACGGTGGGCGTCTCGTGTCTGCCCCAGACCCGCGAGGACTTGCCATAGACGGTGGGCTTTTCCACGAAGCAGCCGTTCTCCATGAGGAGGAGCAGAGCCCGCGTGACTCAGCCCGTTTCACTCGCGCTTTGTCGTGCAACCGGCCGCAACCTTTGGGCCACTCCTCATTCCGCTCTGCACCGCGCGGTCTTGTCGCACGTGTTGATTCAGGCGGGAAGAACACCACCGAGGCCGTTCTACCGCTGTGGCGGTACTGTATAAGAGTGAGGGCTGCGAGCCCCGATGTTACGTCTCCACACTGGGCGGTCTGCTGATGGCGTCGCCGCTCTGCATGTACTATGTCGCTGGTAATATTCGTTCGGCGAGAAATGAGAGGCTGCCTTGAAATACCTCCTGTAAGGTTGCGTTCGCGTTCAGATGCGACGTGGCACTGAAAATCTGAAGAAGGGAGGCGTCACGCCAGGGGAGGACATGCTCGTGTTAGTTCGCGAGCATTCCTCTACCCCTCCCCTCCCCCCCTTGTCTCTTTCTCATTGTCGTGTGTCCCGTACACAACGCCTCGTTTGTGCCCCCTGTTGTCATCTTGGGCTAATTGATGTATATATTGTTAAGCGGCAGAAATTGCTAACTCTGCTTCTTCATCCTATGCTCGAGCTGTTAAAAAAAATTCCGCCGTTTGCATGTCATGATTTTTCGTTTTCTGAGGCCGATTTTTTTTTTTCTTTTCTCCCTCTCATAGTATAGCTTGCGGTCGTAGTGCTGCCTGCGCATAATTATTGTTAGCGGTGCCCCACACACTCTACTGCTGTCACAACCTCTGTGACGGTGACGGAACGGGCCTCAGCTTTGGGTCGGAGCAAAGCTCGCACCGCGCGCAATTTACGAGCACCGTGCCGTATACCAGCTGCTTGCGCGAAAAATCCCTCCTTTGCACGTGGAGGCGACCTTGCGAAAGGTTCTTCTAGTAATAAACGTTTTCAGTGAAGCGGCTCTCTTTGAGGGCACGTTCAGGGCGAGCAGTAGAAGAGGTCTTGCTGCGCGCGAGGAGGTTTGCAATGCACATAGTAGGCGCGCGATTGACGTCAGGCGACTGAGTTGCAGGCAAGCGCGAGAGGAGAACGCGCAGGAGGTGTGTCTTTCCCGACGGCTGCATGGGACGTTCGTCATATTCGCTGGGGCAGCTTGTATGGAAGCGAAACGTGCGTGGGCGCGATCCGATCCGTCGGGAAGCCCTTTTCCTCCTGTACCGGGGACCCTTCTAATGGATGTTCGAAGATCGCGCTCTTGCGAGAACGGTTCGTTATGTACATACACTCGCGCCGGTCGATAATTAACGCGAATTAAAGCGGATGATAATTAAAGTGGATCATCGTCCAGATGGTGCCCAATAAGGCATGTACTGCGGAGAGTAGAGTTTCCGTATCCGGCCGACCAGGCCGTAGCCATAAATATTATCGGGGAGTGGGGAATCTGATTCTCTATATATATGTTCGTGTGTGTGTTTGTATAGGTGTGCGTGCATCGATATCCACACATAATGTTAAAATTTCGTTAGGTGGGCGGGGGGGGGGGGGGGAGGGGGGGCATGAATCGCCTAAAACCCGTCCTGGCTACGCCATTGCGGCCGACACGACCTTCTGGCGGCTGTTATTCTCGTTAGGTCACTCCTCAGGATTTGTGGGCACGTTGACCATGGATAGCCCGCAACACCGGCTGAGCCAGCGCACCGTCATAGCCATGGCTACCACGGAACCGCGGGTGGATCTGAACATGAAAACATTCCACGACAGGACTTTAAGAAATAAATAAACAAAGATACCGTATAGACTGCAGTTGATTGCGAAAGGATAGCTACATAGGCGCCGCGACTCTATGATAATCTTCAGTCGACGTATACGTTCAACTACGTACTTATGGGGCTAAGTCTAGCCAAGCTGTTTGTCGAAAGTTTTTTTCTTTACTGAATGGCCCGAAAATCTGCACGCGCAAAATATGATGGCGGAGAAGGACAGATGACCAAACCTCTAATACAGGGATAATAACCGCACAACCTCCGAGAGTGGTGTGGTTCGAGCTTTGGCTTCGCGATATATAGTCATGCTGTTTATATAGCACCGGATACAAGTTTAATCTCTCTTCGGAGCGTTCCCAGGTCGCCCGTCGTGCTCTTTGCTTCCTCGGAAGAGCCACACGAAGTCAACGATTGTGACACTGTTGTCGCCGCAGCGTCTTTTTGCGGGCGTCTGCATATAGCAGCTCGCACGTGTGCATGCGGTTGGTCAAGACGCGCGGGCGCTGCCGAAATTGTTTCGAATAATATCTTGAGTAATGTAGTGCCGCGCTGTGCTTCCCAGCAATTTTCTCTGTAATGTGGTTATGGTTTAAACGAGCTCACCACAGTCGCTTGTGGGCGTATACGCAGTTGTGGACCATGCAAGCAGTCCGCGGGTGCGCGCTTCCCAACTATCACGCACCGAGATTTTAGGAAAAAATTGCGTTAGCGGTCTAAACCTAGTATACATACTCGTCCCAGTGCTGTGGAGTAAGCGCCTGGCCGTTTTTTCGTTAGTGACATTTAATTACTGAACTGTAATAATAAATCGTTTAAGTGTCGCGCTTTCTCCTAATTATGAAGGACTCAATTAGACAATTGTAGCATCTGTAACCTGTAAGAGACATCTAACTGTGATATTTTGAGCAACCTACTTATAGCGGGCTATTTTTTTTCTGCCCGATGTTAAGAAAGCCCGTGAGATACGAAAATATATACCACCTGACTATAGATCACAACAGCATAAAAAAAAACTTAATTCTTACCCTCAGCTTCCTCCTCCGTTAATGGGAAGGAAAATTATTATTATTATTATTATTATTATTATTATTATTATTATTATTATTATTATTATTATTATTATTATTACTGCACGTATGGGTTTCTTTTCGTTACGCCTCCGTCATATAAATAATACTGCCACTGCGGCTAAGATCACGTGCCCAGCAGCGGGTCACAGCAGCACGCAAGTCTGCTTTAAGTGCGAGCCTGGTGTGGCTGCCTGATTATGAATTTGTTGTCGTTTAGTCGGTCTCTATATTTGCGGTGGATTCGCGCGGGAAATGGGAACGAAATAAGCGTACGATCTCCGCCGTATATATACAGCCACAGATTCTTGTAGCCGCGACTCTGTGTCAAGTCATTAGGCAGTTTTAGTGTAGAGATACGCAAAGATAGCGTTCATTGCGTACGCGCGCTATTTCCGCAAAAGGATGGCGCACGACGCATGCGCACTTGTGACAAACGCTAACGCAAAGCGTTGCGTACCCTATTCTAAAACTCCCTATTAACGGTTGTCTACGCGTCAGGGTTAGTCGCTGTGACCGTTAAACAAACTGGTAAAGAAATGGTTGCGAGTAAAATTGTGGGTGGCCAGATATTGTGGTGGCTTTTAATTGAGACGTTATGATCTATTACATAACTCTCGTCAGAAAGAGGCAGAAAAGGGTTACCGCAACGTACCGGCGTAATATGAAAAGAACGACTGCAATGTTTTCGCGTCGTTTGGCTTCATTTTTTTTGACAGGTTCAGGCGCTTCGCAAAATGCGTATGAAAAATGGGCCATGTATGTACAAATGTACGAGAAATGAATAATGTAATTGTTCGGCGTAAAAGTCCCAAGATCCGTACGTTCTGGGGTATAGCTTTGGGCTAATTCTGATCAACGAACAGTCTGCTCTTATACGAACAATTCTATATGTAAAGCGTATGTAAGCTGTTTGCGCGTAAACACGCGGGTCACGACCTCTCCTTGGAGGCCACCGACCTTTCACGAGAAAAAAAAAATTTTTTTGGCGCGTGCCTTATTCGACTGCGATATATTCCGCGTTGTTCGTCTCTCTCACTCAGTGAGCCGGCTCCCACCAAAAAAAAAAAAAAAAAAAAAGAAGAAAAAAAGAAAGAAAAGATGCCTCGAGGCGCTTCTATAGCGAGTTGTGGCGTGGGCATGTTTTCTTCGCACGGCGCGGCCAGCTCTTTATGCACACTGGCAGCGAGCAGGCTCTGCGGGGGATCCTGGCGTGCGTGCCACATCTCTTGGCGTCGTTCGTGTCCCCGACCGGCGGCCGTGTGTTGTGGTGGTGGTGGCTCGCTTGGCGCGCCGACCGACGACCTCGGCGCGTAAAAATAGGAAGAGGGCGTTCTTCGCCGCTGCCGCCGCCACCCGAGTTTTTATGCAGCGCAAGCAGGTGGTGTGCGATGAGGCCCGCTCTATCGGTGTCCCCCCCCCCCCCCCCCCCCGCCACCTTTTTCGGTATCCTAGTTCATGCTCGTAGCTGCGCACCTTGTCAACGAATTAAGCCTCCCTGGGCGCCGCCATAATCCTCTTTCGGCTGTTGTTAATATGCGTGACCCCCCCAAAAAATGCACTGTCGACGCTGTGACGTAAGCTTTAGTACTCCTGTGCAACAGTCCAGAAAGGAGTTGATCATTTTCTTCCTCGAAAAGGGCCATACCGCCACACCGCATTCACAGTCATCCATATTCTGAAGTATGTTCTTTACCGCGGTGGTCTTTGTGGCTGTGGTGCTGCACTGCTGAGCATGAGGGCGCGGGTTCGATTCCCGGCCATGGCAAAAAACAGGAGCGTAGCCAGAAAGTTTTCTTTTTTTTTTCCTGGGGGGGGGGGGGGGTGTATGCGTTCGTGTATATATACAGATGCAAAATTAAAAAAAAAACAATTTTGGAAAGAGGGTTGAATCCCCCCCTCCCCCTCTACCCTCGCTTACGCCAATTGCAAAAAAAAACGCCCGTGTACTAATATATAGGTGCGCGTAAAGGAACCCCTCAGGTGGATCGTAATTAATCCGGAGTTGTTCCTTATTATGACGAGCCTCAATAATTACGTCGGGGGGTTTGCCCACGTAAAACCGCAGTACTTTATTTCTATAACAGTGGGCGCGGTCGCGATATCGGCGACGTGTATATTCCGCGAAGTCAGGTGCTGGAGTGACTCACGGTTCTCGCGCGCCGTTTTGACAGTTCATGACGCCTCGGCGCGGTTATTATTGTTGTTTTCAGAGCACCGACGAGGCGCATAGACCGCCTCGTTACGAGTGCCGCCTCCGGCTCGAATGTCAATCAGTGTGTGTACAGTCGCGATTTTCCGGTCTTTTATCCATGTATCTCGAGTGTATGCTATGAGCGAAAGGATGATGCACGCCGTACTGTGTCGCTCTGTAATCCGATCATGCGCCCATCTCGATAAACCGCGATGAGCTCTGGCATGGCGCCTTGTCCCCAAAAACTCTTTCACAAATGAAGAAAAGCGCATATCAGCATAAATCCTATAACGGACGCACTGCTCGGCAAAGAGCTGCGGATGGACTGCCCTCGTTCTTGCATACTATAATTCCAGTTGACATAAAAGAGGAACCGATGGTCTGCTCATATAGTTGAGTTTGTATAAACTAAGTTTGTAAAGGACTCGACAAAAGAACAGGAGTTGCATTTTGCGTTCGGGGCACCACGAGCATGTCCACAAAAATCATGTATCGCGAAGAGGCAAAAGGCCGCATCTGTGACGCACTTTTGCGGGCGGATGTAAAAATTGCAGTAGATAAGTCCGCCTTTCGTCCTTTGTGCGTTAAGCTTTGTTCGCCCGCACACTCGTTTACGAATTATTCACCTTATAGTTGAGTTTAACCTCGCTGTCGGCATTCGTGGAATGCCAAGTTCTGCATAGATGAGCTGTATGTAATTTTTAACAAACGTGCTTTCGTGCACTTGATCTGTTTACATTTTGTCATTCTAATCTTTTATCTTTTTTTTGTATGCTGTATCCCGCGTGTCGTATTACCTGCTTACGTATACATGCGCCTTGAACTAGCCAAAAAGTGTTCTTTTTTTTCTTTTTTTTTGTCCTGAAACCGTGAATTGTTGGATGGGCTGGTTCTCTGAGAGCGGCCGCTGTTGATGCTTCAACACACACTGTATACTGTATACGTGCGTATGTATACATGCTCAAGCAACCTGCTAAACTTCTTCCGTCGCCAACAACACAGGCACACAGGTGCTGTCAACGTTAGTGCGTGGCCGGTCGTTTCGTCTGCAGCCATGACACAATGGTTGCGCAAGTATCAATTACGACTGCATTCCATTTGGGGTCGCTCGGCTACATGTATAGCGCGTGCGTCCCACGCAGGTGGCTGTAGTTTGCAGCACATCTGTTGCAGCGCCCGGAAACCGAAAACACGGCCATCCTTTGTATATGCCTGCTGAACTTCAGCATAACAAGCTATAGTTCTGTTGTGTGCACTCTGCAACTACGGCTATCATGTAAAGTACGCATGGACCAGAAAAAAAAAAAAGATGGAGTTGCAGTCGAGGCCTCGGAATGAACGCTTTAATGCTTGAAAGACCGCGCCTCGCTTATAAAACGGTGGTCTCCAGAACAATCCATTTGTACGAAAAGTGTTCACCTGAAACTCGATCAGCGCAAGGTAACGCCGGCACAGTTTCTTTCTTGCGCGCGTTTGTAACTCGAGCGAGGAACGCAGGTTTCGTCCGCGCTGCACCTTAAGGGCTTCCATTCGGCCCACGTCGCAAAACGCGTCTTCCGTCAATTCAACTCCGCGCGGCCGTCTCAGGTGTCTCTTACGCGTGCTGAATGAAATTAGGGGGGCAGCTTCCGCGAACCCGAGGCGGCCGGGGATATTGTTGTGCCACGGCCGGTCGTTAACGTCGCGAGGAGCCTCGACGCCCCGTCATCGATTGCTCAAATTTTCACGCGCGCTTTCTTTTCTTTTCAGGCGCGCGGCGCGTTCGGCGAAACGCAATTTGCCGCCCGTCTTACAAACGATAGGAGAACCATGCCAGCAAGCAAGCAGGAAGCATCTTGCGTGGACGAGTGCGGCTTCTTGCCTGTCACAGTGTGACGCATCTGGATCGCTCGCGAGCTCCGTGCGAGTCCCCATCAGGCCCCTACGGTTCCCTATACCCGAAGAGATGAACGAAAGAACAAGTTTTCTCCGTTCCGTGGCCGGCGTGAGTGGCGGAGAAGCATGAATGGGGTCGGCGGCGGGCTTCCTCGCGGCGCTCTTTCCTTCCTTCCCGTGGCGGGTGATTGTACTACACCCGAGGAGCAGTGCGGCGGTTGAGCGACCGGCGCGGTTTGCAGGAAGGTCTTCCGGGGCCCCTCCGCTGGCGCGCATGAATAAGGCCCGCCGGTATTTGGGCGTTATGGTGGACCGGCCGATGGTGCGCGGCCTCGCTCTAAATTTGGACCTCCCGCCTCCTTTTCGTGCTTTGCGAGGAGAGAAACGCGCTCGGAAGGAGTAAACAAGCCTTCGACGAGCACTCTGCGCTCTCTGCTGCTTTGCCGCTGACGCGGCGGCCGCCGTGTGCCGTCGCTCTTTGTCATCGCGCCGCGGGCTCGTTGTTTACGCGTTTAAAGGAACGGGCGACGCCGAGTGGGCACCTTGGCGTGCTGCGAGCAACGCGACGACTGCTTCTCCGAAGTCTTATGGCCTTATCTCGAAACTACGCATGCCACTGCGGTGAGCGAGTTCCTTCTTTGCTTCTCTCGGGCTCCCGAACGGATATTTCGGGGTAAAAAAAAAAAAAAGAGGGGGGGCTGTCGCCGACTCTCGACGACTCGCCGAATCAGCGTTGGGTCGTACTTTCCAATGTTGTTCCTGCTAACTCATTTGTATGTACTATATATATATATGTTCAATCGTGAGCAATAGAAGGGGAACACCAAATTTAAGCAGTGACTACTCGTGATGTACGGATATGAATGTGATGTATAATTCGCATGAGGTAGCTTATCCACATGAATATTTAGTGTTATGAACACATCTGTGCCTGCCAACTGAGTTTAAATATGGCCTCAAGAACATAATTTCAGTGTTTCCTTTCATATTGCTCATGACTGTACACGTATTCACGGCCACGTTATCACGACGCACATGTGCACGTGCGTCTTGATGGAGTGGTCGGGTATGTGCGCATGTTCTCCGTTAGACTTAACCCTAACAATGAAGGCTTATCTAGCGCCCTAATTGTAATTAGTTTCGACAGAACTGTGTTATAATTTTTAAGGCTTATCGAGTGGTTTATCATTTAACATATGTAAGAAGGAAACATTGTAAAGAAGGGGCATTCAGCTATAGTATGTTCAAGTCATAGAAATTAGAAATATCCAGCATTTGCGTAGGTGGAAGCAAGAGAACGCTGCACAACGCTGTTTAGAATAGGCAGAGGTAGCGAAGCCATTGCTCGCGTGAGGAGTACCCGTTGTCTTACCGCCTGCAGGTACCGCTGTAATGCAGGGATCACTACAGACCCCCGGCGATTTATAGTAGCATTTTAAGTAGCATCTCGTTTTTTTGGAAGCGCCGTCCTTTGTTGGAATTAGCATGTCAAATTGGACGGGACACAATCTGAAGCAATTCTTCTATGCAAAATTTCTGTATATGCACATTCTCGGGGTGCGAGAACTTCACACAACAAGCTAGTTGTGCGCAGTCTCGGTGGCAGAACGTGCTGGGAAATAATTCGAATAATAATAATAATAATAATAATAATAATAATAATAATAATAATAATAATAATAATAATAATAATAATAATAAAAGACTACCGTAATTCGTACGCATCTCGATTCTCTCTACTTTCCATTCTATATTCAGTAACAGCTCACTATAGATTTTCTCTTGTGTACGTTTAAGTTTGTGACATAGCCACCAAGCGTTGTGGTTCGGAATCTCTGAACATTCGCCGTCTCTCTTCTGGCGTTTCGCCGCGCTGACGGTGTTCAGGAGTTATCGATCACAGTTTTCTTACAGGCGTCCAAACGGCGGACGAAATGAAAAAGCGTGGCGAATTATGTAGAGTCACAGTCGCCGAGTTGCTCTCGGACGTGTAACATGTATCGCGAACGGCATTTAGCAACAACGCGAGCTGTCCGAAATACCCCGGGTCTTTAAAAGGAAACGCCGCTCATAAGAAAGAAAGAAGAAGAAGCAACGGCGTGTTGTGCTTTAACGGAAACGCGTGTCCCGCGCGTTGACAGGCGCCGCACCTTCCCTGGCGCCTTCGTTTTTCCCCTCTTCATCTTTTCGTAGGGCAGCAGAAGGGGGGGCGGGGGAAAACAGTGGGGAACGCAGTGCCTTCGAGAAAACGGGATGCTTGCTGCACCACCGTGAATACGCGTGACGTGGCGGCTGTGGCTGCGACAGGCTGCTGCCACGCCCGCTGCCTGTCTTCTCTGCGTGTATGCACCGGTTCAACTCGCGGAGGGACGAGGGGGTGGTACACCGTGGCAAAGCGGAAACGCCTTGTTTACGTTGCGTCCGAGCCAAGTTGAGAGCGGGAGGAGGAACGGGGGACGACGTCGGCCACGCGCAAGCGGCGTCCGAAAATGCGCGGCGGCGTCCTGCAGAGGCTTTTCGAAAATATGCTCCTGCCGCCGCGCGGTTCGGTCGCCGGTTCGCCCGAGAACTCGCGGCCCCAGAGCCGGCTTTCTGCTCCAGGAAAAGAAAGTCGGCCAGGAGGTGAATAACGGCATTTCAGGCCATGGCCGATGCCTTTCTCTCCCTCTTTCTCGACGCCCTTTTGGGAGGACGGCTCCAGTGCGCGTTGTTGTGACTCGACGCCCGAAAAAAAGAAAAAAAAAAAAGTCGCGCGAATGGAGCGATATGGGTGACGCTCCGAAAGCGTTTGCCCCGAGCAGAGGAATCGAGAAGGGAAAAAATCGCGACAGAGAATATTCGCAGCGCGCTATAATCTCGAAAGATGTGTGGGCAATTAATGTGGGATTATACTGCCCCGTGTTCCGCTATATGCATTGCATGTATACAGTTGTTCGCGTTTCGAAGCGCTTAGCGGTGACTTAATCCGGTGCGTACACTCAAAATACACTTAGTGTCACAATGTGGAGAGATGGAAAGGAGAGATAAGTTTCTTTTTTTTTTTATGGGGCCAGAATCAGCCTCCTGGGTGAACTGCCTGTAATACAGAGTAATTCACGGTCTGTTCTTGAACCTAAGTCACGTGAGCGGTAACCCAGATTTTCTTAGTTATATTGACGGCGACTAGCACTCGAGCGACCTCTAGAAAGTCGAATTATCCGTGAAAGCAGCATAATCGTTCGTGAGCTGGAGGAAATGGACACTTTTTCTCGTTTGTTTAATGTCAACAAAGTCTACTCGCTCGCTTGTTGGCCTCGCCGTATATATGAGGCATCCGTCCGGCGCTCATATAATATATCGCATTACGAAATTCTTCAGAAATGCCTGTACATTCCGTTCGTATAAAGTATTGCAGTGATGCAACGAAATTCGCTGCAATACATACATTATTTATTGTTAATTTATATTCGGTAACGTATGTTTTCTGTTTTGGCGTTTCTTCCCCCCCGTCATGAGGTTCTCTCTGCTGCTGTATACACACGGACTGAACACTTACTTTCGCGCTTAGCGTGGGTAGCAAGGTAACACTTTAGCCCTATTGCCCTGGCTGCTTCGTTGTTAATATTTTCATACCCTGGCGATTTCTCGATATAATTTAGTGGCGTTTGTGAAAAGTCACTTCAAAAAACGTGAACAATAGGGTTTTCGCAAAGTTGCAACATTGTTGGTAACTTCTCAGATATTTCTATTCGAACATGTCGAATGCCAGGATGTATCGAACTGTTTTCACGGACCCCAGCCCCCGCTCCACCACCTCGCGTCCTAAATGTACTGCGTAGTAATGCCGCATCCGTCGCTCATCATGAACTGACTCTATATATATATATATATGGTCCATGAGCGCACGTCTTGCGATGACTTCAGCATGTGGCCGTGTTTCCTATCTGCGAGTGTCCGATAAGGGTTCCTGCACCTCGGCTCAACAACGGTCATCGTGCGCGCACTTGCCGTGGGGATGACCTTTTCTAAATTTTCGCCTGGGTGCTTCTAATTGCGCGCAGTAATGAGGCTTGCGCGGGAAAATAAGGGGGGGGGGGGGGGCGTACTTGAAACGTAAATTTCGGGCGTAAATTGGTTAAATTTCATTACAAATTGAGTTTGTGCCGATGAGCTCGAGCGCGTTTAAACAAGATTACGGATCGCCAAGAGTGACGTTACACGGGTGCTTTAGCTTTTAAGTGTAATGACGAAAATTGCTCGGAATTGCATTTTAGTCGGGTTTCAAGCAGTATACGTATAAAGGGTCCCTCCACCTTTTGTGCGTGTGTTTTCTGTCCTGTTTATTATTATTATTTAGCTTGTCGTTTACAGTTCCAACGTCTGTTTCTTCATCTCTCGAAGTCTCAGGCAAAACACTTTGGTTTTCATAACGAATTCTGTAATTTTCTTCCGCGCGCAACCTGAAGAATAGAGGTTCTGATATGAAAAAAAAAAAATGAAAGAAAGAAAAAGCGATTTATTTCATTACATAACATTATATCAAATTACCTAGCTTATGTAACTGTCGCAGTCCCCTCTTTCCAATCTCGTTTCATTAAATTATTACTCTCCATGTATGTACTAAGGAAACTCGGAGAAGTACGTAAGCGGAAACTTTGGGAACCCGGCCTCGAGCAAAATAACTACATTATCGCGAATATTTCCGCGTGGTTGCTCATTGTGCGTGGTCACGTGAAAATTGTATTGGCGGATTATCAGAGCTTCACCATTACTTCCATGCTGTAGTGATGATGTGAGGCATGCGTAATCGTATAGAACCTGCGGCGTCGCCCTATAGTCTCTCTGCTCAGTTGATCACACAACATGCGTTCTAACAAACGCGTCCTATATATGTACGCCATATATGCGCAAAATTATTATTTCGGCTATAGGCTTGGCTCCCTCACGAGGAATTCGGGGTCTAGATAGTTAGGGGGGGGGGGGGGTTGAATGTTGTGCGATCGAACTAAGCTGGATAGGGTAAGCCAAAGTCAAGGTCTGCGTTATAAGTTGGATTCGCCCAGCCCTCGTGCCTAACTGGGGGCGCATCAAACTACAGTGTTTGACATTACGTCAGGGAACACGTTTCACTTAAAGCTGGAAAATCTCGGTAGCATTTTACGTCGAGGATCGAGTGAATTGGATGTTGGAGGTGGTTGGCGTCGTGTGGTGTCAGCCTCGGATGGCTACGTTGAGCTTGGCTCAATTGCTTCGCTCTTGAGAGAAAGGTCTAAGGGGGGGTCAATTGCCCTCCTCTTTAGCGGCGCCAGGGGACACAGCAGCCTCGGAATGGTGTGAGCGGACGGCGTCGCTCGGTCATCGTGTGGCCGACGAGCGATCTCGCTGAGCGCCGTTCTCTCGGCGAGATCAGCGCTGCTGAGAGGGCGGCAGCTGTTTGTCGCCGGCTTCCCCGCTGCTGTTGTCGTGCGCGGGTGCGCGCGGAATCGAACGCGTCGCGAGCGAGGAGGCGTAGAGGAGGCGGGCTCGGCGGCGCATCAGGCGAGCGCGCACGTGCGCGCATGCGCTGTGGTCGCCTTCCTTGGCCGTCCTTGGAGCGGTGTCTGGCGAGCAGTGAGCGCTCCTCCGCCGCCGGCGTCACTCCGCAGTCGTGCTTCGTTCCGTGCGCCAGCGTCGTTTACTAGAGCTCGTCGGTTTTCCCTCTCCGTACTACTACGCTAGCCGGCGCAGCAGTTGCCGGCCGGCGTTCTCGGACCGGCGCTCTTTCTGTCACCTCTTCTTCTCAGTCGAGTCGGGCACTCCGTGGACATCGGCCGACTGGCATCGAGGTGAGCTGGTGCACAATTGATCGTCTCTCTTTGTTTAAGGTAAGGGGAGAGGGGGGGGGGGGTTCCGCCGATAGACCCTGTGGGTATTTGCTCCGGTCATCTTCCTCATTCGGTGCCTTGGTCTTCCCGCGGGGCTGCTCAAAGATTACCCAAGTTGTTGCCGTTCATGAATACCGGGAGGTCAGTTGTAAGGTTTACAGAAGGTAATATTTTTCATATTTAGTTCGGTCTCGATTGTTGCCGGCGGCAACGTATGGACATCTCAAGACTTTGCGTAATGACCAACGTTGTGTTCCTTGCCTAATCACACTTGCGTTAAAGTTACTGCAAACGTTTAACTCCGACCGATATGTGTATTGTGTGTATGCGGGAGTTACATCTCCCCTATTATTTATACACTTCTTTCCCGTCCTGGCAGCCATATCATTCTGTTGTTTCAAACCTCTCTCCCAGTGTGGTGTAGTTAGGCGTTTTTATTGCTCGTCACATGGCGGCGTTCTGCTGTATTCTTTTGTTTTCGCTGTGTAATAAATTCCTTCGATGTCTTTGTCGCCGTTTTAAAATAACCTCCATATCAAAAGCAGCAGTATGCCTCGTCTCTGTGAATATTTAGCTTGTATCAACATTTCTATAAACAGCGTTAGCAGCTGGCCGCAACAAGCCCTGGGGCAGTGCGTTTTCGCCTTGTTTACTGTACGAGCGACATGCTCGTCTACGCGAGCGTGTGAGCTACTCGTGGAAACGTAAATGTCTCCAAGCCTGCCATCGAACGTCAAAAACTTTTGCATACTGCCTGATACTCACGTGTATACTGAAATTTCGTGTAACGCGATGAAGCCCTCGCGAAAATGAGGCACACGTGCAATGATTGGACGTTTATGCGGCCGCTTGATCGAGCGCCCACCAAAGGTCGCGGGCCTCTTGGGCATCTCTCGTTGATGGAGAAGTCAGCTGATAAATGGGAGCCTTGTGTTTACGAGTCAGATTTTCCAGTGGTGGCAATTGTGTAGCCGCGAATTTATTACGCCCATAGCGATGATACAATAACTGCGGAAGTCATTGAGCGGCGCGATGGCATTGTTTTCAGCCGAATTGCGCGGTATATAGCACCACTGTCTACCTGCCACTCTCTCGTGGCCGTAGATCGTCGCTCTCACGCACGCTACAGCTGCTCTTCCACTGGCCAGCGGCACTCATCAATCAGCGCGAGGTGCTGCATTGCTGCAGCCGGCGAAGGAACAACGCTTGGCGCCTCACTGCCGGTTGCGTTGAGCGAGTGGCCTGGTTGCTCCCTCCTGTGTGTGTGTGTTTGTGTGTGTGCGTAGACATATATATATATATATATATATATATATATATATATATATATATATATATATATATATATATATATATATATATATATATATATATATATTACACGTCGGTATAACTCTTCGATACAGTGCTTTGCCACCGATCTTGTATAGGAAAGGCAAGGCAGTAAATAAAGCAAGCATGAGGCGCATACGCACTTGGCTCGAGTGCATGAACAACCTGTCGAACCAAGACCTCTATACCTCTACGCGCTGAGCCTTAACTTTTTACCCTGATGTCCATCGTTAACGCTGTGTGTGCCAGTCGCGGGAAAAAAAAAGATTCCCCTCCTGATTTGTGTGGGAACACCTCGCTCGAAGTTTGCATGTCTTTCAACATTCCGAAAAAAAAAAAAGAGAGAGAGAGAGTAAGAAGTTCTTTGCCAGTGGATGCAGTTCGAACATATATATGCGTGCGTTCTCAAATTGTTGTGTCGCATAAGGACACAAATTGAGTCAGTGGCTTTCAGCGCTAAAGTGGCTTTATTAAGCGCAGCCGTGAAGCGAACATACCCGAGGACACATATGCGCGATGACTTTTGCTGGTGGAATCTAAATGAACTTGCACTTTGGTCTGCGCATTTGAGAAACTCAAAAGTACTTGGAACGTATACAGTTTTTACAAGTCTCTCTCTCTCTCTCTCTATATATATATATATATATATATATATATATATATATATATATATATATATATAGCCTTTTCAAAGTGCATCGGAAGCCCGATCATTGAATGTACACCGGCTGCTTTCAGACTTTGCTTGAGGAGAGAAAAATCTCGTCGAGCTCTGTTAGCTCCATAAGACGCGGGTTCCGTAAGCGCTTCTGTTTAATGATCTATAGCTTATAGATTATAGCTTGTGCTTATAGCGCGCGCGCTGTGGTTGTTGTAGGTCAATCTTGGAGATTCGTAAGCTGCTTTGAAATAGGCCTGTGGCCTGATTGACTGCAGCGACACTTCCCAAATGAATTGGCGTCGCATGCACTGGTCGGTTGCACC
The DNA here is from genome assembly GCA_030522465.1 of Rhipicephalus appendiculatus. Taxonomy (NCBI): domain Eukaryota; kingdom Metazoa; phylum Arthropoda; class Arachnida; order Ixodida; family Ixodidae; genus Rhipicephalus; species Rhipicephalus appendiculatus. Next base: position 620,042 of record JALIZH010032928.1, on the reverse strand, counting down.
GGCCTATATCATTCACAGGTTGCAGTAGAGAAGCATCGGCATCATCATTCTTTTTTTTCAAATGTAGCTTGTTATGAGTTACAGGTTTCGGTGGCGGCGTTGTCCTACGCGAAAAATTCGGCGCCGGCTGGGTTCAGAAACGAGGTCCTCGAAGGTGCGCCGGTCACGTGCGTATTTGTATGCGCCGTTTTCCAGTAATCGATCCTCTTTCGATCGTGGGCTTTTCGACGATCAGCCGTTTCTCATATGGCAATCTGTTATTTTATCGAGGTAACTTGTCATTTCACACTGCCACATTTCATTGTTGCCTGGCTCACGTTCCGGCGCCGGAACGGGAGCCATTCACGATGCCTAGCGCCCTCAGGCCACGCCCGCAACCAATCAGAGCCGTTTCGCTTCCGCCTGGGATAGAAAGAAACAGTGTTAGAAATAAAGAAAAAAGAAGAAAAAAACGGCATATCCCACGCACTGTGGGAATCGATGTAATGCGAAGCAGCCAGCAAGGAGCAAATCATGCTATACATAATGTGCATGTCATGATTTACATGTTAGGACCTGTCTGTTCGTCATACAGTCACGTCGCGCAATACCAATTCTGGTGTATATCAAGCTAGCGAACTGGACGCAAGCGCACCATGAGCGTGGCATGTAAATGGTGTTGCAGATTACATGCATGCCAAGATTTTCATGTTACCACCTGCCACTTATGTTCGTTATACAGTCGTGTCACTCAATACCAAATTTGGTGTATATCAAGCTAACGAAACGGCCGCGAGCGCGCCATGATCGTCGCATGTAAATCATACTTTTCATGACAAGTTAGTAATGATTTTCATTATATGACCATCCATTTATGTTCGTCATACAGTCATGTTATGCCATACCAAATTTGGTATAAATCCAATTAACGATACGGCCAGGAGAGCACAAAGTCCGGCTAGATAGATAGCTAGATAGATACGCTCAAAGTCGCCGAAGTCGCTAAGAAATGCTTCGCATTTAAAAAGCGGTAGGCCATGCACGAACACGCCAAGCTTCGCTTGCCCCCCGTTTTCTCAATAAGAGAAAGGCTCCTGGCTTTTCTTTTTTTTAACTTCTTGACGTCACCGTTACACACATCGTCCGATGCGGTCGCTGCACCTGTGGTTAATTCCACGCTTTCCTTTCAGGATCGAAGGGACTGACGAAACAGTCAGCCTGAATAATCATCGGGCGCATAGTGAAGGTCGCTTGCATGTTTCGCTTGTATATAGGATCACGTTGCGACGCACCTTCGACCTCTACTGCCTGCAGATATATGCTCTCACTGCTCACGTTGTAAGTGTGGCCTTGTTTACAAGACTCGGGAACGCTAGATAAACAGACGGGTATGGAAAACGAGGCGTTTGTAGATCTCTGCACACGTTTGGCGGTGCGGGCGGACACGTGCATGGCGGCACCGCGCTCTCAATAAGCGTATTATAGCAGCAGCGGCGGCTCGCAGCCTTATCGGTGCGCTACACGCCTCGAAACGCCCCGATAAGCCTGCGCATTCGCATCCGTATACTGTCGAGGAGTTTATCTTAAGCGAGCTATGTTAACATAACCCGCGTCTGACCGCCCACTTAACGGGTCGTTATTTTGGGTCTATGTTGGCAGAGCTTTGACGCTCTTGCTCGCGCGGCTTGCTTGCATGGCGATGTCTACAAATTGCCTCATGCGGTACTGGTCTGGCATGCAGCTGGAGTGTTTGTCGGCCCTTTTATGGAATCTATCGGATCATCAATCTAGCGAGCTTGGCGCCCCGATGCTTCGATTCACAGGACTAAAAAGGTTTTAAAACACTGGAACAAGCTCCATACCTCGGCTCGGAACAGGCATTGTCCCAATCGCAAAAACATCGTTTAAGCCACCGAGGTAAATGGGTTGCATGCGTTGCTTCAAAGTGAAATTCATTAAAACAATGCAACAACCACATGGGCACGGAAAATATTAGACTCTCAGAAAGTAATGCAGTAACACTTACTGCACAGACGTTGTCTGTAGGTAAACTTGGGTTGGGCGCCTACCGCAAGAAAGCGTCTAACTTTAAAACATTCCATTCGTGCCTCGTAATGTAGTAATCGCATGGTGGTTTCGGCACGTAAGACTCCACAATTTTTTTAAAAATTTCACCAACCCTACAATTAATTACAACAGCGCTCGTGTTGCCAGAATTGACCTGGTTAGTTTGCACGATTGCGACATGCGTTGAAGCAGTTTTACGAATTAGAAAGCTAGATGGTTATTGTTAGGAAGAGAAAGGTGGCGCCATCTTCTTCTGCAGCCTGTAGTTACTGTACGTTCCCGTTGGGGAGCATAGCATTTCTACTGAAGCCCAGTAGGGAGCACGATGCGGAGCCACAGGGAAGGGAAGGGAAGGGAAGGAGAGAGAAGAGACAAACCAATGTGAGGAGGTGTTCGCAACCTTTATCGAGCGAGCGATGAAGAGGTTGGAGCCTCTCAGTTGTTTCTGCTTCCACTGCGGGGAGAGAGGGCGAACGAACGAAAGGGGTGTATGTCTAACCATGCGGACCCGTGTTCTTCGAGTAAGTTTCCAGAGGGGCGCGCTGATGAAAGAGAATAGCTGGACTTTCAAGGAAGCTATATCCTTAATGAATTTATATCACATTTCAAGTGCAAAACACAACACAACGAAGGCGTGAAATACAGCGAAGACAGCTATACTCACGAATTTCTCTCGTTTTCTTGGTACCTTACCGGCATACAACAACAGACAAGCGCTTTCTGCGTACCTTTTGAGAGAAAGAAGAAAATAATAGAGCACCTTTTTTGCCACGCATCTACGACAGACTCCCTTCGTGTGTACTGCGGAAGCTGTCGGCCTGATCTATATACCCGGAGAAACGCCACTTCTCCATCCCTTGAGCCCACAATAATGGCTGACGCAAGGGTTTGGCAAAGGTGACCGCTTCGGATCGTGCTCGGTAACGGTGTCATCGGGAGAGGAAGCGAACTGTGAAGCATTTGACCGGAGAAAAGAGTCGGAACAATTGTCGAGATAACCGACCGTGTGTCTCAGAGCCGCGTCACTCTCCTTGAACGCCAAGTGCTCACGTGTGGTTCCGTTCCCTATAATCTATGGCTGACAAAGGCGGCGCCCCTTAGCGTGCCGGATAACGCCGCGTATGCCGAAGATAGCGCATCCGTGGAAGCGATATACCTGGTGGCGTTTTGTTGCAAAGGCGACTTTGTCCGGAGTCGTGGCATTGCGCCGCGACGTGTGCGCACACGTGAGCACGTTATCAGAGACAGGCCGATGATTCGAGATATGACCCCCCTCCTTCGGAAAAAAATCTTTTTATTTCATTTTCTCGAGTGTCAGATAAGGGTCCAGTTCTTGAGAATAGCTGTCTCGTTATCTGGGGCGTGCCGAGAGCTTGCGCGGCCGTATATATACCAGCGCTTATTTCGTTCTTGATTGTTTGCCTTACTCATTCTTGTCCAGAATGAACGCGTACTCGCAGGTGCACACTCGCTGCTATCTCGCTTAGTGCAGCGGCTGATAGTGACCACGTATAGTCTTGAAAAGCTGCGCGCCCATTTTGGCGTGGCCGCTGACCGAGACGCAAACCCACGCCACGCCGACTCGGTGTCTAAACTGGTGGAAAAGGCATCGCTACATAATATGTATGGATGCCTTTTCCGCTGTCAATGCCTCTTCGTGCTTATCGCGCTTGGCCAGTGGTCAGAGCGACGGCCCACGTTAACAAAGGGATCAACGGGCCGTGAGCGGTGGATGATGTAACTCATGGAATGAAGCATAACGCGTCGCTACTAAATACCGGCACAGGCCAGTGTCTTGAGCCTGCGTGAAAGGTCGTGTGGTACCATTTAGGCTCTGTTCCGGTTTCATGAGCGCCGATTGTGGCCGCGGTACTTTCATTTTGAAAGCCGCGCACTGCTAGCGTGCCCGTGGGACAGTGGTTGGTGGCGAGGCGGCGCGATCCTTCGGTATCAATAGCGTGCATAGGTCGGCACTTTAAGGGAGTACTCACAAACTCACTCACCACAATTTTTTCAGCCTTCGCACTCACACACGTTCACACTCACGTCCACTCACACTCATGAGTACTCACTCATGTTCACACTCACGACCACTCACACTCATGAGTTCTCACTCACGTTCACACTCACGTCCACTCACACGCATGAGTACTCACTCATACTCAACTCACCACGTTCAAATGAGTGTGAGTGAGTGTGAGTTGAGTGCACTCATGAGTGAGTGTGCCGAGCTATGATAGCGTGTCATTGTGTACTGCGCGTGCGCTTTGATGTCCGTCGCGCGTGCTCGTGAGTGTACGACGCATGGTACGACGTGCCACAAGACAGGCGGCGCATGATGACGCGTCAGTACAGCTCCTGTTTCACCCGCCCAGACTTGTACGGTGGCGCCGCGGATGTGTTGGGAAAAGAAAACCAACCCTTTAGGACGCCGACGAATCATGCGCCGGATGGACTCCGATTTCGTCTGCATGGGCTAAGCCTCGTGTCTTGTGGCGATCATACGCCGCGTCGTGTTGCGGTGCATTCATCGCCTCGTGCCCACTATCGGCGTCATATAAGGTTTTGTCACAGGCCTACCGTCTTATATAGTGTATCGCTTACCACTAGTGTGTTCTATCCATACGTGCGCATGCAGGCTAGGAAAAAGCGGTCAGAGGCATTTTCTCAGCTTGATCTATATGGCTTACGTTAAGTATACATATATGCACAGGAATCATCTGACTTGACTCGATATATGGTCAACTGAACGTTGCTTGCTGTTCAGAAAAGCGCCGAGAAGGGTGAGATAGGAACAGAGTGTGACACTGTTTTGCATTATTGGGTACAGCTCTTTATGGAACAGCTCTTTCCATGGCCGTACTGTAGGTTACGCCAAACAGACACACTGTTATATAGTAGGCGTTTTTGGTGTCCTGACTTCTTTCTTGTGCCCGTGTTTGCACGCCCTGTCTTTGTAGGAAGAGACACACTAAATCATTTTCGACCACAAAAGTCATTTAGATTGACCTAGAATTCATCTTGCAAACTATATTTTTGTTTAATTGTGGGTGTTTGATTACTACATGAGGGCAACATTTCCATGATTCGAATTTCGCGCCAAAGCTCCAGCGTCAGTGTGACGTATTTTATTATTGCGGTAGCAGTTATATGGACACCCGAGGCGCATTTGTGCCGTCGCCGTCATGTTCGCCATCATATGTTCTGTGTGCGAGCGAAAGCTGCTAACGGGCGCGGCTTAGCCAGAGATAAAACGTGCCGGCCGTATCCGTCGGTGGAAGGAACATGAAGGGGTGGCGGAAGGGGTCTGCGTCGCTCGAGAAGCAACTGCGAACTTTGATCAGAAAGGTGAAGTATATCAACTGAGAAGAAAAAGAAGTCTTTCGCCTTCGAGTCGTCTTAGGCGAATGCGTAAGGGCCCCTGTGAGTTTTCTAGGCTGATTGGGATGTAGTATAGAAGTTACAAAAACTTGCTAAGATTTTTCTTTGGTTCCTTCGGAAGGCATTGCCGTCCACCTTTATCGAGCTGAAATTAGCTAGGCCGGAGCAGACGCTGTCATGTATTTTCACATCGTGGCGCGCTAGTACTTAAAAATTGAGGTGGTTTCGCTACCCATCTGTCGTTTTCTATTCCTTTTCTTTTGCTTATCAAAGTTCCTATTGAGGTATAGAGGGGCATTTAGTATTGTATTCACTAAAAGAGCTCAAGTTAATCAACTCCCTTTATTCCTTTAAGAGGCACTGATATGGTGGCATATGCAGACCAGCATTCTCACACCATGCATGTCACCGGCACGTGCGGCTGAGCCAAACATGGTCAGACAGACGTGACAGAATGGGAGAAGCGCTGTCGGGTCGTCACCGGTGTGTGAAATCGTGTTTTGACTTATTTCAGTCCGTAGAAATTCGCTGCATATTGCTCGACACGCCTACAGCGGCTTGAATTGGAGGATGATGCAACGAAAAGCCGCACTCTTACGAGTGAGGCGATTGTTCTAGCGAGGTTTCCTTAGTTGGTGTCGCTTTCACGTTCGGCGTTCTGTTACATCCGGATGGTGCGTGTGCTGCCAACACCTGTCTAGGAGGTGTTGGTGCTACTCGCTCGACTGGGCCCGCACTGTTGAGGCATCGTGACTGGCTGGAAGGAAGACCTTCGATGCTCCCGCTGGTTAATGCGACAGAAGATCGGTACACAAAAGGCACTCCTTTGTGCTGAAGGCGATCGCTCTTCCCTTTTGGAACCGTCCGTCACGGACTCTTCAGGCATGCAGGGTCTCCTGTGAGCACTGCTCGTGGGACAATAAAGACCGGTCACTCTGTTTACTAGCCATTGGCGCGCCTCCTTCCACTCTGCCCCATCACATGGATTCGAGCGGAGGAGCCGTCGTTCTTAGAAACGGCAGACGCGATGCGTAAGTTCCTCGGAACTGGGAAACAAATAATAAGAAATAAGGGTGCGCGCGCATGTTCTTCCCTGTCGGGTCGTCTTAGCGGTTTGGTCTTACTTGCTTGAAGAACAGAAAACAGTTTCACTGTCGCGATTATTTGTTTTTTATTTTGTCATGTCCATTAGGAATAACAAGCGCCGTGCAGTTATCGCGCGCGGAAGTGCATAGTATGTTCTGTGGCAGGAATATATATTTTTCCTCAGATAGCTTTATCGTACAAAGCTGTCCCACTGGGCACCTGTAAGCGCACGCCAATACAGCACGGCCAGAAAAACGATGCGTGTCGTGACGTGGTAGCGGCGATGCTGCCTGCAGCTCGTTTTCCTCGCGAGAGCTTCGACGCTGAGTGTGTTCGATAGTAAAATTGGTGTCCGCCTTGGGGTGAAGGGGGGAGAAAGTGAGAAGAATTGCATATGCGGGGTGAGGCGTGTTATCACGGGAACGAAAGGCCTCGACCCCGTTTCATCCGCTTGTTTACGTGTCTTTGCCCCCCCTCCCGTAATAGGCTGCTCGGAAACGCGCAACTTGTCTGACGAGACGACCCCATGGCGCTCGAGGCGAAGAACGGTTTCGGAGAAATAGGCGCCCCAGGTTGGTCACTGTGGCCTTCGTGGGCCATGTCGCTCCTGGAAAGTGCGCGCTCCTGACGTCTCCCTTGCTTTTATAGCTCCCGTTTCTGCCACTGCACCGGCGGTCCCGGGTGTTTATTATAGGTGCTTTCCACGCAGAGATGCACGCACGCTCATCTCGTGGAGCACAGAAGCGCTTGCAGCCCCACTGTCTAATTACAAGTCGGAATGACCAATGAAACGGAATGAGATGGAGACTCAGAATCATTGGTGATGCCGTCTCAGTTGAATGTGACCCGTTCGGGAATGTAAACCGAATGAGCGATGACACTGAATGAAAATAGTGGCGGCCCCCGAATCTATTTGTTTTCCAATAGATAGTTCTCTTGTACACAATGAAAACGTTTCGGATAGGTGTTTATGACTGCGCAGGCCGGTTTCTATGCAAATATCGCTGGGCTCCTGATTTGTCATTTGGCAGGATAATTACGGCAATTTATTTATTTATTTATTTATTTATTTATTTATTTATTTATTTATTTTCATACTCTCAGGGGCCCGAGGGCATTACAGAGAGGAGTGGTCTAACAACAGTACATCAATAACTGCAACTTTGAAGGCGGCGGATTCTTCGATTGCAGCAACGGAGGCAGGAAGGTGGTTCCAGTCACTGCTTGTTTGCGGCAAAAAAAGAGGCATGACAAGTGTTAGTGCGGCATGAGGGAACTTTCACTTTAAGATGATGGTCGAACCGTGGTGATACATAATCTGGGGGAAGGAAAAGATCGTTTTTGAGTATTGGATTCGTGTAAAAGATTTTGTGAAATAAGTTTAAGCGGAAGTACTTACGGCGTGGCTTAAGTGTTGGCAGACCTAAAGTAGCTTTCATTGAAGAAACACTGGCGTAGCGGGAGTAATTAGAAAGTACGAAGCGAGCTGCACGGTTTTGAACGGACTCAAGGGCTGTAGTTAATACGGAGCTAAACGGATCCCAAATAGCACAAGCGTATTCCAATTTGGATCTAACGAGTGTTGTGTACAATTTAAGTTTTAAATCTGGAGGAACGGATGAAAAATTAAGGCGCAGAAATCCAAGCATGCGATTGGCGTTATTAATTACATGTTCAACGTGCATATTCCAAGAAAGGTTGTGGGTTATATGCACGCCAAGATAACGGTAACTAGTAACGGGGTTTAAAGAGGAGTTTTTAAGGGTGTAGGAAAAGTTGTCATTAACTTTATTGTGATGCATTATTCTCATAACATTACACTTACTAATGTTTAGATTCATGAGCCACTTGTCGCACCAGAAAGAAACAGCGTCAATGTCAGACTGCAAAGTAGAAACGTCATGTGGGTTATGAATGACACGATACAGCACGCAATCATCAGCGAAAAGCCTAATGGTTGAATTAATTCCGACAGGTAAATCATTAATATAAATAAGAAAAAGTAATGGACCTAAAACCGAACCTTGTGGTGCTCCTGATCTAACAGCAACGGTAGAAGAGTTATAATTATGTACGTTTGTTAGAAGAGTAGAAGAGTTATAATCATGTACGTTTGTCGATCATCGACACGTCGGCGCTCTTTATTAAAGAACTATACAGAACAAAAGATTGAAATTTCGAAAATGTCCGCCGCGGTGGATCAGTGGCTACTGTACTCGGCTGCTGACCCGAGGTCGCGGGTTCGATCCCGGCCGCGGCGGTCGCATTTCGATGGAGGCGAAATGGTAGAGGCCCGTGTGTTGTGCGATGTCAGTGCACGTTAAAGAACACCAGATGGTCAAAATTTCCGGAGCCCTCCACTACGGCGTCTCGCATAATCATATCGGGGTTTTGGGACGTAAAACCCCAGATATTATTATTATGAAATTTCGAATGGCTGTTGTTAGGCTCGAGGGCTCAATATTGGATTCTAAAGTCAAGCTTTCCGATTAAGTATTCATAATGTTTGTACGTGTATACCCTTGTTTGATCTCCACTGCGCAATCGAGCAAAAGTGGGCGCGCTAAGGGGGAAAGCGTAGCTGTTTACCGCGTCCGCGTGTTTAGTGAGTCAGAGCTAATTGCCAGGATCCCACGCTCGTTCAGAGCGTCTGGGTGCCATTTGAATCGCGTCACGCCGCCACCGTTTAGTTTACGCCGCTAACAGTTGTGCACACGACACGTTGTTGTGAAACTGGCGTTTAAGAGGGCTGGAAACTTGCGCAGTTAGCGGGAACATCGCGCATAAGGAAACGTTCCTGGAATGCGTTGTTCACCATTCATAATTCATTTCTTTTTCTTTTTTCTAAACTGCATGGCTACGTGTACTATTGTTCTCTTATTATCAGCGGCACGATTTCAAAATCACTTTTTTGTTTGTTTAAAACTAACTGCATTGACTTAAAAGCGACCGCTGGCTGCAGGAAGTTGTGCTTGCGTTTCAACCAAATGAGTCCACCGTATCGTACAGGAGCTGTCAGACGTGCTCTCGTCGGCCTGACAATTAGTTCAGCATATGGCACCCCCAGCACGAGCGTTCCATCAAGTGCGTACTTGATCGAGCGTCCGCATTAATACCCGCGGAAATCTCGCAACGCCTTACAATTCCGGCTGAATGGGTATTGTCTGTTGGTGAGGACGCCTGTCGGATATGTATATATCTCGAACACAAAGGCTATGTGTAAGACTGCATATGTTAAAAGGGAACAAAAAAAAAGGCATAAAAAAAGCGCCTTTACGGTAGCGCATTCACTTCTGGACGCTTGTTGCGCACGTCGTTGGCGTTATGACTAATCGCAGTACCGTATTATTTATTTTTTTCTCTCTCTCTCTCTCTCTCTTTCAACCCCCCTATTCCCCAACCCCAGTACGGGTAGCATACCGGATACTACCTTCTGGTTAACCTCCCTGCCTTCATCTTCTCTATCTCCCGCGTAGTACTAACTGTGTTCATAAAATAAGCTTGCACCGCGACGGGCGCATGAACGGTGAAAAGTATGACGAACCAGCACTGATTCGCATTTTCCCATGAGTAGTTTCTGAGCGGTTACGCGACTCCTTTACGTCATTTTGCGCCAGCGTATACAAGCTTCAAAGTTTTGAGAGCGATTGACACAGTGGCGAGCAGGTTCTCCATCGTTTTCGCCAGCGTAAATATTGTGACACCTTTAATTGCGGGCATCCTTTGTCGTGGGAACAGCGTGAGTTGTGAATTTGCCAAGTTATTCTGCGTCTTTCGATCGACAGCACGTCGCTCGCTCCTTACACATGTACTGTACCGTAAACACGTCGTGAACACGTGTGCTTGCGCTCTCGTCTGTGTCAATGCAGTACGTATTGTGCTGCCAAAGCGAGGTGCGGTTGTGACGAGTCGCAGCACATGAGGCGTGTGCGGCCGCCCGAGTTATCTTCCTCCACACATGGAGCTGGCTGTGCTTGCGTCGCGCGCTTAATTACCCCCTTCCTGCGGTCGACCAAGTCCTCATTTTTCGTCTGTCACTTTGAGTCGGGGCTCGGTGCATACTACGACATGTATAACCTCGTTTGCTGCTTGTGCGCGACCCGTCCGGCAAACATCCACCTCGTGCATTTATGTATGCACACACGGAAGCGAGCGAGCTGCGATGTAGAATCATGCGGAGTGCTTGGCGTATCTGGCGGCGTTCCCTTTGCTCACATGTTTGCCTTTTCGTGTCTTGCTACATGCGTTTGCACAGTCTTGAGCGATAAAGCGTCGCTAATAATTCAGCGCAGCATCCACCCAGCGAATGCTCCGTGTACGAAGGGCGGGTGGCGCGCGCGCATGAATGAAATGGGAGAAGGACGTGAAGAAATCTGTGCGGACCGCGTTGGTAGCTGCGTCAGCTGCCTCAGTCAAATGTCGATACCAGCGGGCAACGGCGCAGGAAATGACATAGGAATGCGTGGAGCCTCAATTCCCGTGGTCACAACACGATCAGGGTGTATGTCTCGCGGCCGTGCGCGCCATCGTGTCTGGCATCGCTGTTGCCAAGTCGGTTGCGCTACACTGTACCAGCGCACGTTGCTGACTGGCTCGCGTCGACCGGTTGCTCGCTTTGGCATGCGCGCTGCATTGTTGCCACCGGTGTAGCTGTACTAGCGCACTTACTGATACAACCAGCGCCAGCCGCTGCAGATCGATTGCCGCCGGCGAGCGCTCGTCTGGTGCCTTGTTTCGATGCAGGAACGATCGTTGAGGAGCCATGGCCTACGCCGCTTAAATGTGCTTGTGTTATTACGGTTGTTTATTTGAGCTGTGCAGCGCTTCCTTAAGCTTCGCGAGCCCGCGGTGGATCCTTGTTGAACTATGTTCGCACTAAAGTACCGATCAAGCCAGCTCTCGCGAGGCAGCCGGCAGGCACACCCGGCTCGCTGCGCGAAAAATGCATGTATTAGCGTGTGGTAGGCTGTGACCAGTTTTCCCCCCCACACGTTTTGACCCCGATGCGATGAACTGCAAGTCTTCACGATAAGAAACATTGAAACTAAAGTCAAATTTGCGCTGTTCTCCGAACCTTCCGAGCCTACAGATCACGAATCTGTGTGCGCGATACCGAAACTTGCGCGTTACCGAAACGCGATCCAGTGGCTTTTTGTAGAAACGTGTGTGTGTGACAGAGAGATGTGGAGGCTGCCGTAATGTGGTCAGGGTATCGTCCGGAAGAGACCGTCCAATTTTACAGAAAACGCTGTACGGCAGACATTGTCGGGACCCTATACCAAATACTAGTAGTTGCCGGCGCCGCGCTACTGCGCAGTGTTCATTAGGGCGCCTCGATGGCAGCGTCAACGTCCAGTGTTTGACCCAACATGGAGCAACATCACATAACGCGATAGCTCCACTTTTTGACCCAATGTGGCGGCGACGCCGTCAATAGGGTGCCGCCGCGCAGAGCAAAGGAGCGTTGTCATCGAGACGCCCAACTCATGTCCACTGTTAGACCCAATATGCCAACTTTACACAAAGCGATAGCTCCGCTGTTTGACCCAGTATGGCTGCGGCGCGAGCAATGGGTGTCACCACCCTGTACGAAGAAGCGCTGGCATTGAGGCGCCCTAGTCTTCATGCTTTTTTCCTCGCTGGAACTTGAAAGAGATGTTTGTTGACGGTCGACGTGCGCCGGTTTTGCGGGAGGCCGGCATCGATTTAGTGGTTGCCCAACAGCTCTTAGTGCCACCGGCTTTCCGCCGCCGCCGCGGGAGTACACGTGCACTCGCTCTTTTAATCTGTCCCTACAGCGCATTAAAACTAAGGAGGAAATGCTTGCGTTGGGCGTGAACACATTGACTGAGTGAATGCGAACCATCCTGCTGCTCATAAGTGGGCCCGAAGCGCTTTGTTTTGTCCCGTGTTTAGGAAGCACTGGAGACTGCTGGAACGTTCAGAAAGTTCTGCATATGTGTATCTCGAAAAATTCCTAACGCGATTTTCTTTTTCTGAACTCGGGAATTTTGTCTAGCTCTTTGTATGCCTTGATGCCCACATTTCATGAATTATACAGAAAGTTCACTGGTGTTCCAGAAGCTAAGAAAGAAAGTCTGAGATAAATTTAAGGAAGTTAAGAAGTCTCTAGTGGTATAAAAATAGGATATAGTAATTTAAAGCTATAACGGAAACGAAATTTATACACTAGAACGATAATTAATTTTGAGAAAACTGGATAGTTTCATAGAATATTCCTATATTTACTTGATTTTACAAGCTCTGGCTAATGTTGCCTATACACTGTTATTATAGCAGTGTAACAAAGTGTATATAATTTGTGCCGCTGTGCCTCTGCATAACTTCATTAAGTGAATCACACACTCCAACAGTACCCATCAGGAAAGTTTTCTAGCTGCGGTTTGTTTTTCTTCAGTAATTGAGTTTCCAAAAGTTCACATCCCTTGCAGCTCTACTCTTCTCTTCTAGTATGAATTATTAATGCATTATTAGCATGCATTATTATCATTCGAGCATGCATTATTATTTGTGCAGTTGGCACTTATAGCGCATGTTTCCTAACATTTTGCAGGAGAAACCCGTTGTGCCCGAGCGCTGTCGTGTCTAGGTGACGACGTACAACACGTCAACAGTGCCGGGCCCGAGGAGCCACTAGAGATCTAACCAGCAGTCACCGTGACACGAATGCTGTCACTGCGGCTGGTCTCCTGCCGGTTCCTCAAGCAACCATAAGAAGGGGACTACTCGGGACGTTTCAGTGTTGCCATGTAACTCACTCATCCATTGTGCTTCACCAAGTGTGTTGTGTTCCTGTGATCCGTTTATTCATCACCTCGTCTTAGTAACATCATCATACTGAACCGTGAGTATGCCTGGGCTTATTTTTATGTGCATAGCTTGTAGACACTGTTCGCAAACATTTTTCTAACTGTGAAGCTACACAACCAAAGTGTGTGCCTGTAATTTCCCTCATGAGTTCTGGTGCTAAAAACTGTAAGCATGATTTTTGTTTAATTGCACTGTGACAGTAATTTGAAGAAGGTCATAGTAATCACAAGTGTGTGTGTGTGAATACTATGAATCGCTGGTTTTAGGTTAGTGTTTGAGTATTCGATATCAGCTTACCAAGGCCCACTGCCTCATGCTTGTCTCAAACTATAGTAGCTACAGTAAGTCATTCTCGAAATGGATAAAGCGGGCGATTTTCAACATAGTACATGCATGCTGATCTTATTGGGTCTGCTTTAGAAAAAACAAGAAGCTGCACAATTTCAAAGGGAGTGCTACCTGCCTGAACTGTAATGTGGAGCATTAATGCATGTGCAGATGCTTCACTGCCATATGTAGCTTCACTATGCTTTGCACTTTCAGTCTGAAAAGTTGTTTGAAAAAATATTTGAAGGGTGTTTTTAAGGTTTGGGAGCAGGATCTCTCTACTCTTGTGTACAAGGTAGAGAGATCTCCACCACTCCTTTTTCCATTTATGTTTATACTTGATGGGCCGGGCACACACTGTTTACGTGTGTGATGTCTTGTGTAGTCTGTCCCCCCTTTGTAAACGTGTCAATTCGCACCCCTCCTCTAATAGCGCTGTCGAGATGTGCCTGGAAAGACTGAATGATCGAGCTGTACGTGGAAGACTGAGACATGGATAGAAAGGATAAAAGAGGGGGCTGCAGACAAGGTGATTTGCTGGCACGTGGATAGATGTTCCTTTTGGGGGTCCTTTCTGACTGACTATGGTGTTGATTTCAGAAGACCTGTCCACAAACCTGCTCTGATTACTTGCAGGGACTATCACATAATTTGGTGCTGACCAAAGGGATACAAAATATGTAGGCACATGATAACAGAGAACTGAACGAATATTTTTTATAAAGAAATGAGGGCAACACTTGAGAAGAAATTGAGATAGATGTCTGCACTGCAAACATGCTGTTGCAGCATATTAATATTACCGATGGCCTTAACTACTTACATTGCAGTCATTCATTTATGGCCTTTTTATGGCTTCCTACAGCTGATCATGAATGACTGCCTGTTCTGTAGTCCTTGCTTGTCAAATCAGCCTTGTACGTAGTGCTGGTTTGCTTTCTTTTGTATAGTGAGACATAACACTGCGGGCAGAGTTAGTGCTGCTTGCAGACACTTTTATGGACAGTGAATGAGAATGTTGGTGTTGTACTATTGGTATGTAATCAGTGCGGTGTAGGTACTCTCTACTTTTGGCTTATATCATACACTACTTATGTGGCATGTGACTCTGCACTGTGGCAGTGTACCAAATATGCTGTTTTTTCCTTTCTTTTTATTCTTGCTATAATTAGCACTTCCAATACTAACTTATGAGTCTATCTCTCAATCTACCGTAAGCTCCCTACTAGCGCTGGAGACCAAGCCCATAAAGTTGGTCGCGTGGGTGCTACAGTGAACCATTTTCGTCAGGGCCGCTTAATAAAGTTACCTCTGTTCTTATTACGTCTACTGTTTCACAACTAATTTGGTTAATATAACCTCTGCACTGCACAAAAGGCTATCATTGAATCACAAGCATGGTTTTCATATGCCTTGCAGTCAGATTCTGTAATTGAGTTTTATCAAAAAATAAATGAAGAAATCTGGACCCGTCTTATGGCAAGAGCAGGAATATATTTGGGGCGTTGCTTACTCCAGATTTTGTTGGCCTTCGTCTGACAGGGAGCAGACAATGCGTCGGTCCATGTTGGGTTGGTCTTGCTTGCTTGCTGGATTCGAGGATGTGGTGTGTAGGCTGTTAAGGCATGGGGCATATTTCCTGGAATGGGCATCAGCCAGTGGAGTGCCCTCTCTTATTTGGGAACAGAGTCAAGGAGCTCTGCATTTCACTGGCTGTCGGACTGGGATCCTTGCCAGATTGAGCCAGCGTCCGATTGAAGTGAATTGTGCCAATGAATATGACCTTATTCATAGGCTGCCCTTGCATGACATTTTTCCTGCCGTTGCAGTGTGCTCTAGAGAGCTGTTATGGCTGCACTTGCTGGATTTTTCATGTGTTGTAACAGTAGGAACCGTACGATTTTCTCCTGCTTTTATTTTTTTCTCTTCCTGCTAAATTTTCTCTTCCTGCTTCCTGGACTTGGGAAAACACCGTAGTTTTTAAAGAAACATTTTTGTTCAAATGTACAGTTCCTTTCTCGGCATCTGTGTGTGCAGGTGTTAAATTTGGAGCGTATGCTTATGGCTATGTTACATGAGAGATGCGTATTGTTATTAAGTGCACTTCATGAATTTTTGGAAAGCGGTTATTCGCGAGTTGCACGCTGTTGACCTTTCTTTTGTCTTTCTCTTTAAAAGTCAGGTGCAGTGGACGGCGGCTGCCAGGCTGGCCTGTTAGTTGGAACGTCACAGCTTGAGGATGCGCAAACCCACTTTTTGCACAGACGTCACAGTTGCTGAAATGACCTCAGCCAATCAGGTAAGGTGACACATTATGCGTGAAACTAGGATTAAAAAAACTTCCCCATCTCCCGCTGAAGGGAACCATGTGTGGATGCGAAGCAGCAGGGAGATAATTAGCTTGAGCGGCAGGAACGTCGCCGCTCTCGTTTCACGGCAGCGGTCCGGGGGCTCATCGCAGCGCTGCACAGGAGAGAGAATGAGACGCGCATGCTCCGTTATTTTCATACCGCGGAACTACCGTGGCGCCCCCAGCGGAGTATGCAGCTGTCGCACCAGCTGTCGTGCACGTCACTCTGTAGAGGATTCCTAGAGGAGAGGACGGGGGGGGGGGACCGTAGGAGGAGAGAGAGTGGGGGGAGGGGACGTGCATGCGCTGTGGGGGGTGTGGGACGCGGGAGCCGCTCCGTAGAGTAGAGCATTCCTAGAGGAGAGAGGGTAGAGGACGCGCATGCGCTGTGGGGATGTGGGACGCGGGCGCCGCTCTGTAGAGTAGATGATTCCTAGAGTAGAGAAAGGGGGGTGAGCGTAGGGGAGGATAGGGGGGAGGGGACGCGCATGCGCTGTGGGGGGCGGTGGGACGCGGGGGGCCGCTCCGTAGAGTAGAGGATTCCTAGAGGAGAGAAAGGGGGTGAGCGTAGGAGAGGAGAGAGAGGGGGGAGGGGACACGCATGCGCTGTGGTGGTGTGGGACGCGGGAAGGAGGGACGGACTAAGCCCCCCTACAAACACATGCAAGCAAGATCAAGGAATGGGGTCAACCTGGGCGACAGACACCACCTGCCTAGCCACTGCTAAGCAGCCTCTCTGTGCTCTCAGCCATGACTCTGATGACTGTGGTAGTGGTTGATGGCCTTCATATTACTACAGTGTTCTGGTTCGCATAATGGGTGCTTCCCTACTTCATGAAAGTGGCCGGACGCGGGACACGGGAGGTACGCGGGACGGACATAGCCCTGAGCGTAAGATGCTTCGCATCTAAAATAATTTTTGTTCCAGCTGCGAATGAAAGTTTTTTAGATGCGAAGCATCTTATGCTCGGGGCTATGTCCGTCCCTCCCGCGTCCCGCGTCCGGCCACTTTCATGAAGTAGGGAAGCACCCATTATGCGAACCAAAACATCTGTAGTAATATGAAGGCCGTCAACCCTACCACAGTCATCAGAGTCATGGCCGAGAGCACAGAGAGGCTGCTTAGCAATGGCTAGGCAGGTGGTGTCATTCGCCCAGGTTGACCCCATTCCTTGAGTCATGGCCGAGAGCACAGAGAGGCTGCTTAGCAATGGCTAGGCAGGTGGTGTCTGTCGCCCAGGTTGACCCCATTCCTTGATCTTGCTTGCATGTGTTTGGAGGGGGCTTAGTCCATCCCTCCTTCCGGCGTCCCCACACCACCACAGCGCATGCACGTCCCCTCCCCCCTCTCTCTCCTACGCTCACCCCCTTTCTCTCCTCTAGGAATCCTCTACTCTACGGAGCGGCCCCCGCGTCCCACACCCCCCCCACAGCGCATGCGCGTCCCCTCCCCTATCCTCTCCTACGCTGACCCCCTTTCTCTACTCTAGGAATCATCTACTCTACGGAGCGGCGCCCACGTCCCACATCCCCACAGCGCATGTGCGTCATCTTCCCCCTCTCTCCTCCGAATCCTCTACTCTTAGACCGTCGCTCCTTCCCGCATCCCACACCACCACAGGGCATGCGCGTCCCCTCCTCCTCTCCTACGCTCACCCCTTTCTCTATTCTACGGAGCGGCGCACGCGTCCCATATCCCCACAGCGCATGCGCGTTCTCTCCCCCCTCTCTCCTACGCTCACCCCCTTTCTCTACTCTAGGAATCCTCTATTCTACGGAGCAGCGCCCGCGTCCGACATCCCCACAGCACATGCGCGTCCTCTCTCCTACGCTCACCCCCTTTCTCTACTCTGGGAATCCTTTGCTCTACGGAACCCGCATCCCCACAGCGCATGCGCGTCCTCTCCACCTCTCTCCTACGCTCACCCCCTTTCTCTACTCTAGGGATCCTCTACTCTACGGAGCGGTTCCCGCGTCCCACAGCGCATGTGCGTCCCTTCTCTCTCCTCTCCTATGGTTCCCCCCCCGTTCTCTTCTCTAGGAATCCTCTACGGAGCGGCGCGCACGACAGGTGGTGCGACAGCTGCATACTCCGCTGGGAGCACCACGGTAGTTCCGCGGTATGAAAATGACGGAGCGCGCCTCATTCTCTCTTCTGTGCAGCGCCGCGATGAGCGCCCAGGCCGCTGCCGCGGAACGAGAGCGGCGACGTTTCTCCCGCTCAAGCTAACCATCTCCCCGCTGCTTCGCATCCACACATGGTACCCTTTAGCGGGAGATGGGGAAGTTCTTTTTTCTCAGTCAGAATCAATATTTAGTGTAAATTGTCCATTAGGTATGAAATTGTACCATGGTAGTAATTAGCTTATTTCACCATTATTGTTTGTTCTTTTATACTGCTGCAACTTATAAGCAGAGAAATGGAGCAGTCAAGGCACTCTACCTCTAATCTTTCAGCAGACCATTTACCGTTTTATAACAAAACAAAACTGCAGCAAAATCCAGTCTATACATCGTTTGACACTCTGGTCACACACTTCAGCCTACTTGGTAACTCCTGCAACATTGGGGGGGGGGGGGGGGGGGGGTGTAATCTGTAGTAAAGGTGATGCGAGTTACAGCATCGGTTTTTTTTGTTCTTCATGTGGAGTGTCATTTCTTTTTTTCTTTTTTTGTTTTTTTTTTCTTACAGCAGTATCATTATATTCTTTACTCATTCAGAGATTTGTCATGTTTATCTCAATTTGATGCATTTTTTCACAGTTGTCCTTGTTTTTATTTTTGTTAGGCTACTTGCAGATTTGGTGTCTGAGGAATTCAGAATGGCTAAGACCTTGATCTTGCTTAAGTAAATCAGTAGTGTTCTCTGCGGCCATACAGTACCTATAAATGGATATCGAGAACTTCGCCCTTCTTCTTCCTTGGCTGTGCTCCGCCATGGTTAATTGCATTTGTCATAACCAAACTGGCCAGAATGCCTGGTCTTTTATAAGTGGACAGCTCTTGCGTGGAGTCCTTGCGAAGCATTTTGAGTGCATAAAAGCGGCTTGAAGTACTGAAAAGCTTGCTTTAAGTTTGAGATTGTTATACTAGGGCTTAACAGTGTATGTCGATCGTGCCGTTTCACTGAAAATGTTTTTGTACTGGCTGGTTGCAGAACATAGATGTGTGCGGGGAGAGCCGCATGGAACGGGTGCGCAAGCTGCTAGGCTCACCGCTGGCCCGTCGCAAGTCTGGTACTTTGGCACTTCGCATCTTTGGCGCACCCCTCGACTCCCTGGCACAACATGGCTCAGTGCCATTTGTGGTTGTTCGTCTGTGCCAGTACATAGAAAACACAGGTAAGGAGATGTTTGCTTCCTTGACATTGTTGGGTGTGTGCAAATAGTTTGTTCAGCTGGAAATGGCTACATGAACTGAATGCCTTGTACATATGTGCATGGTGATTACGTCATTTGGAAATGGAACTTTATGATTGGTTGCTCTAATGCTAGTGAGATGTGTGTGAGATGCATATCGATACAATATTTACCCAAGAGTGAAATCGACTGTACTAACAAACTGACTGGACTGCACAGCTTATTACATATACGTGTAAGTAGTCTTTAAATTCTTTTCACCGACATGTAAGGAATATGAGAGAGTAGATTGCAGGTACATGTGATCTGGTCACTCGTATCAAGTGACCAGATCACATCCAGTTTTCAGGAAAGCTGGTCCAAAAATTTCCTGTGCATTACAGTGATACTTGGAATCAAAACGGCATTTGTAGCATTGTAAGAGTGCTGTTAAGTAGGTGGTTAACACTGTGAAAGCCCATGCAACCAGCATTATCATACAATGGCAGTTGATCACATTCTGCTTAGTTGGTCAATGAGATGTTGCTTCCATGACAAAAAGCTAATGAAAAAAAAAATGTTTTAAGGCAACAGATCTGTGGCATTGTTGCAAAGTTCAAGAGATAATGTTCAACACCTCTTGCACTCTATTGATAGTGATGCCATTAGTATAATATTAAGTCTGAATAAGTTTCGCTCTGTGAAGATAAATTCTGACACATTATTTTTATATCTGATAATCAAATTGGAGGCCAATCATATTGTTATAAAAATGTGGGTCCTGTTAATAAATCTTGGTGGCACAACATTTTCTTAATTTTAACCAAGAAAAGCCGGGTGGATGTTAAAATTTGAATGGTCACTGCATATCTTTGGTATCATTTGAAATTATATGCAGCAAAGCATACTCTAGGCCCGATAGTTTCTAGAGCAGTACATTGCAAGTGAAAATATATTAAGCAGCAGTTGTAACATTGCAAGTGAAAATATATTAAGCAGCAGTTGTAGTAAAGATTCTCATGAGCTATGGCTCTGCATATGAAACTGCAGTGTGAGAAGCACATGTATGAAGGTAGTGTGAAAAGGTCGAAGAAGTTTATTCCGTAACACACTGCTCTGCTTTAATGCCACAGACTTCTCCTAGGTTTTCACTTTGCCTGCATTACATTACCAAATGAGGTAGTGGGGAAGAGTGTTATGCAGCACTAACACCTGGATATCTGTAATCCATTGTGTGCTAAAGGGTGTAAAACTTTTTCAGACATGGTACTGCGTGATAGGCAGTAGGCATGGTACTGCGTGATAGCAATAAAAAAAAAATGCAGTATATGTGCTTGGAAAACTTTCCATTGGCTTTTCGGCATGGTGTGACATTTATAAACAAAAACATAAGTTAGTTTGGTAATGATCTTTTATAAAAAAAAATGTTTATGTAGCAATTTCACCACTCTATTGATTCACAGAAGTTCAGGAAAGCCTTAAAGTTGTTCCAACTCATTGTGTAACTTCTTTTAGTTCTGCATGATAAAATACCAAAAGATTTTATGACAGAGCTTTACATTTTTGACATAAGGAGTGCTTTTAGTGCTAGAAAATATACAGCACGTGCTAGAGTTAAGGAAATTACAGTAGAATCTTCGTAAGCAAAAATCGCTTGTTACTTAAGGGGAGATGCGAGTCGAAAAATGCGTTTTTTTTTTTCAAAAATTGCATATTTTCGTTTTTATTTGTTTTCACAAGTTTAGTTTCTCTACTTTCACGACAAAAAAAACTGAAGATTGTAATTAAGCTCGAAGTAGGTCAAAATCGCTTTTAAAAAGCACAAGGTGGCTACTAAAAATCTAAGAAGTCCTGATTGTCTTGAGTCCATTGGAAATTGTCACCTGGCTGCTTGCCATTGCATTTCGCATGAGGGGTTCACTGAAGTCACATGCTCAAAATAACCATGATTGCCAAGCTCTCATGATGGAATAAATCATATTAAATGACAAATCTTTTCCGCATAGATGAGCTTCCACTTATACCTTTAAAATGCGTTTTTCTCAAGATACAATTCTGGGCAACTTCATGAGATTTTACATCATGTTTTTGGTACTTCTGATAGCGAGATCGGGATCAAATTTTGCCCACATATTTATTAACATGTGCAGAGTGCAAGTATCTACTTTAAAACTTGATATCACCCAATATAATTATTGCAAACCTAAAATAAGCAATTAGTATGGTCTGAGCATTCTAAGGCTTCTCACATTACAATTTTTCTTGTCCATTAAAATGTCTTAAAAGCGCTTTCTTGATAGTTATTTGCATTCTACAGATAATGTGGAGCAATATGAGCCAATAATGGCTCAGAACGATAAACATTTACTGGCAAAAGAAGAGTCTACAAAAAGAACTATATTTTACACATTGTCGTGCCACAAAACGAAAACTGTACAACTTACTATAAAACTAATTACATATTTGAAATCAGCATAAAATCCTATATATGCAGCAAAAATTTCATTGTCTTAGGCTACAGATTACCGCAACTTTTTTTTCCGAATCGCATCTCCCCTTAAACAGAACGATTGCCTCTGATTTGGTTAGTTTTGTATTTGCCTACTGTATAGCCCTTTACATTTCTGTCAGTAAACAAGGCTTTTGTTAATTGGAGCATGTTTTCCTGGGTACTTCAGGTTCTGTTTAATGAGATTTAACGATAATTGATAAGATAATTGTATATATAAGATAATTGTATTAGACAATTTCCTGAACTACACTGTTTGTCACTCGACAGCCTTGCAAAGTCTGGCTTGTTGTGGCAGCAGTGGAAAGTGACTCCAGATGTGATTTTGTCACAGGCATGGGGCAAGAGGGCCTATTTCGAGTGAGTGCCAATGCCCGTTTGGTCGAGAAGCTACGTTGGAGCTTTGACCAGTCAGGTGACGCACCTCTGGAGGCTGAAGGGGATGTGGCAGTAGCTGCTGCCCTGCTTAAGCTACTTTTCCGTGAGCTGCCCGAGCCTTTGGTGCCCACAGACATGCATCAAGCATTCCTGGATGCCATCCAGGGTGAGTATGTGTGTTTTTTGGCAGGAAAGCGAGTTCTGGCTGGTCTGAGGCACTAAAGTGTAGCTGCTGCTTTTTTCTCTTTAGTTGGTTGATGCACTTAAACTCCAAAAGCATTTGTAGGAAGTGATGTAGCTAATCACTTAGTTGCTCAGATTTATTTCTTGAATAACTAAATAGTTGTTGGCTGCTGCATTTTGTGTCGTTGCAGAGCAATGAACTTTTACAGCAGAAAAAAAAGAAAGGCTTTAGAGGATGTGGCTAGTTAATTGGTTTGGTCTTGCGGCTGCACCTAGGCCTTGAGAGGTGTCATATAGCAGGGCTCACAGTTACTTATTACTGCCCAGGGTCTTGTGAGGTACACCAGAAACTCGGTACAGAGGCAATCCTGTGTTCTTGCATTGTAATGCAACTGCTACAGAAAGAATCAAACTCGTGCTTTGGTGCTTACTAGTAGAGTACGCCTTTACTGCCATTACATACAAAGTCTGATACGCAACATATTGTATTCGTTCTGTTCGCATCATTCTTTTTTTCTATCTCACCTGATAAGGCTGTCATTTGCAAGCAGACTGCTAATGAATATTTTTGCTGCAGTTGCACTCACTGGATCAAATGGCCCCTTTGCAGTCACTGTGCATGACAGAGAAGAGTGCACACGACGCCTCAAGTGCCTCGTGGAGCAGCTGCCACCGAGCAACTTTGCAGTGCTCAAGTACCTGTGCCATTTCCTGAGCCGGGTGGCTGAGCTAGAGGAGCACACACGCATGAACCCCAGTGCCCTCGGCATTGTCTTTGGACCAAACCTCTTCAGGTGGGTTTTGTTTCGCAACGTATTGTTGACACAAACTCATACATTTCTGCCTTTCTGTGGCTCTCTCTTTTTTTTTAATTAATAATGTTGAATAATGTTATCTTGAGCAAGCAGGCCAGAAGTAGGGCTACCTGCTATGCTCCCATTCTGATGCTGGAAGCAGCAAAATGTCATTGTATTTTGCATGTTTCTTTCTGCTGACCAGGTTCAGTGAAGATCTACAGGGCTTGAAGGAGCAGGCTGTCACTAACCAGGTGGTGACATACTTCATTGACCACTACAATTCCATCTTCGAAGGTGATGCAGAGCTCTCATGTACAGCTGACGCTTCCATGAATATTCAAAGTGCCAGCACCAGTAGCAAATGCAGCGGAAGGATGGTGAGTCTGCCATGGTCAACTGGGGCTGTGAATGTTTTACAGAACATTGATACTCCGAGAAAACTTAAATTTATTGCAGCGAGCATGTGCATTCTTGAATTGAATGTGCAGCCTTCTGTGCTGTGGGCACCTGCTGGACTGTAACCCTTAGGGTGCAGTCCAACAGGTGCACACAGGTTCTCATGCATGCTGACCTTATTACCAGGCTACAAGAAAGCTCAATTTTGTTTTTTCTCAGAACTCTTCGTGTTCCCAAAGTGTAGTGGGTGTAACGAGTAACTAAATTGCCGCTTGCTTTTCAGTTGTGTTCACATCAACTGTCTAGGCTGCAAATCTGTTTCGTAAATGTGAGCGTCAGCACAAGCTCTGTGACATGCCGATGTTTGCTTTTCCTTCGTACTTCAGAAGTCCCCCCCCACCACTTTGAAGATTTGAGCACCTCGAATCAACAAAAAGAATGTTATTTTAGGACAAAATGTCATTATAATCTTGGCCAAGTATGAGTACTTTGCCCTCACATGTCACAAGAATCCCACAGAACTGTGCACGTTTTTGCCTGGAGTACAGACTGTCAAAGTTGGTGGCATTACACAGTGATTCGAACATTTTATGTGGTGGTGGCATATTGGTGTCATGCAGTTCTAACATTACTAGTAATGTACTAATGTACAGTACTAATATTCCAAAAGCTCTTCTAACAAGAGGTCCAGAATAACTGCGGCATTTACAAGTGTAAATATTGGGAGGTGCGGTTTTAAGAAATTGCAGGCTTTGGAAAGAAAATTTGATGCCAACATGAACCTTTGTGATTGATCTTATATTTACAGATGCAGCCTCTTACTGTTGTTATTCCTCCGTTGGATGAAGCCATGTTGGCGCTGAAACAGGATACGCTTAGTGCAGTGCCGACGCTCATGATTGACAGGTGGGTGTCGTGTGCTAGTCTGTGATCGTGTTGGCGATTGTAACCTTGTTTGTTCGAATGCCTAACATTAAGAGCGCTAGTTTCATCAATATTATGACTTCCCAGGAAAAACAAAAAGAAGGAAAGAAAGGAAGAGGTCCAAGAATTCAAAAGAACATTCTTTTTGTTCTTGGACTGCCGCCTGATTGTTCAGAGTGCATTAATGGTATAGGTTGGAAACAAAAGTTTAGTGCTTTGCTTCTTGATTTCTTGCTGCATGCCTTCATTGTAGACTTGCAGCAGAGATTAACTTTTACGTGTACTCAGAGGGAAGTCCAGTTTTTGGGAACTTCTTGAGAACTTGTCATGAGCACAGTTATGTATGTTGCCTCATTTTATGTGCTTTATTTTGTGGTTTCTTCTCTTGGTTGTGAAATAGTGTCATATCTGCTTAACTTCATAAACAAGCTTTTTTTTGTTCAATTTCCCCTGAAAATAACCTTATTTCTTTTTTTTTCTTTTTTTTTTTTCGCTTCTCCCTTTTCTTGCATGAAGTGTTTTCTAAATTCCTTACTTTTCTGTTTTCTTTTTTTAGTTATGAGCAAAATAAGAGGGGGGGGGGGGAGGCTATCTTGCATAGACATAGCTGTGGCAGGAACTGGTCAGTTTGAATCTTAGTTTGCCTATTTCCTGCTCGGAAAAGCCATTATCATTTCATGGGGTAAGCTATTTCCACCTGGAAAATTCAATTTCTAGCAAGTTATAGGGAAATGCAAGCTGTAAGTGACTCTCCAGACTAGAAATCTGGCTTTAAAAAAAATACGCTTCCATGAAAGTTCTCCTCTGAATCTCCTGTTGCCATAGGCTGTCTTGTGCATACGTGTTTTCGTGCAATGTAGCTATGTTGCCACTAAACTAACTTTGTCACCACTAATACTTGTCGCTTTTCTTCAGTTTGATTGATGACCGATGCAACCAGGCCATCATGTACAGGGCAGCCAAAGAAGGTGGGTGGTGTGCTGAACTTGTGCATGGCTTAGTTTAGGAAGCAGCTTGAACTGCAGCTTAACTGCAGCTTAACTGCAGCCTTTCTGTAGCTTAACTGGCTTATGTACTTGAGTCAGCTGCAATAAATGCAGCGTTAGTGCAAGTGACTTGTAAGAAAGTCTAAATTTCAGTGGTTGCTATCTAACTACAGTTTTGCTAGTACTTTGCACCAATGTGAGCTTGCAAATAAGTAAGCTTAGGCCATCTCGATGACTTTCTTTAAGAATTCACGCATGACTCGGTGCTTTAGGAGCATGGCAGCAAAATAAAATAATTTTGTAACCATATTATTTGGTGGCATGTCCTAACTTTTTTTTTAACTGCAGTCCCTGTCTCCCCGTGTGTTTCTGATTTCCCTGGCTGTTTGTGCATTCCCAGGAAGCTCAAGTGGAGCTGCCATACCAGGTCGCAGCTGTAAGCGCAAGGAGCGCAGGATCTCTGGCGAAGACACTCCGGCCCCGCGATCGAGCTCCGAGGAGAGGCCAGCCACTGGCCTCCGTGTGGAGCCTGAATTGGCATCTCGTCGATGCAGCAGCCATGAGGAAGTGACGACACTGGAAGCGGTGCACGGATATTCCTCTGTGAGTGTGATGGCCATGCATGAACTGTGCCCAAATGTACGAGGGATGAGAACCTGTCAAGCTGCCCTGATCAGCAGCTTTTTCTTTTCAACCCTCCCTGTACGTTGATACACAAATAAACTGATTAATTGATTGATACACAATTGTATGAGCCGACGTCAGGTGTAATCGTGTTATTTTAGGCATGTTCTCCAACTCTGTAGGTTCATTGACCACAGTAGGAAACAGGAGCTTGCACTTGAAGGAATAAAAAAATGGCACTTCACCAAAAATCTAGTGTCACTGATTCACCAGAGCATGCAGAGCTAACGTGGGTGTACAATCGCACATCATACTTAACCGTAACACACCTCAAGAATCTTGTTGCTTTTCTTGTGGAAGATTCTGGAGATTTGTTTGGGCGCATTGAATATGCTTGCTTAATGCGTCTTCCTTCCTAAACATGTGATGTTTTCTCTTACAGCCTAAATTTGTTTTAAGTTAAGCCGGTATAAATGAGTCTTCATTATCTGGGTCTTGTTTGACTGGTGCCGTGTACTTGAAAAGTGTTAGTGTGAGACCATTATGCACCGATACAATTGTACTATTATAGTATATGACAACCAGGTACATGTTTAAAAAGAAATTTGTTGTTTCATGTTATCGCACATCTTGGATGAAGGAGAGCCATGAAGGAGAGCCAGTTTTATTAGTGCCCGTGTTGTTGTTGTTTTTCTCACATTATGTTATGCTGCTGCCTAGTAATTTGCAAACATATTTCAGTCTTGGTTGATTCCCACTGCCTCACATGATACAATGATTTGTTTGTGGTTGTGATGAGTAATCACAATGCCTGGCTGCAGATGGCATCTGGGAACAGTGGCCGAACTGGGGCATCTGGGGATGACTCAAATCGTGACTTGAGTCCACACCCACCACAACCCAAGAGGCGTGAAATTGAGACACCATCCAGCCCTTGCCCAGAGAGCTCACAAGAGTGGCGGGAGGCCTGCCGTAATGCAGAACGGCCTAACCCGGTCAGTGACGAGAGTGTTCTTCTTTCTGGGAATGAATTAGTATTTTGCTGTGCTCCACACTGTGACATTGCACTTGTCACGCAAAGTGTGTCTTCGTTTGGTTGCGTGGTGGCAACTTTGCACGTGTACACTTGGCTGTTTTTAGAACACGTTCATGTTAGAATTATGTCATTGTAAATGACATATTGTCAGTTGTTTATTCTTGCATTTATTAGAGCCAGGTCATTGACCTTTTTGCCACCGAAAGAAAAGAAGAAAAAAAAAAAGTGCCAAAATCACCGGAAAGTTTTTTTCGGTCAGTTTTAGAGCTTTCTTTTTTCTGAATAAAATGGTACCGTTCTTTCGATTCAATAGCGTTCCTTTATTTCTCTAATCGCGTAGAAAAAGATTACTCGAAGGTGGCTTCACGGCATGGCAGTACAATGAAAAATGGCAATCAAATGAAAGCCGAGACACAAATGTCCCAACATAGACAAGTGTGGCCATCTAGTGTCAAAAAACACAAGTATGACAAGTATAGTCTTCATTGGTTTTGTACGGAACCAATTTTTGTTGATGACGAGTATAGTCATCGTTGGTCATTTTGTTAAAAAATTTCATGACGACTATGCTCATCAGTGGTCGCGAAAGGGTTAATAATGACGCTAATGCGCAATGTTGCTTAACATTTGCATCTGTCATCATGATACGTGTTGTTGAGGTCTGGTCATTAAGGATGCTTTAAGCTTTCCTCCTTTTATGATCTTCGTTTCGTTTTCTATGATGGTTGTGTGTTGGGAAATATGCGTGAACAAAAATTAAAATGCTTGCCCATAACTTTTGCACGGCACTTCCTTCATAAAAATACTGGTTATATTTTATGTATCGTAAGGCATTCAGTGTGGCAGTGATAAGCAGGTATGTCATTGGAGCGCACAGTAGAGTTCTCACAGAAAAGTACTGATTGTTGTACCAGATGAACAAGGATTACTCTTGGTGTTATTGGCTATGTAGAAGCTTTTGGTAGCTCCACTGCACTATTTTTTGTGTTTTGCCCTTAGGGGGCTCTAATACAATGTCTTCTGTGCATGCAGCTGCATTTGCAAGATGTTCGGTACCAGAGCACACGACCCAAGGCAGCTGAAGAGGGCTCTGCAGACCGTCCCATGGCGGACATTGATGAGCCCTGTCATCCACCATGTGATGGGCAGGAGGCTAATGGGGGGCCCAGAGGAAGCAGATGGCTCAGTGCCAAACACCCCCAGCACTCTGAGCAAAGACAGCATCCCACCGCTGGACCTCAACAGCTTCCGTGAGGAAGGTCAGTGTTTCATCTTAGTTGAATTACTTAAAGCTTATTGGCCTTATTACTCAAGTTTCTTATTATTTGTATAGCGTAAAGTTCACTGCCAGTGTTATAGTTGGGCATGCAGGGCAGTTGCGTTCAAACGGGGCTGCACACATGTGATTTCACATAAATTAAACTTAGAGTGTACTTAAAAATGCACACAGAATATGCTAGCAGACACTAAGGATTTATCGCCATAAATAAGATTACAACATGAAGTGCAAATAGAATGTTGATACATACCAAGTATTATTTCTGAAGCCAAAATTAGGATGTACGTGAAGGAATGTGGAATGTGCTAGCTGACTCTAAGGACTTATTGCCTTGAATTAAAGACTGGGTTGTGTGTAAAATTCATACCAAATGCTGTCGCATACACAAAGGTTTTAGTACAGAACATTGAAACAGGGGCAATGTTGGGTACAACTCATGTAGGCAATATGCAGTTTAAAAAAGCGCACAACACTTTCTTCTCCATGTTTTAGTAAATCATGAAGTGATTGCATTTTATGAGCGCAGGGGAATTTTAGATCTATTATATGAACACAGAGTCTGTAGACATTCTACCACGCACTCAGCATGCTCTCGCATCTGACATCTCGCATTACTTGCAAAATATTTTATGTGTGCCTTATCTCCTTTCACTATAAAGTGCTCATTGTATGCACCTGTTCCTGTTACAGAACCTGTTCTGTCGGAACATCGGTTTAGCTGGCCCATGGTTCAGGCCCTCGTTGATGAAGAGCCAGTAATGCCATATCTCCAGAAAGCCAAGTGAGTCTTCCAGCATTTTCCTTCCTTTCATTTTTTTTGTTTCACCCCTTAAAAGTTGCTTTTTGATATTGTGATTTCTCACATTTTTCTGGTACATGCTAAAAGTGGCATTGTTATGTGTTGCAGTTCTTACGAGGCTCCATTGTCACCCAGTGCTTACAGGAGCTACCTGTCTCATAGAAGGTTAGTGATCCCATTCTATACATGTCTCTGATGGCTGACTCATACTTTAACAATGTTTGCTTGTTCTTGTCTAGTAGAATGGCGTAAACATATTCTCTCTATTGTTCCTTTCTCTGGTTGCTCAGTAAACTTGGCGCATTGGTTACAAAACGTTGGTGCTTTAATGGTGTGAGAAGGGCCAGTGGCTTGCTTTGCTGCTGGTAGAGGCTACATACTTGTGTACATAAAAACTAGTGCCACTCAACTCATGGCAGAAGTATTGGTGCTTGCATTTAATGGCATGTTTGCATTACCTGATGAATTTGCTTGCATTCTTCAATTTTGCTGTATTCGCACAGTTGTCATATTTTAGTAACCGATTTCATGTACTAAATAGATTTTTTACTGTGGCACATCGTTTTAATGTTTGGTACTTTTGGCAACCTGCAGTACTGATGGATTTAAAAACCAAAATTTAGGGCTAGGCAATGCTCATACTTTCGTTTTCAGCATGTACAGTTCGTTTGACATTGGTGTAATTTTGACTCGAACACTTACATCAGAGCGAACATTACGTTTAGCGGCCACATTTGCAGCAACATGATGAAGCAATTGTGAGCGATTTCTCATTGCGGTTGTTATACCGTATTTACACGAATGTAAGTCGACTCCAATGTAGGTCGACCCCCCCCAAAAATCGCTCTGCAAAAAAAAAAAATAAAATAAAAAGAAAAAAAAATGCTCTAGTTTTGGTTTCGATTCTAAGTCGACCCCCCCAACATTGGATTGTCAAATTTGAAAAAATGGGTCGACCTATATTCGTGTAAATACGGTACTAAAGAAAAAATGATGTCGGGTTCCAATTCGTGAGTACTGTACATTGCTTTTGTATGCTCTGAAAAGGTAGTGGGAAATTGGGAAACCAAATTTCACATTTGTAGTTATCTGTACAAGTCTGGCTGAGCAGTAGTCAAGTATAATTGTGTACCGCACAACAACACTAAGGTTGATCAGTTTGTGCTTTTGTCAATTTGCAGCCTCCACCTGGATCCAAACCTGCCTCCATCTCCTCCTGTTGAGCAAGATGAGTTCCTCAAATCGTAAGCGTGCTTTTGTATAGCATCGTCTGGTAGAGTTTTTCTTAGTGAGGGGGCTGTCTATCTTCAGTTTCCCTGTATCACTGCGCTGCATTCTGGGGAGTGAATGGCCATCATCATTTAAGAATTGTTCTTATTGAAGAGACTGATCATCTTCAGTTTCACTGTATCACTGCTCGGAAAATAGACTCTTCGAAAAGAGAATTAAGGCTCCATATTTCGCGGGGGTGGTACAGGTGAAACTGTAGGTTCTGTACCTTTACCCGTCTTTCACAAATTATATGACTCACTTTATTCAGACAGGAATAATAGAGGAGCAAACTACTTCAACGAAGAGAATAAACTCAGTGGCAGGAGTGTTGTGCGGATGTGGTTGTGTAGCCATTAGGGGGTGCATGCACTGCTCAGGCATTTTTTTGCAGATCAGTGAGTATAGAGAAATGCTTCGAATTGCAGGAACTTTAAGGATGAAGAAGTCAGCCAAACAACTGTGAAGCAACTGTCCAAGAGAGTTCATTGTAAGTATAATATTAAAAAAAAGCACAAACAGGCTCATCATTCATTCATTCATTCCATCGGAGGCATGGTGTATGACATACTCTTAATTTGTTTTTCAGGGTTGAAGAAGAAAGTAAAGCAGTTTGAAGAAAATTTTGAAAAAGAACATGGATATAGGGTATGTATTAAGATGTTTGCAAGTATTTGTAATAAAATTAATTCTGCGGAAATGGGAAAGAAATATGTATTAATGAAATGGCCTTTCATCAGGCAAGTTGCAACTTCGTACTGTCTGCTCGCTTTCTTATTGCAGACCTTTGCTCAAGAGGTACTACCACTCAAAACCCCCCAAGATAGTAACCTTTGATTAGAAATTTAGATTAGATGCTTTAATACTTAAGATATGGGCCATGTACTTCAGCAGATGGCAGCATTTGTTCCTTAGGAACACCAAAAGCAAGCACACACTGTTCTGCATTCACAACTAGAATGGTCTGCATCACGAAAAAATATATATATATTTTTGAAGTGCCTTCGCATAACAACTGCCAAAAATATGGTTACCATTATACATGGATTCAGTGGAGTGGGTGGCACTGCTGTCAGTATGCATCTAAATAATTTAGTGGGTGCTTAGAATCTGGTAAAAAAAATAGTTAAAGATTGATTTGTACTTTTTTTTTTTTACTGGATTCTGTCATAAGCTAAATGCAAACGAATATCTTAAAACCATTAGCATGTGTATGACAATCGCAATCAAGCTTTAACATTCGGGCATATTAAAAACATTTATAAAAGTCGGCAGCTATGTTAGAGTCCTACCCAATTTAATTTTCCCTATTTGTTACTTCACAGCCATCTCATGCAGAAAAGATGAACCATGCTGAAATGAAGAGGACCTTGCTTGAGCTGAACAAGCTGCGAAAGGATTTGAAGAGTGAGCAACTTGTGTTTCTTTCTTGTGACTGTTTGCAATGCTACAACCATAAAGCAGTCTGCACTCTTTGGGGAGTCTTGTTTTTTTTTGTCCCACAGCAATAATCATCGTTTGTCTTGTGCACCTTTCTTTGCTTTAATGCTACGCACACAGTACCATCAGGTCAAAAATGTGCATGCTATCAGCATTGATGTATAGTAAATTGATAGAAAAGTGACGAGCATTGAGTTTTCAAAAAAGGAAACGCAAGCAAACCAGATGATGGTTACCTATTGTGAGACAGAAGACTCCCCAAAGGGTGCGAAGTTGTTTTAGAGCACAGATACGTAGCTTTGGGTGAATGAAAGAAAGCTATTAGTGGCAGACATTAGACGGGAAACATGTATAAAGTTTGTTAAGGTGAATGGGCTTATGCTTTGAGTTTATGAGTGACGATCCAATATGTACAACACTTACAAATAAAGTTAACAAAGAAATGGGCACTTTAGAATGTAAAAACGTGATTTTAAAAAATTGTCCA
This sequence comes from Rhipicephalus appendiculatus, assembly GCA_030522465.1. Lineage (NCBI taxonomy): Eukaryota > Metazoa > Arthropoda > Arachnida > Ixodida > Ixodidae > Rhipicephalus > Rhipicephalus appendiculatus. The sequence goes on along the minus strand of JALIZH010032928.1, from coordinate 587,576 downwards.
TCACTGACCTTTGTAAAATCTACACATCAGTATATGACTTCGGTAAAGTTGTACTGCATTCTTTTATTTTAATCACCAGCCTTTGAGGAAGTGCATGTTTCATGTTTTTTCTATAGTATTTGTGAGCTCTGTGACTTCGTAATTTGTACTTTGCTCATGTTCTTCTAGCATTGCGATAAGCCTTTTCTTTCTTATGGCTTCTCGAAAGACACCACTGGTCCGTTTTTTTTTAAATGCAGATGTAAAGGAGGAGAATAGCCTTCCGGAGCCTGCCTACCTGAGCTTCTCGACATGGGGTCGGGACTCACTCAGAGGGCTGTGTGATATGGACGATGGCTCAGCCAAGCCGACCCAATTGATGGAGAGAGCACTGAATGACACCCTCATGTCCCTGGCTGAAAAGCGCAGGGCTGCCCAACGTCCGGACTGTGTGGATGTAAGCCCCAGTAATCAACCTTTACATGCCTGGCTGAATTGCACCACAGCACATTATGTGTTGATAAGAGTGCAATGAATGTGTGTGCAATAATGTTATGAGCGCACAGAGAAAGAAGCATATCAGAGGTATTCCTCATGACTAGTACTACTACTTGCAGCTGGGTTCATTTGCCTCTGACTCATTATATACTGGCTTCCAGCCTTTCAAAGCAAGTGTTAACAGACCAGATATTCTTGTCGTCACCTCTCATCCTATAGTGCTGCCCATTATGTGGTGGGATTTGGGAGGTAGCTGTATTGGGGGGGGAGCTTTGCCTAGTCGTTAAAACGGTATGAAGTTTCCGTAATGTGCAGTATTGCATTAGTTCTGTCATCTCCTGTGTCAACACGAAGAGCTCTAGAATGTGACAATTCTTTTTATCAAATGTAGATTTAAGGTTATACAGTGAAATCTCGATACAACGAATCTCAAGGGACCGCCAAAAATCATTCGTTATTTTGAAAAGTCGTTGTAGTGAAAGTATTAAAAATTTACGCAAAAATCGTAAACGCAACAACGTCAATCGCCTACCTGTGCAGCCACGATCGCGTTGTACTCTAATAAGCGCGAAAAAACAAACACATGAAATATTACGGAACCAGTGCACATTTATTCGAGGAACAGCGCGATCTTAGCCTGATGAGTGCAGCTCGACTGCTGCGAGACGAACTCTTAAGCGTGCGCATCCTTCTTACGCACTTCGAAGCATCGGCGTTAGATACCGATTGTTCGCGTTGGTTCGCGCGCTGTGTAAACGCCGTCTTCGCTCTCGTCGCCGTTTCTTTATGACGACAAATGATATGGATCTTATCAGTCGCCAGCTAAGCCGACGTGCATACTTCGTCGTCGCACTGTGCGTAGTGTTCAACGTTTGTGAAGCATGCACGGGTGAATCATCGGCGACTTCATCCCATCGGTCACTCGCGTCGCACTTTTCACTGTCGCCGCATTCCTTTCGTGCTGCTTCCGGAGCTCATTGTGAACGTACAGCCACCAATCCGAAGGCGAGAAAACAGCCGTGTAACAAGCGCACAGATAAAGCTGCCCGACGAAACAAAGGCACGCGGCGAAACGCCGAAACCAGACGCGAAAAATAAGTGCAGGCGATGGTGATGGCGATAGGGCTACCGCACATTTGCCTAGGGCAGGCGCGAAGAGCAATACGCGGGCGTTCCGATGATGATGATAGCGGCAGGTACTGAGCTGGGCATTGTTTGGACAGCCGCGAGTAACTTTTTGAAATTGCTATTCGTTATTTTGAAGTGTTATGGATATACAAGGGCGATAAAATTCGGTACGTTATTCTGAAACATTCGGTATTCTGAAATTCATAGTAGTGAAACATTTTTACATTAAACTAATGGGCATTTGGAGGAGGATTTTCGAAAAATTCGTTAATCTGAAAAAAATCGTTAATCTGAGGTTCGCTATAACGAGATTTGACTGTATTGCATTGATTCTGTGGCTCTCTGCTATGATAATGTTGTGCAGGGCTTCCTCAACATATTTTTCCCTTCCTTAACAGGACATGACACGTGAGCAAGTGCTGGAGGAGAAGCTGGCATTGCAGAAGGCGCTGCTACGATTTGAGAGTGTGCACGGGCGGCCCTCGCGACGGGCTGATCGCAACCTGATGCGGCCGCTGTATGACCGGTACCGAAGTGTCAAGCGCCTGGTGGGCAGGAACCCCCTGGCCAAGGGCAAGGACTCTGAGCTGCAGCCCATCCTGGAGCACGTTGCCATGAACTTCACTTCCCCACAGCCCCGGTCCCCGCCCCAGGTGTGTGTCCTGTGCCCCTGACCATCCTGCCATTCTCACGCATTTAGTTGGTCATCAACATTTTGCAGGAAGCCGCATATGGGAATTGTGAATAAGCCTTAAGCATGCCAATTGGTAATTCAGGGTCATGCGAGATGAAAAGAAAAAGGTGGTTACAAACTGGTATTGACGTTTAGCATTGACGTCTATTTATGTTCTGCGAAATTGTGGACTGAAAATAGTTGTAAAGTTGCCCCGACGTGCCCGCTGTTCCAGCATTTGTTATGATTTCAGTCAAGCATCCAATTGTTGACAAATGATAGTAGCATGTTGAATCTCTCTTTGTTGCTGTAGCTCCATATGACACTGTAAAGACTGCATCTAAATTGCAATACAAAAGGGACTATACCCTTTTGGTCAGAAGTTTCTTATGAGCCATGCTGGTTACGGAAAAACAGTCAAGGCAACCGGAGATGTTTGACTGTGGGCCCTCTGTTTTGCCAAGCTTCTCTAAGTAGATTTCTGAATAATTTTTAAGATAATTGAGTAGTGTGCCTGTGAAAAGGTGTCAAAACGATCTCTACATAATACAAAATTTTGGAATGGAGATGCTCAAGTTTTATTAAGCGCTACATATAGCAGAAATGGTGCACTCAAGAGCAGTGAATGTCTGAGCAGGTCTTCTGGCCTTTTCAGAATCGGCAGTCGTAAAAAATTTTTATCGTTAAGTCCTTGCAACACATGAGGGAATAAAGAAGGCCATAAAAATTTATCGCACCAAGCATATTACACCTTTGTTTAGTACATTTTGTCATATATATTGACTGGAAGATTTATCATTCTGCATTTATGTAATAGGACAATCCATCTAAACTCAACTTGGGCTGTAAACATTCCAAAACTGGTAGATTGAGTGGCTGAAGAACTCTTCCTGGTGCACCTTTGTGTGTTTGCTTTGGTGACCTTGCCCATGAAACAAAATCTTTGTCCACTTGTGGAGATATTTACTGACTGCTGTATGCTACATGTTTTGTCTCATTTGTGCAGGAGCTCGAAGAAGTTGTAGATGATGTGACTCCCATTTCCACGATGGCACAGAGTGAGGCAATCAGTGATGTGGAAGAGCCGGTCACAAGCAAAAAAGAAGTGGTTGAGCAGGTCCCCATGGTCCTGGACAAGTGCAGCGATTCCAATCTGCATGAGCTTCCTCTGTGAGTGCAACTTACCTTTGTGGTCTAGAGGGGGCTGGCACGGTACTTATGACCTATACACAACATGCGCAGTGTTGTGTGTTGTGCATGTACAGTTGCCGACAATTATCCAATAATTCGGACGTGCCTGATTTATTCGGATATCATTGCATCACCGCCACTGGCCAGCCCCATAAATTTCATATACAGTCGAACCCGTTTATAACGAACTCGAAAGTGCCGCGAAAAGTGGTCGTTATATCAGTAGTTCATTGTATATAGACTCGCCCTTAAAAACGTGCACTTAGTGACCAAACCGTTTTCTTTTTCTGCGTACTTTATTAAAAAGTGCTAGCAATCCCTCCGGTGACAAGTTAGGCCTTTTCCCGTGTTAAGTGATGCCCGCTGCGTGCTCACTAGTCAATTAAACCACCTATGCAGTGAACTGACGCCGTTTGACTAAACCGTAGTGCCGCCACGTGCAGCCCATCATCCCTGGCTAGTTGTGTGCAGCGCGTCCCCTACTCGGCTCGCGCAGTTAATCGTCGGGCCGTTTGCTGGCTTCTGTATGCGCGCACTTGTGCGTTCTTCGTGCATGCTTCACTCCAGACCGTGCACGGGTGCGGCGGGTAGCCTGTTCGTTCAACACGACAAAGACGAGCATATTGCAAGCAATGCGCAAGCGGACTCGCATGATGCGGCGGCGGCGAAACAACGGCAGCATCGCACGCTTGTGCTGCGGTTACTCCCGCACCGTTTACGCCACACGCGCAGCGGAGCAGATAGCTGCAGATGACTGTGATAAGGTTGTTGGCGATTTGTCATGATGGCGCATTCATCGCCAGCCGCCACCTCACCTTTGCTCTTTTATCCTTGAAGTCATCGTCGCAATCGCGCGAAATTCGTAATCATTGATAGGCTGGTCTCTGCCGTTGTTGAAAAGACAGAACGCCTTTTGCGGCACGTAGTGGTTTTGGCGAGCTGGCGGTCGTTGCGAACTTTTAATCGGCGAAAACTTATCGCTTGTTGCATTTATCGCTTCTTGCGCTCCAAGGCGTTGTTTGGTTCATCGTAGGCGGTCATAGATGCAGAGAACGGCATCAGAGAACGTTGCTGTGCGACAGCTGACCGCAAGGCTTCATGCTGCCTTCTAATTTTTAAAATTTTTTTTCCCTCACTGCCGTTCTGCCAGTGAAGAAACGCCTGGAAAGTGAGCGACCTCGCTTGCAGCGTCCGAAATCTGTGTGTGGTGCTCGCCACGGTCTATGACGTCGTCGTCGCGAGTGAACAGCAGCGGCCGGGACACGCGAGCACACGCGCGCCTCTCTAATGCTTTAGAATGCTTGTTCTAACTTTTTTTCGTTTCGTATGCGCCATATTTTTACCGCGACCGTGTCCGAAGTGTTCGTTGTAAAAGTAGGAGGCTTTGAAAAATGTTCGCTATAGGTGGACACAGTTTCAATGTGTAGCATAGGAAAATCGTAAGTGCACCGAAATATGGTCGTTATAACCGATAGATCGTTATATCTGGGATCGTTATAAGTGGGTTCGACTGTAGATTGTATAGGGGATGCTGGAATTTTTGACAAAATACAGTGCATCTTTCGATAATTTGGGCTCAAGCTTTGCGACTGCATGCTAGGTTGGCCACGGAGTTGAGTAGAAACAGCAATAGTTTAGTTTTGTTACGTTTGGAGTACTTCTGCAATACTGAGACTACAGAACCGCCATACATATTTGTGTAACGGCAGCATCCATGTCAAAGCTGCACCACCCAGAATATTGTAAGAAAAATTTCCCAAGAAATATATTAAAAAATTCCCCATGTATAAGCCAAACTTGATTTTTTATATGGTTGACTGGGCCATGTGTTATGCAAGTCAAGAATTCCAAAGGCATTGCTTTTTCTCTTTTTTTTTTTCTTTTTTATTGTGGTACTCAGCAAAAAAACAAGGCAGCAAAAGCACAACCTCTAAGATTTAGCTGCTGTCTCTGAGACACTGCTGTTGCTGGTCTCTTGATCATCACCATTTATTGCCACCGGCTAGAGCCATGCCACGCAGTCATAAAAGTTTCACTTGCATGAATCGTTATGCAAATTTCATTCTGCACATTCAGCATTTGTTAATGGACATGTTAGGCAATGACATGGTCTCTGGCAACTTCTTGAAAACATTTTCATATGGCGTAAACTCCACCTTTGATGTCTACACCTGAAAGGGTGGTGGGAGAATGGGTGGACAAGACTTTTGCGAAAACATAAGCGATCATTCGGTAAATGCACCATGACCAGCATTAACAATCCCAGGGATGAAGACATGGTCTATTTAGACTACTTTATTTGTGGCGGCGACAGCATGACTGGTCAAGATACGTGTCACGATATTGAAACGATGCTTTCTTCTCAATTCGGTGCCGCTCATATCATACACCACTAATAGCCAACTGATCCCATTAATATGGGTAGAATGTTGCTCTGACTACCGTCAAAGCACCAATACCGTGGGGGAAAAACCGTAGGAAGGTGCATCGCTACAGAACTTCACCTGCGGACATTTTAGGCCATAGGTAGGTGCTTGTGCACGTAACAAGAAGTTGACAGATTTGAGCCATATTCCCATGCAAACACTTTCGGAGTTAATTTCCTTTTTGTGGTATTCTCACATGGCTAGCGCCATGCTTTCATGGGCACAGAGTTTCCAGCAACATGGCGAGATAAGTCGGCATGCTTGGCCAAGGTGCTCGCTTTGTGCTGTACAAAGTACACCTTTGCTCGTAGACACGAATGTGTCATGACCCGGTCACATGAAATGTATGTTATCCACATATAGATGATCACCTGAAAATACCCCTCCCCTGTAGAATAACAGAACTTATTTATGTGTTTTTTTGTGGTTTCGATACTTCAAGTTTTAGAACTTCTTAGCGGTTTCCTTCTTGTTCGAATTATCGGCCGGCACCTGTACACACACCTTAAATTCATCTGATGTTTGATAAGGTTACAACCTTTGTGTTCCAAGATTTCCCTGCACCAAAGACTAATGGTAAAAACAATGTGGAAAATGTCAATACTTGACTTCATCCCGTTGTTCTTACCGTTTTGTTTTAGACTCAAGTAATGTGCCAGCCAGCCCACCTCAGCATTCGCGACTTTGCTGATTTTTTGTTGAAAATTCTTTCATTACAATGAATCCATTTTTTGGATTAGAACTTGTGCATTGCTTTAATAGTTCATTGTATTTCTCACAGGGCGGAGCTGCTTCAACAGCAGCAGCAGTCTAAACTTGAAAAGCGCCGGCTTCGCAAGTTGCTGAGAGAATTTGAAGAGGAATTCCAGAAGCAAACTGGAAGGTAATTATATGTTGTGGCTTTCTTTCACTTGTAGCTTTGTCCGTTAAGGAGTGGTGGTGTCAAATTTTGGGGCTCATATAATAATATGGCAGCCACCCCCTAGTTCTTCATTGCTCTCCTTTCTTCTTTTTTTAATGTGCAGTTAAACCATGATAATACGAAGTCGGTAAAATGACTAATTTACTTTGTTGCATTGAAATGTCATTAAATTGAAACTTGACCTTTTAAGCAAGCTCTAGTTGCCGAAAGAGTCTTTTTCACACCAAGAGTGACACAACAGTGATACGGCAGTACAGAAAGAAAAAAATAATTTCAACAATAACATAAAAATAATTTTATTGAGCCCGAGATTCAGCAAGCATGTCTTGATGCCGCACACGAAGTCCTCTTCACAGCAGCAATATGTGATATGTAAGCTGAACGAAATGCAGGCCCAAACGCTAATAAGTCTTCAGCGAACTGTGGTAATCAGTTTTTTGCCATTGTTAATCTGTAACGTTCCGCCGTTGCACACTGATGCACTACATTGCATCAGTGTGCAGTGTGCATCAGTGAGCAGCTACTGTGAACTTTGATTCTAAGGGACAGTCGCGATCGCTGGCACCCGCGCTATCTCGGCAGGCATCAGCGGACGGCTGGTACATATACCCTTCTACGTGCTGTGCTGTTCTCTCCGTGTAGTTGCCATATTTTCTTGCACCAGTGAGAGTTACGTGAGACTGGATCTAAAAGAGTTAGCTGCCACCCTTACTTTGTATAATAAATAAATAAACATTACAATTTTTTTCTCTCACATTCATTGCTTCGCCTTTGCGGTGAAACTGTGATTCTTTTTTTTTCCCCATTTTCTCGCTTGCCAAGCATCTTGTCATGGCAAGAGTGTGTTTTTGGTATTCTCAAATGGTAATTTACTAGTATGATTCAAATTACTTTTTCTCTTTAGTGTCCCGTTAAATAAAGCAAGCAGTGATAACGTTGGTCCTCGTGAAGCAATATTTGTGCACGAAAATGCACTGTGTGCATTTGGTAGCGCTCACTAACAGCTGCTGTGAAGGTCTTGCTTTGGAAACCGTCATATTAATTACAGCAGCATAGATATACACACTAAAGCTTTCTTCTCCCTTCTTTATTCAGGAAAGTGCAAAAGGAAGATAAGGCCCCAATGGACTCAGTGTACTGCGAGTACAAGGTAAAGGCCTACATCTTGTCAAAGGCATGCTGGCAGGGACAAGCTTGCATTTTAGTAAAAATAAGCATCAGAGCTCATACTGGCAAAGCATCTGGCATCCTCTTGGAAGGGGTCACTGTGTCTATTAAGGCTGTAGCAGAGCTACTACTGCATGCCATGTTTCATTATTATTCTTAGCAAACAAAATATATGCAGTATGGTCTGATGCTTGTTGTATGAGGAAATTAAACTTATCTCAGTGATCAGCATCTGAACTGGGCTTAACTGGCTGCAATTTCACATGTTAAAACATATTAATGGAATGTGGTTGCCGTGAGTTGATATTTTCCATTTTGTGATGCATTCATTTTATTTTTTAGCACTTCTCATTCCTAAGCATCGTCTAAACATGTTATTATGTACAGCAGAAGTTCATTAAATGGATCTTTAAGGGACTGTGAATATGGGTTCAGCTTGACGGAAGTTCCATTTACTGAGATACCTACGTGTAGAGGTGGCGCAGCACGGTCTGTCATACGTTCTCTTATGTTAGTTAAAGAGGCCCTGCAACACTTTTTCGGCATGGTCAGAAAACGCTGCGGATCGGTAGTCAAGGCTCCTGAAAACAAGTGAGCCAAACATTACGGGGCAGCATGTGGCCTGGAATTTACGATGATTTGTGCTTTGTGTGCTGCACGGGCATGTCACGGGATACTGAAGTGCCCATGTGCTCGCTCGCGATCACACTTAAAGTAAACCGCGCATTCGAAGAAAAAGAAAAGAAAGTGCTCAAGGTCATGATGCGCTGAAGAATGGACGTAGCTTCTTGCCCCTTTGTTGTCATCCGCCCTCTCTGCGTAGCTTTCAGCGTACTTGCTATTTCGAAAGGAGAGGGAAAGCGCTTAAAGCACGTGACAAATTCCTGTAACTCCGCTTGTACTTGATGGATTCTAAAAATTTTTGCGGCAGTTGATTCGTCAGGCAATAAACACCTTTAATGAAACCATTTGATGATTACTTGGGAAAGTGTTGCAGGGCCCCTTCAAGCATAATGCGGATACATCAGCCAGTTCCTTCAGTGGGATAGGGCATGGTTATAGCTATGGGACAGACCAGCCACTGATAGTTTTGCTCAAGGAGAGGCTGATGACGTACTATTAAATAAAAAAAAATATATGGCCCTTGCTGTATCAATTGGTAGTTAACACACAATTGTGCAGGTCATTTGCTGTTCACTGTTTGTTAAAAATGGCTTTCTTGGTGGAAGACAGATGTTGCAAGGATTATTTTCAAATTGTCCCTCTTTTGGGAAAAAATCTTTTAGAGTTTGCCTCTGTGGTTTTGTTTATAGAGAGTTGCGAAATTTTTGGTTCTGAATGATGAAAGTTTTGTAGCATTACCTATATACCAAAGCAGCCATAAACCAACCATCCATTTCTGAACTTAATCTATGAAGTTCAGTCAGGTGAGACAACCGGGCTTTGTGTGCTGCGTTGCAAGTTTTGTCAAGGTGCTGATGAGAACTTGATTTATCTTGCAGCATGTCAAGGCTCGGATGCGACTGTTGGAGGTGCTCGTCTCCAAACATGAACATCGACGTGAGATATGAAGCTGGCAGACGTCGTCTGTGTGCAACCCGATCCTTCTTGAACATTGTTGTTTCTTTCCCTTCTTCACTCTCTTTAAGGGTTGCACTACCCCATCGTAGAACCACATGATCATGTGCTGTGGAGTGTGAATGTGTGGTTCTGTGGCAGCATTGTGGTCGAAATACAGCATTAGTGATGTGCTCTTGTGGGCAGAAGCGTGAGAAGACAGGTTTTTCTTCTTTCTCCTGTCTTATTTTGGTATGTCTTTTTTTTTTCATGCAACAAATTATGACTTGGAACAGAGAAAGAATTCATAAGTGCATCGCATACGTAGCCTAACCATTAAGCTGTCATTACATTTTTCTTTTTTTCTACTCTGTGGCATTTCGGTCAATCCATTCTATGTTGTTCTTCAAGAAAATAGCTGTTTTTGTTTTATGCCCCCCAGAGCTTCCATTGCTCCGGAGCTTTTGTAATGTGTGATGCCACTTCTTCATGTGGCCTTATGGTTGACAATTTATTGTGGTGGTAAGAAGCCTGTCTTTTTGAGGGTGTTCTTGTCATAGTGTGAAATCTTTTTATGTCCAGCAGAGCTCTACGCTTGAAACCGTGATATGCAATAGGTGCAGTCACCTGCTGTGTCTCTTGGAGTTGGCACCGTGTTCACTCAATTCATGTGACATGTTCACATTGACAATAGATTAATTTTACCACTAATGCAGTAAAGGTTGTGCATGTTTATTTAAATGCACATACATGATCCTCACATAATGTGTATGTTCAATGGAGTGTAAAAGTGTTATTTGCATTTCATTTCCAATATATATTGCTCGTAGGGCATGCCTGCTTGAAAATGTTGTGTGAACTTTTGTGCACTTTCTAAAATAATCATTTGTAATATCTTCTCTTGGACAAGGTTGCACTTCAGGCTACACATTTTTTTAAGCACTTATTTTTCTGAGCAATGTGAACCAAAGTAGAGGATAAGAAAAAAAAAAGAGAACACTGTGTCAATTCCAGCAGCAATGTTTTTTTTCATGCACTCAATTTTGGTGATTGCTTTCTTTTGCAATTATTTTGTTGTTACACTGGCAAGAACTAAGCTTGTGGCATTTCTAAATGTTTGTACTTGTCATTATGTATGCATGCCTTCTTGGTTACCTAGGATGCATGAAAATAGTGTGGTGGCCTTTGTTCAGAGGCAGTGCTTGAGAGTCAGGCTGCCTTGGCCACATTTTTTAGCTCTTGTTTTATAATTGCATCTTTCAAGGCATGCCTGGCTGTAATAGTTGGCAGACTTTGTGGCATATGGCAAGTGCCAGGTTTTCTGGCAGATTGCTGGCTGCAAGGACAGCACTGCTTTTGTTTTGGACGATCGAGTGCCTTGATCGGATGGAACGGGACAAAGTGTTGTTTGTTTGCCAGGTAGCCAAGAACGATGTTCCCCTTCTGTTTTATCATGTGCGTCTGCTTGTAGACTGTTTGGTATATATTGTACCTGACATATGTGTATGTATTTGTCCACATGGGTTACACCTGTTTTCTAGAGGCATGATATTACAAGCCACGGCATTCTTAGTCTCCACATGCTATGTGTGTGACATGGTAACCGCTGGCCATGTTGTGCGTGTGGCTAGTCTAGTGAAACTTTCCTCACTTGAGTTTATGAATTCTATGGACCCAGTGTGATGCTATGTTCTCGTGCGTTTTTTTAAGTCTTTATACATTCATCTGGACATGCAGTTGGAGGTTTCTTTTTTTCTTCTTCATGTATGAAGTGGTGCATTGTCTGCAAGCAAGCTGTCAGATGATATTTTGAGTATGCAAAGTGCTGTATAAATATTAAATATATACATACATATATATTATATATACACATATACATACATATACATATATAAATATTATTTGTCCACGTGTCCGTGCATAGACTAAACCTGAAATGTTCATGGATGACAGTATTATGTGTGAGAATGTTGTTGGATGAATGATTGGGATACGTTATTTATGGTGGTGAATGTGATGCTGTGAGCATTAAAAAGTTTCTAGAGAGTGCTTGCTGTTGTCTGATTACATGACCTCAAGCGGGTGCTGGTTTGAATGCCTCTTTGTTGGCAGTATCCCACCTGTTATGATGGGATGACTGCAATCCACTCGTACAGCATGTTTCACATGGGTGAGCCAAGTACTGAGCACATTATTATAAAGCCAAGAGACGCATGGGTGAAGTTATTTGCTGACTTAACTGGAATACAGGAATGATAAGATGAATGGAAGCAGATCTGGGCAAGAAAAAAAAAATGGCTTTAAGCTACTGAGAGTTGAACCCACGCCTGCGGTGGGCAAAAATCTATTTTCCATTATGAGAACTATGAGAGCTGAACCTACATTCTCTGTGTAGATTCATCTGACCAGCAGCAGACTTTTCATGCATTTGTTACCCTTTACCTTGTCATTGTTAAACTTCTAATAAGACAGCAAGTCACTTCCCGGTGCTTTTGTTGTCTTCGTCAACTGTTGGCTTCATATGGCTGTGACAAAGAAAAGTCTGCCCCTTAGTTCCACTTCTCGTTCAGTATAGCATTTGTGACACGTATGACCCTGAATTATAGGCATTTTTTGTCTGATACACACCATTTTTTACGCTGCCATGGTTGCAGAGTTGGATGCAGGTTTTTCTACCGTATGCGGCTTTACAAAAAATTTACGAGAACCATCTTGCTTACTTGAACTACCTTGCGATTGTGATTGTACAAACTGGCAAAAGAGGTAACAAGGACTAATGTAAGCTTGCACAGTTTTTCACTGGAATGGCATGCAGCCTGCTGCCATGGTTCCTCTAACCAGTTGCTGCAAATGTGTTATAAGCTTATAACTATACTTGTAGTTAAGTGCACGTGTGTCCTAATTATCGACAGCACTTGTAGGTAGAAAGCTACCCATCTCTGCAAAATGTCCTTTATTTAGCTTTGTTTTTACATTGTGTCTTGGTAGTAATGAATGTAACTGGCGTAGTGCTCTAGCATAGGTTTGTGTGAATTCACACTTGTTTCATGAGAAAAATGCTAGAGATGGAATTGGCCAGCTTTGTATGATGAACATGCTATAATTGTTGATGCTGGCACTTTTGTATTGACGACCTCCTCCACATACCTGGCTTCAGTACAGTGTACCTTGTGTTTTGTATTCAGATATACCAATGATGTAATAACAACATTTGCATCGCTCAGCAGTGTTGTCACATATGGCATTCGTGCTATTATAATAGTAAGTAATGATATTTGTGTGGTCATGTAAATGGTCAAATATGCTATATGCTTATGATTATTTGGTAGTGCATTGCAGTTGTGGACACATACTGCATGTATTTTACATTGTTGTAACTGCACCTTTCTTGGAAATGCTGCAAGGAGCTTGAAGGTTGCCAATTAAACATTGTGAGGCCAGGTGGTTTACTCGTGCCTTAAATTGTAGCTACAGGCAACACATACCTCTAATGCAGGTCGCAAGCAAAACTTCATACAGCGTGTTTCAGCTAACTAGCTCTATGATTAAAAAAAAAAAAAAAAAATGTAGGCTCTACGCATGTCGAATTGCTGCAGTATTGTTCCGAGTCATATAGAGCACGTCAGGATATTTTTTCGAATCCACCAAGCTCGGCAATTAACAAAAATTAACTTTTTACATAGTAACGCTAGCGAAAAATTTTGAATTCAAAAGTTGTGGCGCTTGTTCAAAAACATCGGATTTTTTAATCTATGCTAAGGTAACTCCCCTGCTTAACCTTTTTCCAGTCTCCCTTTAAAGGGACCCTGAAACGGTTTTGACGATTTTGTACAAACACATTGAGCCAGTAGACCAAGTCCTAAGGCTCATTTACAGACTAATTTAAGCTCTCTGCGTACACTGTGTAATTGATTACAACGCTATAAAGCTGCGAATCGCTGCAGATCACTGCGGCTCAGCCCAACGCGTTTTCAACCGCCCCTCCCGAGTACGACACGCAGTCTGCGCACGATCTGATTGGCTGCGGTGTGCGCGCACGAAAAATTGGCTGGTAGGGTGGCGGCACCTGTCGGAGCAGATATCAACCACTCCGCAATGTCTCTGTTGCCAGACGGCGTGCGTGCTGCCGGGCGCACTGGGCTATGGCCTCCGAGATTGCACGCAACCTCTCGGCGTGCAATCTCGGAGGTCATCGCTGGGCGAAGCTCAAATCGTCGAGTGTGCTCACGTGAGCTCTGCGATCGCCAGCGATGCCAGCGTGTCTCATGAGTTGAGGAGGCAAGGCAGGGGTGAGAAGGAGGGTATGATATAATTGGCCGTAGCCGCCTTGGTACACGGCGTGCAGCGAAATTTGTGGTGCCAATGGTTCGATGATGCTCTAGCCTAAACGCTGACAAAGCTTCATATAACCGTTTCAGGGTCCCTTTAAAGCGCGCGAATTAACAAAAATAAATACCACGTCATTGCCGCCTGACGTGCGGCGCTTTTAGTGCCGTCAGATGTTAGTTGAACAAATTATTAAAGGCTGCGGCGCGTACAGAGGTCGATTGAACAGGCTATCGGTGACTGTGGCGTGGACGTTAAGTGACAAAAGGGACATACTGTTTTAAGCAAAAAATTTATTCGACGAAAAAGCTGCAGCGTCTGGCAAATGCCATACGAGACCGTGCAGCAGCATTTGATGTAGTGCAGGCTTCTTTTTTTTTTTTTTTTTTTTTTTTTTTTTTTTTTTTTTTTTTTTTTTGTTCTCCTCCTTTTCTTTTCGCACCTATCAAAATGACCCTCTGCAGGGGGGGGTGACAATGTGATGAAGGACTTGAGATTTTTTTGTTCTTTTTTTAATGTGGTACGCCCCTTCCTTCACTTAATAAAGCCTGTTCACTCGAGCCGCTGCGCGGAGCACCCTTTGATAATTCGTTCAACTTGCATTTGAGGGCACTAAAATCGCCGAGTTATTGTATGTATTTGCTACCTTTATAGTAAGGGGTAGTGATTGTAAAAGAGGAAATGAAGAGAACAGTGCAGCCCGCAATTGTCTCTCTCGGAGGAGGACACCTCAGCAGTGGTGCACAAGGGAAGGGGTAAGGAGAAAATAAAAGAAATAGGATAGAAAAAGATGGGAGACGGTTGTAGAGAAGTTCGCGGACGGGGCCCCGATCGGCGAGAGGTCGTCCAAGAGAGGACATCGCGGACGAGACAACCGTCAGCCGTGAAATCCACCAAGCGCCTCTCGCCTATAGTAACTCTAGCGGTGCTTTATATTGAAACTGTATAGTTTCAATATAAAGCAAAGATTAGGGGAGTTACCGAGATGGTGTGATCGTTAAAAACTACCATTGAGGTTGTAATTTTGAATGTTCACCTGCCTAGTAGGTGTAAGTTTAAAAGTAGTGACAATCGTACACGAGCTAAACGCCATTAACTCCGCACTGGAGAGGCTTGGGCTATTTGGTGTCCCATTTACTTTAGTGTAGGGTACAAATCGAACAGAGTACAGAAGAGAGTGCTGCTAGTCCTCTTTCTTTCTTTTCTTTTTCTTTTTTTTTCCCCTTTTTGTGTGGCATTAGGCCTACTATATGCAACCTCGATAATACTCTGCATGTACAGTCGCGCGCTCGCTATATATGAGCTGCAACCGGCGACCCTGATCTAAGGGGCTCCAATCGGTAATCGGAACATTTTAGCAGATTTTTATTGTGGCGGCGCTGTTTGGGCCACTTGGAATAAACGGACACCGTATTGTGCGCGACTGTACAACAATCGTACTTGCGTGTTCTTTGCACACTTGTGCTACAGCACACAGGTTTCACCGCGTTGCGAAGTGATCAAGCGCGTTAACTTCAGCATATGCTGATGCACAGGTCTACGAAGGGTACGGTGCAACTTTAATTGTGGCGCACGCAAAAACTGCATACCAGTTAAGCTCTGGTTTGCACACTCTTTTATCTAATTTGACTGCCTCGATGTTTGCTGGAGGAGGAGGAGGAGAGAGTGGGGAAAGGAAAAGACGCAATTTCTGCAGCCCTAGTTGGGAGCACGGCTCAGCTGCAGAACCCAGCATGCATCTCACTTGCCACTTGGCGAACGCGGTGCTACATGTACAGTAATGAACTATTGAAATACGAACAAATTGAGGAACAAATTTCTAACTAAAACGCATAGTAATTCTTGTTTTGGTTTCACCGGTACGCTTATAATGTCGGCATAGTTTGGGCTTGCACGCACTCTGGGCCCCGACAATCTTTGGCAACCGCATAATTATGAATGCGAGATTGGGCTCTCGAGTTATCACTTGCGGAAGCAGTTCCACTTAATTATTTCTTGTTCGCGTTTTATTTTATTTGTCCGTCACTGTACATGCTCTTTTTATCAGAGCTACGCAGCTGTACAATGTGCTTGCTCTGGACTGGTACGTATAAGATGGGAGAACTTGAAAAAGATCGCTTTATTAATTGCAAACATGACAACGATTTCTTGTTAAGCCACCGCTGTTGCTATGCGGGTCAGTTGTCGGCCTTTGGCGGCTGAGCGGCAGCTGTAGTAAGAATATAGCATGTTCATTTTGGACCATGACAAACCTTCGGTTTAGGGGGCATTATGGAGAGAAAATATTCTTTATTATATGCTCACGCAATATGCCCCTAAAATTAACAGGTAAAATTCAGCGCAGCATTTTGCTGATTGCTTTCTCGAACCTATAAATACTCTGGCGAAGCGGTGAGGACTATAGTTTCGTCGCAGCACGCCACTACACGTGCCCTCCGATCGTTTAATGCATCTTCGCGTAAAACGCCTGCCAATGGTGTGGTGATTATTAGAGGCCGTATTTATAGGCACTAAAAAATCGGGTTTTAGGCGCCAAAAATAGGCAGGCAAAACACAGTTTTAGGCCCACAAAATCGTAAATATAGGCACAATAAATTTTTACAAAAATTCAAATTTTCGAAAACAGACGTGCGTTACCTGTGTCTACGATAGGAAAGCAAAAAAAAAAAAAAACGTTATAATTTATGGTGGCACAAAGGCGCCAATGGTTTAGCATAGCCTTTCAATTGTCCTTTTTCCCGCACGGTTTGCAGAACACGGTCTCTCCTTTTATTGTCCAGCATGGTGAGTTAAGTGTCCACCATCGAATAAACACGCTCCTTAGTCTCTTTCTTTTCGGCATGGCTGAGAAGGGCAGCACAGGAGCAAATAGCCAGGCCGCTAAAAGCCCACAAGGGTCTTTTAGCCTCGTATTAATTGGGTCTAATCGCACAGGGTCAATTACTCCTCTGTCTGTGAACACCTTAAAGGGCCCCTCACCGGGTTTGAGCATTTAGAACAGGCAAGAGAAATGCATGCACTGGGCGCTCTCGAACTCGTATGCCAAGGTTTACAACGCTACGCGCCCCGGAAAGAGGTGAAATGTCGGACTGAATGCCACTTGCCTTTAATCTCACGGGCGCACGACCCAACATGGTGGAGGTGACGTACAACAAAGAATGGTCCTGCGTACGTCACTGTAGTACGTGACACTGCGAGAATTTTCGAAGCGACATGTGTAATTTGTGCAATTTGTTGCTTGAATAGAAGAATGAAAGTTGATATAAATATTTAAACGTACAAACGGAATCTGTGCGCTTTTTTAAATTTTTTTTTTTACTTCGAATCAAGCGAGATTCGAGACTCACATTCCTTCATTTCGTTTTCGTTCATGCGCTCGCCGTTCCCGCGTCGTGCCGGCGCCAGCCCTGATAACGCTTGGCGTGTTTTTGGTGCATCGTCCCTTAGAGCAGTTCCAGCGGTGCGACGCTGTGTGTGATGGTAAGGATACATGATCCATGCCAGCCTCTCCAAACGTGCGCGCATTGAGGGATATATCCCACAGAAACAGGCAGTACACTACAGAGAACGTCGAAACGACACAACACCGCTTGCGTGCACGACCTGGCTTGGGCATGTCATGCGAATGTAACCTTGCGTGCGCATGACGTGTTGATGCGTCTGCGTCGTGTGATCTTCCGGCTCCGAGTTGCTCCGATACCGAAGGGGGGCAGGGAGGTGATTTGGACTTGCGAAGTCTACACGGGGCGAGTGGCAAAGGTTTCAAGCTCACCTCTTCGCATCATGCTTTCGCGGCTCATAATGAACCAATTAAAAAAAATCTTGTTGTACAAAGCTCTTGATTGGGCACGCAACGACTTCCAGTGCCTAACTAAGATTTCTGATGTGACCAGGTGAAGCGCCCTTTAAGAATTAAATTACAATCAAAACAAAAACCACGTGGACACCTGATTGTTTTTTACGAACTCCACGGTTTCGCATTCGTTCTCCATCTTCCTGTGGCTCCACAGAGGCACCTCCTGTTCCTTTTCCGTCTTTTCCTCTTCTCCAACCGCTCACGCCATGTCAGTGCGGTGGCGTAAGGTGACAGGCGCGTCCCATTTCACTGCTGCTAGCGGTTGTTTTCGGGAAGTTTGTTGAACTAGGGAACTAGTTTACAACCCACAGAGTTCCGAAAGGTCAATTTTGCCCGGTAACATGAATAACGGTCTCCAACTGTATCGAAAGCAAGGTGAAATAGTGTTCATGTAGGCACAGATTTTTGAAAATAGGCATCTATATATAGGCCTTTATAGGAATTTAGGCACAAACGCCAAAAATATGCATTTATAGGCACTATAAAAAACACTATAAAAGCCCTCCCTAACTTCAAATTCATGCTCATATATCAAAGTGGCACGATAGGAACGCAAGGAACAAAATAGGCATTTGCCTAGAATCCGGTCTCTAGTGATTATGTTTGAGCATGGGACAAGCCACAGAGGGACGTTTTAAGCGCGTAGCCCTTTAGGGGCCCGGCTTGTCTAGTGCTGTCTCATGTGGCATGGTCACGCAGTGGTCAATACAGGCCTAAAACAATGCTAACAATGCTCAAAACCAGTGCAAAATAAAATAACGAGGCCTAAATATAAACTTCAAAAATTACCAAGAATTAATCGCAATAATTTACCTATAATCGCGCAAAGCGCTTCTGAAATATTCAGCTGATGCCCGCGCCACGCAAGAGAGGGCGCCACCGCCTCGGCAAGCGCGCGATCGCCAATGGAACCGCTGCGTTGCCCGTGCTACGCACTTCCTCAGATTTCACGGTGGTGGAGCTCGCAATTAAGATTTAGAACTACACCAAGACCTACACAATAAGTGACATTAGCGAAGGATTTTTTCTCGGAGGAGTTTCCAAATTCTGACATGTACACTGCATCCAAAAGCCAAGACAGCTAGGGGTGTGACGAATACGCGTGCAGTGGATGTCCTCTCACACAATCGTTCGGCTGAACTTTCCGTATTCTGGGGGGACATTACCCTGCAATGGGCAGAGCGATCGCTCATCAAGAGGGTACATATCGTGTGATCATTTTTTTCAGGCTTTCCGCCAAGCACAAATGGCACATATTGAATTAACTGATGAGTTTTCCAAGAACGCTTCGTAAGAAAATTCGCGAAATGCGACGCACACCTAATTCTAACATACGGAGAAAACGAATTATTGTTACGAGCTTGGGGACAAAGCCTTTTGAAGGACAGTTGTTTGGTAGTGAGTAAAAAAAAAAAAGGAGAAAAAAAGTGAGCCATTCCACTCAATAAACGTGGATAACCAGCGAAGCTGTTTAGCACACTGCACAGAGGTGACCCAGAGTTTCGAACTATTGCCGATCACAGACCCTGCTACTAAATTGGAAATGTCTGTCAAAAAGACCCTTTGGAATTAAAGGTGCCCTGCAACACTTTTCTGAGTTATAATGGAATAGTCTCACGATTAGCGCATGATGCTTCACGAATCACATGCTGCAAACATTTTTAGAATCTGTCAAGTACGAGCGGAGTTAATTCGCCGCACGCTTTGAGCGCTTCCTCTCCCCTTTCGTACCAGCGAGCGTGATGAAAGCTACGCAGAGAGGGGGGATGACAAAAGGGAAAGAAGATGCGTCCCTTCGTCAGCACGCGCCATGACCTTGAGCACTTTCTTTTCTTTTCTGTTTTTTTTTCTTCGAACGCGCGGGTTACTTTCAGTGTGATCGCGAGGTCACGTGCGGACACGTGGTGGCATCCTGCGGCGGCCACGGTAACTACGCAGCTCACGAAGCTCAAATCAGCCAACCGCCGTGGATGTGGGTATAGGGCGCAGCAATTTGGGTATATGGCATCATTTGTAGAGAGAAGAGGGAGCGATTTCTAGCCGATTTTGAGAATTAAGTGTAAATTCTTGGCCCCGTGCCGCGCTATAATGTTTGGCTCGCGTGTTCTCGGGAGCCTCGACTACCGGTAGGCAGTGTTTTCTGACCATGCTCGAAAAGTATTGCAGGGCCCTTTTAAGCTTATGCCGCTTTAACCTTGTCCGTTTGCGCAGCATGACATGTTGCCGCATTCGTCGTTTCGCGACATACGTCGTCTCGTTGGGCTTGCCGCATGCACTTGGCGTCTCATGTACGATCTTAATTGGTGCTTGCCGCTCGTGTGTTCCCTTAAAGGGACACTAAAGCCAAACAATGACTTGGTTTAGATTGACAAACTGCACTCTGAGAACTCTAATGCCATATGTTTCACTATCATAAGTTCATTATTAGCGGAGAAAATCAAGGTTGAAGTTTTATTTTTAAATTTGGCGCCGATATCTGCGCGCGTGACGTCAGAAATTCCAAATGTATTTTTCGTATTTTTTTGGCGACATTGGCTCGATGAAATTTTCTGAAACTTCGTATGCTAGGTCTATGGCACCCACAGATGACAATGCACCTCATTTTTATCGATTAGAAGCTACGTAGGACTCAGTAGACGCCTTCAAAATCTATGACGTCACAGTGTTTGGTGCGGGAATCTCAAGGTGGCGTCTGCACCCGCATTTTCTTTTCGCGTGTTTTCTCGCTTACCAAGCTTCGTGTCGCGGTAAGAGTGCTGTTTTCGGGATTGTGAAATTCTACTTAACTAATACGCGAAAAATCGTTTTGCCCTTTAGTGTCCCTTTAATTTTTAGTGGACCGGTGGTGAGCATGGTGGTGAGTGGTGAAGTTTGCCCTATTTGAGTGGCACATTTGTTTTTGTTTACGCACAGGATAACTACATGGAACCCTAGCCACATATAGCTTCGCCGTGAATAAATAAATAAATAAATAAAAATAATAAAGCCAGCTTTCGCCTATGAAATCTGAGTAAACAGCGGAGCTGGCAAGCAAGTGCCACCACCTGGCTAGCGCTACATGATTGAGTTCTTTATTCATCTTTCTTCTTTCTTTCATATTTCTTTTTTGATCTATTTCTACATCTTCTTTCTTTCTTTTCTCTTTCTGTATTGCCCTCTCTGCTCATTTTCCTCCACCTCACCCTCACATAATTCTCCTCACCTTCCCAGTAGCTTACCCTCTCACCTCCTACTTACCTTCATCCTCACCTTCACATCACCCCCTCCTCACCCCCCACCTCACTTTCCCATCTACTTGCTATACTATACAAGCATGGCTATGCTATGCTAGGAGCTGCTTGGCACATACCTTCTTTCTGATAACTATGCTACACAAGGCTGTGCCGTGTTTTACCCTCTCCCTTTCTCCTTTCCTTCCTCCTCACTCTCGCTTCCCTTTACCACCGTCTTGCTACACTATACTGTACATGGCTATGCTATGCTAGGAGCTGCTTGGCACATGCCCGCTTTCTGTTGCGCATACCCGCCGAGTTTTCTCTCTACGACACCGACCTTACTCCGAGCTTAAACAGCTTTGTTAATAAAAAAATCACAAGTATTCGGTTGTGAGCCAAACAAAAAATTCATGGTCGTAATCGTGTTGGGCACGTTCCTGTTGGATATCCGAAGCTTAATAACGTTCAGCGGATGTACAGTACGCTCCTCTGTTGAAGGGAACACTCAAATGTGTTGGCGCCCGCCACAAGACGTCGTCAAGTTAGTTTCCATATGATCGCCTTTGTTTCAAAAACTCACCGCCGTATATTGTCACGACTGAAAACTGGCAAAACAACAGAAAATGAATTCAGCTACATGACCAGCAAACACGGGTTCCTCTGAAGATGACGAGGTTGGCGCATATGCTCTCGAAAATTCAGAATACATAGCTTATCCTTGTCGCACCACGGTCCTGTTTCCTGTTCCTTCCGCGCGTTGCGAAAGTGCTGTCTTTATGATGAGCGATTTATGTTCCACGAATATTGTGCGGGAGAAGGGCTATTCACACAAGTGGGAAACAAGTGAGGGCGCGGACCGTCGCTTATCAGGGACGACGGCGCTTCCCTGCCCAGTGTGGGCCGTCAAAAATGCTGACGTGCTGTGAAGCCGATGCCGCGGCCGCTCATTTCGCGAACGGTCCGCGTGGACGGTTTGTTTCTCTCGAAGCATGGTTGAAAGTGCTGCATCGCGATAGCGCACGGGGAGGCAGTCACGTGGTATAATTTCATATTTATCGGGCTTTCTTTAAACGCTGGGCAAAAAATTGCATCGTTCGCATTGGGATGCCCTCCACAACGTAATGAAATATACTTGGCCCTAAAGTGAATATTAAGAAAACTGCATAATTGATCTTAGTTAACCCTTTGAGGGTCGAATTTTCTCGCCAAATACGACCCGCCAGGCTCGATTATTATTTTCCTGTTTTAAATTCCTTAAGGTGAATCTATTTTTAAAAAAATAAGTGCCGTAATTTTTATAGGGTGACCTTATATTGGCAAAAAAAAAAAAATCGTTTGTGCTGTTACATACGCATGGTTTATTCATGAGTAACAGCGAGATAAATTCTCAAAAAAGGATTATATTACTGCTAAAAAGTATCCGTTGCAATAAACATCTGTGTAGTTCACAGACGTAGAAAAGTAAGTGCACGAAGTGGAGTCAAGTGGGAACACGGAGGAACAAAAGTCACCTTTGATCAAGTCAGCATCGTCTCCCCGCGGACGCTTTTGAAATGTCGCAACATTTGAGTCGGAACTCGCAAGTAATTCCTCGTATTAACTCGTAAGTAATTCCTCAGCTGACATCCACTGAATCAGATTGTGATCCGGCAGGCGAGCGGCGATTTGGAGGAATCGCTGCAAGACTTATACTTGCAGCAGAGAAACCGGCGCGCACTTCCTTAGCGCAAGCTAACTACGCGGGTGAACGCACTGAAGAATACTGTATGGTTGTGCGCGCGTCCGGAAAGCGAAAACAAATCAGAAACATAAAATAATCCTTCGTCTTTTCGCCAACGATACGAAAGCGCTTTTTTGCGAGTCTCGTAAACAGGAAACGCAACCACAACGGCGCATCGTTTGTGTCAGTCAGCGCGTGCACGAAAACAAGGCGTACACGCGCCCCAAGGAGCAATAAACGAGACAGTAACAAAATGGTCACCCTTTGAGAGATTCTAAAGCAGACAGCCATCAGTTTTCCGGGCGCGAGAAGCGGGAAATAGCCTGGAAGGACGAAACCGAAACTAGCCAGCGCTCCGCTGTAGTAAAGCATTAAAAAGAAGAAGAATGAGAGACATCGGCGCAAGGAAAAAAATTCCACGCATTTCCGCAACGTGGCAGCACATGCAGGTCACTGACCATTTTGAAGGTGTTCGCGGAGGACGTACTTGTACGGTACGTCATTGACCCTGAAAGTGTTAACCAATTAAGCGCAATATAAAAAAAAAAATACCAGATGGGTGGTTGTTTATTTTCCATTTCTTAAAAAAATACCCTGAAGAGCACACATGACGGCGAACCATGTGTGCTCTTCACCATGTGTGAATATGCAGTGATGGGCAAGTGGTAGAGCGTCCGCCTGTGCCTTGCGGCACAGGCGGACGCTCTACCACTTGCCCATCACTGCATATTCTGAGGAGGAGACACATGGAGAAAAGACACGCTTGTCGGTCCGTGGCCCACACACCTTAACACGTCTGTCGGCGCTGACAAAATCTAGGGGCGTGCGAACAGTAAAATTTCATCTCGAATCGAATTCGAATCGAATAGTGCCGAATAGTGGCCAAAAATGTCGAATATCGAATCGAATATCGAATACCAAAGATTTTGTTGAAAATTGAAAGAAAGAACAAAGAAATGCAATCTGCTGATCTCCTCGAGCACATAACGCGGTGAGTGACTGTCCCCGAAAGACTACAAATTGTCATGCAGAAACACAAGCTGTTCTGCATGACCTGGCTTCAAACTTTCTCGCCGTGATGTTACGGTTTCCTGCAGTTGAACACATGTGCTCACTGGGCGCGTCGATAGCAGGGAGGAAAAGGCATCGCAAAGCAATTTCGGCGATACCTGGATAAAGTGCAGCTCTATGCGCTTTCCACTATTTCAAGGGATCATCCTTTCTTGGGGTCAGGAGCTCATTCAAGTATTTATGAACCTTTTCACTATAAGGTCTGAGCTCAGTTCTGGTTATTTTTTGACGATAGCAGTTCGACAGTCTCCCAGACTGTTCTCTGGACTTTTCTGCTAGAGCCATGACATAGCCTCCTTTAAAATAAATATGCACTCACTTTTAAACCAGTATACCGGATTCCGCCGCGGTGGTATAGCGGTTGGGGTGCTCGGCTGCTGACCCGAAGGTCGCGGGTTCGATCCCGGCCGCGGCTGTCGCATTTCGATGGAGGCGAAATGGTAGAGGCCTGTGTACTGTGCGATGTCAGTGCACGTTAAAGTACACCAGATGGTCGAAATTTTCGGAGCCCTCCGCTACGGCGTCTCTCATAATCATATGGTGGTTTTGGGACGTTAAACCCCAGATATTATTATTAAACCAGTATATCAGCGAAAGTTTTAACGGAAGGCCTTCTGTAACGACGTTAGCGTTAGTTTTGGCCACCCCACCCTAACCAAGTTGCACCATTGTCCTTGGCGCGCTTTGGATATTCGTCCAGTCGGTTTATTCGAAACTTCGAATGCTAGTTATTTTAAAGTCGAATCGAATTATTCGAATAAGTATTATTCAATTCGAATTCGAAACTCGAATATTCGCACACCCCTATTAAAAAAATCCTCATGCCGACTTGGGTAGTAGCCACGACACAATTAGGTGGTCATCATCATTGCAGTACAGTGGTTTCAAAGAACACACACACACACACACACACACACACACACACACACACACACACACACACACATATATATATATATATATATATATATATATATATATATATATATATATATATATATATATATATATATATATATATATATATATATATATATATATATATATGACAGATTGCTGCCATCACCGTCGTCGCTTGAAACATCAGTAGCGCCATCTGCTGATATACTCGTGTTTTCAAGTTTTTCACCTTGACGACACACAGACATTTCAGCAATGCCTAAGGCATAATTCTATTGGCTTTTTTTGCCCCACTTAGACATAATTTTCATGGTATCTGGAAGTAAACCCTTGTAAACCCCTGGAAAAGGCGTAGAATTTGGCGGTTTGTACACGCTTTTGACCTCCAAACAAAATTGCGCGTGCTCATAATTTGGTTACGTACCGCAAATGTTGACCTATACCAAGGAATTTACAGGCAGATAGGGGAATATGAACCGCGTGCGTGAGCAGCGAGGGTGTGCCATTTGTAATTATGGCACACCCTATGGCACACAGCTTGGTGATGCAGCCAATCGGAGAGAGTTCGCTGCATCTCCTTTGTGTTATCCGTCATGGTTTGGACGATGGCAGCCATCACGGCCCAAATTTTTCTCGCTTTCTTTCCTTTTTGTTTTTGTCAGAATAAGAAGACCTGAATATACCAGTCCTGCAAGCATGATCACTGTCCGTTTAAACCAGCTTTCGTTGCGACTCACGATATGAACTGTTTCTATTCGATCGAGCGATGATCGAGCATAAAGTGACATCCCATTATACTTCAGTTTTAATTAATTTCAAAACTTAAATTGGAGTGACATAATCATCTTTCACCTTAAACGATCTGCCTCAGCAGAAAGTTTCGATCAAACCTACAATATTAAATTTTACTGTCAACTCGACACCACTTTATAAAAATTTTGGCGCCCCCATTCCGGCGCCCATTTAGCTGCTCATGTATTACAATTCCAAGACTTTCTTTAACACGTACGACGCTTTTTTCTTTTTTTTAAATTGGTGCCTCAGAAATGATATAATAATAATATCTGGGGTTTAACGTCCCAAAACCACCATATGATTATGAGAGACGCCGTAGTGGAGGGCTCCGGAAATTTCGACCACCTGGGGTGCACCTAAATCTAAGCACACGGGCCTCAAGCATTTTCGCCTCCATCGAAAATGCGGCCGCCGCGGCCTGGATTCGATCCCGCGACCTGCGGGTCAGCAGTCGAGTACCATAGTGCCTCAGAAATGATTTAGCCGAGCTATGACGGCTAAGCTCACGACAGAAATGCGATTAGCACTTTCGTGGACGCTGCTTCTAAAGGTTATTTCAGACCTTACGTATACCTCAAAGTAGGCCGATTCAAAGCGGAATCCCCGCTCCGCTGAACATACACACAATATTTTTTTAGCCGCTAAACCATGTAAGAATAATTAATGAGCTGTTTTGTCCTCCGTGGTGGTGCAGTGGTTGCGGTGATCGGCTGATGACCCCAATGTCGCGCGTTCGATCCTGGTGGGCGGCGGTCGCATTTCGATGGAGGCGAAATGGTAGAGGCCCGTGTACTGTGCAATGTCAGCGCACGCTAAAGAACACCAGATGATCGAAATTTCCGGAGCCATCCGCTATGCGTGCCTCATAATCATACGGTTGTTTTGGCAAGTAAAACACCATATATTATCGTTAATTTTAAATGCGAAGAATTTCTTAGCGAACTGAAGGCACTTTGAACGTTTCTACCTACGTATCTATTTAGCTATCTACCTAGTTCCCTGCGTCTGCGTGCTCTCGTGATCGCCTGCTTAACTTGGTGTAGACGAAAATTGGTATTGGAGGGGAAGAGGGCTTGACGAATGTAACTGTATGGTCATGAAATGAAAAATTGGGGGGACCCTTAAGCTTCGCCTTTAAGAGTTGAACGCGATAGCGATATCCCGTCCCTACTGCGTACTTCAATCACTTAGTGCATACTATGTAATGGGTAGTATGGTTTAAACCAGGAGAAATTATGCGCGGCAAATGTGGGAAATGTTTTCGAACTTGCTATGCACCCACTACGTGGTGTTAAGGGAATACGCGCAGTAAGGTGTATGCCGTTTGTAATGGGTGGCTGGCTTTAAACTATGGAATCGTTATGATAGTCACATATTCTGACGCCCGATGGCAATTTACGCTTGTACCACGCAATATTCCTGGGATATTACATGTTATATTGCGACGCCTATATAAAGGACGCTTGCGTTTGCGAAGCATGGAAGTTATTTTCACTGCATTTCCAAGCAGATGAAGTTATTTTCACAGTATATCCAAGCAGAGGCATGGCTGGATTCCACTTCCGGCAGCCGAAGGGTGCGGACGTGTTTATCATGTGCTCCCAAGGGGTGGCAGGTATCAGCGACTGGGAACAGTCGCGGTAACAGGAACGATGAGCAAGATAGCGACGGCTACGAAGTCATTTTGCCTACGCTGCCATCAGGTCGTAGTGTTTCGAATACTTTATTTTTGCATGCGGATGTGAAAGCCAGGCCCTACCGAGTAGAACATTTCCGGGATACGCTGGCACGTCTGGCGCTGCTCCCCGATGTGATAGCCTTGGGGGCGTACCAGATGAGTCATGTCTGGGCCGTGACATTCAAGAGTACGGAAGGGATGAAGAAAGCTTTGGCCTGCGGCGAAATGAAAGTGAAAGGCCAGCGATGTTTGGTCATTGACCCGGGGAATCAAGATGTACGACTGAAGCTCCACTGGCTTTTATTCAATGTACCGGACGAAGACGTGCGCGTAGCGCTGGCCCCGTATGGGAAGGTGACAGACGTCTCGAGGGAGAAGTGGAGGGTTCAAGGAATTCAGGACAAAGGGTCGACCACGCGCCTAGTGCGTCTGAAACTCCACAGCGGCACCAAGGTCGAAGACCTGCCGCACCAGCTACGCGTCGCCGGTGATATGGCTCTCCTTGTCGCCCCGGGAAGACCACCACTGTGTCTGCGCTGTCACAGCAAGGGGCCACATTCGGCGAGAGTGTCGCGTTCCACGTTGCACTCATTGCCGCCGCTTCGGCCATGAAGAAAGTGAGTGTGTGAAGACCTACGCAAGTGTCGCTGGGCCGATTGGAGGCGAAGACACCACAGAACTCGTCATGGACGAGGCTGACGCCGAGGAAGCTGCGGGCGGAGTGCTGCCGAAGGATGAGGTGCGTGAAGCGGCAAAGCTAACTCCGCTCTCGAAGAACAAAGAAAGTCAGAAGGAGGAGGGATGCCCAAAAGAAACAAAGTCTGCAGGCGACGACACACGCCACCTCGAAGGGCAAGAACCCGTCACTGCGCGGTCGCAGTCTAGTCGAGAGGAGGAAGCAATGGACGTGAGTGGGGGAGCAAGCGGCACAACGGTCACCAAGCGGGGTCATGACGCAACGCTGGATGCGGGTGAGGTCCCGAGCGCGGCCGACTTGGAGGGACCGCCGTCCAAGGCGGTGACCTTTCGTCGACCCAAGTTTAAGCCAAGGCCCAGCCTACCACCGGATCGAACGGCGGCGGAGCCTGCCTAAATAACCGCGAGCCAATGTGCTTCGCGGTACGTCACGAGGTCTAAGTGAGGGCCAAACTGCCCTTGAAGTACTAATGGAGAACGACAATAGGCACGTGAACTGCACCTTCCGAATGCTGCTAAGACGGCTGCGCAAGGTGCCTGCAGGACATCTTTGTACGAGGTATGTACCGTGCGGTCCGTTCGTTCCGAAAAAAATATAGCCATGGCGAATGACACCGCACTTCGTTTTGCGACGTTAAATGTTCGAGGGTTGTGTTCCAGAAAGCGGCAATATCAGCTTAGCCGGCTTTTCTTGGAAAGTGACATTGATATAGCGGCAGTGCAGGAAACAAAAATAGAGCTTGAAGAGCAGACGGACCGCATGGTGCAACAGTTCCGCAATAGATACAATGTTTGTGTAGCACATGCTGTTGGAACGTCAGCTGGTTGTGCAATTTTTGTTAGAAATGATTTGGGGATAATAGAAGAGAGGGTTGTTTCATGCCAAAGCGGAAGGCTGCTGCTTGTAGATTTTTCTTTGTCGGGCTTAGAGTGGCGCGTGTTATCTATTTACGCGCCGAATACCGAGAATGAACGCTCGGCCTTTTTTGAAAGTGTACGCCA
The DNA here is from genome assembly GCA_030522465.1 of Rhipicephalus appendiculatus. Lineage (NCBI taxonomy): Eukaryota > Metazoa > Arthropoda > Arachnida > Ixodida > Ixodidae > Rhipicephalus > Rhipicephalus appendiculatus. The sequence continues at coordinate 558,776 of JALIZH010032928.1, read as the reverse complement.
GTATTTGGAATGCTCAAGAAAAATAGTAATGCTTGGAGATTTTAATTGTGTGTGTTTTGCAGCAGATCGAGTGAAATACCGCCCAGTACGAGATAAAAGCGCTCTTCTTTTAAGTAATCTTGTGCAAGAAGCTAATCTTGAAGACGTAGGCCACCTTTTATCGAGTGATGACGTGGCTGCCTTCACGCACTTTCAGGGCCAAAGCCATGCTAGGCTAGACAGAGCATATGTCTCCTTAGACCTTGTACAAAAGTGTGGCGATTATGGTGTGAAACATGTGTCGTTCAGCGATCATAGTCTCGTAATGTTCAGTATAGGTAAAAAGCAACTCAAGGCGAAATTCAACTGGCAGACGTGGAAATTTAACAATGAGCAACTGCAGAATGAATCATTCTGTGAATATGTGAAAGAAAAGCTGGATAAATTGACCGGCACTGACGACGGCAACGTGCTGGAAATGTGGGAACTTTTCAAACAGGAAGTTAAGATCAGAGCAATAGAGGAAGCCACTTTAGCTACGTATAACAAAAGGAAAAAAGAAAAAGAAATACAACGCGAGTTGAATTTTTTGTACTCCGTCGAGATGGAAAGCCCAGGAAGTAAAACCAAAGAAATAAAAGAACTAAAAAGTCAGCTGGAGCTTATCGATGAGGATAAGTTCAGAGGCGCAATCATAAGAGCCCGAGCCGAAAGGGTGTGGCTGGACGAAGCGCCGACTAAACGTGCTCTGTCAGACGAAAAGGCGTATGCGAGGCGGAACGAAATCAAGATGATCAGGTACGCGAACAAAACTACGAGCGAACATCAGTTAATAGAACAGGCATTCCTTGAGCATTACGCAGAAATATTCGGCAGAGTAGAACACGTCACGGAAGAGTTTAAAACAGAATTTCTGTTAAACATGCCCCGATTAGAAGACAGTGTGCGAGAGCGCCTGGAGTGGCCTCTAACCGTTGGTGAAGTTGAAGCAGCAATTGAAGGTTTAGCTCGAGGCAAATCGCCGGGCCCTGACGGACTCGGGGCAAGTTTTTATAAAGTCTTCAAAAGCGACATAAGCCATGTGCTGTTGAAAGTGTTTAATGAGGCCTACACGCAAAAGCAGGTTCCTCCGTCCTTTCGGACATCCCACGTGGTTCTCATACCGAAAACAGAGGATCCAGACAAATTGTTAAATGTCGACGCTTACCGTCCGATATCACTGATGAACGTCGATTACAAGATATTTACAAGGGTGCTTGGAAAGAGACTGCAGGGGGTGGTAACAAGCATTGTAGGGCCGCATCAAACATGCGGCATCAAAGGAAGGTCGATCTTTACAAACATCCATACTGCCAGAAGCATATTAGAATGCTGTGATGATTTGGGCGAATGTGGAGCCATGTTACAGCTGGACTTGCAAAAGGCATTCGATCGGGTTGCTCATGAGATCCTGTTTTGCATACTAGAGCACGTAAATGTAGGACACCTAATCATAGATGCTGTAAAGATGTGTTATGAGGGATGCACTGCCCACCTCATAATAAACAAGGAGGTCACGCGAAGCTTTAACGTTCGGTCATCTGTGAGACAGGGTTGTTGTTTATCCCCCCTTCTATTCGCCATATACTTGGAACCACTCTGTAGAAAAATAAACAGCAATAGCAGGGTATCTGGTTTTACATTTCAGTCCGCAGAAGTTAAGACACTTGCATACGCTGATGACATCGCGCTGTTCTGTCGCGATAAAGAAAGTGTGAAAACCGCGGTCGACGAGGCGCTTTTATATTGTAAGATGACAGGTAGTGTTATCAACTTTGATAAATCTTTGGGTTTCTGGATCGGCAGATGGGACGATCCCCCTAGTAGGTTTGTAAACGTACAGTGGACCGTCACGCCGGCAAAATACCTAGGGGTTCCACTTGAACACTATCGAAATGCAGTGGATTACTGGAATGCAGAAACTGACAGGGTTCGCGAGAACACACTGAAGTGGGGAGGTCGTAATTTTTCTATGTTTGGCCGCGCGACGGTCTGCAATTTGTTTGTCGTTGCAAAAATTTTTTACGTGCTTCATGCTTTGTGTATGTCAAGAGCGAACATACAGAAATTACACAGAGTGCTCGCTGTTTTTGTGTGGGGATCGAGTTGGGAGCGAACAAGTCGCACTAATCTGTTTCAATCTGTTAAAAATGGTGGGTTAGGTTTAGCACATTTGTTTATACGGCAGATTGTGTCAAGATTTAGTTACTTACGGGACCAAAAGGACCCATTTCTGTTGACAGTGCTTCAAGTAAGGCTCTGTGATGAATTACCAGAATTCATTGTGTCGTCGCGACGGTGTGTTCATGGCAGAGTGCGAGGGTTCCTAAAAGAAATTGTCTGGGCTGTTCAGTTCTTAAAGGTACGGTTTTCTATGGAATACCTGAGTAACGTTCCGCGGAAGCGTCTCTACAAGGATTTACGAGACGTTATGCTACCCATGCCATTGTACCGATCCGTGTATTCCATGGGACCAGAAAGGAACGTGCTTAAAAGAGTGAAACGAATGCCCGTGCGTCCATCGGTTAAGTCCTTCTTTTTCCAGCTACACACGAATACCTTACCTGTGAAGACTTGGCTTGAGGAAAGGGGTATCTCCGTACCTTGGTCCGTGAACTGCTCCTTATGCAATAAGCCTGAGACAATAGAACATGCATTTATAGAATGCTGGGACGCAGTTTTTCACTGGGATATCTTACAAAGGACTCTAAAGAAGGACCTGCCGATTACGCCGTTCGGTATTCGTTTTCTGCCAACATTAAATGAGGACACCGTGCCGTATGACATGTTTATGCTGCTATCTTTGCATTGCTTGTGGAAAAGCAGAATGGATGTGAGGCACATGGCACTAAAGCCTAGGCCAGTAAGGGAGTATTTCATTGAAAGCATGTGTTATATGAAAGCATTGTATAGCTTGCAACAAGATGAACCGCCTTGGATGAATGTATTGAATGAACTCGTGAACTTGAAGCGCTTTTAGCTGTGTGTCAGCCAGCATGAGGCAGGCACTTTTATCGTGATTTACATGTCCTACTAATATATATTCCTCATGGTTGTAAGTATTGCCAAGCCGGTAATAAAGAAAAAAAAAAAAAAAAAAAAACAGAGGCATGGCTGTGTGGTAGAACACCTGCTTTCCACGCAGACGACCCGGGTTCGATCCTCACTCGGACCCGAAAATTTTTATTATTTATTTTATTTGCATCTTTCTCGATTTTTCGGTCACGGACAAGATGATGATTTTTCGCTCACAACCAACGACGCCAACGCCGACGCCGGAATTTCTGCGAAACGAGCTCTTTAACGCTATCGCGTTAATAACGTGAAAATCCTGTCGCCTATACGTCGTCAAACCCTTTCCTCCCGACACGTGTGGCACATACTCGTAACCAGGGGCTGCGGTATGCGGGTATGCGCCACAGGTGATTGACAGTTTATATCTACCGAGGAACGACGAGAACAGACATTGGTAATTTAAATGCGCGAGCGCGTTAAGAAAAACCGACATCGGCAGCGTTGACCCGACGAAGGCAAACAATAAAAATCAGGATCGCAGCAGGAATCGAACCCAAGCGTTCTGCGTGACAGTCAGGTATTCTACCACAGAGCCACGCCATGGTCTTGAAACTGCTTTGAAAAAAGACCCTGTGCAAGCGCAATATATCGGCGCTTTTTGAGTGGACTCATGGTCCTATAGGGCTAATCACAGCGTAGTTGAAGCGGTAACGCTTCGATTATGCTGTGATTAGCCGTAAGATATATATATATATATATATATATATATATATATATACACATATATATATATATATATATATATATATATATATATATATATATATATATATATATATATATATATATATATATACAAACCTCCCCCCTTAATTATCATTTGCGAACACGTTACGATGTTTGTTTTTGTTTTGTTTTCTTTCGCACAAGGCGGTGTAGACGACTTCAAAAATATAGGGGAAACACCTGTTTCACGTCGTTTAGTGCCGTCGCGGCTGACATCCAGGTGTTCCAAGCAGCGGTGCGCATCCCTCCTCCAGCGAATGTTATGCCGGCGGCACTAAGAGAAGCCGCCGACCTTTCAGCAACAGTAAAAACAGAGAAGAAAAAAAGTGGGATTCCGATGTCACAACAAGGACGCTGCGTTTTATTTCGCGCAGTGACACAGCCAGCCTTTGATTGAGAGTGTGAGAGAGCGTCGAACGTTCCGCAAGAAGGGCCGGACCGCACGAGCCGGGTCGCCGCCGTCGAGTGCAGCGCCCCCCCGAATGCACGAAGAGGGGGGCCATGCGGTGGCGGCTCCCTTCAGAGCTGTCCCGGCGACTTCGCTTGAGGGGCAGCTCGTCATACGTTGGCCTGTGCGCCGGACCTCGGCGTTGCGTCGCCGCTCTCCTTTCCTCTCTGGAAGCCAGCCGACGATGGGTCCCATACGATGATGTCATTGATGGCAGATGGACAGCGGCTTCAGTCGCCTCCTTTACGGTGTACCTTTAAAAACAGTGATGATGAAGGTGCGCACAAACACGCACCTTTACTAACCAGGAAGAAAGAAAAAAGGGGGAGGAAGGTTTGCGGGGGTGGCCAGATGCCAAATATTTGAGACCGTTCAGCTGAAGAAAATTAGCCATTTTGTTCTGATCTTTAACTAGTTTCGGGGACCAGGATGCATAGCGCAGAATAATGGTGAAAAAACAGACGGCCTTATAGTTAACGGTGAGGAGATCTTCTCGACGCCGTACGTACTGACATCGTGTATCTGTGCTTTAGAGAAATTAAATACAACAAGCCAATTGAAGGTTACACCTCGCGCGCTTTCGGCAGCAACTTAATTCGGTGTAATACGAGAGGTAAATTTGTCGGGCCAGGTTTCTTTCTCTTTTGTGTGTGTGTGTGTGTGTGTGCTTGTGTTTCACAGCTATACACCGTGTGCACATTTAAAGTTCACAATCATCGTAAATATCTCAACCGTTTGCCGAGTCCACGGAAGCTTCGACAATCCATCTCCGTTTTGTTGCTGTTGTTCTGTGACCATCCTACTGGATTTCTTGTTCTTAAGCATGGCGACAACCGTGGTCAGTATTGTGCCAGCCAAACGGTTTGCTGCGCGGTACGTGCTGAATCTCAGTACATTTTGCCAACGTAATCGCGAAAGGTTGCCGGCGGCGTTGATAGAGAGTGAAGACGAAAAATATCTACGTAGTGAATCCGGCAATACAAAGTTCGTACTGTCTTTTTTGAGGTTAAGTTGAAGGCGTACCGATAAAGCCGCATGGAGTTTGAGTGAGATGACTAATTATCAATCGGAGGCAGCCTTCCCCCCGTTGATCACAGCTTCGATGTCGCTCGGTGATGTCGACAGGCAGGAAGCCGGGCTCGTACCGTCGGAGTGGAGTTCCGTTTCGGTCGACGAGTATCTTCTCGAAGTTCCAGCGGATATCATTGTTGTCCTGGGGAGTGTAGAAGAGCCGGTCTCTCGGCCGGAATTTAGACACCTGGCGACGGGCAGTGACTCTGCAGAGATAAACGAAAGGCAAACAGTTCACTTAGCGTTACCAGTGTATAAAATAAAATTAAGAAGGAATAGAAATCGCATCGAGGCACAATAACCTTTAGCGATATCAAAGCTATTTGGTGCGAGCTCACTGGGCTGAGCTAGCGAAGAGAGAAAAAAGCAAAGGAAAGGCAGGGAGGTTAACCAAGTGATTAATACACGCATAACGAATGTGATACCGTGTACCCATTCTACATTAACGTGTACTATATTTAGCATAGCCGCGTGACACAAGTGTATTGACACGCCTTTTCTGTCGCTCTAGTGATACGCAGACGCTTGACGCATGCGCCAACTATAGCAACGGAAGCTACATTCCGAAGCGGTCATTCTAAAGACTACCGCGTGAATTCTCTCACAGTGACATAGTATCTCACCCGCACTTTTGCGTTATATCTCACCATCCCCAACTCACTTGAAGTTTAAATTTTCGCGTTGCCAAAACGCTGGAGCGTAAGCGCACTACAAGGTTTTTAGGTACGCGATCCCCTCTGAGAGCTGCCTTGGAATTTTCAAACTAAATTACCTTTGTCTGTGGAGTTAGCACTTAAAGGGACACTAAAGAGAAAAAAGATTTGTCTATTATCGGTAAATTACTCTTTCACAATTCCAAAATCACGGCGCCTGCCGCGAGAAGACGCTATGGTAAGCGAAAAAACGCGAAAAAAGAATATGGGAGCAGCGACGCCAGCCTGAAATTCCCGCACCAAACGCCATGGCGTCATAGATTTTGACGGCGTCTAATAGGGCCTACGTAGCTTCTAATCGGTAAAGATGACTCAGATGGATCTCTGAGGGATCTATAGACTTAACATACTAAGTTTCAGGAAATTTCGTCGAGCCAATGTCGCCAAAATACGACCAATATATTTTGAAATCCGTGACGTCACGCGTGTGGATTTCGGCGCGAAAATTAAAAGTGGAACTTTGTCCTTAATTTTCTCTTCTATTAATGAACTTATGATGGCGAAATTAACCACATCAGAGTTCTCAGAGAACACTTTATCAATCTAAACGGACTCATTGTTTCACTTTAGTGTCCCTTTAAACTAGGAATTTCAGTTCTGCTGATGAAACGCACTGCGAACGTACCCAGCATCACACTGTTCCCTAATGTGGTTTTGGACCCTTTACTGCGCCTTGTCAGTAAATGATACTTTTATACTACGCCGCCAACTGCGGAAGTGAAATAAACTATACGGCAACAGACCAGATGGTGTCGGACTACGTGTCGAGGGATTCCTCTCAAATGCGCCCTGAATCTCATCTGAACGACCGATCGAATGAATGTATATAAATCTTATCCTGAACGGGCTTGCAATAAACACGGTGTACCAGCGCACCACATTTTTTTTTCTTTTTATTTCCTTTAATGCCCTGTGCGAGTGCACTCTTTTGGATCGCCGCCAATACGGTCAGCGTGTACGTAACACATACGTATACGCCTTCCGAGAAGATATTATGTGCGGGGCTGCGATTTATTTTTTCCATGAACTTCCCGCGTGTTTCAGTGAGAAGGTAGCCGGCTGACTGACCTTGAGCAGCTCGAAGAGCGGGTGCTGCGTGTCGCCGTTGACGTCCATCTTCTGGAACAACGGAAAATTTGGCTGGAAGTTGTTGCCTGGCCGCACGTAGCGGATGCCGTTCAAGATCTCCTCTCCCGAACCGCCCGGCTCTTGCTGCAGCGAGAGAGAGGGGCAGAGTAATGCGGTTAAAGTCAGTTGCTAACAACGCGCGTGCCCTCCGACTTCATCTTTACACTGCGCTATTACACAAGAACAAAGCTAAAGACCAAGAAAGACACGGAAGAATGAACAGGGTGCATCGGAAAGCCACCTGAGAGGGTGTCCAGGAGCTTCAGGTGTTCAGCGGAATATTCCGCGATAACGCTTTCGCAAAGGCGTATCCCCCATGTTTGTGGCTCTGCTCTAGCATGCGCATGCGTTTAAGTATATTTAAGTATATACTAAGCGGCCACGAAGAGTTCAGACCAAGAGGTACCTTGAAGAGTTCCTCAATATGCAGACGTCACATCGCTCATTTTATTATTCTAGTACACATTTAACTGGCGTTTTTAACAGATTTTAAGACACCTTCTGGGGATCTGACAAGGTTTCTCCACTTCATGAGGTTAAAAATAAAAACGAGCAACTGTATCGGAAAAGTCGCATTGCTTACCCATAACTTAATTTCTATATTAATTTTCATATTTGTTCTAAAGTGCATAGTTCCAACTGAAGTGTTTTGGTCGGGCAGTAATATAACCAAGCGCATTAGGAGAAATCCTTAAAGTCTATATAGTGTAAGATTTTCGGAACCCGTCCACAATGTGAGCAACGAAACGCATTGGTTTTCCAATACTTTGCACATAAAGTTTTCCTCGTGCTGAGCACGAGAATAGCTACGCGGACCACCATCAAGTTATTCACACCATTGTTATACGGATACCTCAAAGCAAGTCCTATACTCTAGATTTTCGCTAAATCTATCTGACTTCTTTTAATCTTTAGAGCTATCTTCCTCCTCCTCTCAAGAAGAAGAAAAGAAGCTCGAGCTCTCTTCATTTTACCGTTTTTCAACAGATGGACGTTAGTCCACGCTACTTCCAGCGCAAGTGAAAATTACCGCATGAATCTTATGTGCTCTCCTAACATCTTTACCTGTGTACAGTAACCAACATTCGGGCGTTGTAGCTGGTCTTCAAAGAAAAAACTACATTGTGCTGGAGCAGTGCACATGGACGCGAGAAGACGGGAATAAGCGCGCGTATTTTTTTTTTTTTTACATGCTAGCCGCCCACTAAACACTCCATGGTTCCGCGCCAGACAGAGCTAAATGGACAGCTCCATCACCCCCCATACACCCACCGCCGTCACCACCACCACCACCACCACTACCACCATCATAATTATCGACATGCGTAACTTCTCTTTGCCCTGATTTATGTGTACTGAAGAATAAAATCCTTCCTCCCATACCTTGAGTTACTCCGCTTATGAGTGGGTTCTTTTTGCCCTGCTGGTCTTCAAATGTCTTAATCGCGCTCTTATCCTCAGCCGTCCCCAACTGCAGCGCTTCCCTTTTCTTGGCGCCCGTTCTGTTTTCTCCACCAGACCACCCGCTATCTACTTTACAGATCGCATGACTTGCTCGGCACCACCATAATTTGTCGCTTATCGCAACAAGAAGCTCAGCCACAACAGATGTAGGGCGGGCGTTGCGGGGTGTATGGACTAAGGAAGCAAAAGATTGAACAGCACTTGCCTACGCAAAAGAAATCTGTCGGGGCTATGTATTCTGTAAAGACCCAGCTAATTTTTCCATGTTTTTTTTTTTCTCCTGATCTGTTGTGGTAGCTGTCGTGCTGCTAAACTCGAAGGCGCAGGTTAGATTACCGGTCACGGCATCCGTATTTCTGCAGAGGCGAAATGCAGGAACACCTACAGGGTTGCCGTTGCGTGGACATGAAAAGGCGCCAGAACACACGCCAAAAGTAGCCAAAGTAGCCATGTCATTTGATATTATCGCCGAATTTCTAGCCAAATAGAACAGAAGCAGTATTATCAACAAAGTGTTTACTATTGATGAATAAATGAAACCATTTGGAATAAGTAAAACCACAAGTTTAAAAATGAGCCATGGCGCTAACTGGAAATTTTCGTCGCCAACGGGGTCCAAAAGTAGCCAATTTTGGCGCAAAGTAGCCATCAACGGCAACCCTGAACACCTAGTCTACTTAGATGAACGTTATGAACCACAGATGGTCAAAATTAAACCGGAATGCGTGAATCATAATAATACCGTCGTTTTGGCACGCAATGCCCCATAATTATACATTACATTCAATGCTGTTTTCATCTTATCATTGGCTAGGTCGGGAGCCTTCGAACCACCGTCCATAATTGGCGTGTTGAGCTACTTCGAACAATGTAGATTGACTCGCGAGACGAATCGTAGCAATGTACGACGTATAACTCCGTACTCAGAAGATATTTCCCGCTGCGCACAGCTTCGACCCGCAAGTATACTCCGTTGTTCTCATGACAATGCCACACGACTGCCTGAGCGCCTAATCGCAACGTTTTTCCCAGAAAGCATCGCCCTCTTTCTTTCTCTCTCTCTTTTTTTGTTTTCGCTCTGGATGCATACTGGCTGCAGAGTTGCGATAAGCGATTCGCGTATCTGCCTCGGCGCGCGTTAAGCGATCAAAGCTACACCGTGCGGAGACGATCTCTTGATTTTCGCTCGAAAAATCCAAAAGCCACTTCACTCGTTTTACTGATTGTGTCTCTTCGGTGGCGGCGCCAGGCAAAGATTTCGCGAGTTCGCGGTCCCGATCGTTCGGAAAGTCGCGCGACGTCGCGCTTCCTCTCAAGGAGTGATAGCGGCGCCTTGGGGGGTCTGGGAAAGGTTGATGCAGCGTCTATGCGATATGCGACAGAGCAGACTGCAGTACGCAGCGGATTCCGAGTCACCTTGAGAAACTAGGCGCTTCCAAAGGTTGCGTCCAGTTCTTGCGTTCACTTTTTTTTTACTCGTCGGACGACCATTATAGTCTCTTTCTGATCTTAATTCACTCTCTATCGCAATATTGCCGCTGTACATTTTCTTCGCCCGAGATCACTGCGCAGCCGGATCACTTAGGCCTTTCCTCTATTAGGTCGAGTTTATCAGCGCAGATTCGGAATGATCCCCGCCAGCGCCGTCATAATTGGACATGCAGACACAAGCTCCTTCTGTCATGCAGCAAATAGTTGTTGCGAAGGTTTGTATAAATGTATGTAGACAATGGGAAACTTTGCTATCGTCAGGAACCTGGTCGCGCGAGTTTTACAAGAGGTGAGCAGTGATATACTTCGTCCCATTCGCCGAGCTCTGGAGATCCCTCTCCAGAGAGAGAGAGAGAGAAACGAGGAATAGGCAGGGGGTTAACCAGACAAGAAATTCTTGGTTTGCCAACCTAACCATGGGGAAGGAAAAGGGAGAAGACAGACGGGAATGATAGCGAAGACATAAAACAGGCATGCAAAAAAAAAGAAAAAAAAAAGACGTGAGGAACTGTAAAATTATATGCTCTCTCATAGGGTCCTGCCACATTTAAAATGTTCGATAATGCAGTGACCAGCTTCTGCTGCGATGACAGTTCAGGTCGGCCTTCCGGTTTACCACCTGTGCGCGCAGTAGCAAGGACAGCTGGTAGGTCCCACTGTCAGCGTGTAAGATCACCGCTTGTGCGAAAGCAAATTAACGAACATGCATCAGCGACAAGCGAATTTTTATTCACTGTGTGTGTGTGTGTGTGTGTGTGTGTGTGTGTGTGTGTGTGTGTGTGTGTGTGTGTGTGTGTGTGTGTGCGTGCGTGCGTGCGTGCGTGCGTGCGTGCGTGCGTGCGTGCGTGTGCGTGTGTTCCAATGACAGAATTCTTGAAAGTTAAGTGTAAGCGTTGTAAAACAAACGCATCTCAGTCCCGAGGTCGATGCCGATACCCAATAAAACTACATTAGCTCAGCAATACCAGTCACGTATGCTCGGTCTACGAAGGTGGCCGACAAACGTTGCAGGGCTCGCACATCGTATTGACGCGCTGTGTCATTGTTAGGGGCAAAGGAATGTAGCGCACGCATGCACGGTGTCCAGCAACTCGCGCTACTCATCAACCAATCCTCCTAGTTTCCTGCGGTAAGAGCTCAGTCCCACCTGTATATGAGTTTCCGGGTTGTGACGGTGTATTGATCTCGGAAGTGTTACGTTGTGGCTCTATTCTCGAAAATCTCCGCTTATTAGATTTTTTAACAAGCTGCAGAACTACAATGCGCTCGTTGTAAAAAGTATGAACCCATCGTAATGGCATGAGGCTCATAGCGAGGTCATCGTCTCCCTCAGCTAAAGATAGTCCTTATATGTGAATGACAATGAAACATATTTCCGCTGATGTCCCGCAAACATGTTCCCGCTCTGTCCCTGTTAGGGGGGCCAGCTGCATCACACCAAAGGCAATAACAACCGCGAATGCACCAGAAGCACCTGACAAGTGCGATAATAGGTGTCGGCACAGAGGTAACGAATAGAGTCTCAATAAAGCACATGCAACGATTTCATCTTAGCAGGATGTGAGAAAGCATCAAAACTCTTAATACACTCGCCTTAGAGCCCCTATCTCTCCTTCAGCTTTGGTACGACCTCCAACAGGCCACTAAAGTACCGCGGACGGTGACAGAACAACGCGTCATTCAGCGAAACCTCCGGGGATTCCAACCACGGAGCCTGATATACTGCGGCCCTGAAGGCCTGAAGTCGGTACGCGTGCGTCCTCAAAAGTTGTTTGATGTGTCAGCTGCCCTCAAGCTTGCGTGCCTCGTCGTAGCAACCGGCGTGCGCGAATGTACACGCGTCCCGTAACGACGCAGTTCATCCGGCTTCTCCAGGAAGTGAAAAGGCGCGTTAACGACAGTGCAGATAGTATATCTCTGAGTCATGGCTCCGAGTGGCCTGAGCTCCGACAGAGGAGTAGAGTAACTCTAAAAGAAAGCAACAACAAAATCAAAGACTTCGCTATCTGCTTTGAAACTCTAAGCAATCGCTCCGACGCATGATGCCGCAGCCGCGCGCGCGGTTCCCGCATGGCACACGAAAACAAATGATCCGGGCGTAACCGCTTCTGAGCGTGCGCCCGCTTAGAAAGAAGTGGCGACAATTTTGAAGGAGGGTGCCAGCAAGGGTTTAATATCACATTATATGAAATTATCTCACACAAACCCGCGCATGGAGCGCAGTAGCTTTTTCGCTGGAGTATCCCGCACATCACATGCTGCGGTTAGGTCGAATATCTTTACACGATCGGCGTGGAATTCTCCGGTCTATATGCTGCCATCTGCCGGCTCTTATCCGGCTGACAGCTAAATGCAGCCCAAGGGCACAGCCCGCTGCTGCTTCCCTTTACACGGCGAGTGCGCAACCATCGCCTGTACCAAGAATCGAGACTTCGCTTATTTTTCTTCTTCATCCCACGCTCTCTCGCTTTACACGGACGTCATTACCACATCTGACGCCACTCGAAGCGTCTTCTGAGGCCTGACGGGTGACACCCAATGGGCAGCCGACGTTTCCCAGTTGTCGCGCGGCCGCGAGGAGATGTGCGCAGCGCGCGGACGCCGACACGGAAACCCATTAACAGCTAAATCCACAACTTGTCGCCCTGATTCGCGTTGGCGGTGGCTGCCTCTCGTTCTGTGCACGGGCTGTTTGAGCTTGCAAATGGTACAGCTGCATGCATTGAAGCAGTACCAAACGTTTTCGAGATTTATTATAATCGTTTTGTGCTGTGATAAGGCGAGATATGCCTATCCTACCTTGTAAGTGCAGCGTATACAAGGGTGGAAGCTTATAGACAAGTTGGAAGTTGTTCCTGTTTCTTTCATGCACTGTGCTCAGCACCAAACGCATTTATAAGGTGGTGTTTCAAACGCCGTCTTATAAATGCATTTGGTGCCGAACTTGTTTCGCTTTGAACGGTACTATATGTATTTGGCATGACAATGCCGTTTAGCAAAATGTAATTATTTTAAATGAATAAATCAGAGATGAAAAACAGCATTTTCAGGCAATATGATGATGTGCCTTAGTACATCTATGATGTGCCTTAGTACTTCTCAACCATTTACTTATGGCGAAAGTTCAACGATGCACCTTTTAGCTAATCACCTTAGGAAGGCATGCTGTAATTGCGGTATTGAACTCAGTCAAGTATTCAAGGCAAAGACTTCAATAATGAAAGTACAGTTATATAGCTTCCATATACCCATTTGCAAGCTTTAGCGAAACGCAGTGATGCATCTTTCTCTCTCTCTCTCTCTCTCACACACACACACACACACACACACACACACACACACACACACACACACACACACACACACACACACACACACACACACACACACACACACACACACACACACACACACACACACACACACACACACACACACACACACACACACACACACACACACACACACACACACACACACACACACACACACACACACACACACACACACACACACACACACACACACACACACACACACACAAAGCATGAACAGAGCAATGTCGAATGTATTTCGTCGCAGATTTTGGGGCGACCAACAATTAGATACCCGTTGTATAATGTATGGATTACTGCCGAGTAACCATTCCTTGAGCATTGACATGCTTTAATGCTGTCTGCGTCTAACGCACCGAAACTGATTAACTCGGTTATTGAGTATTAGGTCTTCGCCAGACTCGTGAGTCGACTAAACCGTGTCACAGACTGAACCGTGTGTGAATTGTGAGCGAGTCGCTCACTACCCCCCCAGCCTCCCTCTTTATCTCCTCCTCTCTCTACGCAATTTATTTCACAATAATGAGCGGCGCGAATAATACCCACTCCCCTGTTTCTGTCAAAGAAAAAAAAATACTGTCTTCTATGTTGTTCGTTTTCCAAAAGAATTGAAATATTGCCATAATGTAACCGACTGCTGAGCTCCGCCACTTATATCGTCATTAAAGGGGCCCTGCAACACTTTTTGAGCATGGTCAGAAAACACTGCGGATCGGTAGCCGAGGCTCCTGAAAACATGTGAGCCGAACATTATAGCGTAGCATGTTGCCAGGAATTTACAATTAATTCTCAAAGTCAGCTGGAAATCGCTCGCTCTCCTCTCGACAAATGATGCCATGGACCTACCCAAATGACCGCGCCATAAACCCAAAGTCTACGGACATTGGCTGATTTTAGCACCGCGAGCTGCACAGTTACCGCGGCCGCCTCGGGATGGCACGACGCGCTCGTGCGGTCGCTCGCTATCACACTGAACGTAAGCCGCGCGCTCGAAAAACAAAACAAGAAAGTGCTGAAGGTCATGCCGCGCGCGTGACGTAATCATTTACCCCGTGCCATCCCTCCCTGATTAGCTTCCGGCACGCTCGTCGGGACGAGAGAAGAGAGAAAGCGCTTCCAGCGCGCCACTGATTCTTGTAACTCTGCCCGTGTTGACGGATTCCAAACAATTTTGCGGCAGTCGATTCGCGAGGCAATAAGCTCGTTTAATGAAGCCATTCGATGATTACTTGGAAAAGTGTTGTAGGGCCCCTTTAAATGTCTCGCACCGTCGCGAAGAAATCCAGCGGGTATTCCTAAACATGATGGACTTCAAACAATACAATGGCGACGTCAGTTTCCACTTAGGAATGGCGCGTGTATCGATGACACGACAAGGCTCAAATGAAACACGCAATCATTTAATCTCGCTCGACAAACAACGACCGGAACTTCGCTGTGTGCTCGCCATCTGTTTATATTCGCCGTTTGTGCATGTATTTCGCTTGCCAGTGGCAGTTACAATAGCGCGACAGCTCTTTCCGCGTCGAAAGCATGAAAGAGATCGAGAAAGCGCTGAACGCGGTTTCAGCGAAGCTCCCAGATAAAGCTGGCCCGTCCGATGCTGCCGCGAAGTCACGACGAGTGATCTATGACCGGCGCATGGAGTCGCAGAATCACAGCAGTGAGCTGCTTCCCGCTGCTGTTCCCCACTGCTGTTGGCGTGACCGAGGCTTCATATATATGGCAGTTCTCGTAGGAGCCTATGGGGCTAATTACACACGCATACCTGGTTTCGTTTCAAGAGCGGATCATGTTCCCATCGTGTTTCTCTCTTTTATTCGTTATCTTTTCACTAGGCATGCTCTGGAAGAAATAAAAAATGGTTAAGAGAAGGGCGGTAGAGTTATGCGAATGTGCAATTCAGATTAAACGCCATTGTAAGCGCTGGCGTTGCGATTCAGCGGCTCGCCTACCAGCGTGTCAGTCTGTAAGATACAGCTGTGTAGAGCAGCACGCGTTCCACAAGGACGTTCTCATACCCGTCTTCGAGTGCTCATCGTTATACGAAGGGAGAAAAATACCACGAAGTTGCGTACGAGAAACGCGCGATTTCGCAATAAAGCAAGAAAAAAAAAAGAAACACAGTGGTTCGCCTGCGCTCCAGTTACAGATGATTTCATATATATATATATATATATATATATATATATATATATATATATATATATATATATATATATATCGCGATACGATAACAACTTATGCGCGGTTTGACTATGTATAACGTCGCTCGGGACCTAATAAAACGCAAGAATACAGCAACTAAAGTGAAGCAAGCAAACTAATGGACCTTTTATAATGGATATCAAGTAACGTTGCTCAGGAGGGGCTCATAGTGGCGGTTGTTTCGCAATGGTTGTGCTGAAAAGCTCACCATCTTGTCGCCTCTGAGGCCCGTATTCACAAACGCTCCTCGACTCGAAACTCGACCTCAAGGGATCCTTGAGACTTCTCGCGTTGCAGAAATAACAACGCACAATAGTCCTCAAGGGTCCCTTGAGGTCGAGTTTCGAGACGAGGAGCGTTTGTGAATACGGGCCTGAGAGCAGCGTGGCGGAGAACATTAAATGATGGTTTTAATATGAAGAATTTCATAACGAGGTCGCACACCTGCTCTCATCTATCCATTTCTTCCTCTCTCCCGGCAAGTTTTCGGCCAGTTGTCGAACTTGCTTCATCATTTTTTTATTTTTTTTGTCTGCCACACACATACGTGTATATTCGAAGAGAGCGCACTTGCAACCACCGGAAACGCAGCTAGCTGGAAGGAGCGTTCGGCTTGGTACGACGCTCTCTGTCCCCGTTTATATTATGCCAGCTGTTGTGTCGTTGCGTATTTGGAGTTGCGCACTGCCGCCGATATAACTCGTGAAATTCAGAGTGAAATAGGGAAATAAAGCTAAGAGAACCCGGATCTGCCAAACTCGCAAAAATGGTCATGCAGATTATCATGCAACTAATTAAGGCAACATGTAGCCGCATACATCTTATATGGAGCAGCTGCAGGCAACAACAAACAGAAAGCATGAGTCTGCAAACTCACATATGAGTCGACTTACCAGACCGACCCGTGAGTCTGAGTGCCTGGCTACCTTTGTTGACATTCAGCCCTAGTAAGCTTGGTTGAGCCGGATTTTGAAGAGTGAGCCCGAGTGAGCGCGGCTGAGAAAAATTTTGTTGAGTCTGAGCATCAGCGACCCCGGTGGAGTATAATTTCGCTGAGTCTGAGTAAGACATATCTATTTTACCGACCTACGGTCGAAGGTGCATGGGAAGCGCTCATGGTTTCGATATAACGCGTTGCTCTTCACTGAGCGGCATCAGGGGCCAGTCACTTTCTAAGTGTTCGTAAGGAAACAATGACACTTAATAGCAGGAAAACAAAAGCTCGAGCCGTATAGTTGGAGCATCGACGAACTAGGCTGCCAATTACTGCTCATGGTAAACGTATAAGAGGAACCATGGAACGTGGGAATGCGCGTGTCTCTACAGTCGCGATGAGATTAGGAGCACGCCGTCGCTGTTCGTAGCTGAACACGCGGAAAGTTCTCCTTTTACGCACGAAGGTATATAGCAGGCGAAAAGAAGTCTATACATACATGAGAATGGGCCATGTCGACATCTGAGTAATGCGCCTTAACTATGGCATGTATATTTAGCTCTGGGACCGGCCAGGAGACACACGTAATATCACGTAGTTCAATCCGTATATGGCGATCTAATAGCTGTGCATGCTAGCCATGAGCGTTGAGATGGCTGTTTAGGATTCAGGTGTACGGCGCGGCCGCTAGCGACCGTACGCCAACATGCTACACCTTGAGCGGCTGTTTCTTGCGAAATGAGTATATTAGCGTCTGGTATCTGAAAAAAAAATAAGAAAAAAAGAACACGAACGAAACAATGCAAGCACGCACGGAAAGTTCCGAGATCGCCGGAGGCGCTAGTATAGCATGACGACAGCGCAAGAAAGTGAGCATGTGAAAGGAGGCGGTCGCTACCCCGAGAAGGAACTGGTCGAAAATATATTACATGCACTGTACGGGGTGCTTCGACAATCAGTCTCCAATCCACCTTTCTCATTTTCCTGCGGTGCGCTCTGCCGTTTTGGAAGGGTCTTAGTAGGGGCCGGGACAAACTGCATTGCCAGAACGAGAGCTTCCGATACCAAGGGGCGTTTCGCGAGTTTTCCGCTAGGGGAAGTGCGCATGCGCCGTGGCATCGGGAAAGAGGCGGACTGCGACAGACTGATGGGCCAGTTCGTATAGCATCATGTACACTGTAGCGTCGCGGGTCCCCTCTTTTCTGTCGACATTTGCGTTTCGCTTCGCAGCATGCTATACACGAAATCTTTGCTTATGAAACTTGGGGATTCGAGACAAAATAATTCTTGCTAAAAGTAAAAATGCGATGACTGCCTCCATAAGCTTCCGACAACCTAAAGTTCGCTGATTATTTTTAACCTAATAAGATTACAGCATATATTCATACTGCGGAACTGAAGATGGCCAGCGTTCCAGACGCGTCCATCTCACTTCTGGAAATGGCACTAACTCCACCAGTCACGTTCCACGTAGCTGTATCGCGCGTAGTTCAGAGAAGGCCTGGTGCGAAAAGGACACATGGAACTCCATTGAATTTCAGAACAGGTTTCGAGACGTATTTGTCTCCAAGTTCGTACTTGTCTCGAGCTTTCCAAGTGGATATGACTTCATATCGTCCTCAGTAATAAATTATCCGCTAAATAAACCACATAAAAATAATTAGTCAAACTCCACTGTGGTACGTTCGGGAAACACCGTTGTTCAGTTCTCGCAGCCCGCATGGTTATCAATTTCTCGCAGCAAAAATACAATATTGAAAGTAATAGTCCTTGCTGACCGAAATTGATAGCTGTTTGATAACCATGCGGGCTGCGCTAATATAAGCGCAGCCCGCATGGCTTATCAAACAGTTATCAATTTCGGTCAGCAAGGACTATTACTTTCAATATTGTATTTTTTTATCACTGACAGCAGTAATCACTCAAATAGTTTTTTTTTTTATATGTTGTTTGAAGGATAATACACCGGTTGTTGCTCGGTGCTGTAAAACGACATCACTCATGTATCCCCGACCTTTTAGCACGGATAAACAAAGCCTGCTTTCTTCATGTGATCCCTTTTGTGATATAGCTAAATGAACAGTGCGAACAGACTGAAGGATGTTCCCCTCTGGCTTCAAGTGCATTTCCGGATGATACATCACTCCACCAGAAATTGGATATTCCACGCACGTCAATCTGTTAAGCTGAGTTCACAATAGTGTGAAGTAGGCACAGAATGCTTCGCGGGATTTTTCATTGCTACAATAACAGCGTTTTTAGTTATGCGACAGGAAAGAATCGGTTGGTGTAGCGGCCGGTTGATACCGTATACTGGTGGTAGTGACCGGCCTGAGCAAAGAGTTTCACCGATATTGCTGTGTTATTTCACAGGAAGGTATTTTGCGTGGGCGCCGGTTTCAGCGCTGTTACGCGAACACATTGAAGGGCTTCTTCAATGTGTTCACCTGCTGTTTCTCTGTGCACGACAGCCACGTTGTTAAAAAATTGTTCATTGTTGACATTACAAATCGTTTATTTTCAACGAACTAATGCGTCCTAAATGCAACGATTCGCAGTAAGTCTGCCTGCTCGCGCAGTCCTGTCGCTGTTTGTGTTTAGGAGACGCAGGATTGTTTCATTAATTTACGCTAATATAAGCGCAGCAAATCAAGTCACAAGAACGTGTGAACTGATACGTTCGAAGATCATAGAGAAATCGACGAACTAAAAACCATCCCCATGCTTACTGAACGATCGTAGCACCATATTATATTTCAGTAATTTTGGCAGAAGAGCGCTTTGATTGATTTATCTGGTGAAATCATCCCGTTATTTTGCCTCACCAAAGCGGCGTACTTCAAATACCGAGACTCAATAATTATTCTACTTCGTTCAGATCTATACGGGAGGGCTCAGTCAACTCTTACAGGCATGATTTGAAGTTTCTTTAGTCTTCTGGACTGCATTTCGTTTAGTTTTAAACTTCCTTCTGCCTTTTTTTTCCTTTCTTTTTTTTTTTAACACCGTCTCACTTATGTACCCTTTTTCCTCTTCATGTGCGCGCAAACGCCTCATCTGAAGAAGCAATGCACTATACATATTGCAGGGCTTGAAGTCTTCAACTACCATTAAATCTCTCTTATCTCTCTCTGTCTGTCTTTCTCTCTCAGCTGTGGCAACAGCTGCCTCGAAGTATCGCCACTCGAGGTACAATAACTGCAGT
Source organism: Rhipicephalus appendiculatus (assembly GCA_030522465.1). NCBI lineage: Eukaryota > Metazoa > Arthropoda > Arachnida > Ixodida > Ixodidae > Rhipicephalus > Rhipicephalus appendiculatus. The sequence continues at coordinate 538,960 of JALIZH010032928.1, read as the reverse complement.
TCCTGTAAGCGTTAAAAATTAAAGTGCGGGGTTTAGCAACTTGAAGCTGTGTAGCACACAGGGCATGTTTTGCCGACGTTGGTCGGCAGCAAACGTATTCTTGATAAATACCTGGAACAAAGTCCCATTTTTTGTATATTTTTAAAGTTGTCATGGGCGTCCTGGCTCAAAATAAGCGCAAGGGAGCGAGTTTAATATGTTTTTGTTGTTGTTTACTTGTGGAAAAAAAACGACAACGAAGGCAAGAAACACAAGGAAGAATATGACTGGACACCAGTCGTTTTCCTCCTAGTTGACGTCGTTCCTACTATTAAGACATTTAGTTTACTTATATATATATATATATATATATATATATATATATATATATATATATATATATATATATATATATATATATATATATATATATATGTGTGTGTGTGTGTGTGTGTGTGTGTGTGTGTGTGACGGTTCACGGGTGAATGGGGGAAAGGAAGATGAGGAAGACGAGGAGTTAGGTAGATTAAACTGGTGTTCTGACTGATGCCATCTCTCATCCATATATATATATATATATATATATATATATATATATATATATTGTCACGTGGTCGTGATGTTGACGAAGGGAGAGCGAAGTGAAAAATAAGAAACGCGCGTGGCAATATATATATATATATATATATATATATATATATATATATATATATATATATATATATATATATATATATATATATATATATATATATATATATATATATATATATATATATATTTTATTTTTTTTTTCAATCACGATTCATTGCACGACTACGCATCAAGCTCTGCACGCAGCATATTCCTTTAGCGACTTGCATCACAGCATCACATAATGTGACTGGAAGCCTGCTTCAATGTAGACGCGCTAGGGTGACAGGACGAGTGAACGGCGCACGATCATCCAGATCAGCGGCTACTGAACCCGATGAGCCTCGCGTTGATATCAGCGCAAGCACCGCTGTTGTCTCAACTGCAGCGCTCACCTTGCCGAACTGGTTGCAAGGGAATCCCAGCACGGTGAAGTCCCTGGCCCCGAACCTCTCTTGGAGTGCATTCAGTTGTGAGTAGGACCAGGTGAGACCTCAGTAGGTGGCCACGTTCACCACGAGGAGCACGTGACCCCGGTACTGGTCCAGGGAGATGTTCCTCGTGCCGAGCACGTCGGGTATCTGGAAGCGGTACAGTTCTGGCGACAGCGGCCGACCATCGCAGTCGGCCTTCCGCGGCGCCGCGCCGGCCGCACCGGCGGCGGCGCACATCAACGCCAGCACGAGTCGCGACAGCATCTTCCGCCGTCGCCTCGCACGCACCGGCAGCCTCGGCATCCGACTCCGGCTTTTATCCGGGACGCCGCTTCCCCTTCCCTCTCCGCCACGTCACGAGGGCGCCGAGCTGGGAGTTGCTGGCGCGCGCTGTCATCGCCGGCGGGTCGTGCTGCACGATAGCTTGACGCGTCCGTGAAGCTTGCTGATTGCGAATCAGTCGCGTCGCGATGCAACGGTTAATGTTACTCTTAGACAAAGGCAAGAAAAAAAAAGAAAAAGGAAAGAAAATGCGGGAGGGAGGGACTGAAGGTGTGACACGGCAGAAGTATAATCAAAACTGCGACGAGGAATGAAGAGCGGCAGTATACGAGAAGAAGAGGAGACACGGTAGAGGGGCAGGTCATGAATATGAAGTAAAAAGATAACAAAAAAAGAAAGAAAAAAACATGAACTTTCAGGATTTTGTAGTATCGATTTTGTGGGCTACGAGAAATTGATAACCATGGGGGCCGCGAGAAGTGAACAACGTTATTTCCCGAACGTACCACAATGGAGTTTGACTAATTGTTTTTATGCGGTTTATTTAGCGGATAATTTATTACTGAGGATATGAAGTAATATCCACTTGGAAAGCTCGAGACAAGTACCGAGCGTGCGATCGTAGCGCAGCACAACGTATTAAATGCGAAGCATTTCTTTGCGTACTGCAAGCACTTTGAGCGTTTCTATCTATCTATCTATCTATCTATCTATCTATCTATCTATCTATCTATCTATCTATCTATCTATCTATCTATCCGCCTACGTCCGGATGCTCTCGTGAACGCCTCCTTAACTTGCGGTCAGCCAAAATTAATACGGGAGGGTAAGAGGATTTGCCGAATATGTCTGGCTGGTCGTGACTTCACTAACGTGAAAATCCCGTGGCGTACGTCGTCAAACTCATTTCTCCAGACACATGTGGCTCATACCCGTATACCAAGGGCCATGGTATGCGGGTATGCGCCACAGGTGTTAGACAATTTATATCTACCGAGGAACGGCGAAGAAAGACATTGGTAATTTAACTGCGAGAGCGTTAAGAAAAACTTAAATCGGCGGCGTTGACCCGATGAGTGCAAAGAACAGATATCAGAGCCCCAGCAGGAATCGAACCCAAGAATTATGCGTGGCAATGAAGTATTCTACCACAGAGCCACGTCAGGTCTCGAAACTGCTCGGGAGAACGACCCTGTGCAGGCGTAATGTTGGTAAAACGTCAATTGTGGTTGCAGTGCTGGCTGTGTAATTTAAAAAAAAAAACATTACATATCCACTCCTATGATGAAAGAGTCATGTCGGCTTAACATCAATTTTATACTTAAGCGTCATCCACTGTAAACAACTGGTTATATAAACATATGCGACTGTTCAGCGTATGACGGTGCGTCTATAACCTTTGTACGTATTTTAGCATGATTTCGTAACGTTTCGCTCAATAAAAAAAATTACAACCCAGTCACCTTACCTCCGCATGCTTCGCATAACATCGATTCCCATGGTGCTTGGGATCTGCCCATTTTTTTAGTTTTGTTTTTCTTCTTTTGTTTCACCGAGCACAATAGGAATCCGCGTAGTAACCCCTTACGTTGTCTTCTTACACGCCTCCCGTGTGTCAGCCATGGACAAGCACCCACCTCGCACTTGAACACTTCTGAACCCTCTGTAAAACACGGGACGTGCTCAGTCCATCGTGCCGCTACATTAGTTTGAAGGCAAATCCGAGAAGACCACAACGTACTTCTTGCGAGCACCGCAACAGCCTCGTACTATACGTGAATGTCATTTGTTTATTCAAAAATATTCGTTGATAATCAAACCATCATGTGGGTGTTTGTGCAGTTAGAACAGGAGTAGGTAAACGACCAGTCGATTGGTTAAAGGAAACGATTCAGCCCCGTAATTCTGTGCATTGTCTGATTGATACAGGCATCTATACTTGGCTGGCAGTCACAATACGTACAGTCGCGGCCACTGTTAGATGCAACACTTGCACGCAGAGCATATCTAGATTTCATTTTCTTGCATAAAAACAAGGGCTTAGATTTGCTTAAGGCTACTGGTGGTTAACAGCTCAGACTCTTTCCGACAAACTAGTAAAGCGCACGTTCAATGCTTCCCCATCCACTTGCAGTTAGGGGGCCAGCAATAAGAAAGGTGCTCATTCGAGTGTTGCATCTAAAGAGCGCGTAACCAAGGCATTTGCGTTAATATCATCTTCGTATTAGTAATCAAACACTGGCGTCGGAAAGCCAGGAAAGCTTTTTTCAAGCAATCGTTGACAATTCAGTCACTGTCTGAGTGCATCCTATCCGCCTTGCGCGCTATTGCTTTGAGCTGTACAAGTGGGGCCATGTACGGCGAGCAGAGTTTGAACAAAATGTCACCGATGTAACGTTCCTAACGTTGCCATTTGAAAGAATGCCTTACTCCTGTCCATAGGCGTATCAGCCGGGGGGGCAAGGGGGGGCTCGAGCCCCCCCCACTGAGAAAAGTTAGGGGGGCTGAGCCCCCCCCATTTTCGTTATGATGGAAGTGAAAATGTTCATTATATTCATATCAATCCATCTCGCCAGCTGCTATAAGTAGCCGCTGCTAATGTGATCGGCGGCTAGCCTACTTGAATTATGTTTAGAAGGAGACGCTCTCCGGCTATTCCAAAATGTTTGGGGTATTGTTCATCACATGAATGCGCTGTTTCATGTGCATAAGTTGTAATAAACACCACGACATATCACAGATTCCTGACATCATGTAACAAGCAGGCGATTTTACGGCACACAGAAAATTTTAAATTCTGAAGAACCAATGGCCAACAATATGCCGCATTGAAAATAGTTCATTCTCCTGTTTTTTACGTGGTCGTGCATAAGTGGTCATTACGCGATATCATTTTCGCGTCATTTGTTGCCTCGCGTAAAAAAGCTGGTGCTGTGTGCATGACCCAGAATATTTCGGCCAATCATACACAGCCAACGGCCATCTCGGAAGGAAGCAAAGAGGGCTAGTTTAACGTCATAATCACCCACCTTTTTTTCTAGCAAAGAAAAATTTCAGTTGTACTACAATGTCAGTTGTACTACTAAGTAGATTACTATGTACTACGCCCCTAACACCACAAATTATACATTTTTCTAAGAAAAGCGTTGACAAGTTGACAATAACAGTAATATAATAATAGTAATAATGTTAATAAGCACGCACCAGAAACACTGTCTGGACTATTAGTAAAGAAGGCAAATTATCACACTAGCCTGAATATATATGCAAGAAAGGGTAATACTTATTGTGAAAAAGTATAAGAGCAATCATTCCTTGAAAAAACATGGTGATCCCTCCGTCATAGGAATCGGCATAGCACGAAAGTAAAACGCGCCTTATCAGAGGTAATTTAATGTTTACTGTAAATTGATAGAGGAGGTTTTGCCCAATGTGTGTTCTGGTGTTTGGCAGCTATAGCACCGTTCAATGTGGATGCACCCTTGTTGACGCTTGGTGGTACATCTCCATCCCGACGACTAACGTCCATGATCAATTTATTAGACAAACCATTGTGGTATCTGTAGATGTTAACAGCCAGAGCATAATCAGAGAAAGAGGCGTGACAGGAAGATTAGCGTCGCATATTGGACTGAAATTGGGCTAAGGTCGCTATCCCGCGGCATGTTAAAGTGCGATTGAACTTCGTGGTATTTAGAGGGAAACGCTAAGCGCATCGTGTCGCTCCTGTAGCCCGACCGCGATGTTTCCCTGGGCGAGCGTAGCGACGAACGCATTATTACATCCAGGTTAGGCAGGCGCGCGTCGCAGAGCTATTCTTGGTTTGGATAGACGCTGTGAGCTAGACCGACGCTTGGGCTAAGGTCGCCACCTCACGGCGTGTTCAGGCGTTGACAAAATTGCACTTGTATTGTAAACGCGCCAAATGGGACAGGCGCGTAGCAGTACGCGTTGCAGGTGCTAATCGCGGAGGCCACAGTAATGATGAATTACTTTACTTTCTCCAAGAGGGCGACACTACCCCGCTGACCAAGAACATTGTAAGAGGAAAGTGGGAGATATAAAAGGCGCGTTTGTACGGCAGTTAAAATCTGTGGCCGTCGCGCAGTGGATAGCGTGCTCGGCACTTGTGGCGGTGAACCGAGAGGTCATCGGTTCGATGCCCATTGACAGAACGTTTTTTCGACATGGGATTGCGTACATTTTTTCGACGTCGTTTCCGTGACGGAAATACGTCGTGGACCCCAGTATACAACAATTTCGTGTTAAAATTCGGCAGGTCCCATGAACTGTAGGAATCGGTTCCATGCGAAGCAGTCAGCGAGTACTTGTCCATGCCGCATTTCTTATTTTTTTCAGACAGAAGTTGCGGGGTACATCAACGTGTTTTTGTAAATGAAGTAGTAGTGTGCAAATCGTGCGCTCACTAGGCACGTCGACTACACTGGAATTTAGAGGGAAATTTATGCCCTGACGCAACGTCAGCACTCACGTTAGGGTAAGGACGTAACTTTTATGGAAATGAAGTGCACGCTATGGTGCGATGATGTGAATACCCTTCGTTAGCGCATTCCTCCGTTGCCGAGCAACGCTTGATTATAGCTTGCTGAGTCACATGACTGCATATATAATGTTTATGAGATGGTTATAAAAGCGGTGCTGACACTGAAGCCACAGTTGATGTTAAGCAGACATGGCGCCTGTATAGTAAGAGCACATATGCAATGTTTATCACCTTTTATAAATTTAGATAGCTAACACGGTAACCACAATGGACGTTACACCGACTTGATGTCTGCATAGTACCTTTTCCAAAGCAGATTCAAGACCTTGCGTGGTTCGGTGGTAGAATACATGAGAGCCACACGAAATGCTTGGGTTCGATTCCAGCTGGGATCCTGACTTTTATTCTTTGCATTCTTCGGATCAACGCGGACGATGCCGAATTTTTTTAAGGTTCTCGCGTTTAAATGATCGATGTCTGTTGTCGCCGTTCCTGGGCAGATACAAACTTTAAGGCTTATACCCCCCATACCGCAGCCCGTGGTATACGGGCATGTGACACACATGACTGAAGGAAATAGTTTCATGACGTACACGACATGATGTTCACGTTATTTATGTCGTGACCAGACACTTATGTTCGTCATACCCTCGTGCCCTCCTATGCCGATTTTGGTCTATACTAAGGTAATGAGGCAACTACGAGAGCACCCAGAGTTAGGGGGCCAGATAGGTAGATAAGTTGATAGAAACGCTCAAAGTACCTTTAGTTCCCTAAGGATTGCTTCGCATTTAAGAACTCAATTCTTGGTGAGCTGCTTTTAGTCATTAACAAAAATGATATAAATATATACTACTGAGGAGGCCGCCATCGACACAATTGTATTCATGGGGAAAGTTGTGAGGTAAAGCATAAAAAGCGTCGTGTGTTCTACTATTACATGCATAAAACGCATATATGTGTTGTTGTCCCAGTGCATGCTGCTTAAAACAGATTGTCCCTTTTTTATAATATTATTAAACACTATTTAACGAATGCGCTGTGTATGAAAAATCACATAAAAATGTGAATGTCGATGACGTTCTCTTTCTCTCTCTCTCGTAATATATATCGAGGAAAAGAAATATATTGCCACGCGCTATTCTTATTTTCACTTTTGTTGTATTCGGTTTTCGCCCACAAAGACCGTCAGCAAAGCTCAGCTCAAACCGCGCCTTATTATTCTAGAACCTTCGCGATTATTGTAGATCGTTTTGTTAAGATTGCGCGCAAGACGCGACCACTCGAGATTATTCCTGAGCTTGCGCGATGACCAGTGATAAGGCTAGAATGTTCGACGCGTGATGCATAAAAGCCGGCGCGCTCCAACGATGTTCAGTTGATCACCGGCCGACGCTCTGTTCGCCGCTATCAGTGCCAGCGTGTATTGCTGTAATTCTACTTTCTGTTTACCGGCCACAAGTTCGGCCTAATAAACAGTTTCATTTTGGACACGTCGCCTGCTGCCTTCGTCGGCGTCACGACCACGTGACAATATATATACATATATATATATATATATATATATATATATATATATATATATATATATATATATATATATATATATATATATATATATATATATATATATATATATATCACGGCCGGCGAGTGAGGTAGGTTTGCCCCCCCCACTCGCGAAAGAGTTGGTACGCCACTGCTCCTGTCTCATATATAAGTCTTTTCTGAACAGGATTTGAAGTCGGGATTCAAGAAACGTATCGATATGGATCTCTAGAATGACTAAAGTCTGGATACCGATTCTGAAATATAGAAATTTTGCTCCACGGTTTCGTTCCAGCACATGGTGACGCGAAAAAAAATTATTGATACCAGTCCCGTCCCTGCTGCTTACCCGCACAAAGCGTTATTAATCGCAATAGGCAAGAAAATAATGTGGGTTACATTTAGGAATGTCACTACACTTTATTCCTGGTGACGCCGCGGGACGCATCCTGCCCGCGGGCCGCGTGTTTGGGTCAGTATAGCGGAGACGAGTACAGGAGGCAGGTTATTTGGGGGTTGGAGACATGCAGGTTGTCAAGCCGAGAGGAGGTTCCTTCAGTGCTAAACCGTGGCCGTATTCACCTAGCTTTGCATCGCATTGCATTTCATCGCTGAGGCTTCCCCTCTGCTTCGCTGTACTTTTACGACGTCAAGTCAGTAAAAGCCACGTATAAATTGTAGAGTTAAGCGATACCGGATCCAAAAGAGTTAACTGCCGACCTTACTTCGTATAACATTACAATTTGTTTATATCGCATTCATTGCTTCGCCCTTGCGGCGAAACTGTGACTTTCTTATTAATTTTTTCGTTTTCTTTTTATTTTTGCAATGCCAAAGCTGCTCCATTTGCCACCCGGGGTATATGCTATGTTTAAGTTTTTTTAAAGACGATAGTCTTTCTTGGGATACCTAAACGGAGAAATTTTGGTCTGTCTGTCTGTTTCTGTTTGTCGGCACGTCGCACGATTCAACTAGCTGGCCAAAGTTTAACCCCCTGCCTTACGACCTCCAATCTTGACCGATGAGCATGTGTTCATACGGGTGAGCGTGGGCAATTAAAAATCAAATATTACGCATATCTGAGGCACAACATCAATACCTTAGTACTATTCACAGTGTTCCTTTAAAACAAAATCTATAGATACGTAATTATAAAGATCCTAGTGTTTATTACGCGGCGCTGAAAATGCGCCGCTATGTATAAAATAAGTCTCCGCCCAGTGATTTAACTTCGACGCTGTGGTGCTGCCACCTGGCAGCAGCATAGTTCAACACGAGCCGATGTTCCCCGATAGCGCTGCAGGTGGCGTCCCCTTCTGTTTTATCAATGCCAGCCGGATGCGGCTGATTCAACGGTAGAAGAGCGCTGTCGCAGGCAAGGCAAAACATATATGTCCACTTGATGAAATACGACCCACTCTACAAGACATGATCAGAGAACGCAGAGAAAAGACCTACGACCAAATTTCAGCGGAGAAACGCCGGCGTCCGTCTAAGCGTGCCCGGGAAACGTCCGAAAAACGAGCCCAGCGGCTAGCCCAGCTATTACATTGTGGTACTCATGCAGTACGGTCGGCACAAGACTATCGTCTTTCGACGACATTTGCAGCGAAGCACGCAAATACGCGGCCAATTTTTTTTTAAATATGCATGCCGTTTTTTTATTATTATTATTGCTGCGCGTACGCGTAGTGCACCGCATACTTTTCTTCTGTGTGTCTAGCACCGTTTGTAGGTTTGCTCTTGATCTGTTTGTGATGACAAATACAGCAAGTCCTGCCGCTATATAAAGCAGTCTTCTTTTTTTTATTAGAGACCTTAGAATGGACAGCAACGGCGCGCATTACGCTTCTATGCCTGCTTGGCATATACACAAAAGCGCGCGAAAGGCATGAGCATAGGTCGGCAAAATTTGTGGAGCTCACTCAGACTCACTTATAAAATGAATTTTGCGCTTAGGGTTCACTGAGACTCGGAACCACCAAAATATTTTTGAGCCGGACTCACTTGGACTCACAGTCACGAAAATTTTCTTCAACCGGACTCACTCGGACCCAAACTCACCAAAATATTACTCACCCGGACTCACTCAGACTCAGAGACTCAGACTCACGGCTCGATCTGAGTCTGAGTGAGTCCGAGTGAGTGGACTCATGAGTCCGTTAGCCTAGAATTACCTTTTTCGACCATGGTGTCAATGTTCTTTAACACCAATATATCACGTAATCTGTGCTCCTCTAGGCGCCTTTTCGTATAGTACCTCCGAGTACGAGTTAAAACCAGTAAGGACGTTTTTTTTTAAAGAGATCACAACATAAGATATATTTATCAAGAACTACCTTCGAAGAGTTGGCGGCGGGGAGGTCAAGGCACCCCCCCCCCCCTACGTAATGTATGCCTCTGATCAATAAATATTGAAATGGTGTCTGAACGATACTGCTTTGGAATACGTGTGAGTAGACGTGAGTATAAAGTTAATTCAGGTAAGGCTGATAGTAATGGTGAAGGTGAGTAGATAGGATAGGTGGGCAAAAAAAGGTGGAACTCACTCAGACTCACTCAAGAAATATATCTTGCGCTTTGGACTCACTCGGACTCAGACTCACCAAAATTTTCCTGAGCCAGACTCACTCGGTCTCACACTCAGGAAAGTTTTCTTCAACCGGACTCACTCGGACTCAAACTCACCAAAATATTGCTCACCCGGACTCACTCAGACTCAGACTCACGGCTCCATCTGAGTCTGAGTGAGTCCGAGTGAATCGACGCATGAGTGAGTTCGCCGACCTATGGGCATGAGTGTTTATTCATTAGAAAGGTAGGAAGGGGAAGATAGAAGCTTGCGATGAAAAAAATCGTAAACAGGGGGTGTGTGCTGGAGCCGACGTTTAGACTAGCGGACTTGACTTTTTCATGCTTGAGTTGCATCCTTGAATAAGACAAATCTGCTTGTCGGAACGTCGGCTCCACCACACACACCCTGTTTACGAATTTATTAATTGGGATACTTACAGTCCTCATCCATATACTAGCGATAGTAAGAAAGATTAAAGTTAACTTTTCTTACGTTTTAACAAGCGTGATACAGCTGCACGATGCATGCTAAAAGTGCCAAAATACTGGGCAAGGTATCACTCAGCGCTTCCTTTTTTTTTTGTTTCCCTGACTGAATTGCTGTCACTAATTGCTATAAGCCAACCTAATGATTTTTCTCGATTAAGCCACAATCCTCTATCGTGCCTTCTTAATTGCGCATGTCATCGCTCAGAATTAAGATGGAATAATCCACGCGTGAAGAAGGAATGTCTCACGGACTATAGATTCTGCTTTGGTTTGTGAAATTTCACATAGGATGCATTCTTAGAAGTAACAAATGTGCACCAGCGTAACAACAGGTAATTACTTACACCCTCAATCACCGTTGTGAAAACAGCGTTCGAAATCCATAGGAATGTTAGTGCGACAGTGATAACGGCATTATTTTTATCGCACAATGGTCGCAAGGTGACGCGCGAGGTGAATACCATTACATCTTTGTTGTCGCATTCAAAGTGCTGCTTTAACGGCAACAATGTCTCGTAACAATCCCCGCACAGTCGTATAGTTACACAGCGATAGAATATTCTAGTATACTCTGGTATGAGTCGCGGGCATTTCAGTGATTCCTACGACGTAGCACAAGCTCCTCCACTCCTGTTATCGAACTGCTGCGAATCCGAGAGCCAGACGAATATAGCTTACGCAAGGGCGCTGTCTGATATGAGGTCATATTGTCTTGCATCTCAAGAGCCACGTCAAACGCACAGAATTCAGGCGGCTCAAGCATCGCCGTTGACATCAAAATGCTCTGGCTCTAATGGCACTTTGGGAAAGGGACGTAAGCTTTTTTTCTTTTTTTTTTCGCCTGTCACCAGGTGATCTGAGCAGTCGCGCCACCAAACCAGCGCACGATTCGATATCTTTCGACCTTAAAATCATTGTTGCACACTTCTGAAATGAGCTTACACTCAGAGTGCGAAAGATAACGTTTCGATACAACATTAATACTTACATCCAACGAATAGTATCTCTTGCCCGTGTTTCACAACATGCAATGATATAATGCGAAAACACTTCAGCTGGGCGTATATACAATAGCGAGGGTCTATTGAAATTATGCTGATTGCTCAGCAGAAAACAAAAAGCATTGGCTGAAAACGCAGACGCGTATTCGCAAACACTTGACCGCCGCGCGTCTACAGTGTGAAGCACTGTCGCCACGTGTGTGGGCGCGCATTATCGCACATGCCGAGAAGCATTGAAGTGGAACTCGATAGAGCAGCTCACGAGCACTTCAGGACGCACCTATTCTTTTCTTTATTTTCTTTACCAGCCCAGCCGAACCAGGACATTTCATTGGCTAGATACAGAAATACTGGGAATTCACGACCGCTAGTACTTGTGAGGCTTATATATCAAATCCGGCGGCAAGTGCAGCACCGTTGCGACCTCGTTGTATCTGTATTATCAATTTATAGAGGTGCGTCAAATGTGCTGCGAAGGCAGTCGCGATAAAACTTGAACGGACGGGCCCGTAGGCGTATGTAGGGAATATATTTCCCGCTTGATTCAAATGATCTCTAAGGCTCGTACGAAAAGGTATTCCTAGTATACACTATTTTACTGATATGTTTCGGTGCCGCCATATTGGGCCCGTAGTATCTTTAAGGACTTAACGAACAGTGCTACGGTAGACGCATACGCATAAAACGGTTGTGTTATAGCGCATTCGACATTTCATGACCTTGTTAATTTCACGTCACGACGTACAAAAATGAGAGAAAACATTCGTTCAAGAGTCCAAGATGGCGACGCCCATGTGTCTACATAGCATTATGGGTCGATTTAGCGTTATGATTCTGCAATTAAAGTTTTGGAAATGTTTAACTGCACATAACCACATGTTGATGTTTGAGTGGTTTCTCTGAATTTGAGAGGCATTTTTTTTCTTGTGTGCTTACTTGTTATAGTCGATCGAAGCGGGGGGGCAAAAAGCCGTGAACACAGAAGACAGCTAGGTATTGCCAGAAATTGAAGGAGGCCATATTAGCGCACTTTTCGAGGCCTCTTGTATACATATATTAAACTTTTCATGTCTTGTCAGAGGTTGTCCCCGATGAATATTCACCGCGGTGATTACTGTTTCCGTTGCTTTATTTCTTGTGTATTTGATGTAACTATACAACCAATAAAAGGTCGAATTGCACGCATTAGACGAAGGAGAACAACGTTGGGTATGTGTGCTTTTGTGCGTATGAATAGTTATCCATGTAGTTGTGCTTAACTGTGAAAAATTCAAGTTTCTGGTAAGGGTATAAGTCGCACACGAAAAATTGTACTACGTGCACTGAAGCACTTATTGAAGTTATTTTCATGACATTTCAAGCGCTTCTTTCTGTCCTGGGGCCAAATTCACAAAACGTCTGTTTCGTAAGTGCCTTTCCCCATTGGTCAGCTGGTTTGGCTAATGATATGTCCCGCATCGTGATTGGCTGAAATATTTTCTTACGAAAATTTTTAGGTTAAGACGTTTCTTTGAATATGGTTCTGGAGAAAGCACACGCAATGCAAATGACGTCACGTAAACTTGCGCGCGAGCGCTGCAGCGCTCTGCCAGCTGTCCGCCTCTCATCGGAACATCCAGCTTTTGATATTCTACAACCTTATTTTGAACTAGTTGGTTTATTATATGCATTAAACATAAATTAAACTGTGCAGTACAGACGCGGGCATAGAGACACGCACTGCAAAGCGCCCGTATTTTGTCCGCTTCTGTTTTCTCGCCGTGTACGTCTTCCTGAAGTCGGTTCGACACTGCCATATAACACTTCCAACACTTGCGCGTCGTTTGCCGGATCTGCTCTTGTCTTGCCCCTAATCTGGCAAGTATCTTGCAAGCGCTCTGTGGGGTGTTAGTACATCGCGAACAATTGAACTGTTGCAAGGCAATTCATTTCTGATTCATTATTGTTCGCTGTCGCATTACCAGAAGGTACTTGCGAGACTGAGCACCGTCTAGTCTTTTCGCTTTTATTACGGTTAATTTTGTTCCGAACTCTTTTTATCATGAGTCCAAGCCCCGCTTCTGCTGCTCTCGATACATCATCTGTGCAGCTAACCACTTCTGGTGTTTATCGCGCCAGCCGAGGAAGGCTGGCGCGATGAGTTTGTGTCACATGAGCGAAAAGCCTGAGGAAACTTGGACGCCTAGAGGGCTGTTGGCTTCACCCGTTTTCATAACTTAAACAGAGTAACAAGTTTTGCTTAAAGCATTTCCATAATTTTTTATTTGTGCAAGATTTGTTTTATAATACCGCCACTTTATACTGCTGTATTTTGTTCGCATCTTTGCATACATCTCATACCACAAAATTCTGCTCTTCCCCTTCAATTCCTCCCCCCCCCCCTCACCTATCGCGGTGCTGTTTTTATTTTTTTGTTCTAAAAATTGTTCCTCTGCGAAAATTTGATGCTGAACATGCGTTTCGCCATGCGCATTTTAAAGGGCTGCTCGTAATTCTGACGAACGTTAAAAAAAGACACCGGTACCATGGGAAAACAGCGGTTTTGGGAAGGCCGCAACCTATGTACAAATAAAACTCCTACGCATCCTTTCTTCCAACTTGCCCAACTAGCAACCTTGTTGCTTAAACAACTCCTAAACGAGATTTCGCGCCCGTCAGCATCGCTGGTCACCATAGGTCGGCAAAACATGTGGAGCTCACTCAGACTCACTCATGAAATATTTTTTTCCCTTGGGACTCACTCGGACTCAGATTCACCAAAATTTTCCTCTACCGGACTCACTCGGACTCAGATTCACTAAAATTTTTCCCAGCCGGACTCACTCGGACTCAGACTCACGAAATTTTTTTCCAGCCGGATTCACTCAGACTCAGACTCACGGCTCCATCTGAGTCTGAGTGAGTCTGAGTGAGCCGACTCATGAGTCCATTAGCGTACAATTGGTTTCTTCGAACTTGGTGTAAATGCTCTTTAACACCAATATCTCGCGTAATCGGTGCTGTACTTGGCGCCTTTTCATCTCGTGCATTATCAGTGGTTGCAATTCGTTAATGACTTTTTTTTTTAAAGAGATGACCCAAATGAAATATTTTAATCAAAAATTCCCGGGAAAGAATTTTCGGAGGCGGGGGGGGGGGGGGGGGGGGCAGTCACGAAAACCCCGTCCTTCATATAAATCACGCCTCTGCTGGCGTATGAACGCTGGTGCTTTGAAGTATGCGTGAGTCGGCGTCACTGTAAACGTGAACCTACGTAAGGCTGATAGTAATGCTAAGTTGCATAAGCATATAGAACCGCAGATCGGCAAAAAAGTGTAGAGCTCACTCAGGCTCACTCAAGAAATAATTTTGGGCTTAGGGCTCACTCGGACTCAGACTCACCAAAATTTTCCTCAACCGGACTAACTCGGACTCAGACTCCCTAAAATATTTCTCAACCGGACTCACTCGGACTCAGACTCACCAAAATATTACTTACCCGGACTCATTCAGACTCAGACTCACGGCTCGATCTGAGTCTGAGTGAGTCTGAGTGAGTCGACTCATGAGTGAGTTTGCCGACCTATGCTGGTCACCCACATTCACAAAGTGGAAGGGCACTGAGTTTTCTTCAATCATGCTTCAAAATAACAATTGCCGCATGCGTGCCGAAATCCGGCCAGTATGCTTGCATCCATGGTCAGCGCAACAAACTTATCGACAAGTGGACTTGTCTTCTTCAAGGCAGCGTTGGCTCCAGCGACATCCCGCGTTCAAGAATATTAATCACTTCAAGTCTAACCGTTCTCCTGAAAATTGCTTGGATTTCGACTTACGGAAGATGACGGAACATGGAACACCCCGTGTTCAAGAATATTCATCTCTGACTGCATGGATGGAACATATGAACAAAGGGTGCGCAAACGATTGCACAGCATATGCCTGGTGTTGCGTTGCAATCGTTTACAAAATATGATATTCAAAAACATTAATCATTTTGTATTTGATAGAGCATAAAGCATGCTTTCATACTTTTATCACACGATAGTGTGGCTTGGCGGCACCTTTAAGCTGTTTTGATGTTGCCGCCTTCTTTTGCAGCTGCCTCTCTCTTGGACATTATAATTCCATGTGTCACTGAGTTTCATCATGCGGATTAGTTTTGATAGCTAAGCAAATGCTATGCTATATCTTGAGGTGGTCACTTTAATCTGTTGTCGTCTGTTTATCGAGTCTTTTGTGTACTTTTTGCATTCAGGCTTTACCTCCAAATTCAATTGTAGTGCTTCAATTTAGTGCATAGGGACTCGAGGATTACAGCTCAATGCAGTCACCAATAAAAAGCATCTCACGATGGAGGACGACATGAAGAAAAGGTAGGAGAAACACAGTGAAAAGTTGTTTAAGGAAAAAGAAACTGAGGGTGCGCCCTGCATGTCTTCGAGTATGAACTATAGGTCCCATCAGTCTCAGAAGATGAATTAAGATGGACCACACAGCAACCATCTACCGGTGAAGCTAGTGGATCAACAAACACCCCCCATACAGTTTACTGAGGCACACAGACCACAATCAATCAAGGTCATCAGTAGAGGCCAGATATTTAGGCACTAAAAATCGCGTTTTAGGCGCCAGAAATAGGCAGGCAAAACACAGTTTTAGGCCCCCCAAAATCGTAACTATAGGCACAATAAATGTTTACAAAAACTCAAATTTTCGAAGAAAGACGTGCGCGACCTGTGTCTACGACAGAAAAGCAAACAAATGTTATAGTTCATGATGGCACAAAGGCGTTAATGGTTTATTATAACCATGCAATTGTCCTTTCTCCCGCACGGTTTCCAGAACACGGTCTCTCCTTTTGTTGTCCAGCATGGTGAGTTACGTGTCCACCGTCGAATAAACCCGCTCCTGGGTCTGTTTCTTTTCGGCATGGCTGAGAAGGGCAGCACAGGATCCAATAGCCAAACCGCTAAAAGGCCAGAAAGGTCCGTTAGCCTCGTATTGGCCGGGTCTAATCGCGCAGGGCCAATTTCTCCTCTTTGTGTGAACACCATAAAGGGCCCCTTGCCAGGTTTGAGCGTCTCGAGCTAGAAGTGTAATGCATGCACTGCGCGCTAACGATCACGTCTGCCAAGATTTGCAACGCTACGCGTCCCGGAAAGAGGTGAAATGTCAGACTGAACGCCGCTTGCCCTTGATCTCACTGGCGCGCGCACCAATATGGAGGAGGTGACGTACAACAAGGAGTGGTCCTGCGTACGTCACAGTAGGACGTGACACTGCGAGAATTATTCGAGGCGACATGTGTAATTTGTGCAATCTGTTGCTTGAATAGAAGAATCAAAGTTGATAGAAACATTAAAACATACAAACGGGATGTGTGCGCGTTTTTATTTATTTATTTTTTCTTCGAATCGAGCGCGATGCGAGACTTAGCTGCGTCCATTTCGTTTGCGTTTGTGTGCTCGCCGTTCCCGCGTCGTGCCGGTGCCAGCCCTGACAACGCTTAGCATGTTTTTGGTACATCGTCTCTTACAGCAGTTCCAGCGGTGCGACGCGCTGTGTCGTGTGGTAAGGATACGTGATCCATGCCAGCCTCTCCAAACGCATAGAGGGATCCATCCCACAGAAACAGGCAGTACACTAGAGAGAACGCCGAAACGATACAACACCGCTTGTATGCACGACCTGGCTTGGGCATGTCATGTGCACACAGTGTAACTTTTCGTGCGCATGACGTGTTGATGCGTCTACGTCCTGTGATCTTCCGGCTCCGAGTTGCTCTGATACCGAAGAGGGCAGGGAAGGAATTTGGCTTGCGAGTGGCAAAGGTTTCAAGCTCACCTACCGGCATCATGCTTTCGCGGCTCGTAATGAACCAATTAAAAAGTTCTTGCGGTATAAAGCTCTTCATTGGGCACGCAAACACTTCCAGTGTCTAACTAAAATTTCTCATGTGACCTGGTGAAGCGTCCCTTTAAGAAGTAAATTACAAACAAAACAAAAGCCACGTGCACATCTCATTTTTTTTACCTACACTCTACTTCCCCTGACGGCACGCCATGGTTTCGCATTCGTTCTCCATCTTCCTCCTACTGCATACAGGCACCTCCTGTTTCCTGATCCCCACCACACCCAAGTCTTCAAGGAGGTGCTTCAATTCCTTGGGAACACTGGACTGGAAAACCGGCTGTAAAAGCCGCCCCCCACGTCCTCGGCCATGGACGCCGCTCTCCTCTTCTTCCCCTCTCCTCTCCCACCTTTATTTTCCTCTCCCTATTCCACTGTATACGCTGGGACGTGCTCCCATTTAGGGTTGCAGAAATAGCGTCTTTTCCTCTCCCCCCTGCTCCAACCGCTGGCGCCATGTCAGTGCGGTGGGGTAAGGTGACCGGCGCGTCCCATTTCACTTCTTCTAGCGGTTGCTTTCAGGAAGTTTGTTGAACTAGGGAACTAGGTTGTTGCACCCCATTGAGTTCTGAAACGTCAGTTTTGCCCAGTAACATGGATTACGGTCTCAAACTGTACTCGAAAGCAAAATCTGAGGTTACAAATAGCGTTCGTATAGGCACCAATTTTGAAAATAGGCATTTATAGGCACTTATAGACATTTAGGCACAAACCCCAAAAATAGAAATTTATAGGCACTATAAAAACACTATAAAAGCCGTCCTTAACCCCTAATTCATGCTCATATATCAAAGTGGCACGACAGGAACGTAAGGAACAAAATAGGCATTTGCCTAAAATCCGGTCTCTAGTCATCAGTAAGCTATGTCAACGAATTCGGAAGACAGCAGAATGACCAGTAAAATGGAACAGATCTCTCTTTTTTTCGTTGCATAAAAAGAGGTGACGCGAAAGAATGCTCATACTACAGAACCATCGCCTTAATATTTCATATTTGTTAACTATACCTCAAAGTATTACAGAAAAAAATGTAACCTTATATCGGGAGAGAGACGGCACCAGAGCGAGCAAGGAAGGAAGGAAGGAAGGAACGGGAGAGAAAGGAAAGGCAGGGATGTTAACCAGTCTAGAAGAACCGGTATGCTACCCTACGCTGGGGAGAGGGGTGAGCACGCACACACGAAATCGCACACCTCACGTCAATTTCACCCGCAATGACCTCTTAGGACGACATTCCAGAACGGTTTCTGCCATCATCGGTCTGTGATCTATGCGAGCTAGAGCGACTGCGAATGATTTTCTCAGCGCATTGTAGCGAGGACAGTCGCAGAAGATGTGCTGTAATGTCTCCTCACTACCACAGTTGTCCCAAAAAGGGTTGTTAGCCCTTTCGATACGAAAGGAGAATGACTACGTGAAAACCACTCTTAGCCACAAACGGCAAATCAGAGTGACATCATTTTGGCGTGGTCCAGTAGGTGTCTGAAGATGTGAAGTGTTCCGGCAGTGGTATGTTGGTTGCGCAGTCTACTTGCTGTATTCCAACTGGAGAAAGTGATTTCTTGTGCGGCCACTCGAAGTTGGCTAGCAGCATCGGTCTTTGATAGGGGTATTGTCTCGAGCCTGTTGCCTTGAATAGCTGATCGAGCAGCATTGTCGGCGTGTTCATTGCCTATCACGCCGTAGTGACTTGGAAGCCACTGAAATGTCACATGGTGTCCTTTTTCGAACGAAGTATGGAGGAGATACCTAACCTCGAAGACCAACTGCTCGTATGGTCCGTACCGCAAGGCTGATAGCAAATATTGCAGAGCTGCCTTCGAATCACTGAAGATTGACTATCGTTGAGGCTGTTCGCGGTTGACTACTCGAAGTGCAGCGCGAAGAACGGCAAGTTCTGCAGCCATCGATGTAGTCTCTTTAAACTGACGCTAATAGCTTTCGCTGGGACGACCACTGTTCCGGACGAACGCTGCAGAGTAGTTGATCCATCAGTATGAACATGCACGTGATCGGCGTACTTCTCGTGCAAAAGAATCAGAGATAGCTGTTCCAGCACTGGTGATGAGAGCTCAGATTTTGTTCTGATTCCCGGTATATACGGTGAGGTGCACTTCAGGTCGAATGAAGCACCACGGAGGTATCGCTGGCTTAGACGGAAGGTGGGCGGCATAGTTTGAAATCGTTGCACAATACGACGCCCGTGGTCTTTCTGAAAGGCAGTGTTGCAAGGTGGTGGCAATGAGCCCGGGAAAAATGCCTGATATGAGCTCTCAAGGCTTCCTCCGCAATGTGCGTTTGCATTGGTCGGTCCCGTGCAATTGAAACAGTCGCTTCAGTCGGCGTGCATCTTGGCAAGCCAAGGCAAAACCCTGAGAGCCTGAGCTTGTGCAGCCTGCAGAGTGCGAATGTTTGTCTTGCAAGTATTAGTCAGTATGGACAGACTACATCTCAAAAAACCGAGAAACAGTGATCTGTACAGGTCCAGCATAGCGTCTGCCGACATGCCCCAGTTTTTTCTACACAGGAACTTGAACAACTGGGAGATTGCTGTCAGGCGCTGTTTCATGTAAGACACATGCGGGCTCCAACGAAGGTCTCTATCTATGATTATACCCAGAAATTTGTGGGTTCGGGCATAAGAAATGGTCCGCCCTTCAATAGAAATGGCATAGTGCGTCATTGATTTATGCGTGAGCGCCACTAATGCCCATTTTTCCGGGGATATTTTAAGGCCTTGCTTGCCGAGGTAGCTTGCTGTCAAAGTTGCAGCTTTTTGAAGCCTCGCTCGTATCTGGGGGCCTGTGACAGCTGATGTCCAGACACATTTGTCGTCTGCGTACATGGCAGGTATTCGATAAGGTTAACGACAGCGAGATTGAATAGAGTGGGACTCAGTACTCCGCCCTAAGGAACGCTCCGGCAGGTATAGCGTCGTGTGGTTGGGCCGTCGTCGGTTGACACAAAGAATGATCTTGCTGTCAGGTAGCTAGCAATCCATCGAAAAACTCGACCAGCCAGATCAAGCAGGTTTCAGAAAAAGGCCATGGTGCGACAGGCCACATTTCAGATATGAGACGGTGGATGGGAAACTTTAAAGAATACCAAAAAGCCTTTTTATTTGTTTTGTCATCAAATGAGTCGAGGCTTTTGACTCTGTTGGTCACTCGTAGCACACGCTATTATTTTAAAAATGTGGGTATTCCCTAACATATTATGGTTCTACTAAGGACCCTGTATATATATACACAGGACAAGAAGCGCTCGTTAAGACACATGACGGTGACACATATTTTGGTTGAGGTTTAAAAAAATTAAAACAAGATTGTATTTGTTCACGACACTGAACTTGTGCACTGAATACCTGCTTTGAACTTCCGACATCAAAATTTGACATGTAGGAGTAAACATAGGTGGATCGAAGGTAACCAACTTATGACATGGGACGACACTGCATCAACAGCAGGAAGCATGCAAGACGAAAGCGAGAAAGCTGGTAACAAAACAAAAGAAGACCAAAGTAATGACAGGTGGAACTCAGAACATTCGGGTAAATAAGAAATTATTAGATGTTGTAGAACTCTACGTTTTCGTAGGATCCAGAATAGATGCTGACTATAGCTTTAGAAAGAAAGATGCAGCACAGAATAGTATTTGGGACTAGATAAATGGGTATAATTTCAAAGGTTATACAACACAAGTACGTCAGCCCTAAAACTGAAATTCTCTTCGTAAAAGCACTGGTCCTTCCCGTGAAAATGTATATGGGTGCGAGTCGTGGACCTCGCGGAAATACGAAAAGAAAAAGTTATATTCCTTTGAGATACGGTGCCGGCGTAGAGTTTTGAAAATCACATGGACTGCCAAACGAACAAATATCTAGGTCATAAAATATATCAATCATGAATGATCTGTCGAAGCAAAAGTATATACCTAATAGAAGTGAAACTTTCTTAGTTTGGTCATGTCATGCTAGCCACCAGTTCAATGGAGAGAAAATGCAAGCCGAATTCGAAGGTAAGAGAAAACGCCCATACACAAGATGGTTAGATTTTATTTTGGAGGCCACGTGGCAACGTCTAATGGAGCTCAAAGAACTTGCATAAAAAAAATCTCAATGTCGGTAATATACTCGTTGCGTTCACGAGGAGTTGTCAGCGAATCCACTGTATACTTACAGGGTAAAATGCAGTACCTCTAGCCCGCAGTGTTCTTGTGGCCACCCAGACAAAGACGTGCATCATGATCTTCTCGAGTACACAAAATGTGACTCACCACTAAGTGTAGTGCAAGCAATTTTGTTGTTTTTAGATTGGCGAACATTCCCGCCTAAAAATATACTCGGTCCATGGCCAACAACCAACCTTCTGAAAAACATTTGTCGCTTTGAAAATGTTTTTTTTTCGAAGATACGAATATTTAACGGAAGTATTCACTGTAAATTTATCCTGAAAGCTAAATGAGTGATATAAATGTTTTTTTAATTAACCTATGTTATGAGAGTGTGTTTTATTTTCTGTATAATTATGTGTGCGCTGAGTCTTGCGGGGTACTGTATAGGTCCAAAATATTCGACTCTATACATGCACCTGTGTACTTAGTCTTCTTGCCCGAACTCTGTACAAAACTTTGTGATTCACGTACTCTTGGGTTGTATTACTATGTTTACACATCTGGTGCTGTCCTGGGTGCCATATTTCCCGCCATTTTCCTTCGCATTTTTTTGTTTCGTTTGATAAGCGCCAAGCAGGAGCCGGTGCCGACCAAAAGCCGCCAACCTCTCCTTTTCGTCATTTCAGTTTTCTTTTTAAACATCAACCCACACGTACGTGCAGGCGCGCTCAATATGACTTGCAACACGAGAGCGCGTGGCCTCACGGGTTCAAAGGTTGCGCATGGCTTCAACTTGTTTTTATTTCCACAACTAAATATTATTTTCTTATTTGGGATCATACCCAAGTGAGAGAAACGCGTTTAGTAATGGAAATAAGGGCTGGTGGAAGCCATGCGCAATCTTTGAACTCGTGAGGCCACGCGCTCCCGTGTTGCAAGTCATATTGAGCGCGACTGTACATGTCCGCTACATATGTGGACATGTATGTGTCCACCGGATTCCAGTTCTGAGCAAACGAATAAGATGATGAAGGCGTAAGTAAACTATGAGTGAGGAAGCCTAAAGATCCACCTAATTCCACCTTTGTGCCGCGCAGACCAAATACCGTATATAAGCTTTACGTAATAATAAAAAAAAAGATCGCCAATTTACTTCGCAGTTATTCTCGTAGCCTATAGAAACAAAAAAAAATGTATAGGCTATGGTCGACAATGGCTAATTGGCCTTTCGTTCTTTTTGCGATAAGGTACGCAGCAGCAGTGATGGTACGCTGAGCGTTGCTATTTGAATGTCAAGCCTTGGATTCAGTGCAGCAGATGCGGCACGTGCGTTGAAGTAATTGATCTTTAAAATGTTAATTAGTGTTACTATTTTGATTGTGTAATTGTATATTGCGAGCTGTCCTGCAAACAGCGTCCAGGCCTTTCAAGTAATATCTGAACAGGAGAAACTGTGCTATCTAGCGCACGAAGAGAAAAGCTTTAAAGTGTAGGTGCGCGTAAAGTGATGTAGCGATTTATAATAGTTAAATCTCTTTAACAGAATATTTCAGTGGCTTAGAGAATCCCTCTGCCGAACCTGTTGGCATGCTAAACGTTCGACAGTGTTAAATCATAGTGACATAATTTTGCTTTTCTAAGGACACAACTGGCTTTTTGAACATTGCCCTCCGTTTACACTTCCCCAAATTGAATTTCTGTATTTTTCTGTTCTCATTGTGACCACTGATCCGTATAATTAGTTTGTCTCGAATGTACTGTTAAATTTTGTTAATGGTTTGGCATAGTTATAATCAGGATGGGATGTAAGACAGGAGCGTTGTTAATTTCGTTATTAATTTCGACGTTTACGTTATTAATTTTTGTGACAGAGCAATATTAACTGCATAATGTGGACATCATTCTTTCGAAGCCATATGGCAGCATAAGGGGTCTCTTAAAATCGACCGATTTATTCTAACTATGTGGAAACCGAGAAACCGCTTTCCTCGCAAAACACTACATCATTTTTTATTAATATATTGTATTCAAAAGAAAAGTTAAAATTCGGTGACTGTCGGAAGAATGTTTTTAGCTTAACTATCTATATAGTCTACGCCGCTTAGGTGGGAGCTATGTATTATACACAACTACACAGGTGTTATCTTTTTTGCTATTTGCTTCCGGGCTTAGGTAGATAGGTACCTTGAATGATGTTGGGCCATCGAAAAAAAAAAAATCCGCGGCACATCTTCGCGCCCAAGCATTCGTAAAATGCAGACTTTCCGTTAGTCTACTTCATTGACTTGGCAAATGCATACGATCAACGAACTAGAGTTGGCATTGACAACAAAGTCCTTTCGTGGTGTGTCCGCCAACCGCCATTGTATCATGGACAGCGAAGTACTCGCGGGAATGAGAGGCGAGCGCAACATCTTCGTTCATAGTATAATTCACGACCACTTCGGTGCAGCACGAGCGTAAAAACAGCACGGTAGAAGCAAGCATTAACGCAGAAGGATTTCACTCAGAAGCGTTCATGACCCTGGACAAGAAAACGCCACGAAAGCAATCGACAGACACCCGCGATACAGATGTATAAAGCAACTCTCTTCCGGAAGCTACTACGTGGCGGCGTGTCTGGACAAGCAGCAAGTGGTTGTTTATTGAACGGCCGTCAGCCGTGGGCGTGGGAGCGCAATTAAGGGCACAGCGAGAGAGAGGGAATAGAGGAGGAATGGCAATCCGCGTTTCGCAGCATCTAGATGTGGAACCACACTCGGCGTCCCTCAAGCTGCAGATTTTAGCCATCACATAGGCCGTATTCGAAACGCTCGACGCGCGCTCCATAACGGCCGTGACCTGAACTCTGTTATCGAGCTGGATCCACTTCGGATCGGCATCACTTTCGTGGTAGCATTTATAAGTATACTCACTTCCATGAATGCGGTTGGACGGGGAACTGGGGAAGGGGGTCAGTGTATGCATACAGTAAAGGATAAAAGCAAATGAACAATTTCGCACAGCTTTTGCTCGACTAAAGCTCCAAGTAGTGCATTAGAGAAACGACGCTTATTAGAGAAACGACGCTTATTTGACGCCTTATTGTAATAATCAAATTACCTTTATTATGCCAGTTCTCTCGTAAAATCAAACTCGAATTATGGGTTGTGACTTGGTGGCGAGCGTGTTACCTTTGCTTTATGTTGGCATTATTCATGGTGTTTTTTTAATACAATATATATGAGGCGTTTTTTTTTTCAAAAAGAGCCAAATGCAGAAACCGAAACTAAGCTGAATTTCACGGGAGCGTAAAGCGCGCCTAAGTATCTTCAATTTCTAAAACAGTTGGAATTAAAATGGGGCGATACCTGATTGTAAAGTGAACTAAAAAAAGCCGGCAGATCCCACGCACTGTGGGAATCGATGTAATGCGAAGCAGCCAGGAAGGACCGTCATGTTTTACATAATTTGCATGTCATGTTTTACGTATTACGACCTGTCATTTGTGTTCGTCATACAGTCACGTCGCGATATACCAATTTTGGTGTATTTCAAGCTAGCGAACTGGACGCAAGCGCACCATGAGCGTGGCATGTAAATGGCATTGTAGATGACATGCATGCCAAGATTTTCATGTTACCTGCCACTTATGTTCGTTATACAGTCATGTCACTCAATACCAAATTTTGTGTATATCAAGCTAACGAAACGGCCGCGAGCGCGCCATGAGCGTGGCATGCAAGTCATGTCGCATGACAAGTCATGATTTCCATATTACCACTTGTAATTTATGTTCGTCATAGAGTCATGTCACTCAATATCAAATTTGGTGTATATCAACCTAACGAAACGGCCGCGAGCGCGCCATGAGCGTGGAGTGCAAGTCATGTCGCCCATGACAAGTCATGATTTCCATATTACCGCTTGTCATTTTGTTCGTCATACAGTCATGTCACTCAATACCAAATTTGGTGTATATCAAGCTAACGAAACGGCCGCGAGCGCGCCATGAGCGTGGCATGCAAGTCATGATTTCCATATTACCACTTGTAATTTATGTTCGTCATACAGTCATGTCACTCAATACCAAATTTGGTGTATATCAAGCTAACGAAACGGCCGCAGCGCGCTATGAGCGTGGAATGCAAGTCATGTCACTCATGAAGTCATGATTTTCATGTTACCACTTGTCATTTATGTTCGTCATACAGTCATGTCACTCAATCCCAAATTTGGTGTATATCAAGCTAACGAAACGGCCGCGAGCGCGCCATGAGCGTGGCATGTAAAACATACTTTTCATGACAAGTTAGTCATGATTTTCATGATATGACCAGCCATTTATGTTCGTCATACAGTCATGTTATGCCATACCAAATTTGGTATAAATGCCATTACCGATACGGCCAGGAGAGCACAAAGTCGTAGGCGGCTAGATAGATAGATAGATAGATATATAGATAGATAGATAGATAGATAGATAGATAGATAGATAGATAGATAGATGATAGATAGATAGATAGATAGATAGATAGATAGATAGATACGCTCAAAGTCGCCGAAGTTCGCTAAGAAGAAATGCTCCGCATTTAAAAGGCCGTTTCTAATCAAAAATGAGCCAAATGCTGCATCTGTTTCAATCAAACTGAGCCACATTCATTTAACCAGCACTGCGTCAACAACCGTGACCAAAACAACCAACATGGTCGCGTCCAATCTGTTTCGTTTGTGTCCTAGCTACTTTGCTATGACGTTTACGTTCGACAATTAGTTTTTTTTAGGGCGAGTTGGCACTTTCTGAAGGACGTGATGCTGTAGGGCAAAACTCGATTATAAAGAATAAGAGGCCGACTTTCCTGCTCCTTTTTGCCTCTTAGTGTTTCTTTTCGAGTTCAGTGCTACAGTATCATGTCCTTCTTTCACTCCAAGATGGTATATTTGAAATAAAAGACACATGAAATGAAGATATTGGGCACCGATGTATTCCTTGAAGAAGAAGAAGTGATCCGAAACGGCACGACATAAAACGAGCTCAGAAGAAGAGGAAGAGCTGGGGCACTTTTCAAGGTCTTCAATAAATTCCAAGAACGAGAAAACGCTGCCGATATTCCAGAGTAGTGCGCCATTTGCCAAGAAGAACCTCTCGCTCTTCAAGTCGAGCCACCGCCATTACGCCCATTACGCCCGAGGGAAGCACACGGATGATGTTAATTTTATCGCAAAATATTGCTGTACAGTACATTCGAATGGTTTTAGACCTATTTTACGAGCTAAATCAAGCACAAATGAAATGTTCCAATCTATAAGAGCCAAATGCAAATTTTACTCCTGAATAACGAAGTAGTGGGCTGTATAGATTTTAGCCACAATATGGATTTGAGATATTTAGGGTACAAGAACACACTGGCAAAAAATTGTTGGAGCAGACCCCACCATATTTTAACTAGCAAAAAAGTGCGTTTTTCTCAGTTTCAGTTAGAGTGCATTTGACTCTTTTAGAAAAAAAACGCCTCATATTTTTAGGCAAACGCGTGAGGGGGAGACAGAAGATTAGGTGGGCAGATGAGATTAAGATGTTTACAGGTATAACGTGGCAGCAGAAAGCACAGGACCGGGTTCATTGGGCGGAACATGGGAGAGGCATTTGCCCTGCAGTGGGCGTAGTCAGACTGATGATGATGATGATCATTATATATTTTTGAAATAAAAATGCTATGACAGTCAGGCACCTGTCGTCTTACCGCACGAACTCTACGTCGAGGCCGAAATACTTTGCCGCTGCTGAAATTTCATTGAAGTGATAAATTAACTAAAACTTCTTTTTAATGTCTTTATTTTCAACTTGAGGGCAGTCGTTTATGAAGTAAAGTTGTAGGGCATCGCAATTTATGGCATATTCACCTTTTAGAAATCATAAAAAATCACACGCAGTTGGCCTCGAATTTCATAGGGCGCTCCGAAAAGGAGGCCGTCGTGTTACGTCCAATCGGAACTTCCCGTGACGAGGAAGGGGCGAAATTTTTATCAAGGTGTGGGGAGTCAGTATCTTGTCATGGAAAGCGGCAAGACGTCTCACTTGCACTAGCTGATCGCCTCACATTTGTGTACCGTTATTGGTGTTTATCAGCTCCTTTCGCGCTGTGCGAAATAAAACCGCAATTTCCACCTTTTCTTTCGGTGTACAGCGTAAAACTCGGGTAGGGAGAGGGGTAGGTGCCGTGCCGTGCAGCGAACCTCCAGCGGTGGCTGGTAGGCGTTAACTTATCGAGAACACGCGAGAGCGTGACTGACACGCATGGTGGCTGAGGCACCGAAGCTGTGCCTCATGGCCGGTGCGCAAACAGGCGGCAGCGTGCACATTATAGGCACGACACAGGCCTACAAAGCGCGGCCGACACTTTCCGTCATGTCCTCCGCCGTCGCGAGTAAGAAAATTCTTTTGGAAGTGCAAACAGTTCCTTGAATGATTCATAATGAAGTTAAAAGAGGGTGCAGCGCTATAGAACGAATACAAAGGACGAGATGAGATACAAGGACAGAAGGTGCAAAGCGCACCACATCAAGATACCAGCAGGGACACAACCTATTGGAAAAACGTACACAACAATAAAAACGAAATGTCATATGGCACTATGCTATACACGTGTGCATGAGGTTGTCAAATTCTTTTGGTGAGAGGGTTACCGTGGCCTGGCTAACGCATTTGCCTTTTAATCTGGTGATGCGAAAGGCTTCAGTTAATTCTCTTGTTATTTTGTTATGATGTCGTGAAAGGATGGCGGTATCAATAAAATGAGGATTACATACACGCGAAACAAAATGATTGCCAGATGGTAGGAGGTGGGATTAGAGGAGGAGAGCGAGCGTCGGTGTTCTTGCAACCATGTGTTGATGCACCTCCCGCTCTGTCACGTGTATACTTACGATAAAGGAACCATATGCACACAGCCTAGCTTACAAGACACGTACTTATTAACATGATTAGTATTGCATCCGGATTTTACAGATGGACCCGATCAATTTTTTTGTTGAATAAGAGGGCAAATCCTTCTAAATTTCTGAGGGGCTGAAAAAACCAAATCCACCTAGTATCTGCTGGATACATTTTTTAGTTCACGAGAAAAACGATGCGAATATAGCACAACAGAGAATTTGCGGACTCGACTATTGCGCTCATCACATGCAACCACGAGGTCTTTTTTGGCCCATTTGATGAGCTTGTTACATGCAGTGGTTATCGCAGAATTGTAACCTGCCTTCTTGAACCTAAGAAGCTGACTGCCTAAACTGTCTTTAACCTGATGGAGGCATGACTTTTTAAAGCGAAGAACATAACGAAGAAAATACTAGGTCGTTCTTGATAATCTTAGAGTGGGCTGAATTACAACGCAGCAGTGATTTCTTGGTTGGTATTTCCAACACACATGCCGTTAGGAATGGGGTTGCATGGCCGGTGCGAACACGAGTGGGTGTCGTGCCCGGAGCAGTCATCAGGACGAGTTGACGGACAGAAAATACTTTACATACAGCATTCACACGTTTACGGTCTTCGTGAACAGGCGCCGGCGCTATTTAGTGCGCCGGATTAATAACATGGATTAAATAACAGCGCATGTTCCTGCCGTCAAAGCGCTGCCCTATACATTCATTTAGAGCGAGGCGTATTTATAATAATTGTTGGGGTTTAATGTCCCAAAACCGCGATATGATTATGAGAGACGCCGTAGTGGAGGGCTCCGGAAATTTAGACCACCTGGGTTTCCTTTAATGAGCACCTAAATCTAAGTACACGAGCCTCGAGCATTGTCGTCTCTATCGAAAATGCTGCCACCGCGGCCGGGATTCGATCCCGCAACCTCCGAGTCAGCAGTCTAGCACCACAACCGATAGACCACCATGGCGGGTGATGGGGCGCATTTCGCTATGATTGCACGTTGTGCCTTTACACGTTGTCGTAACCTCCCGTCGCGGAATAAAATGGAGCAATTATGGCTGAATGTCCAATTTTTTTTACCGCACGAACTTTTTTTTATTTATTGATATGATGTATACGGAGATGTTGGCGCACACATAAGGCGCCGGCTACTCCTTAGCCCTTGAGTGGATATTGAGCATACAACTTCAGAAAGAAAATACAAAAACAGCAGTACATGGAAAATAAAACACTCGAGCACACATATGTAAAAACACACTCGCTCATTCATATCAAACAACACCGTTGCAACGTAAAAGAAAATGTCCGAAAGGCAATGAATAATATATCTGATAATGTCTCTGGTCACCATTGAATCGAATCGGCATAACATAGCAGTCAACACGTGTGGTCCTTATGAGGATGAATACGCTCATGTGAACATAACAGTTGACACATCATAGACTTCAGCACACACATAAAATGTGTGTCATATAATAGTGCATATAACAAGTAGGACATATGTAATATGAACATATTCCTAATTCCTTAATATTTTCCAGCAACCCCACTGTCTTCTAAAAAGCGTTCCAACGCTTTTAGAGCGTACGTCTGTAAAGCACTGGTTGGCCAGTATGCGTCAGCCATCATGCAGGAAATTGTATACGCGCTGCATGATGACGACGCACAGAGCGAAAAAAAAACATTAAAGAAACAAACACACTCATGCGCACAAGCACAAAACTTTCGCAACGTCACAGCTAACATGTAAACTTCCTCGGCCGCTTTGTGCACATTAGCTGGCGTTGTTATTGTCACGAGCTTCAAAGAAGAGATTTCGCTGACGACTACTTTCTTTTTACGCTTATATTTTTCGATGGAGGAGAAACGCAGAAACGCCCACGCACTCAGATTGAGGCGCATCTTAAGGAAACCAAGGTGGTCAAAAATATGCGCAGTCGCCCACCGCGGCGTGGCTCATAATCATGTCGTATATAGTATAAAATGTATAGTTTAGATTTGGCGTGCAAAACCCGAGAATTTGGCTTGTTTACCCTTTGTATTGCCCAGTCTTTCTTTTTTTGTCCTCACTGTTTAAACAACCCCTTGACATCTTCTCTCTCCCTGTTCGTGCAGAGGAACCTTGCCGCCGGAGAAGTGAAGTCATTACAGTATTAGATCTATTTTAGCCACTGTCGGCAGAAGGAAGTCCGAGAATGAAGGCAAGTCAGTATGCTCCCACGAACAAGCTTTTTTATGCATTCCTACGCGCACATGTTTCATAGTGAAACCTGTCGTTAAAGTACCGA
Organism: Rhipicephalus appendiculatus; assembly: GCA_030522465.1. NCBI lineage: Eukaryota > Metazoa > Arthropoda > Arachnida > Ixodida > Ixodidae > Rhipicephalus > Rhipicephalus appendiculatus. The sequence continues at coordinate 508,307 of JALIZH010032928.1, read as the reverse complement.
TAAAAATAGATTAGTCGATGCTCTTTATTGAATTATCACAGAATAATTTCTATCCAAAAGGTATTTCAAGCAGAGGGGGGGAAATGACAATGAGCGTTCATGGAGTCACTGGACGTAAAGCTGCGTATCTCGTAATCGCCGCACAGCAGTGGCGTATACAATCGACGAACATCTTGTGTTGCCCAAAGGAGAGCGTCTGCAAATATTCAGTCGAATAGTGTGTGCGAGGAAATTTTTCCTCGTCGTGGTTATGTGCTTATGTCTTCATAGGGCGGCGAACTCGCTCATGAGTCGACTTCGCTCAGACTCAGATCGAGCCGTGAGTCTGAGTCTGAGTAGGTCCGAGGAAGTAATGTTATGGTGAGTTTGAGTCCGAGCGAGTTCGGTTGAAAAAAATTGTATTGAGCCTGAGTCCGAGTGGTCCGCGCGAGGTAAATTTTGGTGAGTGTGAGTCCGAGTCAGTTTTAAAGGCAAAATATATTTTATGAGTGAGTCTGAGTGAGTTCCACATTTTTTTTTGTTGCCTATGGTCATCACTAATTAATGTTGCAGTAAGTATGATAATTTGTACACGCGCTGGTTACTACAGCGGGATAAAGTGAGACTCCTCGATCCATCCCCCATCTTTTGTATCTCATTATGAGGCACGCCATAGTTGCGAGGACTGGGGATTAATTCTGACCACCTGCGCTTCTTTCACGCGGAATACATGGATTTGACTGTGAGAACTTCTTCTTCTTTTTTTTTTTTTCATTTCACCATCATTCAAATGAAGCGAGCATGGCCAGGATAAAACTCGCGACCTCGAGCTCTGTTGCGCAACGCCATTTAAACACGAAAGGCTACCCCAATGAATAAAAACAGAGGCTGTGTGGTGGGGAAGGGGGTGGTAAGCGCAGAAAGGGACGTGTTCCAGTGAAAGTGTCATGAACAGTGCACGCCGCCTAATTCACTATTGCCTTGCTGCCAGTACAGCGTCATTTTGCGGCGTCTCAATTGTTTCCACGTTCAGCTGCTGAGAATGAGAGTGCGGGTTTGAATCCCAGCCTCGGCGCCCGTCGCATTACGACAGGGCGCGATGCTCGAACGGCACTATGCCCATGTAAGGTACTACATGCTTATTCGCGGGGCGTGCGTTAAACAACACTATCCGTGCGGTGAAACTTAAGCCTGCAGCTCGTCCATATACGCCATTTTCCACAGAAGGTGCGTTTCCAATCCAACAGGCGGAAACTGAAGCGAGTAATAAATAAAGGCTCAAATACCTGACCGCGCAGACGTACACTATATTTCAAGCGCCCGAGTGACAAACGGCGAGCCGAGGCAGAGGTTTTAGAGACGTCGGAAAGTTATGAGTTCAGATTAAACGTCTCTAAAACCACTGCCTCGGCTCGCCGTTTAATCTGAACTCATAACTTTCCGACAGGCCTCGCACATGAAATAACATATATAAAAAGTGACGCAGGCACCCACACGGTAAGAGCAGCCTTCACTGTGCCGACGTATATGATTCGGAATTAGCTCAATCTGGTATCGCACATTCCGATTAAAACCTCATCAGCCAGATTAAAATTGAAAATACTGCGGACACACACTACTTCTTGTTGTGCTACTGGGGAAAAAAAATGTAAACACCCTCGTAATTAGGAAAATACACAACCCTGCTTGAATATAATATGTAGGTATAAGGATGAGTTATTTCCTTGTTTTCAAGAGATATATGACATTTTCCTTCGCTGATATCACACTGAAAAGCGAGTCATGTTCCTGCGGTTCGGATAACATTTCGGGCTTCGTTGCGTAAAAGACGCAGTTCATATCAGTCTCCACGCGTCGTCATACGATATCGCGACGGAACTCTTATTTTGCGGCGCAAGAAAACGGCGCACGCAGTACACAACTTTAAGAGGCCGATAAATTTGGTCTAAAATGACACTTGGCTCACGTTACGTTCTGTTTTCTTTTTCTCGCTCTATCAAATGCCTGTTATAAAATCGTGGCACCTCAACAAACAAGAACTTACCCGAACCCGTTGTTAATTAACAAGATTTATCCGGAATTCGCTATTCCTACAGCATGCGATAAATGCCACGACACCATAGATCTCACGCATATGCTCTGGCGTTGCTCCGCGTTATGCAGCGACAAGGAAAATACTGAAGAACGGTGGGACGCAGCTCTACGCAGTCCGACATTGCAGGGACAGTTATGGGCAGTCCAACGGGCCCGCGAAGCGGCCGGAAGGCTAGGTCTTTCGGTCCCAACGTGGGAGCGGCCCGCTTCGGGCTAGGACACTAGCGCGACCTATTGGACCCTAATAAAGTTCTTTCATCCATCCATCCACCTCAAACGACGCCTGTCTTTTCAACTTTCTTGGCAGAAATAACAAGATAGCTACTTTAGGAAAAAATTAATATAACCAAGAATTCATATAAAAGAGCCCGATTCTATTTAGTATAGCAGAAACCAGGAAAGCCTCATTTTGACACCTAAGACAAAAGCTGCACGACGATTTAGACTTAGCTTATGTATTCCAGAAATAACGGGGAAATCCATGAAATGGCGGACTCGCTGTGCGTCGATTTTAATGATTAAAAAAAAAAAACACCAGGCCTGCGCGGAAGACGCAGCACAGTCACAGCGAAAGTTGGAAGAGCGGCCTTTCTACAGCCTTTTTTAAGCACTCTTGGGGCAACTACCAGAAGCACACTTGCATGGTACCCACTACGCCATAAATCATCCTAATTTTTGTGTAGTAGGGAAGCGTCCACTATGCCATTATTCGTCATTCTTCGGAGAAGCGTGGTACCCGCTACACACTTGTAAAGCATTATGTGTGCACACTTTGTTGATGTTGTGTCTGACGATCATAAAGAATTATGCCTGAGGCTTTTGTAATGGGTTGGAGCATTCAACGGCCCACTCGTTACGCAATTCGCATTGTGTGACGCCTGGTTGTTACTTTACTGTTCTAAAACGCTTTATTACACATGTTAACGAGATTCCTTAGCCGACATGATGCCTGCATAGGGTCAGTTTGCAACCGTTTCAAGCACCGGCGTAGATCAGTGTGGCGTACCGTACGACCTTATTACGCTCCTGGGCCTGCATAGTATATTGGCAAACTCGAGCGGCCTTTCACAATGCAGATGTGGAAAGTCAGACCTGTTCACGATTACTTTTGCGAATGTGTGTCGCGTTTTGTCGAAACGCTGAAAGCGCAGGTGGATGTACCGGAGTGGGTTTTCCCAGCGGAATCATTGTTACGCATGCCAAAGTTTTAACATTCAGCTAACAGCTGATGGCGTATCATTGTACTGTTCCCTGGTTGACAAATAGTGTGTGAACATTCTTCTGTGTGAGGCAATAAAGAAAGAAAAAAAAACATGCGTAGCTCAGTGGTAGAATACTGGGCTGCCTCGCAGAGGGCCCGGGTTCGAATCCCATTCTATCATCCGTATTTTTTTATCTATTTAGTTGTTTTTATTCTTATTTCGCGCGATAGTGGTTACGGACACCGGCGGCGGCGGCGGACACCTACGGCACCAAAATCGGCCCTTGTTGTGATCTCATAACAGCTTTCGCTGTAAAAAATACGAGTATCAGCAATTACTGTTCTAGGTTATTGCGGGAGCGTGATCAAAAGTCGTCGTTCCTAACAAGTAGAATGGCCGTCTTGGCTTCACATGCTTGTAAGGACACCTTCAACAATTCGCATTGGAGTTTCTTCATTCTCTTTATTTTATTACCTCGACCATTCACTGCACTCAATTAATATGTGACACTTGCGTATAAGTAAGCTATAGCACACCAGAGCCCGAGCAATACGTTCACATAGCAACATGTTCGCATAGCAATACGTACATGCTTTCCCAACCGCACTGCGAAAAATCTGCCTTAAAGCGAAAAGTCGGGACTCTGGCTGTTATTTGATTAATCTTCGAGCACAACCACGCGAAAACAGTACACCCCTAAAAGCTTTGCTGAAAAATAATTACAGCAGAAACTATCTATCCATATCTGTCACAGTCAATCCGTGTATAGCACTTACGCACGTACGTGTGTTTTACACGAACGACAGCATAATCACGTGGCACACCAAACTCGCCGCTGATGAAGGGCTTCTTAATAACCTGCTCCCACTTTCGAATGAAGGGCGACTCGATGACACTCCGTCAGCGTTGTAAAAACGCTCCAAGTGCCTCGACACTCTGGCTTGCACGAAGGAAATTCTTCAAGAAGCCATCACTGCTGCGGGAAATGAGCCAACTCTCTGAACGCGCCTGCTTGCTCACGCGACATTCTTGAAGGGGTTCCTATTTCATCTGATGAGACATGCGCTAGTGGTTAAAGCTTCGGTGTTAGAGGTCAGATGCCATGTCAGTTTCTGACATGCTTATTTATGTTCATTCGGTGTATACGCTGCGCTGAAGTCACTGCGGTTAGACATGCCTATGGTAATCCTGTGTTGGAACGTGCGGCGCCGAGGTCGCTCAAGGCTAGATGCACACAGCTATACCGAAGCAACTGTGCGCATAAAGTTTCCTGCAATAATTAATTACTAGAAATAGCTCTGGCCCAGCGATCGCTCAGCTGTACGCCATGGCAGTTATTAGTGCATGGAATTTGCCTAGTCTTCGTACTCTTTACAGTAAGAACGCTGGCGTTCTTATACTGTCCCCTTTTCTTTCTGTGTTTGCTTGTGGCTTTGTTTTTGTTTTTTTGTTTTTTTTTTCTGGCTCGCCTTAAGTTCAGTATTTCAACTAACAGAGCAAGCTGCTTTTTCGTTTCGTGACAAAGGCAGCGGCTGAACCTTGGTAGAGCGTCGGCATCTGGCTTTTATTAACATCGCTTGTAATGCTGGCGTATATGGTTCCATTGCTCTCACTCTTAATTGTGTATAGGTTTTGGCGACAGAAATTATTCGCGATGTTGTTGGGTATAACTTTATGTATTTCCGTTCAGGTATCGTAAAGTTCAGCTGTGAGCTCTAGCTGCTTTTTTTTTTTTAATCGAACTCGACAAGAAACTTCGTGGCCGCTTTCCCGGCTGATATTCATTCTGCTTAACAAGGCTGTTCATGGCGCAAACTACAGCATGGCAGCTCGTATTGCATTTCTCTTGCTCTCTTTGATCAATTCAACGTCGAGCTAACCGCGCCTGTTATCTCGCCTGGCAGACGCCAACTGGACGAAAAGCAGACATGCTCGCAGATGACGTTAAAAGAGCGGCTGCAGACGCAGTTCCTAACGAAGTTCAAAACAGCAGCGTTGTGCATTAGGGGCGTTCTTTTTTTTTTTTCTAAAAGAGCCTTATCCAGAAATCGAAACTGGACTAAATTTCATGGGAGCGTACGGCACGCCTAAGTATGTTTCACTTTTAAAACATTTGTTTGCGGCAATCCATGATTGTAACGTAAACTCAAAAAAGCAGTTTCGAATAAAAAAATGAGCCAAACCCTGCACCTGTTTGAATCAAACTGAGCCAGATCCATTAAACCAGCACTGCGTCAACAAGCATCACCAAAAGAACCAACATGGCCGCATCCAATCCGTTTCATTATAGTTGCGTTGCTGTCGTGCTTTCCATCCACAATTAGGTACTTATCCTTGCACGAGTTGGTACACACTGAAGGACACGATGTTGTAGGGAAAAACTCGAATATAAAGAGTAAGAGGCGGACTTTCCTACTTCTTTCCGCCGCTTAGTGTTTCTTTTCGAGTTTTGCGCTACCGTATCATAACCGTCTTCAAGGTGGTATATTTGAAATGGAAAACAACTGAAATGAAGATATTGGGCACCGATCTATTCTTTCATGAAGAAGAAGTGATACGAAAGGGCGCGGCATAAAACCAGCTAAGAAGCTGAGAAGAAGAGCTGAGACGTTTTTGAAGACCTTCTATAGATGCCAAGAACAAGGAAACATTGCCGATAGTCCCTGACGATGCGCCTGTTGCCTGGGAGGACCACTGGCGCTGCAAGTCTAGTCTTCACCATTACGTCCATGAAACAAAGGACGGCACCGACGAAAAGACAAGGATGATGTTGATTTAGTCGCAAAATATATTGCTACATCGTTCATTCGCTGCCATTTAGGCTGCTTTTGCGTAGCCAATTCAAGCCGAATGAAATGAATGATGATGAAGTGAACTGCGTGTTACAATCTGTGAGTCAAATCCAAATTTTTGTACCTGTATACCAGCGATAGTGAACTATATAGATTTTAGCCGTAATATAGTTTTGAGGTATTTTGGTGGCACACTGGCACTCTGGCACACTGGCAAAAAATTGTTGGAGCAGGCCCGACCATACCGTCAGTAGCAAAAAACTGCATTTTTCTCAGTCTCACTTAAAGTGAACTTGGCCCTTTTAGAAAAAAGAAAACGCCGCATTTTAACATCACGGTCTTAAGCGAGACCATTTACGTAATATTAAGCGAAACTGTCGTTCCTTGGAGACTTTTAGCCGCGCTTTGAGGCATATTCTTTTTTAAAAATGCAGTGGAACACTTATCCCGTGCTAATGGTAGTGAGCAATGGAAACATGTAGGAGGTGCACCTACTCTTTTACGTACTTTTTTACGTACTTTTTTTACGTACGTCAATGCATATACTAGCGGAAAAAATGAGTTTCATATTAAAACGCAATTAGCATGAGTACTTATACCTTTGTAAATGCTTCAAATTCTATAGGCGCCAGTAGAGGAGACATTGTTGACATAGCATCATGTTCCTAAATTTCTGAGAGATCGTATCTTCTTAACTGTGTGAAGGCAATAGGTATCTGCGCACGAGCATAATCATTACAAATTGTCGCACTTATGACACAAAATTATGTCCTAAGTGACCCATTAAAGAAGTACTGACGCGGCGAAATGGTAGAGGCCTGTGTACTGTGCGATGTCAGTGCACGTTAAAGAACACCAGATGGTCGACATTTCCGGAGTCCTCCACTACGGCGTCTCTCATAATCATATCGTGGTTTTGGGACGTAAAACCCCTCCCCAGATATTATTAATAATGTTCCCCTGTTCATTCAGGATGTTTACAGACTTCATGATCTCCCTGTCTTTCCTTTTCCTCGTCTCTCTCTCTCTCCCCCTCTATACATATTTCATGATTTTTTTGTGGATGATATATGCTCATAACTTTTTACCTGTTGAATATCTGTCATTATATAGTCGATGACTTTAATGTACAAGCCTGAGCAAAAGTGTACATCTATACGGATCTTTATTATGTGCCCCAAAGCACCACTGCGGTTGTAGTACATATGGCATAGTAAATGGTGTTGTCACGCGGTCGTGACGTTGACGAAGGCATCAGTCGCCTTGTTCAAGGTGAAACTCTTTATATGGGCGAACCTGTGCCCGGGAAACGAAAATTCAAACTACAGCAATACAAGCTGTACACTGATAGCGGCGAATAGAGCGTCTGCTGTCGATAATCTGATCTGCGGTGAGGTTCGTCGGCATTTATACATGCGGCATCGAACATTCCAGCCATATCGCTGGTGCGCGCGTAAGCTCTGGAATAAACTTGACTATTCGCGTGCTGCGTGTAATCTTAGCAGAATGAGCTCAAGCGATCGCGAAGCTTCCCAAACATTGCAGCGTGGCCTGCAACGATCATTGACAGCAGTTTTTGTGGGGAAAACACGAATGCATCAAAATTAGACAATAAACGCGCGTGGCAGTATGCAGTGTTAACGCTCTCCACAGACTGGAGTCAGACGACACGTATAAAATATTTTACTTTCATTTTAAAGTTTTCGTCGCTGAGCATCTGCAAGCCAGCCCCACCGTAATGGACATTATCCTGAGAGGTCCACACAGTTCCACTGAGTATGCGAATTCAGTGTTCTGCATACTGCCTAAATAGCAGAAATCACTGCCGGGGTCGCTGGACGACAACTTACTCATCGTTGTTTATGTGCACCGCCAGCAGGTGACAGATCTGCCGCTATAGTACATCGCGAGTTGCTGTCTCCCCGTGACGCCACACTGCGATGGCACGTCACCGAGAAGTTGCCCCTGGAGTTCGGTGGTCGCGCCTTTGGGGAAGATAAGGAAACGGCGGAGCATGTTCTGGTTGAATGTGGAGATATCCACCCAGGTGTACGTTTGGCCACGAGCCTACATGAAGCCTTGGGTTTTAGGGACAATGAAAAGCTGAATACACCCGCGATATAAATAAGTAAGAGACGGTTAGAGTATTGGTGGCAGAAAACTAGAGAGAAAATGACAAAAATAAATAGCGGGAAAAATAAGGACATTCTGCCGTAAAGGGCCAGAGAACTGGGCTGTGAATTTAGTTTTTTTTTTCTATAGTAAGATAGATTTAATCGAAGTGGAGGCATTAGACAAACTTAAAAAAAAAAAGGAAAAAAGTTTTTTATTTGGCGAGCCTGGAGGCACACTTGTCACCGCTCCGTTATAAAGGGGACGCTCATAGCATCCATCCATATCAAAACCGAAAGTGTGTATGCGTATTTTTTTTTTTAATGCGAAGCATTTCTTAGCGAACTTCGGCGACTTTGAGCGTATCTATCTATCTATCTAGCTATCTATCTATCTAGCCGCCTACGACTTTGTGCTCCCCTGGCCGTATCGTTAATGGGATTTATACCAAATTTGGTATAGCATAACATGACTGTATGACGAACGTAAATGGCTGGTCATATCATGAAAATCATGACTAACTTGTCATGAAAAGTATGATTTACATTCCACGCTCATGGTGCGCTCGCGGCCGTTTCGTTAGCTTGATATACACCAAATTTGGCATTGAGTGACGTGACTATATGACGAACATAAATGACAAGTGGTAATATGGCAATCATGACTTGTCATGTGTGACATGACTTGCATGCCACGCTCATGGCGCGCTCGCGGCCGTTTCGTTAGCTTGATATACACCAAATTTGGTATTGAGTGACATGACTGTACTACGAACATAAATGACAAGTGATAATATGGAAATCATGACTTGTCATGTGCGACATGACTTGCATGCCACGCTCATGGCGTGCTCGCGGCCGTTTCGTTAGCTTGGGATACACCAAGTTTGGTATTGAGTGACATGACTGTATGATGAACATAAATGAGAAATGGTAATATGGAAATCATGAGCTTTCATGAGCGACATGACTTGCATTCCACGCTCATGGCGCGCTCGCGGCCGTTTCGTTAGCTTGATATACACCAAATTTGGTATTGAGTGGCATGACTGTATAACGAACATAATTGACCGGTGGTAACGTGAAAATCTTAGCATGCATGTGATCCACAACGCCATTTACATGCCACGTTCATGGTGCGCTTGCGTCCAGTTCGCTAGCTTGATATACACCAAAATTGGTATTGCGCGATGTGACTGTACGACGAACATAAATGACAGGTTCTAACATATAAAACATGACATGCGAATTATGTAAAGCATGATTTGATTATTCCTGGCTGCTTCGCATTACATCGATTCCCACAGTGCGTGGGAAATCTGCCGGCTTTTTTTTTTTTTTTTTTTTTTTTTTTTTTTTTTTTTTTTTTTTAAGGTAGCGGTACTAAAAGTATATATTCGATGCATTTCCAAGCACCACGATACTCTTGTTCCAAAAATGTTCAAAATTCGTGTCAGTACTCCTTTAAAGTTACAAATCCGTGTGAAGCCAGAAGAACGAAACTTGGGCAAGCACATGTACCATACCCATCATCAACATGCTGGCAGAACCGCCTTGCTTGCTGCTATAGTAGCGTCCCTGTACAGTCGTCAGCAAGCTTAACTCGAACGCTTCGCAGCGTATCCTGGGGTGCTATCGCGGAACGATTCTATTCCTTTTTCTATTCTTTTCGGCGCCATTAGCCGTCTGTTATTGGTCGAAGCGTCTGTCCATCAAGCAGCCGTAAAAAAACCTGACGTCAAAATGACGTTACCACCCAACGGGAGCCGGCGTCGCGCGTTCCCGCCCACTGCTGACGTAAGCTTCGACGTCACACGGAAAAGAATTGGAATAGAAAAAGGAATCGTTCCGCGTTAGCACCCCTGAAACGGTTTGATTGACGCCAGCGCCGCCTAGCTTCTGTTCTGTTGCCGAGATATTACCCATGCATGCCGGTTCTGTTGCCGAGGTATTACCCGGTTATGTTGCCGAGATAGGTTCTGCTGCAGTGATATTACCCATGCATGCCGACATACTATCCAAGCATACCGAGGTATTATCTCGGCAACAGCGCCCAGTGCTTCGCGGCTGGCATCAGTCAAACCAGTCCAGGTCACGCTGCGGAGCGTTCGAGTTAAGCTTGCTGACGACTGTACATGCTACCACAGTGTCCCTCCCTGTATGTGTTACCGCAGGTAGCAGAGTTGCGCATGCCTTTTCCTTGCGTCGCTCGCGCCGCTATTCGGCGAGCGCCGTCACGTGGCGCAAAATGATGTCAAATGTTCAATTTCAATGGGGCGAAGCCAACTTTACGGACACGACGGCGCGGCTCCCGCGCCGACTTGTTTCCATCAGTACCATCATCATTGTTTTTTCGAACAGTGAAGCAGCTGCGAATGATGGCTAACTACAAATATCACTTTGCCAGTTGTCGCCAGCGTAACAGCACGCGCAATGGTCTTCTGGCGACGGTCACTGATCAGCTGGCATAGGGGCCAAAGTGGTGCACTTGCGTGTCGACCATACGTGCGTGAAGTTTCTTTCAAATGCCCTTTAAGACAAATAGTTCGTGCCTTCCGGCCAGGCGAGAAAAGGTCGTGAGCATGCGGAAAATAATCGCACCATTTTTCGTTGCATGGTAGCAGGCGAACTTTTTCGCTGTTCGATCGTAGCATGCATGGAAAAGCTAGCTGTGGTGGTGGAATCGGTCTCCGCTGTATTATTCTTTGAGCACGAGACTCGATAAACGCACGCACTTTTGCTCAGAGCCTAGCCATACACAGCTTCACTAAATGCATTATACATTTGCTTCACTTAATGCAACCTCTGAATCAATTTAACATTTCAATCGCTTAATGAAATTTAATTAACAGCGTCACCTTTAGTCTAATTAATGGGACTTCGATTCACTTTAATTCTTACTTGGTTCACTTAATTCACGTTTTGTTCTGTGTATGAGCCACTGCTCGACACCCTGCACTGACCCCCGGGATCGGCCGAACGCTGTAAAATTGTCGTTTTGCCCGCGGACGCGATGCTCTAGAACCTATAGCCATATACAACTTCGATGTAAAAGCGCAATCTTGTTCAGCGCGAGCGAATAAGTCTGAGGCATGTCGCCCGTGCCGGATCATCGCACCGTATTTGTCTCCTGCGCGCGCGACAAGTGGCTTCACTGCGCAGCCGTTGAAGATATTGGCGGAACTCTGCTCCTGTAGGTAGCATATGCACTAACTATATTGCTATAGTAGACTCTAGCGCCCTAATTGTAGGAAACTCTGCAGCTGGGTGTAGCTAAATAAATGCCACACGCATCCAAAAAGAATGCGGTTGATGATGCAGTGGCGCAAATGCTGAAATGTACGAATATGTTGATGCAAGAAGAGGCAGGTCATATTCGCTTTTATAAAGAAACGTTAAGACAAACGACCATGTTGACCATTCGCAAACATCTCTGCCAATGTTCACGTTATATGCGAAACATACAAAGCTGCAATCTATATATAGTTCATCCCTTGCACACGCCTTATACGGCCTTCAGAATCCAATTGGAATGCAGACATTTCTTGGTTTGCTTACACGGCAGTTGTGGTCTTTGGCACCCCTGCAGAATTTAATTTCTGTTCATACCTATCCATATATGTGCGCACGGGAGGGGGGGGGGGGGGTGCAGCCGCCCCCGCTAGTCACCTAAGAGGGGGGGGGGGGCGCAAAGTCTGCCCCATACATTGACTTAATAGGGAGGGGGGCGCTGCGACGAACCTTCGCCCCCCCCCCCCCCCTGAAGGGGAACCCTGCGCACGTTTATGAACCTATCTGACAGGTTTTTTTTTTTCTTCAACTATTGCGGCATGATGGGCCAGTGTGCACTGACTGCCGTATTCCATCAATTTATTAATTTGCCTTGCTGTTGACATCGTAAGCGCGTATACGAAAAGCGGCGGTATATAGTTGCGTTCTTAACGTGTTTCTCCTGCGCGATGTGATGACGTTTCGGCCCCTAAATGCGACGGGGATAGTATAACAGCCTCGAAAGGCGAAGGTAGAACGTCCGGTATACCGCTGTGCACGACGTAGTACGTTTGGCTGAATGGTTTTCCTTATGCCGGCGTAGATGCGGCGGTTGTGGGACAAATATCGGCGCCAAGGTTTCGTTGGATTTCGCCACTACTGGGCAAGTCGGATAAATGCGGAAAACGGCGGTCAAAAGATGCAAATTGATCCGCTTTGGTCAAAGCACGTTAGGTGATATCGGGGCCCGCGTCAAGAGCCGACGACACAATTCCTCCTTTTCAAACCCGGCATTTTCTGTTTACCTCGACGAACGCAATCATGAATACGGCTCTTCCGAATTTGTGGCAATGCGCACGATGCGGTATAATAACAAGAAAGTAATACTCACGCTGTCAAAATGCACTTATACAGGGTGTAGCAAATATCACGCAGCACGATTTCAAAAAAGAGGAACGCCGTTACGCGAAGCACACCTTGTGCATATTGTTTCCAGTATACTGTAGTAGCCACTACAATTTTTTTTCGTTACTGAGGTTTAGTTAATTAGTCCTAACTATGTTTCTAACTCGACAAATACTAACTTAATCATTAAAATGTCAATGAGGCATGTGTAGGCATGTTTAAATGACGTCTAACTGCGCTATCTTCAGCAACGTACTGATTTCGAGCTCATTTTTTCCCGGCTGATAAAGAAAGCACGCGAAATATGAAAAATAACACGTGCCTACGCTCCCACCCGCGAAATGTGGGAGCATAGTCTTGACTTGCTACCTCACTGTGATCCTATTTGAGGGCGCTGCGCCCTGATGCGCGCTGCAGTCTAGTCACGTGTCATTTTTCAGACTTCGCAGGCTTTCTTTATTAGCCAAAAAAAAAAAGCGAGCACGCAATTAGTACGTTGTTGAAAATAGCGCAGTTAGATGTCATTTAAACATGCCTACATATGCCTCATTGACATTTTAATGATTAGGTGAGTATTTTTTTAGTTAGAAATATAATTAGGACTAATTACCTAAACCTCTCTAACGAAAAAAATTAGTAGCGGCTGCTACAGTATACTGGGAATAATATGCGCTATACTATAGGTGTGAATATTGGTGTGCTTCACGGTGTGCTTCGTGTAACGACGCTCCTCTTTTTTTAAAAATCGTGCTGCGTGGATATTTGGGACACCCTGTAAATTATTTGCAATGCTGCGTTGGTTCTATCTAACGGTTTGTGTGCACTCTTACGTAGGTACAGCCCAGTATAGCGTCATTCGTTGGTTGCATAAGTGGCTTCGGTGACGCGCCGAGCGTAAGGTGTCGAACCGCAGGCCCATCGATGTCCGGAGCAGAGAGCCGTGGCAGTGAGCGACTCGGGAGGAAAACTTAACAGAGGTTTATTTACATGACGAAAGATGACAGATTGAGAGACTCGTTACAAAAACATGTCTTGGGTTTTTATGTCGCCGCGTTGCCAACTCTGGGCGCATTGTCCATATCGTTGGCCAATACGGCTCTCGATGGCCTTGTAGCTCCACCCACGAGACTGGGGACCGACGTCCAATAGGTGCACGGGGAGAGGGGCACCGTCGAAACGATGACCAAATATGGTCCGACAAGAGCACCACGGTTTTGCGCACAGTACCAACTTTTGCACACGTTTGCAGATCTTGGCCGGTGCTGGTTCCCGGAATTCTTCCGGCCGGGGGGGGTAGAGTCTCTGTTATCGTGCCGAAGAATGTCACGGCTGGTTAGGGAGATCCTCCGCCAGGCAACAACACGCAGCAGGTCTTCTGTGGACTGGACCTCGGCTTTGTCTCCTCGTTGCTTGGAATGTGACGAGCAGCCTCGTCCCCCCGCCGGCCGCATCTTGCCACAAAGGGCTGTTCGCGGCACTGCCGCTGGAATTTCTGGTCACTTGACCACGCCGCACGCTCGTAGGCATTCCAGGAAAAGGGATTAGACCTGCGCTCCCGAAGGGCAGCGAACCCGGGAGGAACTTTTAGAAAAATAGGAGCATTGTCCGCGGCCTCTGCCGCGACGGCTTCCAAGGCCGATCGTAAAGGCCTGACCACACGCACCCGCTGCAGCGCGTCACCGCGTGGCTTTTTGACGCGGCGCCGAGCCCTTTCCCTATGGAGAGGGAGGGCGCGTGGCTACGCGAAGCTGCGCGCCCCCCTCTCCTTAGGGAGAGGGCGCGACGCCGCGTCAAAAAGCCACGCGATGACGCGCTGCAACGGGTGCGTGTGGTCAGGCCTTAACAGCTTCCCCGGCGGCCGGTTGAGACCTCGACGTACAAAGGTCGAACACCTTTGTGGGGAGAGGTCGATGAAGGCGACGCTGAAGAAGTGACGTCCTGCGCTCCATCAACGCTGCTCTGCTGCATTCCTCTGCCAGCTCTGTGGATCTCGAACATCTGGTTTCGTCGTCCAATGTCGCAGAGGAGTTCTTCGCCTTGCCAGCCCGTGTTGCTTCCCGGAAGACAGCACCTGGGTCAACCACATGAGAACCACAACCGCAAAGCCAGCAAGCGCCCGAACTCTCTCCCTGAGACCCACCAGGCTTTTCACCCAAACAAAAACATTCTCTGCTTCTTAATTAAATTAGCAGCAATTCCAACAACCTGGAATAGGCTTCTCAAATGCACAAACACATGTTGTGACAACGCACAACAATGAACAAACAAACAAAAAAAAAGACAATAGTAAACCTTAGACACATAACCAAAAAAAATACCTATTAACACAAGCCAGAGTACCGACGCCCTCAAGTTCCTTAGAAACAGCGACTTGAGCCATCAACGTTGCTATTTCAATTCGTGGGACACCCTGACTCTTGTCCTACCACTCTTCCGACGCGCTCGCGGTTTCGACCGGGTGAGCGCGCCCACAAACCCATTCTCGAACGCGGGGTTCTTCTGCCGTAACAACCAATCGGATCTGTTTGAAAACAGATAACCATACTGCATCGGCAGATAGGCAGACACAGCTGCCTTTGTATGCAATACGCCAAAGGGGGCCCTCGATGCGAACCTTAGCAATCGGAAGGCATACATTTCGCGCTTCCGCCGACTGCTTAATCCAAGTGCATTCACCTGTGAACTGCCCCGGTTTTACATACGAGGCATGGACCACGTCCACCGTTGCTGCCGAATCTCGCAGCACGCGACACCCCTTTCCGTTTACCCTCATTTCTTTAATATATGGCTCCAAAAGTTACATGCTTTCAACCCCGCT
The DNA here is from genome assembly GCA_030522465.1 of Rhipicephalus appendiculatus. Classification (NCBI taxonomy): domain Eukaryota; kingdom Metazoa; phylum Arthropoda; class Arachnida; order Ixodida; family Ixodidae; genus Rhipicephalus; species Rhipicephalus appendiculatus. Next base: position 492,916 of record JALIZH010032928.1, on the reverse strand, counting down.
GTCAACTGACAGGCAAGCAACCTTTGGCTCCTCGCAGAACGCAGCCATATGACCTGGCTTGTGGCAATTGTAACACACAAGTGGTCGCCTCTTTTCAAAAGCACTCTTTTTGTGCTGTTCTCGAGCCAGATTGGCTTCTTTCGCCTCATCCCCTTTCGCTAAGGGTTCGGCGTTGTGCGCTTGATTCTCCTCGACGGACTGTCCATTCCACCCAGTTGCCCCCCTCTTATTCTGGCACTCCCGCTGGTGAATCTCCTTTCTATCAAGCGCACGGCGCGAGACGAACTCTTCAGCAAGCTCCGCAGCCTTCGAAACAGTGCTAACGTCCTCCCTGTCTTGCACCCAGAGCCTAACGTCTTGGGGCAAACGACGATAAAACTGTTCGAGTCCGAAGCATTCAACCACTTTCTCTTTATCCTCGAATGCCTTAGCCTCTTTGAGCCACTCCCTCATATTAGCCATTAGCTTGTATGCAAAGTCAGCATACGACTCATCTCTCTGTTTTACGGCGTTCCGGAACTTCTGCCTGTATGCCTCCGCTGACATTCTATACCTCTTTAGCAGGTTCGACTTAACCTGGTCGTAATCATCTGCTTCCTCCTTTGTCAAGCGCGCAATTACATCGGCAGCCTCACACGGTAATAAGGTCAGCAAGCACTGCGGCCACATAACTCTGGTAACACCCGCCTTCTCGCATGTGCGCTCGAAGTTTACCAAAAACAGACCTATGTCCTCTCCGGAGCGGTAGGGTTGCATAAGGTCCTTGATTTTGAACGACTTTCGTTCTACTCCGCTAGATGCTTCGCTACCTTCTCTACTACTTCGAGCCTGGAGCAGCTCGAGTTCAAGGCGCTTTAACTCAAGCTCCTTTTCCAAACGCTTATTCTCCTCTACCACGAGCCTCTCATTTCTTTCTTCTGCTTCGCGCTTTAACTTCTCCTTTTCCTCAATCATCTCAAGACACTCTGAGAGCTCGTCGTCATCTGCCTCAAGGTTCTCGACAGACGCGATTATCTCTGGCTTTCTCATTTGCTCCTGGACATTCAAACCCAAACTTTTGGCTAACTCTAGCAAAAGCGGTTTTTTCAGTGCCTTTAGATTCATGGTTGCTGCAAGTGCTGCTAATTCATTCTTCACTATTACAAAAACAACTACGTTCTCGTGCTCAGATCCACGTAGAACAGTAGGTACCGAAATTACCACCTTTCCCAACAAAACTCTAAACAAAGCCTGGTAAAATCTCAGTGAAGAAAAGTCAAGCACTCACCACACCCTGCAGCCATGATCTCGGCGGAGTCGATCCCGACGCTGGCATCAGTTTGTTGCGGACTCGGGGCTAGCAGGATCCCACCGTCTGCCATCCAGTTGTTGCGACTTGCCTGCTGCTGAGCCGACCAGCGGGTAGCGTGGTGCCGAGCGTAAGGTGTCGAACCGCAGGCCCATCGATGTCCGGAGCAGAGAGCCGTGGCAGTGAGCGACTCGGGAGGAAAACTTAACAGAGGTTTATTTACATGACGAAAGATGACAGATTGAGAGACTCGTTACAAAAACATGTCTTGGGTTTTTATGTCGCCGCGTTGCCAACTCTGGGCGCATTGTCCATATCGTTGGCCAATACGGCTCTCGATGGCCTTGTAGCTCCACCCACGAGACTGGGGACCGACGTCCAATAGGTGCACGGGGAGAGGGCACCGTCGAAACGATGACCAAATATGGTCCGACAAGAGCACCACGGTTTTGCGCACAGTACCAACTTTTGCACACGTTTGCAGATCTTGGCCGGTGCTGGTTCCCGGAATTCTTCCGGCCGGGGGGGTAGAGTCTCTGTTATCGTGCCGAAGAATGTCACGGCTGGTTAGGGAGATCCTCCGCCAGGCAACAACACGCAGCAGGTCTTCTGTGGACTGGACCTCGGCTTTGTCTCCTCGTTGCTTGGAATGTGACGAGCAGCCTCGTCCCCCCGCCGGCCGCATCTTGCCACAAAGGGCTGTTCGCGGCACTGCCGCTGGAATTTCTGGTCACTTGACCACGCCGCACGCTCGTAGGCATTCCAGGAAAAGGGATTAGACCTGCGCTCCCGAAGGGCAGCGAACCCGGGAGGAACTTTAGAAAAATAGGAGCATTGTCCGCGGCCTCTGCCGCGACGGCTTCCAAGGCCGATCGTAACAGTGGCATCACACCCGGTCAAATGATATACGGTCGTTTGCACGCGGAATGTTAGGGAGCACTGCAATCAGGGCGCGCAAGCGGGCATATCATGCGGTACTTTTTTTGTATGTGTGCGCTTCGCGGGCATCCGCAGTAAGCAGACAAACAATAACACTTAATAGATAGAAAGCTATAAACTCTCTAATCGGGCGTTTTGCAGACTGACCTACGACTTTCTAATTGAAATGGTACAAGCTTCGTTGCTTTATAAGTTAATTAATCTTGCCTCATTAAGCAATTAAGTAGAACATGAAATGTACTGTGACTTACTCCATGCAATAGTCAGCAACATGCATTTGGTCGCGTCGTCATAAGGTGCGTCGGCTTATTTTTTAAACTCTGCAGCTAGAGTTAGCTGGGGTACCCTACATATATAGTGGCTAGAGAGGTTAGCCTTACTGTCTTAGCTTTTTTTTTTATTTAAAAAAATTAGTATAGTCTAAAAAAAAACAAAAACAAAAAAGAAACCCGTATACGAAAAACATACTTGGGTTAGAAATCAATAAACTATGTTACCAACCATGCCACAAACATATAACGAAGATTTTGAAATATAATTATTGATGTGATTTAACGTCCTCAGTAGCACACTTGAGTTATGAAGGGGAGGACACCGGATACATTTTGACCACATCTGATCCTTTGAACGGGCGGGCGCAAATCCAAGTACTTACATGGCTGTCTTAGAGCAATATTTATTCATTTTTATATAGTTCTCGACGGGTATGCGATAGTTGGTCGACCGATTGTCCTTTCATATCGGTGGACAGGGTACAACAAAGAGGTTTGTATATGTTGCTGCTGTCATGTGCCGTCAAGTAGCTGGCGACTCCCGTTGGTACCATGACTATTTCTATGTATAGAACAACAATAATTTACCGTCACGATAGTACCAGTGATATCACGCGTATTTTGTATAATAAAAAACATGTAGTCAAAGCATATAACCTGTATTTTGTTCACAGAAAACGAGAAACAGCGCGAGCCACAGGACAGAGACGGCCCAAGCGCTGACTTACAACCAAAGCTTTATTCGCTACAAGGGAGCACATATACCCACATGGGTCGTGCAAGGATGCGAGGGAGGGGACAACAGTGGCAAGGTATCTGTTAACAATTCTATGCAGTGAACTGAAAAATGAAAAGCCATCACTCACATGAAAGGTATGAAAGTTCCTTGGTGAGGAGTGCTATCGAAGACACACGCACATATCACCTATTTTGTCGGTACAATAGGCCTCATAAATTTCACGTGCTTGTTGGTCACCATAACGCCTTAGTATTTTGCATTGATCAAATATGGCATGACAACCAGATATGAAAACCACTTGTATTGCGCAACTGTGTATCTGTCACTATGCCAGGTCTCGTCCAATGCACTACAATCGGCTCATGAAAATGAAGACACAGTTGCTCCATATAATGTTAAGTGCACTAACATATGCGTCACATTCTTTGTGCATGTACCTCTTATCACCATTCTGCCCCTGACAAGTGTCAGGCATGACTAAATTTCGTCCTCAGGACCGTCGCGCGTCGAATTCTGACGTGTATATTTATTTATACGGATGTGTGAATACACCCGGCATTTTGTTTGCCTTTCTGGCATTTCGCCACAGCTCGTGAACTGTGTCGTCGAAAGAAACACAATCATTCGCGTCGCATTTGGGTGTGTAGCGATTACAATGAGCTCGTCGGATGCACATCGACACGTAAGTCGAATCTGGGATTTTCCGACGGCCCAAAGAGCTAACCGACTAGCCACCCGAGCGCGATCTCTTGCTAACCTAGCTGCTTTCCCTTCTCAGCCAACCACCCACACGGAACGAGTGGCTGGCATCTCCATGTTGTCGTGTCCGTGACCCGCTCTGAGCTCGTGATGCACCCCCCCCCCCCCCCTCCACATCTCCTTTCGTATTTACACACAATATGCCGCTTCGCCTTGGCTGACGAACGTTGCGCTTGGTTGGCTCCTTGACTTCCGCTTCTCGTAGTATTTTATTTCTCGATTCTCGGTCCGGTCACGTGCAAACACGCGTGCCGTTTAAAGGTAGTGGTGCTGGCAGACACCACCTAAAGGCTTGTACACCGAACAAAACGAGACGAATTCATGCAGATAAAAGAAAATAATGAGTGCTGTAGTCGCGGTAGGTGGAAAGGTGAGGTAAGAGAACGAACAAGCCAACAGAAAGGCACGAAGCTTTGTCGGTCTGTCTTGGCCCGTATGCGGGGTCCTTTTCATACAAACAAAAGGCGCAGTCACTAAGTGGAAGCCGTTGCATTGACGAATTGTCGTGTACGACTGACTGACGACAGCGATGTTGATTGATTGAGAAAACGCTCGTGTCATGGCCAGGTAGAGAAGCTCTTCGCACCTGTACGTGGATCGGCCAAGAGGTGCGCGGTAAAAAGGAAGTGCGTGAGGGCTGCCGTGCAACACATATGGCGCGCACATCCGCACGGCAGGCAAGCGCGAATGACAGTTCAAAAAGCGAATACGTGAAAGTTTCTAACTCCCATTCCACGCGCCACATTGCAGAGCATCACAGAGATGTTAGTAAGAAATTATTGTACCTCACGACCTACTTCGCTATGCGGTCTATATTTTGCAGCATTGCGAAAGCTACGAGATGAAAGCAAGACACGTGCTTGCGCGACCGAACGTAGTTCCAGATGCAGTTACCTAGTTATTGGCAGGACTGCAGAGATGTATCGATTTGTTTTGCACGTGCTAAGTCGCAGTGATACGCGATACGTTAATCCCGCTTCGCATTTACATCGTATCAGTTTAATTATTGTGTCAATAACATTAACCGCCCGCAATCGTGAGCCGGTTGTAACACATGGCGGCGCCCTCGCAAACGCGAGTGCCCGCTTCGATCCGAACTGCATAAGAAGAGCACGTTGTTTACATTTAGAGCTGAAAACATGGCTTTGCGGCTTTAGCCATGTTGGGAACTGCGCAAAAACGAAAATAGGAAACTATAGCTTCAACGCACAGAATGCCGTCACAGCAAGGTCACGTGACTCAGTATGTTGGTTATGGCTAGGGCTCTGTGTTTTCGAATAAATCCGAAAAAAAAATCAGATAAACACTCGCCGGTAAAATTTTTGACAATTCAGATTTATCCGATAAGCTCCGATTTTAAAAGGGAATTTTCAACGTTCAATGTGCATTTTCAAAGCTGACAGTCATCAATCTAAAGGAGCGCACCTCCGCATCAGCGGCAGCAACCTCGTAAAGTATATGCTTGCGTCTATTACAACAAGCTTTAAGGTTGTAATACGAACAAACGTAGGTGTTTTGTGTTGAAGTATATCTGCTTGTAGGTATATGTGTTTGGCGTTCAAACATTCCAGACTGTCCGGCCTCGGTGGAACAGTGGCTACGGTGCTCGGCTGCTGACCCGAAGGTCGCGGGTTCGATCCCGGCCGCGGCGGTCGCACTTTCGATGGAGGCGAAATGGTAGAGGCCCGTGTACTGTGCGATGTCAGTGCACGTTAAAGAACACCAGATGGTCGAAATTTTCGGAGCCCTCCACTACGGCGTCTCTCATAATCATATCGTGGTTTTGGGACGTAAAACCCCAGCTGTTATTACCAAACATTCCAGACATCTAAAAATACACTTGTGTGTTCGCATGTTTTCGTGTTCAGATAGCATTTTATCTCACATTTTGGATTATTAGGAATAATAATAGTAATAATAATAGTTCTTTTAGTTTTCATCAAGAAGATGAGGGAGGCTGTGGGAGGAAAAGCTGAGAAACAGCTTGACTAACTCCTGCTCGCCCAGAAGTACACTTTGGCGAGTTTACAGCAGTACAAGTCAACAGCCTTATTAACAGGGTAAACGAACAGGAAGTGAGAAAGAAAAAAAGAAAGGGTGGAAGCACAGGAATATCAGCAACAATTTTCATTGGAAATAAAATAATAAGAAGACATTGCCACAACTTATAATGCCGGATTAAACACCAACTTAATTTCGGAGAATTGGAGATTTACGAGAAATATAAACTCAGATAAACGCCGAATTTCCTCCAAAAACTTGAACTCCGAAAAACACCCTCCGAATTTGAAGAAAAATAAACTCCGAAAACACGGAGCCCTAGTTATGGCGTCACATGGGTCAGTCAGCGTTTGCAGCGTTTGTCCCACGCTCATAACGCGAAGGCTGGCGCTTCGCAATATATATTACGTGCGGAGCATTGTGCACCGTCCAGACCCTAGCAGCTGTGCTCGCATTTCGGAAAGCCACGGCAGGCAGTATACAGTCGACTACAGTGACGATGCATACAACGGTGTACACCGCAGTCAAGACGCGGCTTTTGATAAGGCGGCAGTGTATACACAACGAGACCCTGCTGACGTAGCTGTAAAACAGAGTTGAGGTCATCGCTGAAGCTCACAGATATTCTTTTCAGTGGGCGTAGGAAAGTGAGATCTTTAAATCTGTACGAATGTTGCAAAAAATGTCTTCTTTGGAAAACAGATGGAACATAATTGGAACATATTTACGATTATTGTCGGCTTCAAGATTGGGCGAGAGCCTCCGTTCGCCCAGAACACACGCTTTTGTCAACGGCTTATAACATATTCCAGCCGGTTGAATCGAGCGGACGGTGTGGTGTGTCTTAGAGGGGACTTCGTCGCATTCGCAGTCAAACGCAGTACCGTATCTAAGGAGAGATATAGCAAAACTAAGTCACACATGTATTTGTACATTTTCAGACAAAGTAACAATTAATACCACCCTTTCGTAAATTTTAGTGCGCTATACTATAACTTTTACTTTTCCAGCAATCAATGAAGCGTTTTCCGGCCACGCTTTTACCTTCACGCTTTCCAAGACCCTTTCGACGAACTAGCAGGTGCGCTAACAGCTTCAAATAAAAATATAACAACGTCGATTGCAACGTTCAAGAACAACGTTCAAATGCCGTGCCCGTACAGGGTGTACGACACAACGGACACTCTATACACCACAGTGAGCAAACAGGTGTATACGCAAGCTTCTGCTATTCCCGCTAATTATGGCCTAAGAAAGGCTAAGAGTTGTTCCATTCAATCTCTCTTTCTACAGCAATCCTTGTGGATGATTACCGAAGCCCGTTTCGCTCGCCTACAACTGGATACGAGTCATTTTTTTTTTCTTTAACAACGGCGCTGTTAAAGCCGACCGTTAGTCCGTGCAGAGCGAACAGAAAACTATCATGAACCGGCACGCGCTCTCTTCGTCCTCTTTTTCCTCTTCTTCGTCTTACTTTTTTCACTCCCAGAACACGTGCGCCGATTTTTCCGGCGTGGGATGCAATAAATCTGATGGGCGAGAGAACGAATACACAGAGAGAGGGGGGAGAGAGAGAAAGAGATAGAAAGAAAGAGAAAGAGAGGAATAGAGAGAAAGAAAGGGGAGGCAGAGAAAGAAATAGACACCGAGAGAAAGATGCAGAAACAAACAGACACAAAAAAGAGATAGAGAAAAGATAACGCAATACAGAAAGAGCTAAAGAGAGAATCAAGGAGAGAGAGGGAGAGAGAAAGAGAAAGAAAGGGAAGAAATAGAAAGAAAGATAGAAAGAGGGAGAAAGAGAAAGAAATACTAGATAGAGAGAGAGAGACAGAAATAAGAATAAGCAGAGGCAAAAAAGAGATAGAAAAAAAACCGAGAAAAAGAGAAAGAAAGAGAACAATAAAGAGAAACAAGGCAGGCCGCCCAGCCCCACGCTTCCTTCAGGCTTGGCACCCACTAGTGCAAAGCTGCCTTAACTTTTGACAGTTATCTAACTGACATTTTCCGCGCGAGCAAGAAACCACTATAGAAGAAGGAAAACAAGCGCTTAGGGGGTGACGTGGAACGAGTCATATATATATGCACCTGAAAAATTGATAGGAAAACCTATTAACATAACAGCGTTTAGTGCGTCTAAGGCAACACTTCTTTTTCGCGTGGTTGACTACAACACAAGAACACTTCAAATGCAAATGGTTCAGCAGCAAGTGATATGCGCCAACAAACTCAATTATTTTAGCCGTGACCGGTAACGTTTATTACAGCGAAGCTATAGTATATGGCTAGGTTCTCCCGAATCGCATCCGCGGACAAAAAACACGTAAAACAACAATTTTCGGCGAACCAAATAACTGGACTAATCCAGCGTTTTTGCGTCGAAAAAATGCATGGACATGGCGTAAAAGTAAGCATAAAGGTGTCTGATTCCGCCGACATGGCAGAATGTCGCCAACAATTTTACTTCAAAGACAAGACTATTTGCACTGAAACAAACGACATGTCATTTTTTGTACTTTCGCAACAACGGGTTTCTTATGTACTAAAGTATTTCATTTGGGACCGCCGTTGGCCGCCGCGGATGAGACAATATGCGTCAAGTGCAAGAGAAACACCGATATCTTTGCGCGCATAGGTCTCTCAGTGAAAAGTTGCCAGTGATAACGAGCTATCTTAAACATATATCAAGGCAGGAAAACTCTAACCTAGTAGCACATATTGTTGCCTGTATTGCTGGAGCGACGTTGATAATGTTGTCCCATGTTGAGCAACATTGGGCGCCTTCCTTCAGGCAACGTTGACGGAGCGTTTAATGTAGCGGTGTTGCTGGAATACGTGAAAACCAAGCATTGAACCAACGTCGCATGATTGTGATGGGGTTTCGTGTACACTGTTACGTTATTGCGCGCACAGCACATAGTTATTCGTGAACACTGCACATAGTTATCAGTAATGTCTCAGGTTTCTTCGCATTGTCGTCAATGGAATTTACCAAATGATCACAAAGTTTTGCAAACAGGTCGTAATTCAAAAGAGTTGTTGCAGCACAAATTTGGGGAGATAAAGAGTCAAAGCGTCACTTCAGCATATTACCATCGTTTACATCCTGTAATGACTGATGGCGAGCTCCACTCATCGCATAATTACTGGAGAATTCTCTAGCTGTGGAGTAGAAGTGCCCGGTAGCAGAGGCTGCATGGATGCCAACCTAAGTCAACGCTTGATCCCCAGATTGACCCCTGAAAATTCCATAGATTACAAGAAAAATCCCTAAATGAGTTTTTTGATGTCGTTATTCAGGTAATCCATCCTCCATTTCTTCTGAATCTTATCAAAGGTAAAAAAAAGGCAGATCCCACGCATTGTGGGAATCGACGTAATGCGAAGCAGCCAGCAAGCAGCAGATAATGCTGTACATAACATGCATGTCATGATTTACATGTTATAGGAACTGTCATTTATGTTCGTCATACAGTCACGCCACTAAATATCAATTTTGGTGTATATCGAGCTAGCGAGAAGGCGGCGACAGACAGAAAGACAGAAAAACTTTATTTGCAAATGTGTTTGGACCCCCCGGGGTCCCTGGACCACCGCGCGGTCCCACGCCACGTCTACACGGCCATGCCCCTCGCCGCGATGACATCGGCAGCCCGAGTCACCGCAGCAAGCTGCAACGCCGCGTCCTCAGACGAGAGCAGGACCTCCCAGTCCTCCCAGCTGGAGATGGCAGGCTGTCCCTGCGGGGGAGGATCAGCAGGGCAGCCGAAAAGAATATGGGAAAGGGTGGCGTGGGGTTCGCCGCACAGGGTACATTCAAGGGAAGTGCCACAGTAGTGCGACAACAGCTGAGGAGATGGGAGAGTGCGGGTCTGGAGACGTCTCCATAGGATTTGTTGGGAGTGGGTAAGGGAGGGATTTGGGGGGAGGGTATGTCCGGCGGTTCAAACGGGGTATTTGCGTGAGCTCTGCAAAAGTGTGCGCCCGCTCCTTCGAGAAGCCCGAATCGAGGCTGTCCTGAGCCCGGCAAATTAATCCTCGGGCCAATTTATCGGCAGCCTCGTTTCCGGGGTTCCCTGAATGAGCCGGCACCCACTGGAGCTCTACCATGCGTGGTAAATTTTGCGTGGGGGGTGTTCAGCAACTGCCAGGCAGGGGGGTGTATCCTGCCCCTGGCGTAGTTGTACAGAGCAGTTTTTGAGTCAGTGAAGATGTACTGCGCGTCAGATTGTGCAAGGGCTAGGGCGATGGCGGTCTCCTCTGCCTCCTCCGCTGTAGAGCCTGAAGGAAGGCGGTGAATCAAGGGATGTGGCAGAGTAGGGTTGTAGGCAACTGCTACAGCTTCTTGTGCTGTACAAGCGGCGTCTACCCAAATGGCATCCTGAGCTTGTCCGTAACTCTTGTGAAGGGCATTTGCGCGAGCTACGCGGCGAGCGGTGTGATGCTGAGGATGCATATTGCGAGGCAGGGGTTTAACTATTAGAGAGGCATGAATGTGTCGAGGAATGGTTATAAAGGTTGGCTGGTTAGCGGGTATGTTTATGCGAAGGGAGGCGAGATTATGGCGGCCAGTGGCGCTCGCGGAAAGTCTTAAATACTGTGCCTGAAGATGGGCCTCAACTAGCTCAGAAAGGGTGTTATGCATGCCCAGTTCAAAGAGTTTGGCTGTGCTTGTGCTACGAGGAAGGTTCAGGGCTGCCTTAGTTGCGAGGCGGATCATGGCGTTCATGCGTTCAGTTTCAGTGCGGTTCAGCTTGAGATATGGGGTGGCGTATAAAATGCGGCTAAGCGTGAAAGCATGTACAACTTTCATGTTGTCCCCTTCGTCTAAACCCTTGTGCATGAAGGATACGCGGCGTAAAAGCTGCAACACAGATTGCGTGGAAGCCTTGAGTGTTTTGAGGGTGTGCTCATTTCGTCCAGAATCCTGCAAGTAGAGGCCGAGGATGCGCAGTGTTGAGGTGAGGGGGGATAGCGGTTCCTTGTATAGTGATTTCAATGTGCGAGTTAGCGGCTGATTTTGGCCTCATGAGAAAGAGCGCGGATTTAGAGGGGCAGCATTCGAGCCCAATAGATGACGCGTGAGCTGAGATGGTGTCGGCTGCTAATTGGTATGCTTTAGGTGTGGGATAAGATTGAGTTTGTGGGCTAAGGGGATGAGAGCAATATTAAAGAGAAAGGGGGAGAGGACCGCGCCTTGAGGAGTTCCGACCTCGCCGAGCGTGTAAGGGGCCGTGCTCAGGTTATCAATGTGCAAGGAGGCAGTGCGCCCAGAGAGAAAGGCACGAATGTAGTTATAAGTTTTCGGGCCCACCTGTAGTGCCTGCAATTGCCGTAATATGGCATCATGTCGAATTCTATCAAACGCCTTAGTGAGGTCTACCGCCAGGATAGCTTTAGTCAGGTGGGGTATGGTATCGTCAAGCACGTCGTGCGTAATTTGGAGAAGGGCATCCTGCGCAGAAAGATGCGCACGAAATCCCATCATACTGTGGGGGAAAAGGCGATTGTCTTCCATGTACGTCGTCAGCCGAGCAAGGATTATGTGCTCAAAGACCTTGGCAAGACAGGATGTCAATGAAATAGGGCGAATATTGTCGATGGTGATGGGTTTGTGAGGTTTAGGGATAAATATTATTTTTGCGTGCTTCCAGGAGGCAGGGAGGGTACCAGCTTCCCAACATTCATTAAAGTAATTCACTAGATCAGATATGGAGGCATCATCAAGATTGCGGATGGCAGCATTGGTAATTTGGCCTTCACCGGGTGCTGTATTGCGCAGTTTTAATAGGGCTGCACGAAATTCTGATTCTGTAATAGGGGCGTCAAGCTGGGGCTGGGGGGGAACCTGTGTACTCGGGGTGTTTGCTAGGAAGACCAGGTGTGGTATAGGTGCATTTCACCTGCGTAAGGAAGGCATCGATGTCTTGCCGATAATTATGAGTGAGGCGGCGAATGATAAGACGCGTCTGGGTTTTAGATTGCGTGGGGTCTAGCATGTGGCGCAACAGGTGCCAAGCGCGGGTTGTAGAGAGATTGCCACGGAGGTCGTCACAGATCTGAGCCCAGTTAGCTTTGCAAAGGGTGGCGCTGTGCTGTTCGATTTGGGTTTGAAGCTGCGCGAGCTTGAGTTTTAGTTTCCTGTTGTGCTTCTGAGTTTTCCACCTTTGCGTAATGTTATCATGAGCTTCGATGAGATGGGCGAGCTTACTGTCGATAACGGGGATTTCTGGCGTTGTATCTAGCGTTTGGGTATACTGGCGAATGTCCTCCTGCAACTGCAAAAGTCGAAGTCAAAGTCGAAGGGGGTCTGTGTTGGCCGCGCTTGCCTGAATTTGCGGAGCTGGTCCCAATCGACGCGCCTAACGGTAAATTTGCGCCGAGGTCGTTGATAATTCACTACTATGCGAATAAGGTAGTGGTCGCTGCCCAGTGTGGTTTGCGTTCTGTCCCAGTGCAGGTCGGCGATATTTCTGCCAAGCGTAAGGTCTGGACTAGTATCGGCAGTGACGCTATTACCAATCCGAGTAGGTAGGCTAAAATCATTGAAAAATGTCAGGTGGAGCATCAGGGCTTCATTGTATAAGACTGTGCCCCTGTGGTTGGTTCGCCGATAGCCCCAGTCTACATGAGCGCAATTAAAGTCGCCGGTGATGATTAGGGGGTTTGAAGCGGCCAATTGTGCTGCGGACTTGAGGAGAGGAGGGAGTAACTGAATAGACTGTCGCGGAAGAAGATAGCAGTTCAGAACGAACAGGGGAGACCGTGCAGGGTTGGGGGGTAAAATTTCAATGAGGGTGTGAGCGATAGGGGAAGTGATATTATGCTGCACGTAAGGTAAAGAGTTACGAACGTAGGTTATCACGCGAGTAACATCCGTTGCGTCTGACGGAATAACACGGTACCCTGGCAGTTGCCTGCAAACATTAGCATCCTGAATAGCGATAATGTCTGGTGGTAACGAAGAATTGGTAATAATTTGCTGCAGAGGGTCGCGCAAATTTGGTGTATATCAAGTCAGCGAACTGGCCACGAGCATACCATGAGCATCGCACGTAAGTCATGCAGTACATGACATGTGCTGATATTGTTAAGGCGTTTATTTGCCGGTACTCAGAGATACTGCGTAATGGCGACAGCCACGGCCAGGCACGAACTCTCAGCGCGAGCGGCGTCCCTTTTGCAGATGACCCATATTACCAGTTGTCATTTATGTTCGTCATACAGCAATGTCCCGGAATATCAAATTTGGTGTATATCAAGCTAGCGAAACGGCTGTGAGCGCACCATGAGCGTGGCATGTAAATCATGTTGTACATGACATGGACGTCATGATTTTCATATTCCCACCTGTCATTTATGTTAGTCATACAGAAATGTCTCGTCATAGCAATTTTAGTATATACCATATTACCGAAACGGCCGCCAGAGCACCACGGCCATGGCATGTAAACCATGCTCTTCATAACAAATAAGTCATGATTTTTGTCATATGACCAGTCCATTTATGTTCGTCCATACAGGTCATGTTATGCCACACCAAATTTAATTTGGTACAAATCCCATTAACGAAACGGCCAGGAGAGCACGAAGTCGTAGGCGGATAGATAGATAGATAGATAGATAGATAGATAGATAGATAGATAGATAGATAGATAGATAGATAGATAGATAGATAGATAGATAGATAGATAGATAGATACGCTCAAAGTCGCCGAAGTTCGCTAAGAAATGCTTCGCATTTAAAAAAAACGCCAGGCCTGCGCGTAACGCGCAGCACAGTCACAGCGAAAGCTGGAAGAGCGCCATTTCTAAAACACGATGCAAACTCTTTTGGGGCTACTAATACAAGCACGCTTGCAAGGTACCCACTACTCCATTAATTGCCAACGAAGAATTATGGCTTAGCCCTTTGTAATGGGTTGGAAACATTCAACGACCCACTCGTAATTCAATTCATATTGTGTGACGCCTGGTTACCCAATTAGCATTCTGTGACGCTTGGTTGTTATTTTACTCTTCTACCACGTTATATTGCGCATGTTAACGCGGTTCCTTCCCGACATAACGCTTGTATAGACCTTATGCAAAATTGCTGCCATCTGTCGGATGTTTGACGAAGCTACCGATTCGGCGCCATGTTGGAGGCTTGTTCACAATCCTATTGCTGTATATTCTAGGCACTATACTATTGCTGTCGCTGCTATATCTTCTTGCTTGTATCTGCTTTGATAGCGGGCAATCGGGGCATGAAAACGTAAGACGAGTTCGTAAGGGCCTGTAGACGTTACCGGCATTTCCTAGTTATCGCGTTGAGAATTACTACGTGTAAAGAACTGCCCCACAAAAAGAAGAAGCTACAAGTTTGTCATCGAGTCGCATGTAAGCCTGTCGTCGTTGGGAATGAAGCTTCGCGCAAGGTTATAAATTTTGTCTGTTTTCAGTGTGGCGAATAAAGCGTTGTTAGCTATCTGAATGTGATGCGTGTAGCCATCTGAATGGTTGGGAGGAGTCTTTAGCACGTGACACGGCTAGGCACAGCGATGACGGTAAGAAACTGCTGTTGACTCATTTCAAAGCGTATTGCTTAAGGACAGCCTACATCGACCTGACGTATTGTGCAACTAATTTTAAATAAATCATCATCCTCTTTTTTTATTGTTGCAACAAAAGTTATTTCGCTGCCGTAGAATTACTGCACGATTAAAATTTAAAAGTTCCACTTTACTCACACGTGAAACGTGAACATTAAAGTGCTGCTCCAAGAAGTAGGTGCCGATTAGCTGGTATTTTGCTGTGTATCCTTCCGACATGTGCTCGTATAACACGATACGCCAACAATATTCGCGTTCACATAGTCGCTTTCGGGGCCTAACCTTACAATTCCAACCCGTTGAGGCAAGGCAGTTTTGCGTCGCCGACTAAACGCTTTCGAAACCACCTCAGCGCGTAACTAACGGTAGCGCAACCCCGGTCGAATGTAACGCATTTGCCAGAACAGCATTTTTTTTTTTTTTTCAGTGGCATACGAAAAGTGCCACACACAAGCATCTGTTAACATTTCATAGCATGCAGGGGTGGATGCAGGATTTTTCCAAGGGGGGAATCAGCCTCTGGGAGAACCTGTTATGTGTTTTTCTACGGGCGCAAATTAAAAATGAAAAATAAGGGAAGATGGGTGGACGATCACGCCATCCGGGCCGCCCCTCTGAATGTGGTAGTGATAGCACACGAAATGTTTGACAACTACGCATAGTGGAACAATTCGCGCAAAGCATACTACCAAACGCCTACCTTGTTAACCTCCATAAACAGGCTACAAACAACACGCTCCATCACAATCGGTCCGCTCGCTGAGAACCGATGACGCGCACGAGCTACCTGACTAACATGTAATTGTTATCACAATTTAATAAATCAAGTAATGGTGTGAACAGCAGCGCAGCTAGGCATGCGCGAGCAGCCGCGATGCAGCTTTGACGCTCCTATGCACAAAGCCGGTTTGAATTTAATAAATCAAGTAATGGTGTGAACAGCAGCGCAGGCATGCGCGAGCAGCCGCGATGCAGCTTTGACGCTCCTATACACGAAGCCGGTTTGTCTGTGCTTCCAAACCATGCTACAAACACACGGCGCGAAATCTGTCTCGTTTGGGCATGACACGAAGGTGTGTTCTCTGATGAGTGCCGGTGCTGTCACATACCGCTTCTATAACGAACGGCTAACGTAAACAGGGTGTTACAGCTACACGTAAGTACTAGCCGGAGCAACGGAACGATCCGGCGCTTCTCGCCGTCCGCGAGGAAATCTAATAACATGGAGGTTAGTTTCCCGCAAACATTTTTTCAGCATTCCAGTCTCCTCAATCTGAGTAACACGGCACACGAAAATATATCGGCATTGCCGTTCCTATCAGCCGCCACACGTCGATACGTACGCTTCGTATGTGCCCATGCGGAGCGCGCTTAGCCTTCAACATGGCGGGAATGCGCATGGCGGCCGCTAGATGGCAGCAGATTTTGCATGTGCGCAGGAGTTTCGAGCACAGGCACGGCTCAGTTGCACTGCGTTAGAGATAAAAAAAAAAAAAGGCATGGCTTAGTGGTAGAATACTGGTCTGGCACGGAGCGGACCCAGGTTCGAACCCCGTTCCATCCTGAATATTTTTTCTTATTTCGTGCGATAGCGGTTACGGACACCGGCGGCGGTGGACAACTACGGCACCCTTGTTGTGATCTCATAACAGCTTTCGCTGTAAAAAAAACGCCAGGCCTGCACGAAACACGCAGCACAGGTATGCACAGGTACAGCGAAGGCTGGAGGAGCGGCCTTTCTGGAGCCCACTTGAAAACTCTCTTGGCGCGACTACTACAAGTACACTTGCAAGGTACCCACTACGATATTAAATCATAATTTCTGCGATGTAGGGAAGGATTAACTATGCCATTATTCGCCATTCTGCGGAGAAGCGAGGCACTTGCTACAAGTGCACTTTGCTGATTCTGTGGCTGATGACAATGAAGAATTGTGGCTGAGCCCTTTGTAATGGGTGGGAAGCTTTAAACCACCCACGCGTTGCGCAATACGCCTTGTGTGATGCATTATTGTTATTTCACTCTTCTACCACGCTATAATACATCTGTTAACGTGATCACTTCAAGCACCGGCGTAGCTCTGTGGCTGAATACTCGACTGCCACGCGGAGGGCCCGGGCTCAAATACCGCTCGATCCTGGATATTTTATAGCAAAAGCTGTTATAAGATCACAACAGCAGCCGATGTTGGTGGCCTAGTTGCCCGCCGCCGCCGGTGTCCGTAACCGCTATCGCGCGAAATGAGAAACAAAAATATTCATATTCAGGATCGGGCGGGATTTGAACTCGGGCTTTCTGCGTGGCAGTCGAGAATTCTACCACAGAGCCACGCCGGTGCTTGAAACTCTTACAAAAAGACTCTATACAGGCGTCATGTCGGACAAGGAATCGCGTTAATTATAATATATAGCGTGTTAGAAGAGCAAAATACCAACCAGGCGTCACACAATGTGAAAAACATAGTGGGTCGTTTAAAGCTTCCAAACCACTAAAAGGGAAGATTATGAACAATGGATCAATGGCTAGGGTGCTCGGCTGCTGATCCGAAGGTCGCGGGTTCGATCCCGGCTGCGGCGGTCGCATTTCGACGGAGGCGAAATAGTAGAGACCCGTGTACTGTGCGATGTCAATGCACGTTAAAGAACACCAGAAGGTCAAAATTTTCGGAGCCCTCCACTACAGCGTCCCTCATAATCATATCGTGGTTTTGGGACGTAAAACCCCACATATTATTAATTGTGAACAAGGCTTCCATGGGGAAGCCGAAACGTCATTTCTTTCGAACTTTTATTTGGTCGGTGTAAATCCCTTCCTTCATCATGTTTCATCCCGACCAGACGGGTTTCCGTCGAACTCTCGATTTCCTGTACTTGTAAGTTGCCCCAAGATAATTTACTACGGGCTCTAGAAAGGCAGCTCTTCCAGCTTTCGCTGTGACTGTGCTGCATGTTCTGCACAGGTTTGGCTTTCTTTTCTCTCCATTTTCTGTGGAGCAATTGCACATAACGGGCTTGCAGATGGCGCCAGCCGCAGAGACAGGCAGATTTGTCAAGTTCAACATAGCAATAAGGAGTCTCTCGTAAAAGCTCTTTGCTATAGACGGTGTTAGTCACACAATCTATTCAGATGACATAACCATATGGTGCACCAAGAGAGGTGAAGGAGATGTTGAGATGAGTCTCCAGTCAGCGGTCAATGAAATCAAGTCATAACTGGAAAACACGGTGTGAAATACCCCCCGGCAAGTCCGAGTTACTCCTTTATAGACCCAGACGAGGTCCCAAGCCCCGGGGTCGGAAGTCACTCGCGGATGTCGATATCTGGCTAACCACTGGACGGAAACCTCATCTCTAGCGGAAACCTCATCACTAGAGTAGAGTCCATACGTGTGTTGGACATGGTTATGGATCCAATGGATCATAGGCTTACATTAGATAGGATTACCAAGAAAACAGAAATGATTATCAGACTCATCAGTAGGGTTTCTAACAGAAGAGGCGGCTTGAAAGACAATTTACTCAGGCTTTTACATGCTTCCTTCATGAGCCAAATCGTCTACGTAGTGGCGATCAGGGCTGGGCAGTATCGCGATGCAAGAGTATCGCGATAGTATCTCAGAGATACTTTCGAGTATCTGTATTTCTGTATCGAGATACATTTGAAAAATGTATTTGTATCTTGGTAGTGAAATACATTTGGGATGTATCGATTGTATTGCGATAGTGTGCAGGACACGGGTATCTCGTTACTTTTATTGTCGGAAATAATCTGACGTGTTTACAAAGGGGAAAGGACGACTTCTTCTTACTAAGCCAAGCAAAGGCGCAAGGAGGGCGGGGAAGGGTTCCCCACACACAACAGAATGGCCGATGTGGTAAAGCACTCAACGCCGCTGACAGCAGAAAAGCAGAGGCAGTATTGTATGCCTTATCAACAAAGTCGCTATCTTCCAAGGCTGGTGCAGCTGCCCTAATTTTTTTTCGAAGGCCAGCCATTTGGCGAGTTTGCCAGTCTTGTGTTAAAAGCCAACCGACACTGCATAGCAGACAGCACATTTGACATGCTGCTGATACCTAAATCCAGTTAAAGGAACAACCTTTTCAGTAAAGCAGATTTTCTTTGTAAAATAATTATACGCTTTCTTTATAGTCACTCGTGTTCGTTAGTGAATTGGGTGATATGCTTTGCTTGTAAATTTCAATGCGCTGCAACATTATTCACAATACAATGCTGCACTTTCATGAAGGTATTTGTGGAGTATCAGCATCCCCCCTCCCCCCCCCCCCCCCAAAAAAAAAAAAAAAAAAAAAAAAAAAAAAAAAAAGCTATTCCAGTATCTGTATTCCTGTAACTGTATTCCGGAATACTTTTTCGTCTTTCTGCAAATGTATCTCGGAAATATCCCGTTACGTCAAAGACAAATGTATCTCAGTATCTATATTTTAGACTTCTAGCGCATGTATTTCGATATCTGTATTCCGGAATACTTTTCTGAGTATCCCTGCCCATGCAGCCCTGGTGGCGATGCGCAACTGGCGCACAACTTGGAGAAAATGAAGCTAAACACCCTCATTCAGAAAAGCATCAAATGGGTGCTCGGTATTTTCATGACTACCAGTACAGAACACCTCTAAAAATTAAGCGTGCACAATACGCTGAACGAAAACATCGAAGCCCAGAAATCAGCCCAGCTGGCTCGACTATCCTGCTCCTTGGCAGGGAGAAGAATCTTAGCCATATAGGGTCTCAATCCAGTCTTGGCAGAGGAGAGAAGGCATCGAATCACCGAGGAGCAAAGGGAAAACGTTATTGTTGCACCGACCCCTCGCAACGGGCCCCACAGCACAATGAGGGAAGGCGTAGAGCAAGAGCGATTGCGATCCTGAAAAAGATCAAAAATGATTCCCAACCGGTTTGCTTCGTAGATGAGGCCCAGTATGGACGCTCATCGCACTTTGTCATAGTGGCAATGGACAACAGAGGTCACATCATCTCGTCGGCCTCCGTGACTGAGACCACCTCTTCTAAAGCGGAGCAAGTTCGTATTGCTCTGGCGCTCTTGGATGACAATAGAACGCAGATCTACTCAGATTCTAGATCGGTGCGCAGGACTTTTGCCTCAGGCTCCATAATGAAAGAGGCCCATGGCGTTAAGAACAGCGCAATAACTAAACACACGATCACTTGGTTCCCGGCACACTTAGGCCCAAATTTGTACTCGCTTACCAACCTGCGATGCGGGGGGCGCTTGCTCTGGTAGGGGTGCTTGCTCGCGATTTTACGGTATTACGATGCGTTTAGTAGTTCCCAGATTTATTTTTGTAGCAGATGCATGCCTCCTCCTGCTGTAAACATTTACTCCAGTATGACGTTGTCCCCAGGCAGCTAGCTTGGGCGTCGAAAAGTAAAGCACTGCCCCTTGTGTTACCATATTTTTTGGCTACATTTGTAAATCCCCATGGTCTTTTTGTTTCTGCCCTATATATTCAAGTTGTCATCTCTCTTTCTCTTTATTTTTTATGACACCTCGTTGCCGTGTGCCCTGTACTTGGTTGCCAACTTCTCTGACCTTGATCCAATGTGAAGAATGCGCTGCCACCACTGAAAAACTGCCGTGAAGCAAAACAGAGAAAAAGAAGAAAAGGAGGCAGGTCTTGTCACGTTGGGAGAACACTGGGGTGATGACAGCTTGCAGACACCAGCAGAGGTAAAGGGAGAGTATTCACTTTGGAAGTGATGCTCATCTCCTGGAGGCATGGCAATGTGACTGTTTAATTTCTTCCAACTTGTTGAAATAAAGAACAAATCTGAAAAATTTTTTGACTAAGACCCTGCCTAGATGGCACTGTAGAACTTCCAATGTGTAATCATAATATGCGATGGGGCCTGGTCATAGGTCGGCAAAAACTGTGGAGCTCACTCAAACTCACTCATGGAATATATTTTGCCCTTCAGACTCACTCATACTCACATTCACCGAAAGTTCCCTCGATCGGACTCACTTGGATTCCGACTCACTACAGTTTTTGCTCAACTGGACTCACTTGGACTCAAACTCACCAAATATTACTCACCCAGACTCACTCAGACTCACGGCTCAGTGACTCTCGGTGAGTCAGCTCGTGAGTCTGTTTTTTAACCATGCTGTCAATGCTCTTTAACACCAATATCTCTTATAATTGGTGCTCTACTTGGCACCATTTAATCTCGTACCTTCATATACGAGTTACCAGTCATTCCAATGCAGTAAGGAAATTTTTATTGAAAAAAACCGGCAGATCCCACGCACTGTGGGAATCGATGTAATGTGAAGCAGCCAAATCATGCTTTACAAAATTTGCATGTCATGTTTTACATGTTAGGACCTGTCATTTATGTTTGTCATACAGTCACGTCGCGCAATACCAAATTTGGTGTATATCAAGCTAACGAGGCCGCGAGCGCGCTATGAGCGTGGCATGCAAGTCATGTCGCACATGACAAGTCATGATTTTCATATTACCACTGGTCATTTTTGTTCGTCATACAATCACGTCACTCAATACCAAATTTGGTGTATGTCAAGCTAACGAAACGGCCGTGAGCGCGCCATGAGCGTGGCATGCAAGTCATGTCGCACATGACAAGTCATGATTTTCATATTACCACTGGTCATTTTTGTTCGTCATACAGTCACGTCACTCAATACCAAATTTGGTGTATATCAGGCTAACGAAACGGCCGCGAGCGCGCCATGAGCGTGGCATGCAAGTCATGTCGCACATGACAAGTCATGATTTCCATATTACCACTGGTCATTTATGTTCATCATACAGTCACGTCACTCTATCCCAAATTTGGTGTATATCAAGCTAACCAAACGGCCGGGAGCGCGCCATGAGCGTGGCAGGTAAATCATGCTTTTCATGACAAGCTAGTCATGATTTTCATATGACCAGCCATTTATGTTCGCAATACGGTCATGTTATGCCATACCAATAAATTTGGTATAAATCCCATTAACGATACGGCCAGGAGAGCACAAAGTCGTAGGCGGCTAGATAGCTAGATAGATAGATATGCTCAAAGTCACTGAAGTTCGCTAAGAAATGCTTCGCATTTAAAAGATGACTCACACAAAAAATCTTTTGAAGAACTTCCCGTGAAAGAGATTGCGTGCGCAGATCAAGACACCACCGCCTTCTCCCCCTCTAAACTCGTGCCTCTGCTCAATAAATATTGAGCTGGCATATGAACGCTAGTGCGTTGAAGTATGTGTGAATAGACGCGAGTATAAACGTGAGCCGACCTAAGGCTGATAGTAATGCTGAAGCTGAGTAGATAGGACCATAGGTCGACAAAAAATGTGGAGCTTACTCAGGATCGCTCCTGCAATATATTTTGCCCTTCGGGCTCACTCGGACTCAGATTCACCAAACTTTTTATCAACTTGTAGTCAAACTTGACAACTTATTACTGACCCGGACTCACACAGACTTGCGGCTTGACCTGAGTCTGGGCGAGTCTGAGTGAGTCGGCTTATGAGTGAGTTTGCCGACCTATGGGCCTGGTGTGGGGCCCTGCAAGAGTTGAAAACAGTGACACACAGTCGCTGGATGGTGCATTCTAAAGTGTCATTAGTTTAATTATTGATTCCCGAGCACGATGAAGACCTGATCAGTCCTTACCTTCATGATACGATAATAAATCGACAGGAGTGTAAGGTCCTGTATGATGAAGACGCGATGTATGCTGCCATCCACTCGCCACTTGCGAATGAAAATGACTTTACTGGCAAGTATGCGTGCTTATGGCACGCATTGAAAGAGGGCATGCCTAAGATTGCCAGCCATCAAAGGTACAAGGCTCGTTTGGTAAAGTAGAAACCCATGCAGCTGCATTCTGCGAAGATGTCTGTTATTATTGTCACATCAAACAATGAAGCAACTGCAGAAGTCAGAGGTAACACTCAACATGAATCCAGTCATGGTTGTCACTTGGTCTATGATGAAGCATGTTCACAGGCAGATGTCCAGATCATGGCTAATCAATCATATATGCAAACAACTTATGATGCATGCAGGCTTTCCCATAGCAATAACCGCAACGTCAGTCAACAAATAGACATCAGTGCCTATTAGGAGCAACACCGTGTTGAGTCTGGAGCTGGTTAATACTAAGCCAACATTTATCCCTCCCATAAGCAGTAAACTTGTGACCCTGGCAGCTGTCAATAAAATTACACCCATGCAGGAGCAAAGAAATGATGCAAGGCTAACAAAATTTTAGGAAGCATTTTAAAGCATGCAGTTGTATATTTGTCATTCTGCGAAGTTATGAAAACCTAGAGTGCAATTGAGCAAACACTAATGTTAGCCAAAGTGGAACGTAACATAAAACGAGGCCACCCATGCACAAGATGGTTGGATGGTATAGATGGTATATTCTTGAGGCCATGGTGAAATGCCTAGATGAGCTTTTCAGGGGCTCTGCAACACTTTTCCAAGTAATGATGATGATAATATGTGGTGTTTATTGGCGCAAGGGCCATGTGATGGCCAAAGAGTGCCAGTACATGAGACAAAAGATGTGGGCAATGGGTATGGTGACTGGCTGTATAGGGGCCTAAAATTCCTCGTGATAAAGGCGGGTAAAACATATAGGTATTAAAATCATAAGAGTGACGGGAAATGTGTGCAGCGAAAATGAGTGGCAAATGGTTGTGATGATAAAGCTATGGAGAGATGATAGAGCACGAATGCCTCTTCAACGCCCTTGTGTCCAAGGGCTGCGAGAGGGTGCTTCATTATGTATCTTCCGCAGCAGCGACCACTCTTCAGAGGTCGTGCTGCAGATTACCAGGGTAGATCACGTGAAAACTACGAACATCTTTTAAAAACGTGAACAATGACTGATGTTTGAAGCATGGATCCCTACCGATGAACATCGATGGATGAAGTGGTATTTGCTCTCGTTAGGATAATGGGAAGTGCTTTTTTCTAAGAGTGTGTAATTCTTTGCACTGGATTAAAATGTGGAGAACGGTGAGTGGTTCACCACATTTCTCGCACATGGGTGGATCACCACCGGACAGAAGGTGTGAATGTGTACTGTGTGTGTGTCCTGTTCTTAGCCTTGCAAGTGTTACTTCTGTGTGGCGTGACTTTGATACTGGCGGCTTGATAATGAGTAGTTTATTTTCTGTGTGGTTATCCCATGTGCTCTGCCAATAAGCTCCGAGCTGTCGTTTAAGGAAAGGTTTGAGGTCAAGCGCAGGGATGGCTATGGATGTATTGGCAGTGCTTTCATGGACAGATGCGGCTAGCTGGTCCGCCATCATATTACCTTGGATCTCGCAGTGTCCTGGCACCCAGCACACTATGACATGCTGTTTAAATGTGTAGATTGTGCATAAAAGTGAGTAAAGCGAAACAAAGGACAGGATGTCTGTGCTTTTTAAGAGTTTTCAGAGCTTTCACTACACTTAGGGAATCCGTGTAAATGACTGCCTTTTGTAGCTTTAATTGTTTAACATGTTTAACGGCCGCAAGTATCGCATACGCTTCTGCTGTGAAGATGCTGGTATCAGGATGCAGAACGCCGGCATCCGAAAAGGATGAACCGACTGCTGCGTACGACACAGAAGTGTGAGTCTTTGAGGCATCTGTAAAGAATTCAGGACACGTGTACTTGTGTTTCCAAGTACACTCAAACCTCGATATAACGAACCCGGATATAACGAAATACCGGTTATAAAGAAGTAAATGAAAAATACTCTTGCAACAGTTACAGTGTTAGGAATATACCTTTATAACGAATTTTCGGATATAACGAACTTATTTTCGTGTACGATGCAACTTCGTTATAACGAGGTTTGAGTGTAATCACTCAATGGCTTCATTGAAGGAGTTTATTGCCTCACAAATCGACTGCCACATAAAGTTTTAGAATCCATCAAATACGAGCGGAGTTACAGGGGTTTGCCACACTCTTTAAGTGCTTTCTCTCTCATTCCATACCAGCTAGCACACTGAAAGCTACATTGGGGGGGGGGGGGGGAAACGGGGGGCAAGAAGCTATGTCCATTCATCAGTGCGCATCATGACCTTGAGCACTTTCTTTTCTTTCTTTTTTTTTCTGTGAACGTGCGGCTTACTTTCAGTGTAATCGCGAGCAAGCGTGCGGACACGTCACAGCACCCCGCGGTGGCTGCAGTAGCTACGCAGCTCACAATGCTCAAGTCAGCCAATGGCTGTGGACTTAGTGTTTATGCCATGGTTCAGCATCAAGATATGCCATAGTTAAGTTCACTATTCACAAAGCAACAGCATGATGAAGGCCCATTCCATAATAAAATGCATTTGGCATATTTTTTTTTTTTTTGTAATGAGCAGGAAAAAGAATGGGACTGCACAGTCCGCCACTTCACAGGCAGTATTGAATGGGTCAACTGGGTTTAGCCAGGAAAGCTCGCATGGAAGAGCCTTGCATCCACCATTCAGGGTTCTGCATGAAAACTTCAAAAAGAAGAGGACAGCCATAAAGCAGTTGAGTGCATAGGTGTGCGCACGGGGTGGCAGGAGGGGCAGGAGGGGCAGCCCCCCCCCCCCCCCTTTAGTCACTTAAGGTGGGGTGCAAAGTCTGCCCCATACATTGACTTAATAGGAAGGGGGGGGGGGGCGCTGTGATGTACATTTGCCCCCCCCTTGAAGGGGAACCTTCCGCACACTTTTGGTTGAGTGCATCTGTAACTTGTGGCAGCAAGTGATTGATACGCATGTTCTAGTTGTGACTGACATGCTGGAGGCTCAGGCTAATGTGAAAAGGCAGTATGACAGAGTCAGCAGCATCCAGAATTTCAAAGAGGGCCAGAAAGTGCTGCACTTGTGCTTGTTAAAAGTGAACAAGCAAGAAGCGCACTGGGACGGTCCAGCGTCGGTACTGCAGAAACCACCCAACACAACCTGTGTAGTAGAAATACCTAAGTACCAAAAGGAAGTTTGTACGTTACCACTATAATTTAATGAAGCCATACATTGATCAAACTCATGTTGTAGGTCTGCTGCGATACAAAGTATAAGGCAATCTGCTCAATATTTCACGAGATGTACCCTACAATGAATGAAATTTCTCAACTGTGCCATTACTTTCTGCCAAGTCCCACTGGCATTCACAGTTGCTTTACGCACAAATTTACTGCATAATGTTTCGCAGTGCTGCACAGCTTAGCTTGATAACCAGTTTAAATACCACTGGACAGTTCGAAAGGTATGAGCTGCAATTGCCTTTTCAAGTGGTATATGTGCTTTCTCAATTAAAAAAACGAAACCTGAAGGGTCAAATTAGAAAATGTCTGACAACCACAAATTGGTGTTGAACCAATTTGATTTTCATCACAATTAGACCATACCATTGATAACCATTTGGCTTTCCAGTTGCATTCAAATGGTAATCGTAATGGTCAGCCAATTAGATCTCATTGCTGCTAATTTAGTGCAACTGGTTAGTCATACAGTTGGACATCTATAGTCACCCACTTGAAAGCAACAGGTGAAATCTTTGTGAATTCAGCTCAAACTCTGGCAGTGCAAGTTATGATGAAGAAACTATGTTGTCTGAGAATGAGTGCAAAATATGAGGGAAGCTTACATATGCACAAATGTGCAACAAAAACTTGCTTCGCTAAGGTCACCACCATTTGACTAAACCTAATCCCACTCACCGTGGTTTATTCAGCATGTATTTCTCTGGTAAGTGGCACACGTGCAGAGCCCATCTCACACTGAACTTCGTTCAGTATGTGTTAGTAATCTATTGTCAACCTTAATCTTATCACGTACAAGGTTCACTTTTGGGACCACATTTCTCATTTGTGAGGCACTGTCCCAAAATAGTTTTTGCGCAGTGCAGGGGCGTAGGCAGAAATTATTTTCGGGGGGGGGGGAGGGGGGGGAGGCACCATCTTGATCTGAAGTGGGGGCCAGGCAGGCAGATGTGGTCGAGTGTGCTCTATATGCCATGGCAAAAAAAAAATTTGGGGGGGGGGGGGGGGGGGGCACGGGCCCGGCGTGCCACCCCCTGGCTATACCACTGACATAGTGGTCATGCAGAAATCCAAAGTAGAAATCACTTTAGCTTTAAAGTTGTAGCAACTTTCTAGGACATTAATATCCTCCCTGCAAATGAAGAACTTCACAATTACTGGTCATTTTTTACCATGCACGCTTTACTCAAGCCAGTGGACCAGTCTGACTGAGCTCATGCTCAAGTGTAGGGTTTGCCTGCTTCAATTATTTAAATCATGGCCCTTGCTTTCTAAGTTTTGGATAGTCCTTTCAAGACCATCACTTTTATCATTAAATCCTTCATTTATTGCGGAAGGTTCTTTCATGGTACTTAGATTAAATACCACCAAGTACCATACCATACTACTAAGTCCATGCCATACCATACCATAACAAGTCTTTCTGCATATTGATCGGACCTTCAATCAACTACGCAAAAAGTTTTGAAGGGCCCTGGATTGGATTCAGCGTCTCCACAAAGCAACATTAAAGGCAAACATTATTCGTATGGTACAGTACCAAGTACACAGGCTTTGTGGGCAAGTCAGCTTGACAAAGAAAGGATTACTAGCTTTAACAGATCATACTTTGTTACTAACCTGTACATAAAATGGAAGTGGCTCGAACATGGTGCTGAACATGGGCCAATGTGTCCACTGAAGAATCCGGGGATGGCAGGTGGCATATTCACTTGAGGCGACGATGTTGCTGGAAATATTGTTATATACAGTCTTTACTGATGAAAAGTCACATATGCACACAATTACCAAAAAAACCGCCAGGCCTGCGCGGAACGCGCAGCACAGTCACAGCGAAAGCTGGGAGAGCGCCATTTCTAAAACCAGTTGCAAACTATCTTGGGGCTACTAATACAAGTACACTTGCAAGGTACCCACTACTCCATTAATTGATTTCAGTCTCAGTTTCAGTTTATTGATTTCAAAAAAAGTAGTATGTACTATTTTTTTTGAAATCAATAAACTGAAACTGAAACTGAAACAAGATCAACAAATATACAGGTGAGGGTCCCAAAGTAAAAGAACTGTAGTGGGGCCCTCGGTTAATTATACAAGCATTGAGGGTAATAACTAACACAGCAAGTGAACAGGATTATTGGCAAAATCAAACCATATTGGATAAAATGGTAACATTGAGATCAGTAAAACATGAAAAAGCGCAGCCAGAACAACCCCAAGGTACAAGTAAAAAAGAAGAAAAAAAATAAAGTCGATTTGACAACAGCCATGACATTCGTACACTTAGTGCAGGTAGTGATGCCTGAGGTCATTTTTAAAAAGTGCAAGGGAAACACGAGATTTGATAGCTGTAGGCAAGTCATTCCAAAGTGAAATTGCAGTGAATGCAGGTGTTTTTTTGCCGTAATTACTGTGAACTGTAGGTAACAAAAAATTGTTATTAGCTGCAAATCTCGTCACGTTTTTATTGTGCAATAAATCATATGACATGAATGGAAGCGTGAGGTTGTTATGAAGCAGCTTGTGGAATAAAACGACTATGTTGAACTGGAACAACGAAGTAACAGGCAAAATACTGTAAGAGTGGAGTAACACAGATGCATTGCATTGTATGGAACTAGCAGTGATGATACGTATTCACTGATTTTGGATATGTTGAATTGATGACAAGTGACAAGCGTACGTGTTTCCCCATTAAACGATACCGTAGTTAATGTGACTATGAATGAAAGCAAAGTACAATGCTAGCAAAGCCTCACGAGGAAAAAAAAGGGCGAGCTTTGATCAATGCACGGATGCCAAACGAAGTCTTATGCTTGAGATCGTGGAAGTGACAGCGAAATGTAAGGTTAGGGTCAAGATGTATGCCAAGAAAAGTGACATCATCGCAAGCGGCTATGGAACGAGTCCCAAGTTTTAGTTCGGGAGTAAATGTTAAGGGCCTTTGAGCAGTCTTAAACACCATATATTTTGTTTTTAAAGGATTAAGAACCAAGTAATTATTGCTACACCAATTCATAATGTTACTCAATGCAAGATTTAGCCTTGAAGTAAGAACAGTAATGGATTTATCAGATGAAGATATGGTAGTGTCATCGGCGTATAAAATGCAATGATCGTGATTGGAGGAGTTAAGAAAATCCGGAAGATCATTAATATATAAAATGAAAAGCAAAGGACCTATAACCGAGCCCTGTGGTACACCCTGGTTAATGCATTTCGTTGCCGAGAATGTGTCCGCTACGTGTACTGTATATTGTCGGTCAAGTAAATAGTTTTTTAAAAATGTTAGCGCAGGACCGGTTATGCCGTAACACTCAAGTTTATTAAACAGCACTTGATGGTTAATCATGTCAAAAGCTTTAGTGAAGTCTAAGAAAACAGATCCTACTAAATTTCCTGAATCGATGCATTTTTTAATGTAGTCAGTTAGAGACAGCACAGCAAGATTAGTCGAACTTCCAGGGCGGAAGCCAAATTGATTATTCTTTAACAAATAGAACTTTGCAAGGTAGTTATTAAGACGTTTAACAAATAATTTCTCAATGAGTTTACTAAGGCAGGAGATAATAGCAATTGGACGATAATTAGTAACTATTTGTTTGTCACCTTTTTTAAAAACAGGGAACAATCTTCAATCTTGGCGTTCTTCAAGAAAGAAGGGAATAATCCGTGTTTAAACATCAGGTTTATAATATTACACAGTGTGTCTGAGATGAAACGTGCAACTAGTTTTAAATGTCTCACAGATATGCTATCTAAACCAGGCCCGGTATTTTTAAGATTAATAATCGTGGAAAACACTTCATCTGGTGTAACAGGTAACAAAAAGAATGACTGTGGCGTGCGGCGTAAAGTGCTATGAAACTGCGCGTGTGGGTTGTTACTAGAATAAACGGAAGAAAAGTAGTCCGAGAAAGCATTCGCGATTTCATTCGGCTCCGAAAGACTTAGACCATTGTAATTTATTTTGGTAGGGGGGGCATCACCAGATGACCTATTAATAAAAGAGTTTAGCAGCTGCCACTGGTTTTTCGGGTTGTTCTTATTCTGTACGAATTTACTTTCGTAGTACCCTTTTTTTGCCTGTTTAAGCAATAAGTTCAATAATTTACAGTAACATCTATATCGTTTAGCAAGAGCAGTGTTAAAGGGCTGACGTTTAGTTTTCTTGTACATGTTTTCCTTCGTCCTTAAGCTTTTTAGAAGACCATCCGTCATCCATGGGTTCTGCGGGTACTCATATCTTTTCCTACATTTTACAGTACTTGTGTTAGTCGAGACGGCCATCAAAAATGAAGAACAAAATTTATTTAGTGCGGCTTCAGGATCATGCATGGAATTTATTGGCGACCAATCAGTTTTACTCATGGATTCCACAAAGGCATCCGCATTAAACACTGAAGTGTAGTAGTTACTGTCGTTTATGGGCATATCAGTAGGAAATGTACGAAAAATAGGGAAATGATCGGTTATGTCAGTATCAACAACCACGGGACAAGGTGGTGGTGATAAGGTTGACAATATGTGATCAATGAGCGTACCGTTACCATGAGAGCCTAATCTAGTCGGACAGTCAATGAGCGATTCCAGACCGAATCCAGTGAAGCAGTCAGTGTAGGCTGTGAACGGAGTGGTATCGGTGTCTAGTAAGTTAATGTTAATATCACCGACAATAAGCACATCCTTATTTTCAATAGACAGCTTTGACAGTGCGTCATCAAGACCAAGCAGGAAATCGTTAAGTGAAGATGACAGTGAACGATAAATGCAACCAAGAATCATGTTCTTGTTACTCTGATTATGTGATGTATGGTCGACTTCGATCCATACTGACTCACAGTGATAAACATTTAATGCAAGATCGAATCTACGGTGGCTGATGACGAAGATGAATTATGGCTGAGCCCTTTGTAATGGGTTGGAAGCATTCAACGACCCCCCTCGTAATGCAATTCATATTGTGTGACGCCTAGTTACACAATTCGCATTCTGTGACGCCTGGTTGTTGTTTCGCTCTTCTACCACGTTATATTGGGCATGTTAACGCGGTCCCTTCCCGACATAATGCTTGTATATAGGGTTTTTGTGCGCAGGAGTTTCGAGCACAGGCATGGCATCTGGAGGTCCCGAATGGCTGTACGTCATGCTGATGTTGATGCTCGACGAGCCATAGAGTACTTTTGCGAGTCACTGACTTCGTTGCTTGAACTGCAAAAAATTCAAAAGGATGTACCCGAGTGGGTACCTCGCATGGAAGCACTGTTGTATATGAAACAATTGTAGGCAGAATGTACTTCCATGTAACTGTTGAAAATTGAAGCCCTGCAATAAAGAAAAAAAAAAAACAGGCATGGCTCAGTGGTAGAACACTGGGCTGGCACTGAGCGGACCCAGGTTCGAACCCAGTCCCATCCTAGACATTTTTTCCTATTTAGTTTTTTTTTTCTTATTTCGTGCGATAGCGGTTACGGGCACCGGCGGTGGCGGCAGACAACTACGGCACCCTTGTTGTGATCTCATAACAGCTTTCGCTGTAAAAAAAATTACGAGCTATGGTGACAAAATCGGTAGCATCTTGAGATACACTTGCCTTTGCTGTTGCCCCCGAACAGTAAAATCTGCATGTAAAAAAGAAGTGGCTAGAACATGGTGCCACAAGTATACCAGCTACCAGCTTACTTACAAGTTTAGTTAAATACTCTGAAAAATTTTGTTGTTTCCTGATGATCTAAAGTTTATGCTTGACCTTGGCAGAGTGTGAAAGAACTTCAATATGATATTTTGACCATTCTCAATCGGCACTTCAAAAACCACCTTCTGGAGCGCCAATTTTTACTTATCATGGAAACTATCAACCATTTTCATGATATTGTGGGATAAACACAGAAAAAGCAAAAGTTATGACATTGTTGCCTCAGAAATTTAAGAGCTGAACATTTCACACAAGAGAAATTTAGAGGGATCTTGAGCGATCTCGCGTGCTTGGTAAAAAAAAACATACAGCAGATGGCAGACGCTGCTGTGAGCAGCACAGCCAAATCTTGCAGTTGAGCGCAACAAGGAGAATTCACAAGCAGAGCGTGAAGTTTCCACTTCCTCAAGCACCCTCTCTTCATATAGAGGTCTGTACACTCTCTTCGGAGGGTCATCATTCGCACATTTTTCGACATACAGTAGACTTCGGCTATTGGCCAAAAGCCGACATAAACCAGAAGCAGAATTTGGATCATCTGCGGGGTGCTGCCATGTGCCAGGCTCCGTGCTCTATAGTGTGTTATAATTAGAGGACAGCAATGATAGCGCACACTGGAATTGCACCGGGAGAAAGCAATCGCATTTCATTTTGCATGCTCAGGGTCTTGACGTGCACATGACATACCTTCTATGCCTTTTGTTAGCCCTCTCTGTGTGGTTTTTAAACTACTACTCCTTATAATTATATCTTGTCTGCTACAGCACTTTCAGGTCCCTGATACCTTACTCTATAACCCCTTTCATACATCAGGCGTAAAATTGTACAGGATGGTGAGACTTCTTGCAGTAAATGCGCTTGCACCAACGAATAGTTCAATGTTTTGATCGGCCAAAATGTGATTTCTTTTTCTTTTTTGGGCTGAGTAATGAATGAAAATGCTTTATGCCCTAGAAAAAAACAAAATTCGTTATACGGCTGTCAATATGTTGTTCCACATCACTTGACATTTTGTTGTTTTTGTTTTCTAGTGTTTCGTTGGCAGCCGGTCGCGACGCCTCATGCGCAGGCTCATGCTCGGCTAGCCCCAGTGTTTACAACCACGAGATGCACAGAGTTATACATTTGCTGGTTGAACTTCCTGCATGGCTTCAACAGCGTTTCACATGATGTGTGAAACAGAGTACAGATGTTGGTTTGCTAATGAGACCTCATCTGGAATTTGGATAGGTTATTTAGAACTAGGGAGAAGCAGTCATGGGCATGTTACCAGTAAAAAGTAAGTGTTACAGTTACAGTTACCGTGAAAAAGTAACATTGTTACTTTTCCGTTACTGTACAAAATAAGTGACTGATTACAGTACAAAATACGTAACTGATTACATACCAAATGATAGAATTTACTTAATAAAAACGTACGAAGAAGAACGGGGAGTGCGTAACGAGTGAAGATGACGTCCATTGAGTCTCGCTATGTTGTTCAAGGTGTACCAGACCCTGTTCAGGGAGCTTTGCGTCCACTACGTGTTCACGAAACCCAAAGGCCGCACACATGCGAATGATCAGTGCGGCATCATCTACAAGTACGATGCGGGGATTGCGAAGCGACATAATTACATTGGCGAAACTGGCAGGAAAGGATCAGGAAAGGACCAGGAAAAGAAAGGTTGCTAAAGTCAACCACGCAACACATTCTTAGAGCTTGTTGAACACAGCTGGACAGGGCATTGTTTGGTCCAAACAATGTGACGATGCTGGCTCATGAACGAAAGCAAGGGAGCAGGGGGGGGGGGGGGGCACTTCTGGAAACGTGGTTCATTCGCCACTACGCATCGGCTTGTAACAGCAAGCAACCGCGGCTCCCAACCAAACAATTGTAAGGACATGTGTGACTAATGGACTGATCGACTTCTGCTCATTTTTCCCTCTATTTTTGATTGTTGCCAGTGTATACTGAGGGTGCCCTGCATAGAAGGCAAAATGTCTGTAATTTTGTTAATAATTATTGTGTTAAATCGAAGTAGACCTTTGACAATCAGTTACAAAGAAGTTTTAACTTGCTTCGCTAGTTCACGGCACTTCGGGTTTTCAGCCGTTTCGTGCTGCCGTTATCTAGCCACCTGTCAAACCGGATTAGCTCGGTGCCTCCGACGCCTCCGACGAAGGAATGCTCCACCAGCACACCAAGAAGAGAGATCGAAGCTGAAGTGACAAAAAGGGTATATATGCCCCCCCACAAAAAAGGGCGTGAACTTACCAAGTTGTTCAGTTGTAACATGATTGATTTACGACATGTCGTTTACAGTAAACTCCTAACACGGTCTTCTGCAGGGAAGGTATTTCTCTTAGCGACCTCTTCTCCTAAACTGCGAGGGGAGCCCTTTTGTGGAAACTTGAAAGGTGGAGAGAATATGGTGAAGAAGAAAGTTCAAAAAAGTGAAAAGTGTTTAACATCGGCCTTTCACGAGTGTTGCTGTCGGATAATTTTTTATAGAGGCTGAAGTAACTGTAACGGTATTTTCAATTACAGGTACTGTGTAAAATGTAACGCTGTTACAGTTACAAGTTTCTCTAACTTAAAAGTAACAAGTTACAGTTACAAGTTCATCTAACTTAAAAGTGACTAGTTACAGTTACAAGTTACTGAAAAAAGTAACTAGTTACTACTAACGCATTACTAGTAACTAGTTACTGCCGAAGATTGGGGACAAGGAGGCAACAAGCAAATGAAGGTACATACCACCGAAATAGCTTAGAAATTTTCAATGCAAGGCTTGGTTCAACTTCTACTACTTTGTCAATGAATGGAAACTTCGTATGCATCGAGGAGGCATTGTCAATACTTTTCTAAACTTTTTTTTTTTTTTTTACAAAATTGGTGGCATTACTAATGAATGCCTTCGTGACCCATGCCCCTCCCTTGATTTCAAGCACAAGTATTACGCAATGCTTTCATCATTTGTTTACACCGATCTCTTTTTTAGCTTTGTGGATGAAGTACGTGCCCAATGCTTACCGCTTGGCATATATATATATATCTAGGCGTAGTATATAGCTTTGTTTTTATCTCTTGCATGGGTGTCGGCAGCATTTGGTCTTAAGGGGGGCAAACCCGTGTTGCATCGCAGCGCGGAAGCAGCGGGAGAGTCCTGGTGAGGCTCTAGGACCAGTGCTGGCTTGGCTTGAGGGGGGGCAAGTGCCCCCTTTGCACCCCCCCTGCCGACGCCCATGATCTCTTGTGTTTACTGACTTGTTAGTGACATGAGGTTCTACAATATTTACTATGCACCTTATGTACTAAAACCGCAGTGGTGTTTTGGGGCACATAATAAAGATCCGTATAGATGTACACTTTTGCTCAGGCTTGTACATTAAAGTCATCGACTATATAATGACAAATATTCAACAGGTAAAAGTTATGAGCATATATCATCCACAAAAAATCATGAAATATGTATAGAGGGGGGAGAGAGAGAGAGAGAGACGAGGAAAAGGAAAGACAGGGAGATCATGAAGTATGTAAACATCCTGAATGAACAGGGGAACATTAATGCACACATGACAATCAAACCGTGGACTGCAATGATTTCTTGCATTGTGTTAGGAAGAGACCGGTTGCATATGCAGTAGATTTTATCCAAGTAAAGAACAGCTTTACCTTGTGTGGAGATAGTTCTGCGCCTTGTACCTCGAGATTGTGACAAAAAACGTAGCCAGGCAGATTGTAGGTAGAAAAAATGTACTGAAGAGAGAAAATAACAGAACAGAAACGGCTGACTAAGGGTGGGGCCCTTAATCCAAAGCTCCACTCGCACTGCATGGACTGCCTGCAGGACCTGGTCTAGAAGAGCTACTATTAGCCCCTCCATATCCAAGTCCGCAAGTTGTCTCTCCCACAGCAGCAATAGGTTAGAGGTTAGAGTGAGTGGTGAGTATACTGTGTGAGGGTGTCTCCCACACTCCCATGTTATAGGTCTCCCTGTGGGTCAATCTTTGCATCAGGGGCAAGCATGCTCGGGTACCACCAATGCAATTTTTTTCTGCCCAAGGAGGTTTGGGTAGGCGTTGGTTTGCATTCTGTGCCAGTCCCTTCCCTGACTACAATTGAGTTTAGCGTAGAGGGTGCGAGTGTTCTTCGCTCCCTCCTTTGAAAGGCAAAGATCTCCTGTGGGGTGACCAGCGTTGTGTTGACTGCAGGAGACCCGAGGGTTGATGCTGCAGCTCAGTAGTTTGTTTCTCAAGCAGCAGTCTGTCACACTGTTTCCCTCAAGTCCCTCGTATGCTGGATGCCAGGTTATTCCGTGCTCCAGCTGGAGGCATTTTCTTAGCAGTTTTGTTGCTGCAGCAGACAGGAGCCCCTTAAAAGGCAGGCTCTACACACTGTTTGCGAGTCACCATGTGGGTGACTATGCCCTTTCCATCTGGATCGTTTGTGACCATTGCAATGGCTACTGTCCCTGCAGTTGTTACTGATCACATCTTGAGTGTGGCCTCTGGAATCTATGGGTGTTGTCTTGTGACAGCAATCATGCAGTAATTTCTTACCGGGACATTTCTTGTGTCCGTGTAGGGGCTGTTGGGATCGTGCTGGTTTTGTGACCGAAGTGCTTAGACATGCGCTCATTTTCTTCTTGTGGGAGTCCAACATTGCATGTTCTGTGGGATGGACATGACGTGGATCCTGTCTCTGTTGGCTTTGTTAGTACTATATTTCTGTTGCACTGGTCAGATACTCGGGTGTTCAGTGGGTAGCCTAATCGTTCTGTGATGAGCCTGCGCGCCCTGTTCTGTGGTGGTGAGGGGCTTCCATTGTGCCATTCGTACAGCTGCCGAGTGCTCCTCCAAGCTATTGTGCACTCCCATGTTGTTCAGACAATTAGTGTGTAAACTGGGAGGTTGAGCGCAGTTTTGTACACTCCTCATAGGAGAAGGCCTGTGTGAGGAAACTGAGGCCGTTGCTTTCTTGAAGGTCTGTGGGAAGGTTATCTCTTGCAGAAATCTTTTAACGTGTGGTAATGGACCGAGTCTTCTCAGTCCCAGTGGCAGCCATCAGTTCAGGGCGGCCATAGCAGCCACGCCCAGGAGTGCTTGGCAGTGTCTGGCCAAGCACCGAGCACAGCACGTGCGTCTTGCCACACGCAACCTTCATCATCTTCGCTTCCTTTTTCCTTCCTCCACGTCCCTCTGGTGGCATTCCAATAAAAAGTTACTAGTATGCATGCCTTCATACGAGTTGGTGCAAGGCCATTCATTACGTTCAGTTGCATAACGCCTAGAAGTGCAGTAGCCAACTGATGTGCAAGATATACATGAGTAATTTCATGTATTCCCAAACCCTTTTGGATCTTCAGACTGTCAGGAGTGTCTTCAGATAGCACTGAATGGCTCAGTGTGAGTGGAAGATTCCCATGCCTTAGATGATGACTGGTTCTTTGGGTTGCAAAGTTATTGTGATAATCCTGAGAATTAGTGCAACAGAAATTGAGGTGTCTGAATGGAGGTATGCTTTGGGAGGTTTGGCTATGCACTTTCTGGACAGTTAAACTTCATAGTACCCAGGGCTGGGCAGTATAGAAGATACAGGCATATCAAATACTCTCTTACACATTCAGCAGGCCTGTCAATATCTATATTTTTGATACAGCATATGAGGTATAATGTGCCTTAAGATAAAGAGAGTACACACATGACTCAAGTCACTGAGGCTGTAGCAATACGTGGCAGTTAACGTTCCAACATAAAAGGCAACACATTTATGCCAATATTACAATAGCCAAACATGATTGAGGAAGGCAGACCCTATATGTGGCAATGGCAATAACTTTTAATAATTATTTTAATAACCCTTTGTGGTCTGCTCTAGGAAAGCACCTACCATCACAGACAACAGTAAGCACTTGTGATCACATTCGTAGGTGCCTGTGATAAGCGCTTACTATTGTAAGTGATACTACACAGTTTCGAACTGCTGCTCAAGGACTGGAACAAAAGAAAACCGTGAAAAAAAATGAACATTTTGCTGTCCATTGGCACATGTGAGTGAGTTTTCATGTGGCACATAAAATGGCTCACAAATTTCAGACCGGATGGGTGGTAACATAGGCAGAGAGTTTTCGTTTTCCCGGAGGGGGCCCGACTTGCTTTTCCACATCTCTCTCTCTCAATCAATCAATCAATCAATCAATCAATCAATCAATCAATCACAGGGGACATTATTGTGGTTTCTGAACTGTATTTTATTGATCCTCACTTAAATTAAAGGGGATGAAAAATCACCCTTTCCGTCGGTGGGATCTGAACGCACAACCTTCGAATTACGCGTCCTATGCTCTTCCATTTGAGCTACAACGGAGGGTGCTCCCCCGCTGGATGCGTAATTCGATGGTTGTGTGTTCGAATCCCACTGACGGAAAGGGTGATTTTTCGTCCACTTTAATTTTTTCAGTTTAAGTGAGAGTCATTGCAATACGGTTAAGAAACCACAAATAAGGTCCCCTATGCTTTCCTTCGCTTAACTGTCTGTCGGTTTCATTAGTTGTGTATGATAAACAGAAAAACGAGCCCCTCGGACGGTTCCCCTACTTTCGTATATATGGATCGACGTCTTGTAAAGTGAAAAATAAATCTGGAGTCTCGCACTACGCACTAGAGATCTTCATAATGATGTGGCGGAGAGAGAGAGAGAGAGATTGTAACAAAAGTTTATTCTCTTAGGTGTTGGCACCACGGCATCATTATGAAGATCTCTAGTGTATAGTGCGAGAATCCAGATTTAGTCTTTACTTTACAAGACACCGATCCACCTCGTAACGCTTGGCTCAAAGTGAAAAATGCTGCATAGACAAATACCTGCTGACTGCTTCGCATGAAATCGATTCCGACAATGCGCAAGATCTACCAAAGTTTTTTATTCTCGTGCTTTATTAACTTTGTTGAAACATGCACCAGACAGGAAAGACTGGGCAAGTGCTGGTACAGGAAGCTTTATTTATGCCAGTGAATTCAATTTAAGATGGCCAAAAATAATTCTCAGATGGTAGCAAATACCATATGCTACCACTACACCTTACGCGAAGCTGGGGTTACGAATTTTTCGGCCAAAGGTTGTTTTCTGAACGAGTACTTGAGTTTGGCGTTGACCAAAGTGGTAGTAAAACTCTTTGCTGATAAATAAAAGATGCATATCATCTTTTCTCGGCACTTTTATACAGACAGGCATGTCGCAGGGTACCCATTTGTAGGCGACCAAGAAATTACGTTTTCTTAATTGGTGAGCAAGTCTGCGAAAGCATTCACTGACTGACTGTGTCAGGGATGACTAAGAATAAAACAGAGCTTAAGATGGGACGAGATGAAGGCACAGACCCGGCACTGAACAAACAACCAAGGTTCATTGAAAAACAACTACAATATACAGGACGCAGGTGTCTGCGCAGAACAGCGAAATGATTAAATGAAACATAAGCAAAACAAACAGATAAATAAAACAGAAGCATGAGTTAAGAAACATTCTAAGCGCTATACTGAATGTGTACCAGAAATTGTGTACAAGATACCATTTAGTTGTGGGCGCTATTATATCGGCCAAACAGGCTGATGCATAAATGATCGGGTGAGGGAGCACGCGCACTCCCTAAAAGGCTCAGTACGCAGCCATTTGGCTGACCATTGTAAAAATTGCTGACGTCAGCCCATTCTTGATAAGTGTGTCGTCATTGGGTGGTACGAGCAGCGAAGCATTCCACATCAACAGCATGGTGGTTCTTGTGTAAGCGTGCCCTCAATTTCCCTTCACTGCAATGAAATTACATATCTAGAGGCTACTAGTGTGACAACTTCTTGATAATGTGCTCGAGCTGATGATCTTTGTTGTATGGCCTTTATCACATGTATGTTCTTGTTCTGCGCAGATACCTGCTTCCTATATATTGCAGTTGTTTTGCAATAAACCTTGGTTGTTAGTTCAGCACTGTGTCTGCGTCTTCATCTCGTCCCATCCTAAGCGTTGTTTTATTCTTCGTCTACTATGCACCAACCAGCCTGATCAAGCGCGCTGCTCACGTGTCAGGGATGCTTTGTATTCTCAGAAGCATATTTTGTTTTTCGAAAACCAGTCGCTACGCGGTTCAAGACTTCATTTAACTTGTCATAGCTTGAGTGGTCACTTCAGTTGTTCATCAAAACATATTCTGCTCATAAAAATCCATTTGAGGGGCATTTTCCACTGAATGATTGACTTGTCACTGGCCCATGATCCAAATTTTAAAAGCCTGAAAGGAAAAAACAAGCTGGCATAAACAACTCCCTGTGAAATAGCTGCCAGAACGGACAGCCAACAATCCATTGTAAATGGACGGGGACCCAAGCCAAGCTCTTAAAGGCCAACTCCGGCGATTTTTTTTACCTTGTCAGGGTAATGGTGCTTTCATGTTCCTGAGACACTCTTGTCACGCGCCCGATAGCTGAAATGCTCAGCAAATTCGAAAATAATTTTTAATAAACAAAAAGGCGCAATACCGAAACCGAAACCCAACCGAGTGTACTGTCTACGTATGACGTAGTAGTTTGTTACGAACCGGAAGTCGTGCAAGGCATGCTCGTCCCGCCGGCGCGGAATATCACACGCTCCTCCACAGAGAACAGAAAATCGCTCGCCAAACCAGCGAAGCGCCGGCCAAACACCGTCGTCTTGTGGCCAGCACAATATACGCTGTAGCGGCCCAAGTTAGCGAACCCATCGGCTGCATCACTTCCGTCGACCGGCAAACCAACCCGTCACACATGCAATGTTGCCAATAATTGTGGGAAGCCGGGTGGGCGTTTGCAGACAATCTTTAAAATTCATTTGTAAACAATCAGCGCATCTCTCAAGCTTGAAATTTGGCATAAATGACGGAAATGTGCAAATGAACGTACCCAGCGAATTTCATTGAGATCCATAGACCTCGAAAAATCGCCGGAGTTGGCCTTTAAAGGGGCCCTGCAACACTTTTTCAGCATGGTCAGAAAACGCTACCGATCGGTAGCCGAAGCTCCCGAGAACACGCAAGCCAAACATTATAGCACAGCACGCGGCCTGGAATTTACAATTAATTCTCAAAGTCAGCTAGAAATCGTTCCCTCTTCTTTCTACAAGAGATGCTATATACCCAAATTCACGGCCATTGGCTGACTTGAGCATCGTGAGCTGCATAGTTACCAAGGCCGCTGCTAGAGGTCGCCACATGCCCGTGCGCTCGCTTGCCGTGTGGCTTACACTGAAAGTAAGTCGCGCGATCCAAGGAAAAAAAAAAAGAAAAAGTGCTCAAGGTCATGACGTGTGCATGATTTAACTTCTTTCCACCGCATCTTCACTCCCTGCTAAGCTTCCAGCATGCTCGTCGGGCCGAGAGAAGAGAGAAAGCAATTACAACGTGCAACAAATATCTCTGCAACTCCGCTTGTGTACTTTATGGATTCTAAATTGTTTTTGAGGCGGTCGATTCGTAAGGCCATAAACTTTTTTGACGAAGCCATTCGATGGTTACATTGAAAAGTGTTGCAGGGTCCCTTCAAAAGATATCCTGGGCGAGCAGCAGGGGGGGGGGGGCCCTCTGTGCCCCATGAAGCTGTCCGGGGGGGACCCAAGCCCCTCAGCTCCGCCGTAGTCTCCGCCTATGTGTGGTAACGTGGGTGCAATTATAGAGCAGCAAAGGGTTAATTATACTTGTTAGTTGCAACGGTAGAACTGCAGAAAAACCAGCCCAGTGCTCACAACATGCCCTTTTGCGAAAAACTTTAGGCTTAGTACAAATGTAAAGAAATATGTTATCGACATGCATCAAGCAAGGCTATGTCTACACTAGCTAATAAGTCCATAAGCTAGGCATCGCATGGTGCAGAAAGATATTGTTTGGAACAGCAATACGTAGCTGCAAATTTAAGTGTTTAAATTCCAGTAGTGAACACTGAGAAAGTTACTTCTACATAACTGCTCGGGCACTTCATAATACAATTCACAACTCAAAAGCTGCCACTAAGAAAGCAAGCATAGTTTTATACTACTCCTCCTGCTCACTCAAGTCGCCTCTGTACCACGTCTCTTTGCACCAGCACACTGTTCAACGTCGCATGACTAAAGAAAAGATCACTATTCGCCAGGTTACACAATGGCAGCCGCATTAAATTCAAACAGCAGTTCATTATCAGAAATCATGTGGATATGAATCAGAACAAGGTGGCCGTCTTGTAATTAGCAAGCAATGCAACGATTATAAAGGAAAGAAAAGTCTACTTTTGCTCACGTGTTAATACATGCAACTCCGGCCATCGTTTAGTATTTACCATCAGCTGGTTCATTTCTTACTTTTACCATGGGCCGTAATAAAACACTCCTGAGAAAGTTTGTTGGGCAGCACAGACAGCAACATCCCGATACGGTGATTTTGAGCACTTGTGTGACAGATGCGACATTACTGAGTGGCACTGTTATCATTGTTTGAAGTTATGACCTAAATTTGCACATTCTTTTTTAGTACTTCCAAGAAATACTATGGCATTACTTTTACAACCATTTCAGGTGCCCAACAGGCCTGAAGTGTTGAAATCATGGGAATGATGCACGTTGAGCACTAGGTTTACTAATGGCTGCCCTATGGAAGCTGTTACAACCATGCGATGCCATTACCTCTAAAATCCAACTGCACATTGCCCAACTGCATGGGACATCGGAACGCCATCAGCATGTTGAGCAGGCTTGGTAAACACGGCATGTCGACTCCTGCAAGCCACGAGGGACCCTACGATACGATTGAAAAGTGAAATGTGGCATCTAAAGCTGCCAAATTAGAGTCGAGGGTATAGTGAACTATAGTTGAGGGTAACTCATTTTGCAATATCCCCAAGCAATAACTTGCGGGTTCTTGTGCAGCAATTATCCCATACTTGCTCTTTCACCAACATCTTGAGAATAGATCATGCGTGAATATGGAGTGAATGAACACTTATTGGAGATGTCCGGCATGGAGACTTGAAGAAAACTTTTCCAAGCCACAAAGCCACTTTAAGCCTCAGTAAAAAGCAGTTAGATTACATGCATACGTATGAACTCCATGGCCAGAGAAAACATGCTAAATACTTTTAGCTAATTTGCTGAGGCTACAGATGAAGTCACGATTGCCCCATTTTCTCTTTCGACACTTAGCATTCAGATAAGTGAATACCCTTGAATGGGTGCAAGCAGTACTGCTCAGCACTTTAAATAACAAAACTTGAGCTCAGCCATTTGTGCTTGATGCACTTTTATAGTGGCTTCCTGATGAACGTAAATGAGCGAATAAGATACAAAGGAGGACTACTGGCGGATAAGCAGTTTGCAAGGAAACTTGCAAGTCCCTTTATTGAGCTATATCAAATGTAACGAGTATCTAAAGTAAAAAATAGCAAGCACTATATCAGATGGAATTAGTCTGCTAAGATCTTGTATCTCGTACTTACCATGTATTTTTGCCTGGCCCCGATCGTACCTACATGACAAATGCATGTATCATTGGTGCCAGCCTCTCAAGAGTCAAGGTCCAGTCGGAGTGCACCGAAATAATTTGGTGCGACATGTACTGGCAAGAGTCCAATGACAATCGTGGAGCTGCACTTGTCAAGAGGTTATGTTAGTGGAGATCAGGCAGCACTGGGCATGCAGCTAGCTGTCAGGCAAAAGCCCACAGGGAATATTCCCACATGTGCATTTTAAGGCTCAAGCCTTAAATGTCTCTGTTGGCAGCGACCTTGCAGAGAAACGAAAACTACGCTGTCCCAAAAAAACCCTCACTGCTGCTTTGAGAAAAAAAAAAGTGTTCAACCACAGTGCCATGGCAGTGCTGGAAGCTGCTTGACAAAAAAGGAAAAAAAAATGTATATAGAAGTCATGTCAGGCAAGGAGTCACATTAGCAGACATTGCACGGCAGAAGCATAGTCACACCAGGTGTCGCAGCATGCGAGTTGTGTAAAGAGCGTGTTGTTGTAAATATAGGCATGCGCAGGGTTCTCTGTTATAGGGGCCAAGTCTCGTCACAGCCCAACCTCGGCGTTGGTCAAATCCGAATGAAAACAAGCTTCGCCGTGGATGCAAAAATGAAAATGGAAGTGATGGCGTGCTTCTCAAAATGGCCTGCCATTCGTCCCCGGCTTTCCAGGGGTAAAGGTGGAAAGCAAACAGTTCTTTCAATGCAACATCAGGTTTCCTAGGTCATCATTTTCGTTAAAAAGCATGCTTTGCCTTAATCCTGCGCATAAAAGATGGCATGAAAGGTCCAACCGACTAAAGGTATGGGGCAGAATTGCGACACCCTTCAAATGATTCGGGGAGGTGCCCCCAGCTACGCCCTTGTGAACATACCTATAGTTCTAAAGCTTTCTGCCCATTACATAGGGCTCAGCCATCATCAGCCACAGCATCAACATGTGCGGCTACATAGGTGCACATATTGCCTTACAAACGTGTAGTGGGTGCTTCGCCAAGTCTGCCAACCTTAGACTAAGACATGAAAAAGTGCATGCACGAGGCATTCAAAGGGTCCCTTTATCGCGGATAAAAAAAAATGAATAAATAAAGTCTTTATTGAGGCCACAAGGTCAGTGAAAGTGTCCAATTTTCCCAGCAATTTAAGACTGTGTTCGGTCTAACTGCACAGATAACTGGACAAATCTAAATTCAAGCATGCCTCGTGTTCATGGCCAAACATTCATGCTCAGACTGTAGTAGCAAATGAAATGGGATTTACAGGTACAGTCCATTTTATAGCCACTGCAGCAAGCACAGTGCTAGTAAAAAATAAAAGAGCACAAATATGTGGTGGAAATGAATTTTATTGACAACACAATAACCAAGTGTGTACAACACACAAGTAACCACATTAAATACCAATACTTGTGCAATTTAGGGCAAGGCAAAGAACCAACGCCTATTTGATGTAAGGGAT
The DNA here is from genome assembly GCA_030522465.1 of Rhipicephalus appendiculatus. NCBI lineage: Eukaryota > Metazoa > Arthropoda > Arachnida > Ixodida > Ixodidae > Rhipicephalus > Rhipicephalus appendiculatus. The sequence goes on along the minus strand of JALIZH010032928.1, from coordinate 448,652 downwards.
AAAGGAAAAGTGGCTGGAGTGTTGCAAAGGAGCAGTGAAGCGAGTGCTGCTGATCTAACGCATGGTAACTTAGCACAGCTGACCACAGCTCTGAATAACCAGCTTCTTGCTAGTCTTGCCGCTCTGGGTACCTAAGTTCTCCATCTTCTTGACGACTTCCATGCCTTCAACAACAGAGCCGAAGACCACGTGCTTGCCGTCGAGCCTGGCATAGAAAGGTATTGAAAGAAAATTCAAGTACACTGCCAACACTTAACTTCTGCTGGAAAAAAGGGACATGTAAACACCCAGCGCATGCCTTAAAATTTAGCACAACTTATAAGCCACTCTCACCCAATTTATTAGGTTCATGTACATGTTCAGGACCCTGAATATGCATTCTTTTAAGGTAGGACGCTGCTTTTTCGGACCAAAAGTTGACAAAATATTTTTTGGGATTATGCAGCTTTTTATAATTCAACAGTCACTGCAGGCAGGCCAGTGGGCACACATCAGTGTGAAACATTGCATGAATACAGCACAATGGAATGAGGACTTTTATACCACAACAGCAACTGATGGCATTTTGATCATTGCCATTTTCCATAACCTATCTCATGAGATGCTTTTCTCTGCTTAGGGACTTATTTTTATCATTTTTGTTGGGCTAAGATCCTGCAAGTGTAGAGTGCAACATGTTACTTTAAGAAGATATATATTCATATATATACACACACACACAAACACACACAAACACACACATAACGTCAAGTAAACAGAGTGCTTTTTCTCAGTTATTAAAATGAGAACATTGAAGCTTTGCAATTTTTGTCCAAGGAAAGCCTGAACCGTAATATTGCACTCCTTTGCATGTGTAGAATCCAATGACATTTAATTCAGCAAGATCTGTGCAGCCAGTGTAGTAAATATGCAATCAAATGATGTTTCAATTAATAAATATCTTAAAAGTAATGAAAATAGATTATATTTGATACCACCACATGAAAATAATAATCTATTCATCATCCTACCTTAAAGGCGCACGGACACCAAACTTTTGCACTGTTTTTTTTTTTTTTTTGCAATAGGTAGCTTATGACCCACTTATCACGGCTGCAAACCTCGTTTGCGCGAGTGCGGAACGGTTATTTATTTAGAGACGTTTCTAGAGCGCCCAGTCTCAGTCTCAGTTTCAAAGAGCACCGAGCTAGGCAGGAGCAGTTCCGGGGGGCAAGGTAAACACAGCTGGCCACGTGACCATGCAAAAGTGTTATGTGGCCGCTGCGAGCGATAGCGTGCGCGATTGGGTGTCGCACTCAGCGAGCACACACAAAGCCGCAGGCATGGAGGAAGAAATCGCATGTAGTGCAAGCACAAGGCCCGTGCCAGCAACCAGCAAACACAATTTCGTGACATAGGTTTGTTTACATTGCCCCTGCGTTCATGTCGGCGTCGCGCGGGGCTCCGCATCTCGCTCAGTCGCATGGCGTGCACTTTAAAATTGATTTTAAATATGTTCTAGGCTATATTTGCCCTTGATATCTCGTAGATATTAGGGATGAAGTACCTTAAGACCGATCCTTGTCGGCGTGCGGTGGCGTGCACAGCACATGCAAGGTACCCACATACGTTATGACGATGACGAAGAATAAGCGCATTAGCACGTGCAAGTACCCGATGACGACCATGGAACATTCTCTTTCTGCCATGGATGAAAACGAACATAAGGTGTAGGAAGCGGCGGCAAAACGGCAAAAACGCTAAGCGGACTCGGAGTTGAGGGCGCGGGAAGCGGCGGCTCAACAGCAACGCCGACAACAAGCTGCTACACCGGAGGTGAGAGCTCGGGAAGCGGTGGCTAAACGGCAAAAACAGCTTGTGCAGTAATGACGTCTCGATACGCTCTACGATGCATTTCGTATGACTGGAAACAACCAACAACCACCAGGAGAACGTGCACAGACCTCGTCTTTGCCAACTTCAGGCGAGGTCCAATCGAAGAACCATTGGCTCTACACTTCACGGACCACAAAGCAGTAATAATGAAGGCAAAACAAAATCCACACCTCAACAGGGCATACCATTTATGACCAATAAACATTGTATACAACTGTACATCGCTTTGTCACTCATTTACATGCGTGATTGGGCAATGTCACGGGTGATACGGTCACACTGAACGATCGCCCTGCTTCGCCCACTCATCATTCACTTTGTGGAAATGCAGCGTTTTTTGTGTATGTCTCCACATAAATCTATCTTTCTCATTATCTCTCCTTCGAAATTTTGTGTCAGTGCTCCTTTAAACAACATAACACTACACTTGAGTGTTATGTTTGAGAGTAAAGAAAGGCGTCCTTTTGTCCCTCAAAACTAGTCATCTAGCTCTATTTTATTTCCTTTCATGAAAACGCTGCGTTCGCCGCGTTCCTGTTATTGCGATATCACACTGATAACGTTAATTCCGTTCATGACCTGGAAGCGCCGGGTGCACAGCCGATAATGCAAGAAAGGCACGGAAGATTGCTATTATTGTTGCAAGCCAGATGCTTTGGAAGAGTTTTGGAAGAAACCCAGCAGACAGTAGAGTAAAATATCACAAAATTTAAATGATACGGCTTTCACGTTCTATGAGGCGAGTCACTGCGATGTCAAATGCAATCTAAGAACAAGGTTTCACAGGCACCTACAAATCATCAAATGGCACTAGCTACTTTAACACAATCTTTTTTAAAGATTATTTCTTCGGCCATGTAGCAAACTTCGAAGACGAACTAACAAGCAATATTTTTACCTCAATCCTTATTAAAAAAAATGATCGTGGTATACACTGACCAGTAGACACTGCGCCACTGTCAATATATTAAGCACCATGTACACAGCGTCCGGGCACTTGTCAATGCTATAACCATTACGTTTAAAACTAGTGCATATTAATGTTTTACCGACAGGACACAGCTGGCACTCGTGTATATAAGGAACGCACTGTGTCTCATTCAAAGTATTGGTATGATATGATTCACTGTGCAGCATCTGTGCATTGCGGTGAAACACTTCCGGGAACTGCTACAGTAAAAGCTCGTTAATTCGGAAAATCGGTTAATTCGGACACGTCATCTGGTCCCTGTAAATATACGCATCACTCTACGAGACTGGGCGCTCGTTATTTCGGACAGATTTGACCGCAAATCGGATGATTCGGCGACTTTTGGGCCGATGGCGAGGCTCGAAAACGGAATGAGAACAATTCGGAACAAAAGTGAAGCTCAAACACAGCATCGCCATGGACATCGATTATCGACTTGGCTTGACTTGAGACTGGTTGAACACCTTTTCTTCGCGTGTGGGTGGTGTGGGTTTGGCGGTGCCATTTGGCCGCTTTGTTGCCGTTCGTGTGCTGCATCGTTGAACACAGTTTTATCGAGGAGCGATTCAGTACGGCTCCTTTAGCTTGATAGTTGCTCGTGCTTTTGTGCCGAGTGTGTGACCGCACTCTCCGCCGATGGCAACGCCGGCGAAGCGGCCTAAGTACGAGGCCAATAACTTCACCACCAAAGTAGAAATTTTGCATGCCCTCGTTGTCCTTGAAGAATTTTGTTTTGGCACTGCAGACAGCATGCGAGCTGCTGAGCACCTTAAAGGGCTGAGAAAAATTGTGTCCGCGCGAATTTCTGCTCGAGAACAGACAAGCATCCGCGATTACTTTGTAAAGTAAAGGTATGTTGAAAAAACTCTTTGCATTTATTGTGTTTATTTCGACCATTCGATAATTCGGGCATTCGGTTAATCCGGACAGTTTTTCCGGTCCCTAGAAATCCGAATTAAGGAGCTTTTACTGTATACTGCAAATGGATCGGCCCACAAGAGAGCTGCCGCAATGCTGAACGACCGTCAACATAGCGTTTCTGGCTTTGAACAGTGCCATTTAAGACCTGCAATCGCAGCACGAAATTGGAAAAATATGCCAAAGAGGTTTGGCGTCCAAAATTTTGGAAGTCCCCTACACATTGCCTCTCTGGGATGTGTGGCAGTGCATTTTAATGTATTTGTGGAGGCATCAGAGTCTGCAAAGCTTTTGGAAAGTTGCTCTCTGTAACAGCAATACTTCAGAGGGTTATCCAGCACACATGCGTTTTAAAACCATGCCTTGCAGCGGCAATTGCACCTACCAACAGAACTGCTACCACACAGCTGGAAGCGCAGCATGCTAGCAAAGAACATGTACAGGAAGATGCCTACACGAGGAAATATGTGCAGTTTTGTATGCGTTTCTCCCTTTCCCACTTCCCTTCTAGCTATTGGACTATTTACGTTACTGAAGAGTGAAGCACAGGTGACATCCTCAATACCTCAGAGGGGAACCAACATTCACTATAAGAACGCTGGTGCCTCAGGCCATGTCATTCGAGAGCGCTCATGCTGGGCAATGAGTGAAACGGTGGAATTGCATGGCAATGCAGGACATATGTTACTACTCCGCTTTTCCACTCATTGCCACGACAACAGAAAGTTCAGTACATCAATTTAGAGCACATGGTGAAGCTTTAGAAAGAACAAAAGAGGAAAATGCAGTCGTGGCCTATAGCTTCACATGAGTTGCTGAACTTTCTACATGCTGGTTAACGATATACTTATGAAGCTTCCACTGCTGTAGACGCTCATGAGAATCGTAGAAGCATTAGCACAGTACTCAACAGGCTACGACATTGATATCACCTGCATAGGTAGTCATGAACATGTAAAATAAATGAATGATCGGGAGAAAAGTTAAACTGGCTCAAATTGATCAATTATTTCACACCTACCAATGAATTTATTAGTACGAAAGGAAAGGATGGCAAGGTATCCATTTCTTTCATTTCCTAAGGTAATCCAGTCTAGAGCCTGGAGAATTTCTACACTTGGACCATGGTACAGCAGGTCAAAACAGTCTTTCACTACCTTTAGAATATGATGTAGTTCAATAACTAAGCCCAAACACACAATGCCAAAATTCGAATTAAAAAAAAAAAAAAAAAACATTTCGAGGCTAATCAAGCCGTCGAAGCTACAAGAGCTCATTGTAGCTTCGGCAGTAGCATGTATGCACAGGGCGATATCATTGTTGAGGTTTATTGAACAGGTAGTACTGAATAAGAAGAAGAACTAAAGTGGATCACCAGTAATTATGGTAAGTGCAGCACCAGTAATTGGGTAAATTTTTTTTGCCCAAAGAACTTTTATATATTACCAAACCTATTACTGTCAGAGTGAGCAAAAAGCTATCGAAGAATAGTTAATGCTGGTCGATGGTAAAGCAGTAGTATTACACGCCTGGATTCTTTCATTGCCACAAGAGTACAACCAAAACAAAACTTACCAAGGGGTCCTCACAGTGGTAAGGAAGAACTGCGAGCCATTAGTGTTGGGGCCAGCATTGGCCATGGAGAGAATACCTGCATTATGGAAACGGACAAAACTGTTGAGACACTTGCTGCTTGAGCGGATACGTTCGAGAGGGCCGTTATCAGCCTTGCCGATTGCGAACAATTGGCCGCCCGCCTCAGTAAATCGCGCAAGAGATAAAGACTAGATTCCTACCCGGTCCAGAGTGCTTCAGGACAAAGTTTTCATCCTCGAACTTCTCGCCATAGATCGACTTGCCACCGGTGCCGTTGTGATTCGTGAAGTCTCCTCCTTGGCACATGAAGTTGGGGATGACGCGGTGAAAGGTGCTGCCGCTGTAGCCAAAGCCCTTCTCTCCAGTGCAAAGAGCACGGAAGTTTTCTGCAGAAATAAATAGAAAAAGAAACGATCGCGGTGGTCGCACGCTATGAGTCACTGCGGCTAACGACGCTCATCTCGGCTTGCAGCCACGGCACAACGTGTCCTTAATTGGAAGACGCACACCAATGAGTTAGGGTTAACTTACCGGCGGTCTTCGGGGCCACATCCGATCGCAGCTGAAGAAAGAAAACCACATCGAAATGTAAAAACGCACCATATAACGCACCTAACGCAATGACACCAAGCTACAGTCCTCCCAGAGGAAGAGAAACAAAATCTAAAACTGCCGCAATGTCGCAACCACCGACTGCGGCGGATGATTTTGGCGGCAAGAGTTCGTTCACATTTTTGGCTACCTTAGGCAGCGATCAAATTTCGCGAGACGCTAAGTAGGCACCTCGGGGTTTCTGAAAACTCGAGATATGGCACTTTTCACCGACGGGTGATACTTCACAAACTTCCGACAATGACAATCAACGTAAGCCTAAACACGCCTTCCGCACAGGCTCTCGATTTATTATGATCGACGAAATCGGTCGCTACAACTAAAGCAATAAAATAGTCAAAGTTTACAAGCAGATCGAGAATCGAAAATGCTCAGAGACTAATGTTACGTATCAGTAACTTCAACACTAGTGGGTGGAGACAGTCTAAATCGTATGAAATGTGGAAAACAAGCTTCCATGTTAAAAACCACCTTGCGATCTTCCTAAAATCGTATATAAAGTAACTTACCTCAATTACTATCCGTCCCAGCGGCTCGCCATTAGCAGTGACTTCGAAAAACACCTTAGGAAGGCCCATTTTTCCGGCGGCTGTCGCAAAGCTGCAACTCAACGGAATAAGGGGTAACTTCAAAATGCCGGCTTTCGGGCAGAAAAAACGGCTTATGGCTACACGCACGTGGGCCATTATATACGCGTCGCAGCGAACCGGTCTTACCAGGCTTTCAGCTACTTTACTTTTCGAATGAGAATTACCACTGGCAAATATTACCGAATATTACCTTTTGCAATAGTTATTACTGCTGCCAAGAGCGCACTTTCAGCAAGAGATCCGTAAATATAACGGACTATACCTTCGCGCGCGCGTGTCTCCGGCGCGTACGCGGTGCGGCCTTGCGGGTGTTTTATTTTCCGTGTTCATGCGCCGGAACGAGCCGAACGGGCGGGTACTTTTCCGCTGAAGCTTTCCGTGCTATCTGAAAGGTGACGCGGTCATCGTCAGCGGTTTACTCAACGGCAGTGTTTCGGTTTCGGTTCTGCTCAGGGAGTTTAGCGCAATTTTTGTAAAAATAAACACTCATGGCAAAACTGCACTGACATGCACTTATATGCCATGCATTCGCATTGTGTACAGGATAAAAGTGGATAAAAGTGTAAATCAACGCGTAGTGTGCGTAGCCTTGCAGGACGTTATTTTAATTGTGTATGTTTTTGCTGCGGGTTCGGTCCTTATGTGGCGCATGGTTCTCTAGGATTCAGTTTTGACTTTGCGCATATTGCAGGCCGCAAATGATCGTTGTCGTAGAGCTTAGTAAAATTATTATGTAAAAAACAAACAAACAAAAAGAAAACGGTTGGGAAGCGCGCGATAGGCCGTGCATTTGCTCAAATGAAATGTTCTCAATCTTGTGATCAGTCGTCATTTGGGGCCACGATAGATCAGAGTGAATCAATCAGATGTGACGACGAATTCATGTTTAGATGTTTTGCATGTCCGCCAGCTCTTTCTACACATCGCACATTCAAAACATTTCGACGTTCGGTGTGACGCCATTGTGATGTTTGTCGTGTCAAATCTCCTTGAAATCGAAATTTGAAGCCGTGCTTCAATTACCCACGGTGTCCGTTTAGGGACGCTTTTGGTATGTGCCACATCTCATGGTGTAAGGGCATGAATTATTCGGTGATAATTGTGTTTTGCAAGTAGATCGTGGCAAAGCTGTACCAGACGCTTCCGCTTATCTCACGTGTTCATTTCGCACTGGAACATTATACTGTCTTTTTTTTTTTTCGTTTTAAGAGCGAAGCTGTTCTTAGTCGAGCTTTTCATGTCCGGGGGCCGTCGTAGATCGCAAACCGTTATGTGCCACAGAAAGTGGGTAAATCCCACGAAAGAGATATGTGCCACTCCTTCCACCATTCCCATTAACTCCCTCAATTAATTAACTCGCCACTACACCCATTACTACTCCCGCCACTCCTCCCACTTCATTCAACCCACTGCATTCAACCCACTTCATTCAACCCCACTGCATTCAAATCCCTCTTCATTCAACCAGCTAAAATAATTGGCGAAGCGAAAGCTTCTATGTAACCTACCAGCTTCGCTGTTTTTATGAATGTCCGCCAGGCGGAGCACATCTATGCCGGCTCAATTAACGAACTAGGACATAGCACTAAAGAAGCACTGCTGAAAGCCGTAGAAAAGTGCTTACAGGAGAGGGAAATACCAGACGGTTGGCGAAAAAGTAGAATGAACTTAATCTATAAAGGCAGGGGAGAAAAGGATAACATTCGCTCGTATAGACCGCTAACCATTACATCGGTGCTATACCGGTTGGCGATGCAGGCAGTAAAATTAAAAATAGAAACGTGGGTAGAGCAAAATGATATTTTGGGAGAACTCCAGAATGGATTCCGAATCGACAGGCGGTTAGACGATAACCTGTTTGTTCTCACACAGTGTATAGAAATATCAAAAATAGAAAACAGGCCCTTATACGTAGCTTATCTAGACATCACCGGGGCATATGACAACGTTAATCAGGAAATTTTGTGGGATATATTGAAGGAAGTGGGCATAGGTGACGACTCTATACAGCTTTTGAGGGAAATATACCGAGAAAATACAGTTTGTGTGGAATGGGAAGGAATAAGCAGCAAGGACAGCGTTGACATTAGCAAGGGGCTGAGACAGGGATGTCCTTTGTCCCCGCTGTTATTCATGCTGTACATGGTGAGGATGGAAAAAGCGCTAGAAGGTAGCAACATTGGATTTAATCTGTCACACAAACAGGCAGGCGCGATGGTTGAGCGGAAGCTTCCAGGTCTGTTTTATGCTGACGATATTGTCTTATTTGCGGACAGTCAAGATGAAATACAGCGGCTGGCAGATATATGCGGAAGGGAAGGCGAGGCTCTGGGACTAGGTTTTAGTGTAACAAAATGTGGATTGATGGTATTCAATGATCACGAAGACCATGCGGTCTTAATACAGGGCCAAGAAATACCGAGGGTAAGCGAGTACAAGTACCTCGGAGTGTGGGTAAATGAGGGGGGATAGATATATGGAGGTACAAGAGAAAGCATCGGTAACAAAGGGAAAGAGGAATGCTGCAATCATGAAGCACAGAGCGTTATGGGGATACAATAGGTACGAGGTGCTTCGAGGGCTGTGGAAAGGTGTGATGGTTCCGGGCCTTACATTTGGGAACTCAGTGGTGTGCATGAAGTCAGAGGTGCAATCAGGATTGGATGTAAATCAAAGGACTGTGGGACGCCTCGCGTTGGGCGCTCACGGGAAGACGACAAATGAGGCTGTAAAGGGTGATATGGGATGGACAGGTTTTGAAGTGAGGGAAGCGCAGAGCAAAATTAGATTTGAAGAGAGGCTGAGGAAAATGAAGGAGAGTAGATGGGCAGGGAAGGTTTTCAGATATTTGTATAGAAAAAGCGTCGACACGCAGTGGAGAAAAAGAACTAGGAGGCTCACCAGTAAATATACGGCTAGCAGCGTGGGCGACATGGCAACAAGGAGCATTAAACGAAAAGTCAGAGAGGCGGAGAGGTCTTATTGGATGACAGCGATGGAAAAGAAGCCGGCTCTCAGTGACTACCGAAAGGGAAAAAACGAAATAAGGAGGGAGAGGTTTTATGATAATTCAAGGGGAAGCGCTTTACTGTTTGAAGCAAGGTCGGGTTGCCTTAGAACGCGTAGCTATAAAGCGAGATTCTGTAACGAAGAAGAACAATGTACATGCTGTAGGGGAACTAAGGAAACGATGGAACATGTACTGATTGAATGCGGCGATATCCACCCAGATATACGTGTGGGCACGAGTCTACATGAAGCCTTGGGTTTTAGGGACAACCATGGAAAGCTGAACACGTCCGCGATAGAAATAAGTAAGAGACGGTTAGAGTATTGGTGGCAGAAAAGTAGAGATAAAGGACAAAAATGAAGAATGCGGAAAAATAAGGTCATTCTGCCTTAAGAGGCAGAGAGATGGACCGTGAATTTATATTTTTCTTTGCTATAATAGCAGAGATTTAATCAATGTAGATAAGGCATTAGGCCAACATAAAAAGAAAGTTTTTTTTTCGAGCCTGGTGGCAGACATGTCACCGCCCCGTTATAAAGGGGACGCTCATAGAATCCATCCATCCATCAACGAGAAAATTGTGTGTCCGTCCGCCCTCCCCTTGTCAAGCAAGACGAATCACTGTAAAGAAATAATTTTTAAAAATGTCACAAAATCGCTTTTGCATTCGCCGAGGGTGGCTCCAAGGCGAAAGCTATGTTCTTCGTATGAGCATTTCCGTCTTTTTCTACGCAGTCGATTGCCATGACAGCCCCGACGTGTATGCTACAGACTCACCCGTTAGTGTTGGTTACTATACATCTTAATTTCTAATGGTTCACTCTGCTGGATGATGGCAGTGTCTGTATATTGCCATCAGATTGCTGTATATTAGAATCTTCCTTTAATTTGCATTAGCACTTAGCTTGTTGCGTACACGCTTGCATACAGTTGCCGAAATTCTCGGCTGAAACTTTCGTTGTTCCTTACAGTACATTCTAGCACACCGACTCAACCTGTGGTTTCCGGAACTTGATCTGGCTGTGTTTGTTAGAGGGAGCTAAAAGAATTCATTGCGCCGTGCAACACGTTCTCTATCGTGTATATTTATCTGTATCCATAGGTCGGCGAACTCACTCATGAGTCGACTCACTCGGACTCACTCAGACTCAGATCGAGCCGTGAGTCTGAGTCTGAGTGAGTCCGGGTCAGTAATATTCTGGTGAGTTTGAGTGCGAGTGAGTCCGGTTGAAGAAAATTTTCGTGAGTGTGAGTCCGAGTGAGTTAGGCTCAGGAAAATTTTGGTGAGTCTGAGTCCGAGTGAGTCCAATGTGCATGATAACTTCATACCGTCTTGCTTAAATCAACTACCTCCAAGTGTCTTCCGTGCAAAAACAAAATTCAAATTGAAGCAACTTCTTCGTCGCATTAATCTTTAACTTCTTCGTGATATCTGCACTTTTCCTTCGGTGCATGTCGCTGCGGTATCACAATCTTTAGTGTAACGATGTTCCTTTTTTTTTATTAGGCTGCGCATAGCTGTCGGCGTACTAAAGGAATTAAAATTCATTTTTTCTTTGTTTCTGCACAAGTTCGAATGATGTTACAATGCTTTATCATGTGTTCTTTTGTGCTTCTTGGTTTTTCCGCTTATCTCTTTTTTTTTTCTTTTTTTTTCTTCTATACCACCGAAAATCTGATGGTGTTGTATTGTGGTTATTGCAAGTACGAATTGTTAACTCTCACAAGGCTAGGTGACGTCACATGTAATAGCAACAGTTTTATTTCCTCATGCATTGCTGTACACGCGGTTCTATATTTTGCAGGTTAAATGAAAAAAAAAATGTTGTGTATTCGTGTGGTCTTAGGCTAAGCAATTCCTGTTGTCCGCTGTCTGTCGGCTCTGCCCCTCAAGCCCAATGTGGCTTTGGCAGGCCAATTCTGTACTACATTGTTCCTGTTTGAAAAGGTTAATAAAGTATTATTATTATTATTATAAATTTCCTGAATGAGTCTGAGTGAGTTCCACTTTCTTTTGCCGACCCATCGTCCTTTCTACTCATCTTCAGCGTTGCTATCAGCCTTACCTGGATATACTTTTATACTCACGTCTACTCACACGTATTGCAAAGCAATGTCATTCATACACCATTTTAATATTTATTGATCAGAGACGTGTATTACGTAGAGGGGGTGCCTTGATCTCCCCCCCCCCCCCCCCCCGCCAACTCTTTCAGGGAAGTTCTTGATAAATATATCTTATGTTGTCATATATTTCAAGAAAAAGGACCTTACTGGTTTGCGAGCACTTATAACTGGTATTCGAAGGTAATATATCAAAATTTGTCAAGATGAGCGCAGATCAGGCTAGATATTGGTGTTAAAGAGCATTGACACCATGCTCGAAAAAAGCTAATTCTAGGCTGACGGACTCATGAGTCGACTCACTCGGACTCACTCAGACTCAGATCGAGCCATGAGTCTGCGTTTGAGTAAGTCCGGGTGAGTAGTGTTTTGGTGAGTCTGAGTCCGGTTGAAGAAAATTTTCGCGAGTGAGTCTGAGTGAGTCCGGCTCCGGGAAGATTTTGTGAATCTGAGTCCGAGTGAGTCCTAAGCGCAAAATACAGGGTGTTTCAAGAAATGTGCCCACTATTTTTAAAAAATCAGCAAAATGCGGTATTTGCTCGCTGTCTTCACATGTGCTTTTTCTGTAGGGGCAGGCATCTTAAGATGGTTGAAGACATCATTTGGGACAGTAATTAAGAAAGTTAGATTAATTAACCTTTTTAATTAGCGGAGTTAGGTGGTTAAGTCCAATGGGAGAATTAAAGTCCTTTATGCGAAGAACCCATCACAGCTTTCAGATTTAGAAAAGGCGGCCTCTATTAATTATTGTGGCGTAATGAAATTCAGGCAAATTCAATGGCGAAATCGAAACCCAAGCACCGATGAGCGCAACAAGCAGACGACTGGAATGACGTCACTGTTCAAGACAACGGTTACAGAGTTGCAGTGCTTCCCCGTTCGTTAACGTATGTGCGTCATGCGTGTTACTACTGCAAGCACAGCCCACGCACTCGCACTAAGAAGTCGGTTGATGGTTGATATAATGACGTTCACTCATTGTGGACGTCCCAGACGAATGCGGCAGCCGCGCTCTTCCGCGTTTCGGTTTCGGTTTCGCCGCTGAATTTGGGAGAGCTTCATTACTCGTAATTATTCCTAGAGGCCGCTTTTTTGAAATCTCAAAGCTGAAATCGGTTCCTCTCATGAAGGACTTCCATTCTCCCATTGGACTTAACCACCTAACCCCGCTAATTAAAAAGTTAATTAATTTAACTTTCTTAATTACTATCCCAAATCATGTCTTCAACCATCTTAAGATGCCTGGCGCTACAGAAATAGCAATTGTGAAGACAGTGATCAAATACCGCATTTTTCCTGATTTTTTAAACATAGTGGACACATTTCTTGAAACACCCTGTATATTTCATGAGTGAGTCTGAGTGAGCTCCACAAGCTTTGCCGACCTATGTCTGTATCTAATGTATAGCCGGTTGCTCGTCTCTTATTGCGCTTTGCAGGATTGTTAGGTGGAATTAATTAACGAATACCATCAACAAAATGAACCCACGAATTCAACTCCTGTTTTTTTTTTCTCGTTTGCCTGGACATGCACTTAAATTTAAAGGGGTGGTGCCATCAAATTTCGAGGCTATAACACGAAGGGTCGGACACAGCAAATGTTTAAAATATATTTTAATTCACTTCCAAAGTGTACCTAAATGCTCATTCTCCCGATCGATGCCCATCGCTAGAGCATCAAAACTCACTAGCTCTTTAGGAAGGAAAACGAAAGTTGTAGTGTCGTCGCACCAGATCTGCAGTGACGTGAGTGACCTCCGGACCTCCGCCACCTCCGAAACGTACGTACCGGCAAAACATCGGTTGCTACATCACTCGCCGAGTTTCGATCACTTCCTGGCTAAGTGCTGCGCATCTTCGCGCGAGCCTTGTGTGGTCACGTGACCAAGTCTCCTACACTTCTACGTCACTGCCCTAACTTGGCGCCCAGAAACCGAAACCGAAAGTTGTCCGCATAAATAAGGAGATATTAAATTATTTAGTTAGAATACTTGAATCTTGGTGTATGTATCATGCCTCCTAGAGATATAAGAAACGCTTGCAGTGAAGAACGCACAAGCCACAAATTTGGTGGCACCACCCCTTTAAGTGGCTTAACTGCGCCCCAGACAATTACATAGGGCCACATTCTATAGATAAAATTCGCGTACGTTCATATCACTTACAATTAGGGACTGTTCACTACCATTTTCAGTGAGTAATTGTTACTGACGCCGCCGTTACTAACTGCAGTTAGTAATCCGCAAGTATACAAGCGCGGCAAACAGTTACAGTAAGCGATAGTCAATAACGACACCCATTTTTCTGTCAGTGTTTTTCTCCTTCTTTCTAGTGAAATATGCCAATGTAAAATGCACGGTGATCGGATGTGTGGTAATCTATAGGCAAGCCTGCACCGTTTCACTACGGTTGATTGTATGCCATCCTAAGAAGCGGAGGTGGGAGAAAAAGAAAGCAGGAACTGGACACGTGCAAATAGAAAACTCATGCGCGCGAGCGCTACGTTTTAACGTTTTAGTGCAATTTTCCTGTTCTGAGCACCATTCAGCAATCAGCTGTATGATGTTACGAAGTCATTTTGCTCGAATCTTATGTGTTGGAGTATTGTTAAGATAAGCCTGTATATGTTAGTATCTCCTGAGCGCTTCCCAATTTCAGCCACCCGGCCCACACTTCAGCCAATAAACATGTACTTTTTCTAATAAGACTGCAAAAACTTCCTTACAAAACTGCCGACACCAGTGAATGATCTGTTCCCCGAGCTGAATGCTCATGATAAATCAAATAAATCCTAGCATTGTATTCACGCCCCCCCCTGAACGAAACCCTGTGCGCGCCTATGCTCACTACCGTGTACAGCAGGTGTGAGTGTCAAACGAAAACGATGTATGTGCCACAGAAATTGGGCAAGCAAGAAGAAGGCGTGCGTTGGTCGGGATAACTGAGTCGCGCTACAGACGTCAACAGGCTCTATATCACCTAATGTACACAACGACTTCAGATTATACCACGGGAAACCCTATCCGGACAGAACGCTAGCCGACGAGCTTCGTCGGTTGCAGTCTTACAAACTCAAAACCGTCACCGCTAAGTACTACGCCATGATTGAGCAGCCATACTTCTTATCGGTTTCCGTGCTCAATGTTCGCTCCCTTGCCGCACATGCCAAGGACATACATCATGATGCCCATTCTTCGGCATGCCTCTGTACTTTGCCTTGCTGAAACCTGGATGGATCTCAAACAACCCCTCGAAGTCGTAGACTACCAGTGCGGAGACCACAACAGAGCGGCGGGAGTTGCTATCTACTTTCGTAAGGGTATGTCCATAGGCGTGCGCACGAGGGGGGGCAGAGGGGGCGGCCGCCCCCCCTAGTCACCTAAGAAGGGGGGGGGGGGGGCGCAAAGCCTGCCCCATAGATTGACTTAATAGGGAAGGGGGGGCTCTGCGACGAGCCTTCGCCCCCCCCCCCACCCCTGAAGGGGAACCCTGCGCACGCCTATGGGTATGTCTGCAGTACCCATCGAAATATTTCGTACCTCAGATGAAGTTGGTGAATTGTGTGCCGCAAAGTTGGACAACTGCTTGCTGATAGTGGCTGTGTACTTTTCGCCCACCGCGCTTATCAAAGACGTCGTACACTCCTGCGCCTCGCATTTACCGCACATTGACCCACATCAGTGTTAGTAGTGGCGGGCGTGACCTTAATATAGACATCAAAACAAACAAGAACTCCCTACCACTTATGCGCGAGAACATCCTTTTCCTCTCCATCGTATATCTGATCCCACTGATGCGACGACCTCGCGAAACATTTGCATAGACCTCGTCTTTGAGAACCAGGCATTGGTGCAGCAAGTCGAACATATCTCCACTCAGTTCTCCGACCACAAAGCTTCCTTCATAACAATAAAAGAATGGCAGACGTACGTTCCCTACAGAGAGAGAGCGTTGTAGAAATTAGTGGTATGCGACTGTACATTACATGTTTCTCTCAAATTGTTTCTCAACTTATCGCAAAATCAAAACACCTAACAGCTGCGCTCAGAATTCGCATTAGGCAGCATCGCAATCGTCAGTAATTTTTTTTTTTTGCAATAAAATAACAACGCTACCAGTATGACAGCTCTATAGACGCTTTTCTCCTTCTCTTTAAACTCTCTTTCACTCGGCCTTTAGAATGTTGCTAATGGAAATAAAAGATAAAACTTAAGCGTACTAGAGGTTCATCTTCAATGATATTGTGAAGTAAGAACTCTTTTGTTTGTGTTGTTGGCCAATAACTACCATGTGTAATGCGGTCCTGCATTAACAGATGGGAGCCAGAAATCGCATTTTCTGTACTTTTGAGGGCTGCTAATGTTCTCGTTTGGTTATCCGGATAACGAATCTGCCTTGTGGTTCGAGGTCAAATCGAAAGTCGCCAAGAACGGAAGATTTGAGAAAAAGATCGGCGTAATTTCTAGTTTAAACCTAAAGCGCTGCACTCTAGCCATAGCGTTCGTTCTAGATACGCACGCCGCATAAGTCCTTCAGATAAGGTTAGGCGCGTCATTCGCCGTAAAATAACAAGTCCGTACGCACTTTAAGTTGTCCACGCAAGGCATGTTTACGCGGGGCGTGAAAGCATGCATGTTGTGGACGCATGTGTGGATACATGTGCGGACACTGCGGCTGCAACATACAACTAAAAGCCCTCATACGCATGCAAACACTGTCCATGAGTCGTAAACAGCGGGAACACTGTGCTGTCTTGAAGCCATAGCAAATTAGATGGCCAGCGTTCAAAACTATCGTTTGCTTTTGATTAGACACGGGATCCTCTTTTCGTAGGTTTCAGGTCGTCCCGTAATGTTTCCTAGAGATAGCTGCTTTGTAAAAGCCAGCGGCGTTTCCCCGCCTATGAGAACAAACTATGAAGAATGACAATACACTCAGCCTGCCACGAGAAGGATGAGAAAAAAGTCACAGCGTATCCACGAAGTGAATGATGATGGAGCTTGCTCCAGAGGTTAAATCCGGTAAGCCGCGAATCCTCTGTACATCTGCTCAATCATCATCATATAAAGAAGTGACACGAGAGTTGTTGTGGTGTGATTGTATATACACATTATGTACACAATGTTTATTATTTACATATCGATGCACGATATACGCAAGCTTTCATATTGATGCAGTATACATTTTGTTCAAGAGCTTATTTACGGATCACATAAGCTCGGGGGAACGTTTTCCTTTTAGTATAATGTCTTTGTGATCCGTAAAGTACAAAGACAGAGGATCTTGAATTATAGGATGTAGTGGAAATTTCGAGAGGCGATGTCTATACAAGTGCCCCTGATGGTGGTGGGACGCTTGTATGAAATGCACCAGAGAGCGTAACGCGACATCATGTGTTGGACTAGCCAGTCGTCGTGCATGATGTCCACGTTAAAGTCTCCGGTGAGTACGAAGGGGCTGTGTTTGTATTCCGTTTCGTATTGCAGCATCACCTTTTCGATGTACTTGACGACGTCTCCCTTGGACAGGTGCATCCCGCGCCCGTGCCGATTCGAGGTCCGCTTGTCG
The DNA here is from genome assembly GCA_030522465.1 of Rhipicephalus appendiculatus. Taxonomy (NCBI): domain Eukaryota; kingdom Metazoa; phylum Arthropoda; class Arachnida; order Ixodida; family Ixodidae; genus Rhipicephalus; species Rhipicephalus appendiculatus. Next base: position 431,389 of record JALIZH010032928.1, on the reverse strand, counting down.
ACGCTTACGCGCTGCTTCTGCTTCGCGGGCTCTCAGCTCGGGCTCCGCTTGTCCTTGCGCCCGATTCGCTGCGGCCTCGCGGGCCCGTGTCGCCTCCGGCTCCGCTTGTCGACGAGCCCGTTTAGCTTCGGCATCGCGAGCCCTCGCTGCTGCGGCCGCCTCGGTGCTGGTAGTGGCTTGTGCTTGCTGTCGGCGCTGGCCTCTTCGGCCTCGCGAGCTCTCACCGCACGGTCTTGGCGGCGAGCCCGCGCTGCTGCTGCATTGCGAGCCCTCCGCGCTGCTGCCTTGGCTTCTTCGGTGTTCATGATGAGTGGGCATTTGTTATGAACTTCTTCCTCACCTGTGCATTATCATAATCATCATCATCCGTTTGTCTCTCTGTCCTCATCGTCACCGTGTGTCATTATCATCATCATCGGGTGTGTGCGCGCTCTGCCCGATGCTGCATTGCGAGCCCTCCGCGCTGCTGCCTTGGCTTCTTCGGTGTTCATGATGAGTAGCGGTAACGAAGTGCACTGAGTGAGCTCCTCCCGGCGAAGAAAAAGGAATCGCGCCAAGAGCCAGAGCCACCGGTGGGCGCCATTCAAAACAACCGAGAGCACAGCTGCGCCTCTAGCGGGAGCAATAAGAACTAGCGTACACGGCGGGAGGGACGAGAGACAACCCCCCAGCAAAAGGAGCACGCTCCTAAAAGCACGACTGGCTGTACGAGACGGATGCGCAGTCGACAATTCTGTACTCTTTCGGTACGCCATCTCGGATTGCCTCGAGCGTCATATAGTCCGTGTAGACAGCGATAGTCGGCAACGACAAAACATTGTGACGTGACAACTTCGCAAACTCGAAACTAACCGGAAGTGTCGCGTGAGTCCCGTGCGTAAAGACGTACGTACATGCTGTACGTACGTCTTGACGTACAGCACGTCTTTTGTCAATGGCATGTTGAACATGCCATTGACACACCAAGGGGATACGCACCATTAACAGCAGGCCACAGAGCTAGTAGTCTTCATGGCGCGTGTCGTTCGACAGCTTTGCGTATGCACACCATCCTCCCTGACACTGCTTAATAGGGCCACACTCTAAATTGCACACTTTCGTAGCCGACAATCGGGGACTCTGTGTACATCGAGAACAATGCGCAGGGTCGCCTGATAGGTCTGAGATCGATGGACGCGTTTCGGAAGCCTGGCCACACACATGTTCCACGTCGGGAACACGAAGCTGCCAAAGCACTCAAGCAGCATACCGAAGTACATGTAAGCAGCCGACAGCGTATCATATGCGGCAGCTTTCGTATGCAACGTGCAGGTTTTATAACGCCTGCGCACTCGTCAATGGGCTTCACTTGCCCTCATGCGTGTTTTTTCGCGGGCCCAATAACTCCGCTGAAATATTGTTGTCTTTGCTCTAAAGCACACTGCTCGAGCGAAGCGTGCTCACCTGAAATATGTTTCCTCGAACTAAAACACAAAGGCAGACAACGTGTGGTATCACGACCTTATAGGCTGAACCTCGTCGCCGCCTCCATTCGTACCTGGTAGTGCCATTTTTTATTTGTGTATGGCTATCCATGGCACACTTGCCGTAATATCATGTAACGGCAGTAATGAAAACGCATACTTGGTGACCCATTTTTGGGGTTTTTCTTTAATACGAGGATAAAGGGGCCTGATGAACGGTGTACTCTCGGCACCCAGATTTGTTCGAAGTCCATGCAGAACAGAGTCTATAACTAGAAGTAAAACAAATCTACAATTACATTTGCCTATGGGGAGTATCTCACCTTGCCCTTACTTACCTTTCTACTCACATATCACTTTCCTGAAAACCAATACGAAATAAACAAGTGAATCTACTTTGTTTCTCCAATTAAAAATGCACATGCATTAAGCGTGTGAACTTGAGTTTGTTGGTACACATTCATAGTAAAAAACAGCGCGAAAACAACAAGGACGAGACAGATGAAACAGGACTAGCGCTGACTACCAACAACTGCGTTTATTTTTGCAGAGCAAATATATACGCTTCTGGAAAGAAAACGGAGAGGGAGAAGAAGTTTTCCTAGCACATGCGCACATGCCGTGATTTGTCATAGAAGCGTGGAACGCTCAACTGCGGAGATAGTTAATCTCTTTGTCTGTTAGTGCGATAGATGGGGAGCTAATGCATGAGTGACCAGCAACATGGATGCCGAAGGCGTCATATATTTCGCGGGCGCGCGGTTATCTTGGCATCGGCGCACGATACGTGCTTAAGAAAATAAATTGTTTGCAGCGCATTTTATTCCGAGCTTGAGAAACGAAATGAATGTGGTTCAATCTAAATCCCCTTAAATAAAATGCTTATTCCAAGAAGGTTACTGAACATTAATCAGTTTTTAAAGAAATGTGTACCTTTAGTTATTCCACTTATTCAGCTTTACAAAACGAAGTCTCTGTCAGCGACTATAACACGCGGCTTGGCGCTTTCACCCAATTGTGCAATATCATGGGTTTGTTAATAGACGCCAATAAAATTTAGGAAAGTCAATCCCGAGCATGCATATTCTGGAACAACGCGACCACCACCATAATTTAAGGTCGTAGTATTTCTCAAAATTAGGTTGAGCGATTCAAACCCCTACAGCGACGAAAGACATTCTCACCAACTTTAAAAGGAACCAGGGGAGGCCAGCGGCAGTACGATCGGACGAAAAATATTGAAAGGGGCGGAGACGAGCCGTCGTCTCGATGAAGGAACGAGCCACTTTGATACAAAACTGCCGATTCACTGTTGAGCACTCGTCGTATGCGTTGACGTTATCAGTCGGCGATTGCCGGTTCGCGCGCGGTGGTGAAAGCCGACATTACCGTCTGTCAGTAGCCCAAACTACGGCATGTGGTTCATGCCGTAGTTTGGGCTACTGAGATGTGACATCGCAGCTACTACCTCGTCAAACGCTTAATTTTAGTTGGTGTTTTACAACTAGTGTTATTTCTAAAATTTAACTATGAATTCGTTACTACGGCTATAGCAGGTTCACTTGGCTAAATCTAATGCTACTGTAGCCTAATATTTAAAGTTATTATCGTTACAGCGCTTTCTTTTATGTTAAAGGTTTATATATGTTGTTTTACTGTGCAACTGTGTCCAACTGTGCTAATGTTAATTTGTGTTCAAAATATTCTGTAAATCATGAGTGCGTTTGAAGTGAGTTCACTTAGTGTTTTTTTCTATGTTGAGTAAGTGAATCGGGTGTGACTAGTAATGGAAGTCAATATCTTTAAATCAGTAGTGTCATGTACTCAAAAATAAAGATTTTTTATGCAATTTTTCGTCGATTTGTCCTCGCTCACGCATCTTCTAGATCGTGTTGTCTTCTACTGGCAACTTGTTTGTACATATACGCATGTTGCCGAAAGGCATGTGTTTGTATGCAGTGTTAGAATGCTAACAGAGTGCGTAACCACCGCTGCGGCTTAGTAGATGCGGTGTCCGCGGCTCCTGATCCGAAAGACGGGTGTTTCGATCTTGGCCGCGGCGGTCGCATTTCGACGGTAAAGAAATCCTAGAGGCCAGCGGTCTTGCTGTGGGAGGTTAAACCTTATAAACCGACCAGCAAACCGCTAACAGAGTGCGTATGAGCGTGCTTCATTAGAATGGTTGTAACCAACTGCTGCCAGAGGGTATACAGACACAGGTTACTAGATGGTTGACAGAAGGCTTAAGGCCTGACCACACGTACCCGTTGCAGCGCGTCAGCGCGTGGCTTTTTGACGCGGCGCCGCGCCCTCTCCCTATGGAGAGAGAGAGGGCACGTGGCTACGCGAAGCTGCGCGCCTTCTCTTTCCATAGGGAGAGGGCGCGGCGTCGCGTCAAAACGACGCGCGCTGACACGCTGCAACGGGTGCGTGTGGTCAGGCCTTTACAGACAGTCTTTCTTTTGAAAGAATGTTACTAGGGCGTCAAATGAACAATGTTCATATACCGTTACTACGAGGTCAACAGACCGCCTATTTACACGACTCTGTTCAAAGCCAGAGCGTTGACAGAAAGTTAGTAAAGAAGTATAAAGACACCCTTTTGATTGTTGGTAGGTTATAGTAACAACTTTCTTTAGACCGTCAAGTCAACGTTACCAAAAATTTTTTGTAAGGGGTGCGGCAAGCGCGCTCGCAGCAGGCGCGTGCGTTCCCGTTCCCATTCGCGTTTTACGCGGCGCGGCAGGAATTCTTGAAGTCTTATACAACTCGAGACTCCAAGTATCACTTCCTTGTAGCGTAAAACGCGAATGGAAACACGAACGCACGCGCCTGCCGCGAGCACACTTGCCGCACGCGGCGTGTCGCTCGCGTTTTTGCCGCTAGTGAGTACCTCCCTTATGAGTTAAGAAAACGGCCTCAGGAACACTATGGCCATGGCGTGTAAATCATACTTTTCATGACAAGTTAGCCACGATTTTCATGATATGACCAGTCATTCATGTTTGTCATACAGTCATGTTATGCCATACCAATTTTGGTATAAATACCATTAACGATACGGCCAGGAGAGCACAAAGTCGTAGGCGGCTAGATAGATAGATAGATAGATAGATAGATAGATAGATAGATAGATAGATAGATAGATAGATAGATAGATAGATAGATAGATAGATAGATAGATAGATAGATAGATAGATAGATACGCTCAAAGTCGCCGAAGTTCGCTAAGAAATGCTTCGCATTTAATAAACAGAATGGACAACCTCAGCTTGCCGCCTGTTGGAGTCGAACGCGAAAAATCTGCATGGCGCGTATGATGCTCCACCACCAATCGAGCCACGGTGACAAGAAACTTAACTTGAGTGAGAACGAAGCAGCGGTAAGCACAAAAGCTGCATTTACAGATATTACAATTAAAACACACGTCTCAGTACAGTGATTCTCCAACCGCTATTCCTATGCCACAGCGGTATATATACCATTTCTCTTATGCCGTCTGCGTGGAACGCTAAGAATAAGAAATCCAATAGCGTCTATATATACGCAAACTCGCATCGATTGTGCGACACTCCTGTCTGAGCATCGCCCTGCCTATACAGAGGAACGGGCGCGCTCGGCTATGCGAGCTGGGAAATTTCCATCGTCGTTAACAGCATGCGCAAGTACACGAAGGGAGGCCGCGGCCACGCTTATCACTTCCGTGTGCGACCACGTCGTCGTACCCGTGAATACTATAAAAAGGAATAATTCCGGAGGGGGGGGGGGGGGGGGGGGACGAGGCGTTCAGCCACCCTTTACGGGTGTTCGTGCGTGTGCATGTGTATGTGTGTGTGTTTAATATATAAACACATGCAAAATTACACAAAATCGATTGGGGGGGGGGGGGGGTGTTCATTTATGATATTCGTTAATTTTATCTCCTTTTTATTAACGCCACTATAAAAATTCTGCAAGCTTGTCAAGTGCGGAAAAGGCAAACGAACACCGGACCTTTCACCAACTTCCGTCATGTTGTGCGAAACAGCATGGATGTAAGGAATTACGAAGACACTCTTTGTACACTCTTGTGGTCCAGCACTGTCGGCGTTCATCTATACATGGCCGTCCGGATGGGTGTGCAAGGGGGGTGCGGCTGCCCCCCCCCCCCCCTTCCCCTGGAATTTCCGATAATTTTTTTAATGCAGTCGCAATAAGCTACACAGCTCGGTGAGCACATCTAGGTGCCTCATATCCGTGTGAAACGGCCTTCAGGATTGCCAGCCAACTTAGCCCGTTACAGACTCTTGACGGTCATATCACGGCAGTGAAAGAAAGGCTGCCTGTGCTGGATATGCCCCCCCCCCCCCCCTCCCACCGTGTATGCACCCCCTGCAAAAATTTCTACGGACGCCCTTGCATCTTTAGGCTGCTTCTTGAGTTTCTCGAGCATTTTCTCTGCAACACCAGACAGAATCGCTCTCAGACACACCGCCTGACGAATATGGTCGTCAAAACTATATACTTTGTAGCAGGTGAACTCATGACTTTTCGAAAACGTTGTGAAATGGTCAAAAAGATGCGTGAACTCCTCAAAGATCAGCTCAGAATGCGAGGAATGAAAGTGTATGCAGCTGGTTTGTTAGATCTTGGCTGGAATTCCCGGCAAACATGCACGGACGAAAAAATACAGCCCACTGAATCAAGAAAACGTAAAAAACAAACAAACAAACAAACAAACAAACAAACAAACAAACAAACAAACAAACAAACAAACAAACAAACAAACAAACAAACAAACAAACAAACAAACAAACAAACAAACATACAAAAAAAACATAGACACAACTAAATGAGCAAGGTACTGTTCGAAATCAGAAATTATGTCGTCAGGACTGCTTATAGATAGGTCCTCTTCTACAGCACCGTTCTAATAATACTAAAAAGTGGTTAACAAGTCTAAAAACTCGCAACGCTTGCATGGGTATCAGGCGCTCTTCGGGAAGTCTATCTAATTTTGCTAACGAAATGTCTCTCAAGAGAGGGGCAATACAGGTACCCCAAATCTGTAAGACGACGTCTTTACTCCACTCAACATGAGACTATTGCAAGCTATGGCCCCGTAGGTGTCAAGGCATGTCCTACAATTTTCACCAGTGCAATCTGTGGTATCTAGTAATGGAGATTCTTGCGATAGTCTCCGGCGCCGTTTGCTGCTACATATAACTACCGCAACGTGTCTGGAAGGGGCTAGTGAATCATTTGCAGTGAAGCACCAGCGAACGCGAGTATTGCGATATGGCGTCGTGACTGAATGCGACAAAGGGCAGGTGGACTTAAAGTGCACACCCAGAGAAGTATCAGGGCTACGGCGGATGCTTACACAAAGACATAGTCGAAAAATCCAGCAGAAGTATCCTTGGAAAGCAAGAATACGGAGAAGTATACACATAAAGAATAGAGAACACGTTAAAAAAAAAGTCAGCCTCAGTTGACTGCGCGTAAGTTGGCGAAACTAAAAAAGTTACGCAACATAAGGTTACGCAATCAGGGTTTCTCTCTCTTTCTCTCTATCTCTCTCTTTTTCATATTGGTCAGAAGTTCTTGGGGGAAAAAAATCTAACGATTTAGAGCTTTCGGTGAGATAACTACGATGGTCCAACCGATATATTTTTCCGTATGTAAACAATTACAGTTCGAACTGGCGCGCCCCCCCACCGTAGCCGCTGATAGTATCGCTTTTAATAATCAGATGGCGCGACCATCTGAAGTTTCCGCACTCACGCGCGCGCGCTCCCGCCAGTGACGGCTGCCTTTCATAAAGCCTAATGCAGTGGTTCCCAGCCATGGATGTTTCTGGTACCCCTTGTAGTCCGCTGGAACTGATGAGGGACCCCTTGCAGTGAGAGAAAAGGGAGGGGGGGGGGGGGGCAGTAGGTCATAAATTAACACAACGTGCAGCGTGAAATAGGCGCCTTTTATTTCTTCTTGGCAAAGAATGGTCAAACTAAAGTGCTTGTCACAGTGGCGTAAATCATGGGGGGGGGGGTCAGGGGGGTCCTGACCCCCCCTGTGTTCAGGCTGGGGGGGGGACACCCATGCAAGTGTCCCCCCTGGAGATTTATCTTCCCAATGTCACATTTGAATTTCTTGACAGTCAAGGACAACGCACTCTCCTTAAAACCAACTCTGAAATCTGAAGCACCTTCATTGAACAGAACTAAGTACTTCTAGCCAGGTACACACGATGGGGAATACCGTTATACGTTAGCACAAAAAGTGGTAGAACTTTTATTGAATAATTTAACCCGAATGATGCAGCTGCAAAAATGCTAACGCCTGCCTACAAGTTGCTATTAGAAACTTCGCCATGCGATGTCGTTTACTTGTGGATACTCAGTGCTATTTTTTCTGACCAGGCACCGATGCTTGCTTTATAATAATAATAATAATAATAATAATAATAATAATAATAATAATAATAATAATAATAATAATAATAATAATAATAATAATAATAATAATAATAATAATAATAATAATAATAATTATTACATGTGATTGCATAACTTAGTTTTACATGATTAAAAATAAAGCTTGTATATAAAAACAAAATGGCCGCCATTGCAAGATGTGTGTCCCCCCCCCCTTGTGGTCTTTATGGATTTACGCCACTGGCTTGTCAATAAAATGTGCTGCCTGCAGACACATTCAACCTGTTATTAGCTATGTTTGCTCTTCAAATATGCAAACCCAGAAAAAAGTATGCTCGTATTCATATGCCGCAGAACACTGCAGCAAAAGTTTTACAGCCTACTGATGAAGAAGGGGGAAACAGTCAGCTCAGCTGCAATGCAATATTGTCATGCGGTGAAACATGCCAAAAAATCCGAAGGGGCCGCTGTTACGGGACATTGTGTGTTTTCAAGAAACGCGTTTTTTTTTCTTTTTTTCCCCCCCGTTTTTTTCGAGGATGGGTTTCGCGGACCCGCATTGGAGAACCACTGGCCTAATGAAAACCAATGCGACGTGCAAGTGAAAACCGGGAAAATTTAATATGGTATACCTGCATTGCGATGGCCTCACGGCTCGCTCAGCCCTGCAAAACAGATCTGGCAGGAATTTGCAGTCATACGAGTGCCGCTTGTATCTACGACGTGCATATATCACAGTATAAAGCAGTGGAACAGCGTTATTAAGCGATACATCATGATTGTGTTAACGCGTCTTAAATTAATTTTGATTTGCCGAACATGATTCCATAGCAACATTTCCTCGTTTTATAACTTACTAGAACACATGATCAGATGCACTTTCAGTCTGGATAAGATCGCCGGCACGAGGATTAATGAAAATTCCTAGCACGCGGATTCCTTTACGTGGTACTGGGATTACAATACAGGGCATGGCCCACCCGCCTCCGGCGGCTCTACGTATTTCCTTTTTTCTTCCCGCTTTTTTTCTGTCGCCTCCTAGTTTTGCCTTTAAGTTTTGCAGGAGACCCGCGCCGTGGAGGGGCGCTGCCGCTTGTAACGCGACTATAGCACCTTGACTGTACACCTCTCCCCTCTCCCCTTCACGCCGCTTCGAGTTCCCGTTGCTTAGCACGCACGCTGCACGCACTCTGCACGTGTTTTCGCGGTTTTCCTTAGCTCGCTAGGAGTTCTTTCAAAGGGAAGAATTGTGCATCACCTACTAGCCCCACAACGTGTTTTGCTAAGCGTTCTAAGAATAGTTGCGTAACTGAGGACTCCTTTCGTTGCTGCAGTGTGGCGAAAGGGAAGCGTCTCAGACAACATCGTCCTGGTCTGGGCGAAGGGCCTTTTGCATAACGAAATATTCGTGGCGCAACTGAAAACGAAAAAGAAAAACGAGTGACGAGAGGATAGGGTGCAAGAATTACTACATTTTCCCCAAGAGACAGGGTTGTGCTGCTTCCCACAATATATATCGGCTGCAAATCCATGTCACCTCTGTTGGCTACCCCGCATTTCCATCAGGAACTGCGTAAACAGACAAAATATATCACCGCACAACACCAATAGGACTTATGTGAACACGCCTTTCGCTAGCACGTCTTCTATGATATAGAATAGTGGCAGCAGCGTAAAATACACGGTGGCGCGGAGTTCAATTGAAAATTTAAAGTAGGGAATTTTAAGCGCTCGTTTCTTTGTTTGATACAACCCTAATGAAAACCAACAGATAAGGCAGCCACGGCAGCTATTGTGGAGGTTAATTGTACAGTTTTAACTGTATTGTAGTTATTGTGATATAAATGTGAAAAAAAAAGTGGACGAAAAAGTTGAAAAAGTATTTTCGCAGGCAACTGCCGTGCTAATTTTAAGTAAAATTAGCACGGCAGTGCATCGCGAAGGTTTGTTTCTGCCTTCAGGTGAGACTGGGAAGGCCCTGCGGAAAAAATTGCTTTAGAGCCTGCATGGGCGTCAACATCGGCTGCATGTAGCCTACATGACGTAGTACTCCCTCCTGCGCCGTGTATCAGATGCATGCTGTTCATTGTCTCTAACAAAGAGTGCACGATTGCGCAATGAAGCTGTAAGGCTCCGCCGCCTTGTGTCATTGATGTTGAATATGTGATTTTTTCGATTTGCAACCTGGAGCTCATCTTTTTTTCATGCAGTAATATAGTCATCAACCAACTTGCCCATAGAGTGGCTCTTCCGAGTGAATTCTCTTGCTTTTACGTTACCTTCTTCAGGAACATTTTGGCCGGTGCCTTCATATGGGTTCTTGGTGACACCAGAAGATTGCCTTGTAGCAATCAGCCATATCTGTTCTTTTGTTTTTTGACGCATAGCCAGGCATTTCACGCGATGTTTTTAAAGTCCGCACCCAGAGAGTGGGGTCGTCCTGAAAGCCGTAAACGCGAGAGTTTTCCATGACGTTAGGGGATGAATGTTCTGCGAGAAACAAGCCGCTAGCGCAGCGTCCCGTCTTCCGACGACCGCGCTTTTTTGAGGAAGAGAGGAACCTACAACACAGTTTTTTTTCCCCTCGAAAAAGCCGTTGTCGTCGTCTTAATTCATACATATATACATGTAGAGTATTTGCGTGTCTGAAGCGATCTTTATCCGTCTCTATTATACGACTTCCACGAAATCGTATGTTTTCTATCGTTGATGAAGGGCTATAACTTAATAATTGTTCTGGCTGTATTTTCCTTTCTTAGCGTAAAGCATAATATGGAAGCGCAGCTCATCGAATATCGGTTGTGTGTTTTGTGTGAGAGACAGAGAGAGAAAGCTGACTTGCCGCAACCGTAGTAACAGTGATGGATGCCTTGCTTGCAGGATACAAAATACCGGGAAAAGGAAAAAAAAAAAAAAACATATCACCCCCCCCCCCCTCCCTCCCTCTACAAGAAAAAAAGTAGCACCTGTAATAAACTTCATCGTATATGGCCCGTGGCAAGGCATAATTGACTTAAGGACGCTTCAGAAGTAAACGCGCGAGCGAAGAGTGGCGTTTCTTCGAGTAGGCTTTGCTGACGCGCTATTCTAGGATAGATAAAACAAAATCAATAATCCCGGAACTTAAACCTACCGTGCGGAAAAAAGAAAGTATACTGGTTGATCGGAACTTGGTAGTATTTGCGGGTAAATTTTGTGATTCTTACTTTTCGGGATTTCTTTTTTTTTTTTTTAGATTCATGTTTCTTGCCCTGCAGTGCCAGCCGCGTCATGCTTTATTGCGATCATTGATAAAACACAAGATAATATTACGTGGGCCAAATGTACGATGTCTTGGAAGCTATAGTACATAACTATAACCGGTCCCGCGGTTTAACGTGGCGTCTATATTTCCGCGAAGACTATGCAAATATTTTTCTGCGTCAAGCCAGTTTCATTGGTCGGATGAAGTTTATATTGAGTACATTCAAGTGACAAATAAGGAAGTCTATCACTGGCGCGATTGTATAACGCTCAGCGCAAGCGAAGAGAAATGCGCTGCTGCCGTGTAATAAGTGCTAATTTGTTATGCAGCATTAGTCAAAACGTTTATGAGATGCACGACGATACTTTATATATTTATATATTTATTAACGCGATAGCGTTGAAGGGCTCGTTTCAAACAAATTCCGGTGTCGGCGTCATTGCATGCGAGCGAAAAATCGCGATGGATGAAATTTATGAAAAATGATAAGTCCGAGCCGGAATCTAACCCAGGCTCTCTGCGTGTCAAGCAGGTGTTTTACCACAGAGCCACGCCAGTACTTGAAACTGCATTGGAAGAAACGCTATGCAGGTATTATACAGTGCGAGGAGTCGCGTTAACGCATGGCATTGCGCAGGCGTCACATCGCGTGAATTGTGCAACGAGTGGGTGGTTGAAAGGCCCACCATTGCAAAGCATTAAGGCATAATTAATCGTTATCACCAGAAACAGCATTAACAAAGCGTGCATCTGCGTAGGTGCGTATACAGATGCATAGTGGGTACTTCGCTAATTCGCAGAATGATGAATTTTGGCGTAGTGGGCACTTCTCAACCTTATTTGCAGTAGGCATTTCAGGATAGTTTAAGGCGGCCAATGTTACGCGTAGAGGCGTCCCTTTCCTGTCGGCGCGGTTGAGGTGCGCACCGAGAAGCGAAGCATGGCTAGCGGATAAGAAGGCGATGCGAACAAGGCCCAATTAACCACGCTATCGCGTTCTCTTGAAGGCGAATCTCAAGCGTCGTTCAAATTCTTGTTTCCATTGCAAACATTGAAACAATGGCGGGGGCTAAGGTAAAAGCTGCAAGGAGACAGCTTGAGGTGCCCTTAGCCCCCGTGTCACATTGTGGCAGTGAGTCGCGCATACAAAATAATAATAAAAAAAAAACTTGTTTACATAACAAAGTTAAGTACATCAATTATAAAATAAAGTATAGCTATCAATACCGCAGCAGCGAAATGCAACAATGGTAAGTAAAAAAAAAACAATAATGCATACAGAACTTACAAAGACGTTGAATACACTCGAAAATGCTTGTATAAAAGCGAAAATTACACACACTTGACCATACGTAATTGAATGGCTCTTCGGTCAGCACATGCCACCCGACTCTCTTTAGTTTCCGGAACTCGATCTGAAGATTCGTGCAAAGCGCCCAGCGTCAACCATTTGTGATCACATCTACTTTTAATACTGAAGCAGCTGTTTACGTTCGCCTCTATGCATATAGACTCGCTTCCGCATTACGGCGAAAATTGTGCGGCCTTTATGGGAGCCTGCAACACTTTTCTAAGGTATCTCTTGCCGCGTTCTTTTATTTTTTCGAAGTCCTCAAAGTGTGAGCGGAATTATGAAAAGTAATCGCATAAGCCATGCGCTTCTTACTCCTTTAGTTGCCACGAACGCGCAGGACGCTACACAGGAAAGCGGCGGCGTACGGCAAGGGAGTGATGTGTGGGTCAAAAGTTATGCTGCCACACGTCGAGGCCGTCATAATTTTCTCTTCTCTTTCTTCGACCGCACTGACCACTACTGCTTCAGATGCGTCGCACATCTAAATCAGAGGTGTCTACGAGTACACGATGCGGAATTTGGACTGAGATGGTCACCAGCGCTTGCTCCCGCCTGCTGCGTAGCTTCCCACATGCTACAAAACTTACCGAGAGCAGAGCAAGCGACTTCAGTGGCTGTCCTTGACACGAAACTCTGAAATTGCCTGCTGGGTGATCCGCAATAATATTTGGCTCATATGCTTACAGGAGCCTTGGCTACAGATCGGGAGTGTTTTCTATGTTCAAGAGGTGTTGCAGGGTCATGATAATCATAATAATCATAATAAGTATAATTGTCAACCTATTCTATCTCCACTGCAGCACAAAGACATCTCCCAATGATCTCCAATATGCTCCCTTTTGTGCAAGCTGATTCCAATTTATTCCAGCGAACTTCTTAATTTCATCACCACACCACAATCTCTGCCTTCCTCGGCTTCGTTTAATTATATATGCTAGCAACGTCGCCAATGAACTGGGACAAAAATATCAGCGCAGTGAAGCTGAACTAGCGGAGAATGTCATTAACACGATTTTGAACAGCAAATGCACTACGTATGATATGCACCTGACCCCGAATGGAGGAGTTTCTCAGAGCCGAAGCCGCGGTCGCTCGCTTGAAGGTCCCGCTTCTTCTTTTCAGTTTGAGTAAAAATCTTATTAATTGTGCGCCAGCCAGGGACCGAAAGTTATAACAATTATTATCTCTGTTTTACGTGCCAAAAACACGATATGATTATGAGGCACGCCGTAATCGAGGGCTCCGGAAATTTTGACCATCTGGAGTTCTTTAACGTGCACTGACGTCGCGCAGTACACTGGCCTCTAGCATTTCGCCTCCATCGAAATGCGACCGCGGCCGGGATCGAACCCACGACCTTCTGGTTAAAAGCCGAGCACCCTATACGTAACCGCTACACCACCGCGACGGACCGG